>CM060923.1:158637500-159262500 GCA_030737875.1 Allium sativum
ATCTTGTTTTACTTAACCCTACCACACATCATGTTATATCGGTTAAGTGTTGTTCCTTGTGTTACTTAACCCTACCGCAAGCCTTGTTATACTGGCTAAGTGTTCTCCCTTGTGTTAACTTAACCCCACCGCATGTCATGTCATATTGGTTAAGTGTACATTGACTTAGCCCACCTACTTATCATGTTGTGACGGTTAAGTGTTACCCTCTGTTGTTACTTAACCTTACCACGCATCACGTTATATTGGTTAAGTGCACGTTAACTTAACCCCATCCACCGGTCATATTATAATGGTTAAGTGTTACCCTCGTGTGTTTACTTAACCCTGCCACGCGTCAGATTATTTTGATTGGGTGTTATCAACCTATTCAAGTTAGCCCAACCCATCCGCTAGTCATGTTATAACGGTCAAGTGTCATTAGCCTAGCTATGTTACTTAACCTACCCATTAGTCTGATTAACAGTTTTGTTGGTTAAGCCCACATTTATAAGTTTTACATGTTCTTAACTCATACCGGTTAGGTCCATATTCACATGTCAAATTTCCATGTCATCCCACCTAACCCTCTAACCATACCCACGTCTTATTATGGTTAGTATTCCTTAATTCATTCATTATGACGAACGAATCATGACCTCTCACATTAAACCGTGCATTTTGTGGCCACGGGATTTGCCGGGCGGTTCCGGGCAGATTTACACCACAAACTAGGTCTAACCTCGTGTCATAAACCGTTCGCCTACAATTTGGCCTTCGAGCTCTCACATTAGACTGACAATTTGTGGCTACTGGATTTGCCGGGCGACTCTGGGCAGATTTACACCACTAACTGAGTCTAATCTCGTGTCAAAGGTTCATTAATGGTCGTACTCCACCCAAAACCCAATATCAGTTCATGTGTTTAACATATAGAAATGTTCATGGTTCACGTTTTTGCCCCAAAACTTATTCCCAAATTATTACCATAATTCACTATAAGGTTATGCCAGGTTATAGCCTTTTATTTACAATACATGCCAATTACCCAAAACCCAACATAGGCGCGTTCATATTAAACCTCTACTAAGTCATAAATTATCATATATGTGTCAACTCCAAATTTTACATAATTAACATATGCCCAAGTTCTATATTACATGTAAATTTTACATATGCCCAATTCGTACCAAATTTACATATGTTCAATTTAAGCTGTTTTACATGTATGCCAATTTTCACATATACCAAGTTTCATGCCGCTTTACATATGTCAAGCTTCATGATTTACATGTTTACAAAGCTATGCCCAATTTACATAGATCAAGTTTTATACCCAAAATTACAGGTATACTACGTTTACACCAATTTACTCATAACAAGTTCTAGCCAAATTACCTATATCAAGATCCATGTCAAATTATATATATATCAAGATCCATATCAAATTATATGTATCAAGATCCATGTCAAATTATATATACAAATCCCCATTCTTGCAATTACCATTATAATGACAATACCCAAATATCAAGTTTCATGTTAATGGTAAATTATCCCCAAACATCAAATTTTCATATTATGCCTTCAATTCCTACAAAAACATATATTCCACTAGGCAATATTCCAATATTTCCCCCGTATACCATCGCCCGTATATCGTAGTTTAGGCCTAGGTCCGAAATTGACCTAGGTTCATCAAAAGAAAATAAATAGGGGGAGGTAAAAGTTGCAATAAAAACAAGATCAGAGAGAAAAGGACATAAAAGCATCATCTCAAGCATAAAGAATAGATCTTGATAATAATATCAACATGAAACAAGAAAAATTGATTTACAACAGGCTGAGTAGACCATAAACTTGTCATGCGAATAAAGATAGAAAAGTTCTCAAGATCGAGATCCAAGAAGAAACAAGAATTGAATCAAAAGTCCAATTTCATTTCATCACATGTCCATATTAAATTTAATTATTTTAATATATGAAAATAACTAGAACTTACAGAGCATGGCTAATGAATTAAGAACTAAAATTGTCGTAGAACGTTGCAGAGACATTGATTTATCTTCTTGAATTGTTGTAGAATTGCTGTAGAAGCTTTAATCTCTAGTTTGAATTTAGTTTGGAGGCTAAGAGAAAAGTTTAGAGAGCGGCGGCCATGATCAAGAGGAAGTCCAGCAGCAAAATAGTGTAAGAATGATTTGATATGAATTAGGTTAGGTCTAAGGGTGTTTTTATAGATGTAGCAACTAGTTTAGGCCCTTAGTTTAACCCTAGAATCAATCCGGACCGTCAAAACACGTCTCAGGCTTCAAAAATGAGTTCTGGGTCAAACCAGGCCGACCAGGTCGACCTGTAAGATGGGGGGTCGACACTATGGTCGACCTGGGGGGTAGGTCGACCCTATGGTCGACCTGGGGGGGGGGGGGGGTAGGTCGACCCTATGGTCGACCCCCTGGTCCAGTCTGCCTGAAACTTGTACAGCCCATAACTTCTTCATCTGGACTCCGATTTTCGAAAACTCGGACTCTATTTGATGTAAAATTTCGAGACGAACGCAATGGCGTAACCCATTTCCCCTGATTATGATTTTAAAATTTAATTCTGCCTTGATTTCTTGTTTTAACATGTTAAAAAAATACGGGTTGTTACATTCTCCCCTCCTTAAAGGATTTCGTCCCCGAAATCTTCAAGTTAAGAAGAATGTGTCCTACCATCAAATCATCCATCTACTCAATCATCAATCACATGCATCCATTGTCCTTAAGAGATTTCTAATGCGGTATGAACATATGCAGAAAGTGTGTGTATGTGTTCCTTATCTAATGCAAATGATCAGGCCTGATTGATCTTCTTAATGCGAAAATATGTTTAGTTCCATGAGTCCAACATGTATGCAAATAGTCCTAGTCACATAAACACTATATGTTTGCACAAACATCCATCCATATGCATCATCCATATGATAACACATCCAATTTCATCCATAAACAAGTATAAACACTCATGCATATGCAATATGGAAATGTGTCTGAGCCGATCTAGTGCCTAATGTGTATTATGCAACCACGAGCAACCACTTGCGACAACTTGCAACCACTTGCAACCATCAATCATAACATGTCTCAAACACATGTTTCACCCAATTGTTCCTACCTAAAGATATAGCCGAATGATAGAAGCAAGTAAAAACTTTGTTCCTATTAGGCAATGTCAAGGCTGGAAATCTACGTCACATATATACTGAATAGGAGAAGAACTCCCTAAGCACCAGCCCATAACCTATAAAACCCAAAAAGTTTAGTCAACCCAACGGACACCCTCAAACCACAACATATATCACAACCAGATGAGTCATACTCATTATGGGGTTTGCAACAGAAATAAGATTAAGAATAGGACCGAGAGGATATACATAAAAGATAGCATACAAGTAAGCTCTACAGGAAAAGAGGGATCAAGGATATACTCTTAAAAAGAGATATGATGCGTGTGTCTAGTCTTCAATCTTCTAAGTCACATTTCCTTGAGTTTAACCCCATTATAATTTGACCGTCTTTAACTTCACAATTTTGTAGTTCCTTAATTCTTGTTCCCAGAATATGAGTTGGAACTCATTCCACTGTCGCCTCTCGTTCCACTTTCGCTTATTCTCTTTCTAGTATACCCGATTCAAACATAACTGCGTACTCATGGTTTCGTGCAAGCTCTCCAAAATTCACTAGTGAATCCTGGATCTCGTTTACTTATTATAAGGTATTCCATGCAGAAGAACTATCTCTTGAAAACAAACAAATGCCAACCATGTTGCCAAATGTACTTACTAAGGTGATTTTCAATAACTCATGCATAAGCGAAATGAACCATCCACCTTAGTGGTGAACACTACTCGAGCGGATCGATAAATGTATCAAGAGATTCTAGGTAACTAAACATGGTAGAACCCTAAGGGTTACACTAGACTTCGAGGGCATTACCAAGGCAAGTCAAGAATCTAACAATCCTCTTTTCATACTCCAGAATGGAACCATTTCTGTATAACCACTCCATCCCTAGAATCAACCCATAGCCCAAAAAAAACATAAGCATTACTTCTAAACTCAACACTTAGCATAGACATTCTCAAATCCAAACAAGTCATGAATAAATGAGCCGATTACCTAACAGGATTTGAGGATCTAATGGGATCCTCTACTACGCTAGTACTAAGGTGCAGAGACTCAACTATCGAAGCAGAATTAAAAGGATGCGATGTACAAAAACAAAGTTCTAATGGGATGATAGAAAAGAAAAGCTAAGCCTTTAACAGAAACGTTACCACCTCTCTTAGGTACGCTAGTAGTGAGAGCATACAATTGCCCTCTCGACGATATTGTTCTTTGCCCTTGTCCTATAATACTTAATTACATGTCCCTTTTTACCATACCAAAGATATTCTCTCTTGTCATGGGTTTTATTATTCTTTCACTTCGCCTCTTTCCTTTCACCTTTCTCCTCTTTCGTGGATTAAGCCATATCAACAAGTTTCTCATCCTTAGGCTTGTGTTCTTTATCCTCGTTCCAACTATCCTTGTATAACTTGTCGAAAAGTTTCTCGAAAGCTACTACCATCGCACGACAACCCTACAAAGCTTGAGATAAGATTAGTCGCAAGTAAAATATTGCTGCTACAGATGGAGGTTGGACACTACTTTGCCCTCCGACATGTGTCGCATGCCTACAAACTATGGTGAAAAGGAAAGAGAGAAGAGACTCAAGGAGAGAATCAGAAGATAGTGCATATGGCTTTGGGGAATATGCCTTTCGTAAAACAAAACTTTTCTTTAGAAAAATGCTTCTTTGTAAATGTTTTGAAAATAATTTCAGAAGGTTTTTAAAAGCTTTTGACCAGTCTGTTAACCTTCTGCTCTGATACCAAATGTAACACCCCACATCCATTAAGGTCACTCGCAAAGGGAATGCCTTAATTTCAATGGAGCATTATGGGTACTGGAACAGAAATATTACAAGACAGACATATATAAAATAGCGGAAAGCGAAGTAGAAGTACTTCAAATCATTTATTCAATAGAATTGTTTACAATAAAAGCCCATCAACTTCCAATACCCAAATACATAGCTAAAATATCTGTCTTGCTCAAAAACAAAGAAGCATAAAAATAAACTGTAGCATTCCCCAATAAAGCAAAGCAAGCCATATCTAAGAGAAATCCAAGCCATACATGAAAGAGCCTTGGAGCTTGGTAAGATCTGAATTAAGCTGTATTCCCACCCTGTGAACCTGAGGGGGAGGGGGGGACGGAAGAAAAGGAGGCGAAACAAACCGGGTCAGTCATAAAGACTGAGTAAATCCTAGTGACTTCAGCATAAAAACAGGTAAAGATAACATGGCATGAATAAACTGAAAGTAAACATAAGCATGATGACAAGATAAGCTACATGCACGATAACTAAGAATAACATCATAGGATTTCTGTCATGTATAACATTGCAAGGTTCCCATTCAAGATGAACTAAGTATAGTTTCGCAGGATTTCTATCAAGCATCGCAAGATTTCTCTCCTTCACCACTAAAATGATATCTATTTTCTCTGCACCACCTAACTAGTGTCCCAACTAGTAATCTATATAAAATGATAAAATCATAACGTGATCCCAATCCCCGAAAATTAAGGTTACTTTCACGTGTACATCTATTATTTATTACCTAGATCTAATTTAGGGTTTTCTATCGAGCGCTTCCTAGATTCAACCAGGATTTATGCCACCTAGGTCCAACCTGGGGATTATGCTACCTATTGAATGCTTCTCGGATTTAGGGTTTATGCCACCTAGGTCCAACCTAGGGATTATGCTACCTATGTGTGTCATATGGCCCCAATGATTGTAAATACCTATGCTGGTCCCACCATGGGGTGTATCAAGACCCATGGTGGCGGCCCGACGCAATTCTAGAAGGCATAGGTTATACAACTGGTGTCCCTAGTGCCCTAGTTGTCTGCTCCGTAGTGTGTGCACGCCCGCACCCCGTTGGACCTACACTGTGCACCCACCGCCGTCGTTTGACCGCTTACAATCAGCCCAGTAATCGTGCCCCACCCTGCCTAGTTTCAGGGTACCGTTGATACCTGATTTGGGTTACTACTGAAATGGGTCCCCGTTACTATGGTTTCCTACTGGTTAAGTGTGTGGGCCTATATATACAAATATTACCCACCTTCCCATGATGTACTTAACCCACCTATTCAACCGTGCTTATTAATGGTTAAGTTTGTGGGCCTATATTTACTAATATTACCCACCAACCCGATATGTACTTAACCCTCTCCGTCCATTACGTTAAGTTGGTTAAGTGTTTCATCTTGTTTTACTTAACCCTACCACACATCATGTTATATCGGTTAAGTGTTGTTCCTTGTGTTACTTAACCCTACCGCAAGCCTTGTTATACTGGCTAAGTGTTCTCCCTTGTGTTAACTTAACCCCACCGCATGTCATGTCATATTGGTTAAGTGTACAATGACTTAGCCCACCTACTTATCATGTAGTGACGGTTAAGTGTTACCCTCTGTTGTTACTTAACCTTACCACGCATCACGTTATATTGGTTAAGTGCACGTTAACTTAACCCCATCCACCAGTCATATTGTAATGGTTAAGTGTTACCCTCGTGTGTTTACTTAACCCTACCACGCATCAGGTTATATTGATTGGGTGTTATCAACCTATTCAAGTTAGCCCAACCCATCCGCTAGTCATGTTATAACGGTCAAGTGTCATTAGCCTAGCTATGTTACTTAACCTACCCATTAGTCTGATTAACAGTTATGTTGGTTAAGCCCACATTTATAAGTTTTACATGTTCTTAACTCATATCGGTTAGGTCCATATTCACATGTCAAATTTCCATGTCATCCCACCTAACCCTCTAACCATACCCACGTCTTATTATGGTTAGTATTCCTTAATTCATTCATTATGACGAACGAATCATGACCTCTCACATTAGACCGTGCATTTTGGGGCCACTAGATTTGCCGGGCGGTTCCGGGCAGATTTACACCACAAACTGGGTCTAACCTCGTGTCATAAACCATTCGCCTACAATTTGGCCTTCGACCTCTCACATTAGACTGACACTTTGTGGCTACTGGATTTGTCGGGCGGCTCCGGGCAGATTTACACCACAAACTGACTCTAACCTAGTGTCAAAGGTTCATTAATGGTCGTATTGCACCCAAAACCCAATATCAGTTCATGTGTTTAACATATAGAAATGTTCATGGTTTACGTTTTTCCCCAAAACGTATTCCCAAATTATTACCATAATTCACTATAAGGTTATGCCAAGTTATAGCCTTTTATTTACAATACATGCCAATTACCCAAAACCCAACTTAGGCGCGTTCATATTAAACCTCTACTAAGTCATAAATTATCATATATGTGTCAACTCCAAATTTTACATAATTAACATATGCCCAAGTTCTAGATTACATGTAAATTTTACATATGCCCAATTCATACCAAATTTACATATGTTCAATTTAAGCCGTTTTACATGTATGCCAATTTTCACATATACCAAGTTTCATGCCGCTTTACATATGTCAAGCTTCAAGATTTACATGTTTACAAAGCTATGCCCAATTTACATAGATCAAGTTTTATACCCAAAATTACAGGTATACTATTTTTACACCAATTTACTCATAACAAGTTCTAGCCAAATTACCTATATCAAGATCCATGTCAAATTATATATATACATATATATATATATATATATATATATATATATATATATATATCAAGATCCATATCAAATTATATGTATCAAGATACATGTCAAATTATATATACAAATCCCCATTCTTGCAATTACCATTATAATGACAATACCCAAATATCAAGTTTCATGTTAATGGTAAATTATCCCCAAACATCAAATTTTCATATTATGCCTTCGATTCCACCAAACACATATATTCCACTAGGCAATATTCCAATATTTCTCCCGTATACCATCACACGTATATCGTAGTTTAGGCCTAGGTCCGAAATTGACCTAGGTTCATCAAAAGAAAATAAATAGGGGGAGGTAGAAGTTGCAATAAAAACAAGATCAGAGAGAAAACGACATAAAAGCATCATCTCAGGCATAAAGAATAGATCTTGCTAATAATATCAACATGAACCAAGAAAAATTGATTTAAAACAGGCCGAGTAGACCATAAACTTGTCATGCGAATAAAGATAGAAAAGTTCTCAAGATCGAGATCCAAGAAGAAACAAGAATTGAATCAAAAGTCCAATTTTATTTCATCACATGTCCATATTAAATTTAATTACTTTAATCTGAAAATAACTAGAACTTACAGAGCATGGCTAATGAATTAAGAACTAAAATTGACATAGAATGTTGTAGAGACATTGATTTATCTTCTTGAATTATTGTAGAATTGCCGTAGAAGCTTTAATCTCTAGTTCGAATCTAGTTTGGAGGCTAAGAGAAAAGTTTAGAGAGCGGCGGCCATGATCAAGAGGAAGTCCAACAGCATAATAGTGTAAGAATGATTTGATATGAATTAGGTTAGGTCTAAGGGTGTTTTTATAGATGTAGCAACTAGTTTAGGCCCTTAGATTAACCCTAGAATCAATCCGGACCGTCAAAACACGTCTCAGGCTTCAAAAATGAGTTCTGGGTCAAACCAGGTCGACCTGTAAGGTGGGGGAGGGTCGACACTATGGTCGACCTGGGGGGTAGGTCGACCCTATGGTCGACCTAGGGGGGGTAGGTCGACCCTATAGTCGACCCCTTGGTCCAGTCTGCCTGAAACTTGTACAGGCCATAACTTCTTAATCTGGACTCCGATTTTCGAAAACTCGGACCCTATTTCATGTAAAATTTCGAGACGAACGCAATGGCGTAACCTGTTTCCCCTGATTCTGATTTTAAAATTTAATTCTGCCTTGATTTCTTGTTTTAACAAGTTATAAAAATACGGGTTGTTACAAAATCCCCTTTATAATAAATCTTGACATCTCTTTCCGTTACAAACTGATACCATTCCTCGCTAACAGTGAAGTCGTTCAAGTTGGGGTATTTTATTTACCTCTCAGACCTTGATCGACAACATTCTTATTTTAAAATAGGTATAAGTCTGTAACTCGAACCACTTATTATTTCTAATCTCAATCAAACTGTATTTCTTGTTTAATTTTACAATATAGTTTAATAACGCCATATACTTACTTTGAAATCTCCATTGTTTATGGCTATTTCTATTAAACATTAACCCCTCACTTCAGTATCTCGTTATACAACTCCAATTACAATTCCTTTACCCAAAACTCTTTAACGCACTTTGTCTTTTGACAATTCTCTTTTCATTCGAATTATTTAATTCAATTTAAACATCTCATTACAAACTTAATACCATTTTAAATGAATCTCATTTGAGAAACACTAATTGACTAATAATTATTCATCTCTGAAGTAAAACAGTTTACTTCATTATTAATCTAAAATAGATGAATTGCCTACTTTATATAAACAATGACTAATTATATTAGTTAACTATTTTTAAGCTTCATTAAAAGGGTAATCAATAATTAAGAAAATCTTATTAATGTAAACAATTAATTTCTAAGCTATTATCGTTAGATTAATTGAAGACCTATTTAATCTAATAATCATTTTCCAATAAACTAGTTGATTTAGTCCATTTCAAACCATCAGTTAATTCATTAACTGATTCTAATTACTTTACTTCATTAGATTAATATAATTAACCTAATGATATTTCTTAACCGTTTCCCTTAAAATAATTATCCAAATTATTTACTTGTAGTATAATTACAGCTTCATAACTTATTTAGATATCAAATAATCGTTTATATTTACTTTATAAAAACGACTGTAAAATATCAGTTTATAATAGAACTTCTATTATCGTTTAAAACTTCACTTTAATTATAAAAATATAATTTTTATAACTAACTTCATTGATTTTCCTGATGGCCAATCGACTTTTTAAATGGGTTTATGGTCGACTATTGCCATTTTCTTAATCAATATCATCTATCGATTAAATCAAAATAACATTGAATTTCCATTCAACCTCAATATTCACACAGGGTTTCGATGTCAATCGGGTTTAAATAGTGCATATATAAATAATATAAAACAAACAACACATGTAAATATTTAGGAATCCGGTTGGATTTCTCCAACCGGTTTCCTGCATCCACAGATGTTAGTCATCACAATTAACACTAATTCCATACTAGGGAATATTATAATCGATGGAATCAGTATCCCACGAATGATATGTACATATGCAACGATATATATTTCAACCAATTTAGTTGTAATCTACCTACACAACCATCACACATCATTCAATCAGTATTATCAATATTAAAATATAATTATAACATTTTAAAATAGAACAGAGTTAGTGAATTTACTCACCTTTTTGCGTTAACTGTTAAATAACGATTTGCGTTGGCTGATTTGGTTGAGCGGTTTATTTTGCCTGAATTCAGACGAGCGCCAAATCGCTTTAGACCAGTTCCAGTATAGCCACAACTTCATTACCAAAGCAGTGCACCACCTGAATTAGTTTACCACCGTGCATCACAAATTAATCCAGTCACGCCAGTCCCTGCTGATCAATCACTGCTTCCCTTTTCTTTCCAATGTTTCATGCTTTATTCGTTAAACTTCTACATATCTTCTTAACTCCTCCGCGCAAATAGATACTCACTGTGCATCGCCTGTTGTATATTTTCGAACAGTCTACTTGAGATACCTCAACCAATACGACACTTCACCTAAAAACCCCACTCCTTTGTTTCATCATCACATCAAACATGTTGCCACCACCCATTAAAACCTCATGTCCTTTCCACCGCACATCCTTCTGAAGCCTGATAAACACAATCCGCTCCTTCGTCAAAAGAAACCGTCCCCTTCACATCCCTGCAAAGTCATGCAACCCTCATTCTCGTTTCAAAACACTCCACCGGCACCTAACATCTACATCCAAACTCGGCTTTCACTGTACTTCCCGCTTCTCCATGAAAGCCAATGCCAAAACCATCGTTCTTCCCCAAAGTTTATGTACGAGTCTCAAGTCACTCCAATATTTCAGGAGCATCTAACTGCAACATATGGCCTCGCTGTTACCTCCTTTGTTTTCATCGCAAGCTCCTTCTCATTTATATTTCATGCACACAAACATTTAATTGCATCTTGTCTTCACGCATTTAAACTCCAAAGTCTCCCCTTACACACTCATGTAAAACAGACATCGCTCCATTTTTTATTCTCATGGCCACATTCTACCCATTTGAAATGCACGCAGCACGCTTCAGTTTAACAACCATGCACCCATGTCAAACCGTCCCCATAGCTGCTCCTACGAAGCTTCACCCCTCTTATACTGTTTCACATTTTTGAACCCAAAGACCATCAGCGATTAACTCCCCCACACCTTGCTTCCTTATACCGGCTCTCACCCGAATCCTTAGTTTACTATTCCTTTATGTTTTGAGGAGGTTAAATTTTTAAACCATTTTAAAAGCTTCGAAAGTTTGTTTTTCTGCTGAAGAACAAATGGCCCGGTTATTTATAGTTTTAATTCCTTAGTTAAGAAGGAACAACATGCCAGATATTTCACTTCATAGCTTCTACGTGAAGCGTAGGGTGCCATACTTGTTTTGTTTTTATTTCAAAGTAGCAGACGTGCTACGTTTAGACCGAGAAATGGTAGGTATGAGGTTATAGGGTATGGGCGTGAATTAGCTTTTAATATACGGTTGGTGCGGTTCCTTTGTGACTAAGTATAAAAGTATGGTAGTGTACATGTTCCTAGGACTGACTAAAATAAGTAGGGTGACCATACATTATGGTGAAGTTGATATGTATATATATTTGTTTTACCAAGATTAGATATTTAATAACGGTCCCCTATTGTAAGATTTCGTTCATATTCGTGTTGCAACAGACAGAAATAAAAATATAGTCTTGTCCAGCGAGGTGCCACGATCCATAAAATATAATAATATCGGTAGGTTAACTTATATTGTGAAACCCCAAAATATTGATATAGGGTGCAAAATACTCCAAATAAAAAGTTGTGTACTTAATTAATTAAAAATTATAGTAAAATTCTAAAAATTAAATTATAACTACGTCTCAAAAGAATCTTGTCCAAATTCGAAACTGATATTTAAATATATTTAAATAACCGTTATGGTTCATAACCGATTATACCGCTGCTTTTCTGAATATTTAATTTGGACATAACTTACGATCTATAATCCGAAATTTCGTCTTTTCACTTTCATGAGAAAAATACAGTTGAATGGATTCGAACGTTTCTTGTTTCAAAGAAATCCGATTTATAATGAATCCTATATGGTCTTTTGAAGTTCAAAACTCCATATTACGAACTACCGCGACATTACAGGCTCGATTTGTATTATAATTTATACATTCAATGGTCGTTATAAATAAATTCGCTATTATAATTAAATTCTGAACTGAATAAAATCTGTTAAATTATCCAATTCACATTACTGCAAATTAACCATTTCTGACTGTTTCGGAAATTAAATATATCACTCCATGATTTATATTTATTAGATAATCAAAATTATTAAATTCAAATCATTTAAAATTATCAAACCAATATAATAAATTAATTAAATAAATTATTATATTGTTAAAATTCTGGGACGTTACATACCTTCCCCCTTAAAAGAATTTCGTCCCCGAAATTACTAAGGTAGGAAAAATGCTATGAACTCTATTATAACCTGGATAAAAATCTTTGTTTCACTTCTTATCTTCAGTTTCAACTGAATTAATTCATTTCCATTAAATAATAATTTCTTCTTATTAACGAATATTTTCAAAAATTCTGAAAATTTTCCAACACCTTAAATTTTTAAGGAATTTTGCCAGCATCTCCTCTACGCGGCTCAATTGGTACTACTATAACTTGCCTCTCTGGGCCTTCTCCAATCCAAAAGAAAACCAAATAGCCAAACGGCTTTCCAAATAGATTCATAAAAATCTCATACTCGTATAAAATATAAACATGTACCTTTTTGGTTGGGCATCCAATTCTAACTCCTCCCTTTGATAACCCTAGCATATACCCATGCATTCCAAATATTGATCTCCAATCCACTTGTCCATATCCAATCATTCTCTGGTACCCAAGTCAAATTCCAGTTCAAACTCCAATTCAAATTCCAATTCCAAATTCTTACTTAACAATTCAATTCCATAATCATATTCAGTTCCATTCCAAAAATCTTATTTCTCAAGTTCAATTACTTTGGCAAGTTAAATTCTGTTCCAATACGATTTCCATTTAACTGGCTTCAATTCAATTCTAATTTTATTTCAGCACCATTTTCCATCAAATTTAATTTCTCCTTAACTGTTTTTATTAATCTCCATTTGCTTTGACAATCTTTACTTAACTTCTTAAGTAAAATTTATTTCCATTATTACAAATTCATCTTATATACTTATTTTAATTCAAAACAATATCGTCTCGAGATTTTTTAACATAGCTTTGCCTTTCTAGAATAAATATTCCTTTTCAGGATTCAAAATAATTTGTTTTCTCAAAACAATTTAAAACAATATCCTTTTGCAGTAATCTATCACTTTAGAAACTCGAAAATGAATACTGATGATTTGGCCATCCATCATCGGTATTATTTTCCGGCTGCCGAAGTGAGTTCAATACTGTATCACATTCAAAACTTATTTTTCAAACACTCTTATCTTGAAATTTACCTCCAAATATCCTTTCAAAATGCTTGAAATACATTTCCAAATCTCTCCCAGGATTTTAAATTTTCCATGTATTCAACTCAAAATTCATTTACAATACCTTTCCAAGTTTCTAGAGTTTTATTTCAATTCTGGCTTTAAATTCAGATTTAATCCATCTGATTCTAGATATTATTACAGTTATATGAATTCTGATTGGTTATTTATATAACCATCTCAATTATAATCTTATGTGATTATAAAAACCAATACATCCAATATATATAATAATGATTCCAATATATTTTACTTCTTTTTATATTAGAATATATTTTGGGTAAAATTATTTCATTTATCCAGCTTTTTAAAAACAATACTATGTCGAATTTCTCTATCCAAGCGTTTATAAATCCCTTTCGACCACGTCAGCTAAACGTGTCGATCTCGAATTTATATACCACTCAACAGATCAATCAACACAATACAAACCAGTTTTTATACTAATTTACAAATACGCGCTCATATATATATATATATATATATATATATATATATATATATATATACACTCAAACTCAATCTAGAGTATTACTATGTCCATCTCTATTTAGTTACGCTACAGAGCCAAGGTAATCTTTTAACCTTTAGCTCTGATACCAACTGTAACGGCCGCGAAATTTTCGACCCAGAAAATCAACATCAAACACCATGTCGACTATTCAAGCATCGAAAATACCGGGTCATTAATTGAAAGAAGTTAGAGGATGAGATAGAAAAGATAGAACTAACAGAATATAAGAGTAAGAAGATAATAGTACAGAATCAGAGTAAACACGAATCTCACAGCGGAACGAATAACATGTATTATATATAACATAACTTTGAAATAAAAATCTGAATTTGTATATATACATACCATATCAGAGTATAACTCATATACATTACAGCGGAAATAATCTCTACATAACTAACGGTGAAGCCTCCTGCTTTGAGCTCCTGCAAGTGTATCTGTAAAGCCTGAAACACTTGACTGCCCGTACAAATTTGGGCACCCAAGAGTTTAGGGAAAACACAAACAAAATAAACTCTGGGTCAGTCATGGGACTGGTGTGAGTAAACTCCAACCATATTGTTTTAACTTCGAAAATCCTTTTGAAAGGAAAGGATAATAGTAAGACCAGCCCACACATAAATATGGACGGTTTTTACCTTACTATAACCCAAAATAATTCGATATCAACATCCAGTGATATTATAATAATGTCTACTCAAATAAATAACCAAGTAGTAGAACGCTTACTTCTCACGCTCTACATATATAATATAAAATCAAAAACTGCAGGGCACTTGTTAGAGATTGGATTCCAACAGACAAGGTATGGGATCACCTTCCGATCAGTGTACTCTAGAGGGTATACACCGGGGTTCAACAAGAACGTCTTGCAACCCGGCCACTCATTTAACTTGAGTGTAATGAATATATTGTCACCCACGGTTGTTGGCCATCCAACCGTAATCCGAAGATACAGAAACAAAAAGAAGAACAAATATGAATTTTCTCTAGATCAGCGACAATACACCCTGCTTGGGTATGACCCAACTAGCCATGTTGCCCGCCCGATTTCTGTCATTTCCCCGTTGTGAGGCTAGAGGCTACGTTTATCTTTTCTGAACATCTGATCACCATTCACTTTGAATGACACATCATCAAACCCGTCAATTCACTAGTCGATTTCCAAAAATATCATGGGTATAAAAAGCTAAGAGGAACGAATTCCTCCGCCACCAGACGTAATACCTTTAAGAGATCAACTGTACATGATTTATTAGGTATACTCTGTTAGAAACTCGTCCATACAAGTTGTCCTGGGACTGGACAAATAGAAACGCCATTCTGGAACATAACGACCCTTGCATTTCACTCCGTCTTCAATCGTCTTCAGCATAATCTAATTCGCAACGCTTATGCCTATACGGAGTGGTTTTCGGATAATAAATCCAACCAGTCTCTCCGTATTGACACCGATGGTCAAAACACTTCGATAGTCGGTTATTTAACTATCGAAGTAAAAACAAACATTCATTCAAATGTACAACTAAACATCACATAACCACGGGCATTTTTTATTTAACATTCATTTTTTATATTCAAATTCCCATATCTTACCAGATATTTCTCAAACCCCGTTTTAGCCTCTCTGCACTTTTTGGAACACATTCCCGGTTATTATAACTCTTATTCTCCCATGTTTCAGAAAATATACGTTATTACGGTTCGAAACATTTCCATTCTTTTCACATTCTTTATTTTCCACACTTGGATAATATACCCTATCTACATTGGAAAAATATTTCCAATTTCATTATAAACAATTTAATCTGCCAAACGTTCACTTTTAAAACATTATTCACTTTAAAATATGAATATCGTCCCTATTATAGAAATTTGAACACCCTTATCAAATAAGTCTTTATTCAAGTAATAAATACCCTTATCTTGTTTACCAAAATCTCTTTCATAATTTCATATTCCCATTCCACTTTATAAACTCTGTTTCTAAGTCAACTTCTTGTTAAATCAATATCAAGTTTATAATAAAATATTGATTACATATCCTATTATAATTTATTGGTTTAAAACTAAACATTAGCTATCCTATTATAATTCCTAAAAATAATTTACTTTAATACATTCGACATCGTCGAATTATAGTTCCAATTCCTAATAGTGTTATTTAGTTCTAATCATATTCTAAACATAGAAATGATGTCATCGTTTTCTACAACTATTCTCCAATTTCTCTTTCTAAACTTATTCTTATATTTCTTTGGACAAACATTATTATTTATTACTTTAGAATAAGTGGATTTCAAACCAAACTGTTTTCATTCCCTAGGGAGTAATGCTATATATAAAAAATCACGCTTAAGCTTGGTCAAACAACGTTAATTTATCGTTATAGTTCAAAACTTGCAATACGCTGTAATATCCCCTTTATAACAAATCTTGACATCTCTTTCCGTTACAAACTGATACCATTCCTCGATAATAGTGAAGTCGTTCAAGTTGGGGTATTTTATTTACCTCTCAGACCTTGATCGACAACATTCTTATCTTAGAATAGATATAAGTCCGTAACTCTAACCCCTTATTATTTCTAATCTCAATCAAACCGTATTTCTTGTTTCATTTTACAATATAGTTTTATAACGCCATATACATATTTTGAAATCTCCGTTGTTTATGGCTATTTATATTAAGCATTAACCCCTCACTTCAATCTCTTTATACAACTCCATTTATAATTCCTTTACCCAAAACTCTTTAACGCTCTTTGTCTTTTGACAATTCTCTTTTCATTCGAATTATTTAATTCAATTTAAACATCTCATTACAAACTTAATACCATTTTAAATGAATCTCATCTGAGAAACACTAATTGACTAATAATTATTCATCTCTGAAGTAAAACAGTTTACTTCATTATTAATCTAAAATAGATGAATTGCCTACTTTATATAAACAATGACTAATTATATTAGTTCAACAATTATTTAAGCTTCATTAGAAGGGTAATCAATAGTTATAAAATCTTATTAATTTAAACAATTAATTTCTAAGCTATTATCATTAGATTAATTGAAGACCAATATAATCTTATAATCATTTTCCAATAAACCAGTTGATTTAGTCCATTTCAAACCATCAGTTAATTCGTTAACTTATTATAATTACTTTACTTCACTAATTAATATAACTAACCTAATGATATTTCTTAACCGTTTGCCTTAAAATAATTATCCGAATTATTTACTTGTAGGATAATTACAGTTTCATAACTTATTTAAATATCAAATGATCGTTTGTATTTACTTTATAAAAACGACTATAATATACCAGTTTATAATAGAACTTCTATTATCGTTTAAAACTTCACTTTAATTATAAAAATATAATTTTTATAACTAACTTCACTGATTTGCCGGATGGCCAATCGACTTCTTAACAAAAATGGGTTTATGGTCAACTGCTGCCATTTTCTTAATCGATATCGTCTATTGATTAAATCAAAATAACATTGAATTTCCATTCAACCTCAATATTCACACAAGGTTTCAATGTCATTTGGGTTCAAACAGTGCGTACATAAATAATATAAAACAAACAGCTCATATAAATATTTAGGAATCCGGTTGGATTCCTCCAACCGGTTTCCTGCATCCACAAATGTTAGTCATCACAATTGACACTAATTCCATACTAGGGAATATTATATTCAATGGAATCAGTATCCAACCAATGATGTGTACATATGCAATGATATATATATATATATATATATATATTTCAACCAATTTAGTTGTATTCTACCTATACAACCATCACACATCATTCAATCATTATTAATAATATTAAAATATAATTATAATATTTTAAAATAGAACAGAGTTAGTGAATTTACTCACCTTTTCGCGTTAACAGTTAAATAACGATTTGCGTTGGCTGATTTGGTTGAGCGGTTTATTTTGCCTGAATTCAGACGAGCGCCAAATTGCTTTAGATTGGTTCCAGTATAGCCACAACTTCATCACCAAAGCAGTGCACCACCTAAATTAGTTTACCACCGTGCTTCACAAATTAATCCAGTCACGCCAATCCCTGCTGATCAATCACCGCTTCCCTTTTCTTTCCAATGTTTCATGCTTTATTCGTTAAACTTCTGCTGATCTTCTTAACTCCTCCTCGTAAATAATTCAGATACTCACTGTGCATCGCCTACTTTATATTTTCGAATAGTCTACTCGAGATATCTCAAACAATACAGCACTTCACCTAAAAACCCCACTCCTATGTTTCATCATCACGTCAAACATGTTTCCACCACCCATTTAAACCTCATGTCCTTTCCACCGCACATCCTTCTGAAGCTTGATAAACACAATACGCTCCTTCGCCAAAAGAAACCATCCCCGTCCGTCTTGTGGATGATTGGTCGGTTCCCTTCTTTCCCTAACCCCCGCTGGATCTTCAATCATGTCATCAAAATCTTCTTCCTCTTCACCAAGATCACGAACGTCGTCATTAAGATTAGCAATCGCTGCAATCCTCTCATCTTGTAATCCCGGCTGTGAAGACATAGTGCCCGGGGGAGAAATACTAGCAGGGGCAGAAGCACTTGTTGATGACAAGGTCGAGTCAGTGATGATTGCTTCGCCCATTATAGCAGTATATCTGCCTGAGGGAGGTGGCGATGAAAGTGAACCTATTGCATACGAGTAGCAAGCATGAAATGCAGTAGATCCAAGAGAGGAAAGAAGATAGTCCAAATCCAACATGGTTTGGTAAATTTCATTTTTACCTATAGTCTCAAGGTTCTGCTCAACTTCAAAGTCATCAACGTTTATTTCATCATCATCATCTGCCTCATCATTTCCATTGTGCTCCTTCGCAATGTCTTTTGCGGTAGCACGCTCCTTCTCAACAGTCTCTTCCTCTCTCCGAGCAGCAGGAGGATCTACATGAGGGTTTGTAGATCGAGTTTGGGAACCTGAAACATCGATGTTAGCAAGAATGGTAAAGGCGCCAGCAGCAGCAACACCTAAGGCTTTATCGCCGGATGATTCGGTTCGTTCTTCCGCAAGGCACTTCTTACCCTCGGTCAGGGCTGCACGGTCATCCTCATCTAGCAAAGTCTCTAAGATATGATCTTCTTTTTCGCCTTTGGAGAGTTTAAATACTTCCTGCCAAACAAGAGCCAAAGTCCTTCCGTAGCCACCCCCCAAGTAACGCAAGCTCCTGCGGCTCATAACACTAAAAACGTAAAAGCTGAAGAAAGTCGTTTCATCGTCCTCCTTAACTTTTTTAAGGAAAGCCAAGGCTTTAAGTTTGTCTCTCTCCAAAGAATCAGCTCTAGTACTTTGAGAGGTAAGCTTTTCACGAAGCGCCGTGTTCTCCTGTTGATAGGTCACGGAAGCTCTCTTTTCCAAAGCTAATTAAGACTCAGCGGTTTCTTGTGCAGTCTGATCCTTTACAAAATATTTCTACAATTTGGCCTCTCACTATTTAGCTACCTCAAGTTCTTCTTTAAGCCTCATGTTCTTATCCTCTAACTCAGTGCTCCTCTGTGTAAGTGATGCTATTGTGCCATCCCGGTTCTTAAGGACCTTGATGAGTGTAGCCTTTTTAGTCTCCAAAGTGTAGATCCATTCAATATTAATTCCATTAAACCTTTTAAGTTCATAAGAAAATTTAAACCATGTACTTAGCTCCTTATCGGCCTGGCTTCTAACTGCATCCAACCTTGTCTCAAGATGGCTCTTGGCAATGTCAAATTGTGTGAGCATACTACTCTTCGAGGTATCCAGCTCTTCAAGTATGTCTCACTTATCATTGGGATGTAGGTCTAAGTCAAAATGCATCCCGCTCAAGTTCCATCCTTGAAATCGTTCACAAAGCATGAGATTGCATGGTCTTATGTCATAGGGGCACCTGGCTATGATTGCATGGAGATCGGCTGGGGATGGGATAACAAATGAAGGAGTCGGGGGCATGTCATCATAGGTAGGCAGAATATAAGTATCTGGAAAGTCATTTATCCTGGAATGCTTATGAGAATCATCTTTGCTTTGGCTACCTCTGTCTTTTCTCTTCTTCCGAAGTTCTTCTTTTTCCTTTCTCTTCCTATCATGTTCATCCAACATGTCTACATGATCATATCTCCATTTCCTCTGTTCTTCAGTTAACTCAAGTCTTATAGACAGCTGAGGCCGATGGGAAGCCTGGGAACGATGAGGATCTTGTGATTGATGAGAATGTTTTAATTGCTGTGAATGACAAGATCGCAGGAGATGTTTAGGATTAAAAGAACTAAACCTGGTACGTTGTTTGAAGTCTCCTATAAGTCAGTGTCCCATTTCCAAACCTGAAATAAAATCTATTCAGAATTTTAGCACTTAAGTTGAAGGATGTTGGAACAAGTCATAAAGCTTAGTAAAAATGCATAGAAAATATTATCTAATGCATGGGACAAGCCGCTCGTTGGAGATGAGTCTAAGTCTACCCCTATATCCAGGAGAGTTTTTCCCCGTGGGGGAGATGAAGTTACAATTATATCGGTTCCCGTAATCTGAATCTTAGGCTGCTGGGAAACGATCTCACAGGATAAGTCTTTTGCACAGCTAAGATTGCTTAATTATTTATAGAAGTCTGTAGAACTTTCTTTGTGAGCACCTACGTCAATAAGCTTCTTGCTAACATCCCCAACACCTTCTTTTCCACCAAGGATTTCCTTAGTTTGTTCAATTTCCTTTGTGAGATCCAAGGCAGTGCTATCCTTTTCAACTTTCTTAGTAGAAACCATGATGCCTTTACCCTCACATTGTTTAAACCCTTCTTCTCCAATAGAAGGCAATTCAGGCTCAAGGGATGATTTGCTGCTACCAGCAGGATCCGAGCACTTTTTTAACGAAGGTTCGTTTGGTGCTACAGGAGAAGGCCCAGGTGGTGTAGGAGGCACTCCCTTGGATGGACGTTTTCTTGTAAAATGAAGCAATCTGTATTTACGAAAGAATGACTCTCTTATTAAGTACCTCTTCCATCTGTCTAGCTCACCGACTGCTCTAATACTCTCATAAATTGGCTTATATGGAGAAGCATCTTTGTCCTTAATAGGAAGCGGGAGAACTGCAAATAAAGAAAAACAATAGAGTTCAGAAGTTAAAGCTTATGATAAGTTGAACAATGAATTGGCTGTGAAAAAGAATGTTTACCTCCTTCTGTCCATTGACCGCGAAATGTCTCGGTGCATCTAACAAAGAAAAATTGTTTAGAAATCCTGAAACGCTATCTAACAGATCAAGTACAAGCCTCCGATTCCAGGCACCCTCGACATGTATTATAGAAGGAGAGTCGTTCCTGCTCTTAAAAGAGCATAAGTAACGAAAGCTCTTGAAAAGTAGGCTCACGCCCCTCTGTACTCATAGAAAGTATATAAAGCCCTAGTAAAATGGTATAACCTTTAGGATGAAGTTGGAAGGGGTGATAGCTAGGAGATTCAAGATTCTCTCTAAGAAAGGATTGATGGAGGAATAACGCTAGTGGCTAACATATGTTTGTTCACAGCTACATATCCAGCAAGAGGTTCATTAGCAAAAACGCCCTCGGTTGGCAAAATCGCATTCGTAAGAGGAATTCCATGTTGACTGCATAACTACTCATATTCGTCCTGAGTTAATGAAGTAGATTGCTTTTCCTGATCCCTAGCCCTTATTGGACGAAGTTTCAGAGGTAATGGTGCAGAGACTTGACTAGGGATTATGGTTGTTGCGGTCTCGGAAGCTGTGGTGGAAGGAGTATCGGTTAGAGCTGAAGGAGTTCCTTCGGTTTGAAGGCGAGTTTGCTTTCTAGCAGTCGTTCTACACCAATATACTTGTTCATAAGCATACCACAGGTACGCATCTCTTAAATAATGAATAAAAGACTTCTATGGTTGTGGCGGGGCTTGAAATCCAATATCTAACTTATATCGATAAATCAATCTCAAGCGCCGCTATGATCTTAAATTAACAAGTGATGAGTGCGCACAAGCAAAAGTTAACAAACTATAAATTGATAGTTAAGACAAATTGGCGTGCATTCATCGCTTACTTTAAGTCCTGATATTTCATTACAATACGATTTATTATTTATCTAATCCATTATCTAAATGGACTATCGATAGTGATGGATAAGTCCAAAATATATCAATAATCATTAGGTAAGAAGTATGGCAGAAAATCTCTTGGGTTTCAAAGGTAACGCCATGGACTACTCAAATTCTGGAGATGGCTTCAAAACTCGGCCACCATTAGCGAGAATAAAGCTTGAGAAGCCAGAGGAATGAGAATGGGCAGATGACCTATGAGATGATATAAGGCATTAGGAAAGTTAGGCTGGGTTAAATGGCTTCAAAGCCCAACACGGTCTAAAGCCTCGGAACGACATGAATGACCGAGATGGCTTGCGACATGATAACACAAACGGGTCATGACATGGGGATGTTTGCGGCTTGATTCTTTGACAATCCAAATGACTTAACAAAGGCGTGTCCTAGACAACCTCCAAAGCATTGTAAATCGAAGCTTGCATCATTTCTATTAATGCAAACTTCGAGGGGCAAATATTAACCCATGAAATATGGGTCTGATATGATATAAAATAGTTGCCTGAATCATGTCGTTATTAGTCAAGTCGTTGGGTTCATATTCAGTAAACCAGGCCGATCTCTAGCTCATGGCATGGAAGCCAAGTCATTCTGTCTCAAAGTCGTGCTTCCTCCAAGTCGCTTACACGTCAGATCGATTGGAACCAAACCAAGTCGTATGAGTCAAGCCTCCAGGCTTCCATGACGTTCTCAATCCATGTCGTACTCTCGTATGGCACTTAAGCCACTTAACGACCTGAGGAAAGAAGGCGCTCTTTTGGAAGTGAAGCAAAGCCGCGAGTCGCAATAATCCATGCCGTAGCCGACAAGAATTCAAGACGTTCTACGACATAGAGGAGCAAGCCGTTTCTTGGGGATCAAGCCAAAGCCGCATGTCGTACAACATGGAATCATGTCGTTCCACAACATACGAACAAATGGATCTACGAGATGGAGTTATGTTTTGTCACAGTGTGAAGTTATGTCGTATGTGGTATGAAGACAAGGCACGCCGCAGCAAGGAATCATGGCGTCATACGACATGAGTCATGGTGCCG
Organism: Allium sativum; assembly: GCA_030737875.1. Lineage (NCBI taxonomy): Eukaryota > Viridiplantae > Streptophyta > Magnoliopsida > Asparagales > Amaryllidaceae > Allium > Allium sativum. Next base: position 158,661,020 of record CM060923.1, read on the forward strand.
TGCGACATGAGTTATGGCCTTTTTTTAGATAATTACAACTTTGCCACTGGTACTGAAACTCATCTATAAATACCTCCACACTTCTCCCATTTGGGGGATCAAATTCTATTTCAACGAAGTGCTACTCAACTCTATCTTCCAACATTCCAACCCCATAAATCATCCTCACGTGAAGATCTAACTTCGAATCTACCATGGAATCATCTAAAATCATCCAAGTATCCAAGCAATTGTAAATGTACTTCAATTCTCACCATACTTGAAGAAGTTGTATGAGTTCCTTGATCAGTTTGGATAGATCTAAGAGAGATTCTTGTAGGGAAGAAACAATGAATGTAATGAGAGAGATTTCATGTCTTGTAAACCTTGAAATGGTAATGAAAGTTATCTCCATAGTGGACGTAGGCCAAGTTCAAGGCCGAACCACTTTAAATTCGTCATCACTTTACTTTCCCCGCACTATTTTGCTTTTGACTTTGTGTTGGTCCTATTTGTGAAGTGCTAAGTAGCACCTTGGTGGTGTCAGTGACATTTTGAGTGCTAACACTTGCCAAGTTGTTTTTCTCAATCCTTATTTTCAACATCAAACCTTGATCATTTTTTTCTCTTATTTTTAATGTGAATCCCTAAAATTTCCCCAATCACTACTGTGGTTTCTCTGTAGGTCAACTAGTTTTTGTCTACTTCACTTAAACAAATCCTACTAAATGTGCAAGTGTATTAAATAATTATTCAACAATCTTAATATATCGAACCCCATGTTTAGTACTGAGAATAACAAAGCCTTGTATGCTATTGAACGTATGAATAAGGCATCAAAAGGCTTAAATTGTCAATGTATGCAATTTAGACAATCATGACCCTCAAATATGATAGCTCTAATTAAATAAACGTTAATGAAGGTAAATTGCAAAGATACCCACATAGAAATTGCCTTGGTTTAACCGTTTGATGAATAATTCAACAAGAACCTGAAATGTAGTAGGATAACGTTAATCAATGATTATTTCACAATTACAATGTGAAATTTATGTTTAACCGGCCCTTGCTAATAGGAATTATGTAATTACATCTCAAGCTTTGTTCTGGAAAAAAGACAAAAAAGCATGTGATGATGTCAAAAAAAAACACAATCAGTTCTGTAGGATACTGCAAAATAGCAAATAAATGAAGGAATGTAAATAAAATTACTCAAACCAAGTAATTTTAACTTAAAATTACCTGTTTTATTGAGAAGAAGAAGAAGAAAACCAAATTTCAACAGCCAAGAATCAATAAATTAAAAATTGACTACTGTAATTTTAAGTTAAAAACTAAGTAATCTATTGAGAAAAATAAGAAGAACTTGCAATTGTTTATATCTATCCTCCTATCTAAAGAAGAATGTATAGTGATACTCAGTGATCTATTTACGTACTCAAAACTTGAAGGATGTTGAAATCTATTCCACAACAACAATCATATGCAGCATTCAAATAAATCTGAAACAAAATTCAATTCTTATGAGTTAGAAAGAATATAGAAACAAGTAAGGAAATTACCTTTGATGTAAATGGAAAAAAGAGCGCTCAACACTTTTGGTGAACTGAAAACCCAAGATTTGCTTCTGCACGGCACGACGAAGAAGATGCTCCACTTTTCAAAGGATCATAAGTTTGCGTTTTGAGGGATGATGATGCAGACTTTGTGGCATCTAAAAGAACCGCTTTGCTAAAACATCAAAGGAAAATTAGCTAGGGTTGCTTCTGATTTAGAGGGAATAACATGGTTTAAGTTTTGAGGGTAAGCAAAATTAAGGTGAAACCTTCCCTTATCTAATCAATGTGAATGTTGCGTGCGCTTCATATATAATGTGGTAGGATGATCATGCTTTTGCATACAGCCCTTATGTTGTGTGTCATGAGTCGGGTGAGGTGTGGTCCAGTCATGTTGTTTCGCGTTGATCTGAAACCTTCAACTAATAATAATAATGATATACGGTATCACGTCCTCTGCATGCACGTCCTATTCTTCTTTCTTTCAGTAGTGTAGCTAATTTTCACAGTGCACCCAAAAGCGAGTGTGGACCACAACTATTTTTACTAGCGATGCGTTAAACGATACAGACAAAATTCACAACGACTTTTGTTTTATATATCTTCCCCTTTTTGAATCCGATTGGAAAATTAGTTTGAATCCGATATCCCTCTTTATATATCTTCCTTTTCCTTCTTCTTCGAGTATCTTCTCCCCTTCTTCCATAAATGCCGCCTTAACAGTTCTTTCCTCTCAACATGATTCAGCAAATAGTTGTTATAGTGTTTTCTTAATCCCGAGCTTCCTTCTCCTTCATCGATCAGGTAATTTCTACAACTATTGGATCGCATTATATATATATATCTTCTTGAGCTTCAGTATCCAAGTATGTGAGTAATATGTTTCATTGTATGATGTTTTGAGTTGAGTACTTCTTATATACTATTATTTAAGGTCGATAAATTCAAATCCCTCATTAACTAGGACTGTTATCTATTCATATGATCTTTATCTACCTAGGGTTATGGATCAGGATTGTCAGAGATCCATATATAGTTTAACCAAGGACATAGTAAAAACAATGTGAGATATTCATGTAACAACTAACGTAGCTCGCATTCATCTAGCTATATTTCGAAAATTCTTTCAATTTTACGGGGGTCCAGTGGGACTAACTAGCTCAAACTATATCAGTAATGCGATGCAACATTTGATTACCAGTGCATGGTTAAATAATGATACAATCACATCTTTTAAGCTTTCCATATAAATAAGTGGAACAAACAAGGCATAGGTTTTTAAAAAAAATAGCAACCGATAAGCATTTTAAAAATGGTGTGTAATTATGCAATTGTATTGAGAATGAACATTTATAGGGAAAGCTGGAGGATTCTATCTGAAATACTGCTCAAAAACATTGTTGGATATACTAGATGATTCTGGTTTTTTTTTTTCCCAAGAACATTGTAGTTGACCATTCAAAACAGGGGAGATGCTAGTTGGTAATCTGGGAGCACTAGTTCGAAGGAGTAAAGCCATTGCCTTGAGTTCTCAATTGAAGGGGTGGTCTCCTTCACTTAGGGCATCAAATGAGCAATATTCTCTTCTACGTTCTTTGAGATCAAGCGCTTATGGCAATTCACCTATTTCTGGATACAGCTCCTTTTATGGGTTTAAATTCATGTCCAAGGTGACATATTCATTTCTATCTCTATTTAAATTGTTGTTTCCTTAAAATAATAAATGTTGTACAAAATAATGTCAATGATGTTCATTGTTAATTTACATGGATCGGTTAATGAGTACTAAAATTAATAATACTTGATGGATTTACTTAATTGTTACAATTTGCAGAATTTAAATGTCCCTTCAACGAGGAAGGTGACCGCTTCTTCAGCTGTATTACACTCAGCCAAAGCGAAGGCTGCAAATTCTGGGATAAAACTGCTTGTTGTTGGGCCTCATGCTCCGAAACAGGTTTTTACATGGCTTAGCGCTTGTTTTTGTTGTGTTTTTTTACATAATACACATTGGCGGAGTTATCCGTCAAGCTCGTTCAGCACTATCCACGACTGATTGGGAATTTATTCATAATACACAATGGCGATTAACTGATGACGAGTGGAACCACAAATTTGAAAAGTACGTGCAGCCTCCTCGGTATAAGTGGTAATGCTAATACAATTTTGCAGTGTAACATAAATAAGCACCAGGCCTCTAACAATATGTAATTAATTTTGTGTTTTCTTATAGTGTGAAAACCCGTTTGGATTTTAAATACATCCAAGCTGCGGAATATGCACATCGACAGCTAGGAATTGGACTGGGCGTTGTATTTTGTTTGCCCTTTGCATATTTTCTTTCAAAAGGATATATCACCCGCCCTCTTGGACTGAGACTCTCTCTTCTTTTTGCACTTGGGGGAGCAATAGGATTGTTTGGATGTCTACCCATTGTAAAAAGCGGTCCAGAAGTAAGCATCATTTCCTATTTCATATGCAATTTTATGAACTATACACCTGTGAAATTACTGTATGATTTCATAATATGGAAAGACTTTTTTTTTTTTTTTTTTTTTTTTCAATACTTAATCAATTGATGCCAATGGATACTAGCCAGGCAGGAGATAAAAGAATAAATCGGGGGATAGTCCTTAGAAAATCTATAACACGATTGTTCTATGGTAGGAACCGGCTTCTGAGTATGTGCAGCAAAGAGCTAGCCCTTACAGATATTCCATGCACATCACCTCTGCATTTATATATATTATATGGTGGATTACTTTGGAATGCGCTCTCAGTTAAAGACCCAGAACCACCAATTGGGTCATTAGAGTTGGTTCGAGGTGCTGCAAAACTTCGACAATTATTGCTACCTGTTTATGCTCTTGTAGGCATCACTGGACTTTCCGGTGCTTTTGTTGCTGGGAATTGCGCTGCAAGCATAAAAACTTTGTTATCCTTTATTGAGTTTCAAAAGAAGTTTCAAAGGAAGTTGCAGGGAATTGAGCAGATTATTATGTATTTGAAAATAATACGTTTCTTCCATGTATTTACGCGCTGGGTCGTGAATTCAATACATTGCCAAAGGAGGGGAACTCATGGATCCCCTACATTTTTGAGATCCTCGATGGCATTTTTAAGATGAAGCCACTTTCGCAATTTCTTTGAGAACGCAACCACTGTGCAGGTTTGAAATTTTTTTAATAACCAACTGCTTAAAGTGCTTATTATCTTTCGTTGTAATATTATATATCTTTGAACAAGATAGTATTTTAGTTGGAATGATTTTTGTAACTGGTTTTCCTCTTCATAATAGATGAATCATGAATTACTTGCAACAGCAACATTGCTTTCGATTAATAGCTTGTGGTGGACGTCCCGCAAAATAGAACTGCATCCTGTTATCAAACGTGCTATTTTAACTGTACTGCTCACAGCCTACGTTCAGGTAGACCTACAACAAAAGCAACGAATAACAAATTTATCTCACTTTTCAAAACCGATATATTACCACAAAATAAATACTACCGGCGTTCCTGGGCATTTCTGCGCTTAAAGGCCATGTTCCATATTTACTTGGTACTCTTCATCAGGCTAATGCATTGGCACTATTGGACTTCATGATCGGTCTAGCTCACTTGGTCAGAAAACCTTCTCGTCATGTTCTTAAATCACTGACTTCTCTTCCCAACATCAAGAGCTGATGGAAAATGCCTCAGGTTAATGCCTCAGGTTAATGGCTTAGTTTAATGCATTCCAATAAATTCATCTTAGTTGAATGTTGTTAGTTGTTGCATTTGATCTTTGAAACTACATGTTGTATGGTATTAATATGTCTTGATGCGACTATTTTCTTTTCAGTGATCGAATCGTCGTGTGGTTTGGTGCCATATATCTTGTTCTCACTGTGCATAGTGAAATATAAGAGCAGTCCCAACAACGTGAGGAGTGGAGGAAATGGAGAGGGAAAGTGGATTAACGCTCTTCAGCAGAGGCGCAAGCGGTGTGGGGAGGGTTTTGAAATGGCGACGCTCGCCATTTAACAATTTGGAGCAGCGACAGAAAAGAAAACCGTTTAGACTTTAAACGGTTTTCAGAAAACCGTTTAAGGTATTTTCAATTGAAAAATAAATAAATATTTATTCTTAAACGGTTCCCCCTCCCCTCTACTGTTGGAAGAGTGGGAGTTGGAAGAGTGGGAGGAATTCACGCTCAAAATTTGCAATCCACGCTCTCCTCAACGTCGAATGCTGGGAATGCTCTAATACTGTACATAGTTACATAAAACATGCAGGTTAACCATATGATCATATGAAGTAACATATACAAAAGGCAATCATTATCAGGGTCCGCTGTGATTCACAAACTGGTATTTTCATCGTAGCTTGTAACTTTGTCAGCATGGCCTATGCATAAAATATACCTTTAGCAAGTATATATTTCTACTTTTCTGCCGTCGGACTTCGAGTTTTCATAATAAAATCTCTTTCAGTATTCAACATAAATCGAGACACATGCTTATTCAAATACCAGAAACTTTTGTTTTGCGTTACGATGGAATAAGCGTTTCAAAAGAATATATATATATATATATATATATATATATATATATATATATATATATATATATATAAGGATGTATTTGGACTCTATTTTTTAATTTTGGGGTTTTATACATACAAAAGTACTAACAACCGACCAAATATCGTAAAAAATGTCTGTTTTAAAAGATAAAGTTAACACATAAAACAAAAAATAATTTATAATTACTTTTCATAGTTTTGAAAACAATGAAAGAACAATGGTAAATTCATCCATCTATCGTTTTTCGTCTCCTTCATCATCCTTTCCGTCTTTGGTCTGTCACCTTCGTTATTCTTCAAACTTGGCATCTTTTGAAATTAACGTTGAAAACTCAAAACTCAAAATAAATCAAACACTACTTAAATGTTTTTATTTTGATTGCAAGCCCAATTTTATATAAAAAAAAAGTTTAAAAAAATTGAATTTTGAAAGAATATTCTACGGTCATCGGATGCTACCTAAATGTTTTTATTTTGATTGCAAGCCCAATTTTATAAAAATTTTGAATTTTGAAAGAATATTCTACGGTCTTCAAACAACAATTGTAGACGATACTAGAGTTAATTTAGCTCCAACACTAGAATTTGAAACAAAATTATGACATATGATTAAAAATGCATTTATGAAGTTTATTATGAAAATTTGAATCTGAAACCAATTATTTCAGTCGTTTCATAACTGTTAGTGTAATGTACTAAAACGTGTTTTCTTAATTATAAACTTTTAAATGGTTATATGGAAATATAATTTGGAAGCCAAAAGGAAAAAATCGAGTAAAATTTTATTTTCTGGATTTGGATAGTTTCGTTGCATTTAGAAATATCGAATATATATATATATATATATATATATATATATATATATATATAGGTATGTAGTTTGATATGTTTTCATTTAAGTTACCTTATTAGCCCAACTTTTACTCATGTTCGCCTATAAATATGTTGCTATAAAAACCTACTTGTTGTCACTTTGTTATCTCATCATTTCTTTCACACTTGTCTCCTTTCTCGGATTTAATTTTCCTACTCCAATCGAGGTTAAATAATCCATTTCTAATTACATATTTACTGGAAAACTGTAACAACTCAAATTTCGATAGATCCGATTTTTTTTTTTTTAAAAAAAAAATCAAATCTACCAAAGCTCGAGTAGACTTATCTTGTATCCTGCAGAAAGTCAAAGATGAATATATCATAGCTCAATAAAAAATCTCACAACGGAAGAGAATAAAATATAATAATAGGTAAATATAGTGACATTATCTAACAAGTGTATCTAAACTATATAATCTCAATCACCTGCCTAGTTGTGGGTTGGTTATGAGGAGGGGGTCAGAACAAAAGTTCTAATGAATGGACAAATTATACTTTCTATAAATAACATTAGACATATCATTCTATCATTGGTTCATATTTATTAGGTTATTCGGTTTTATTTCACAATATACTTTCAGTTTTTTCCGCATAAATCGTACTTTCTACTCCCTAGTAGATTTACCTAATAAATCATATATATAGTTATGCTCCATATCTCAAGGTACCCCCTATAGTGCCTTCCTCTCGCGGTCTCCATTGTGACACCACTTAAACATGCATAATCTTCATTCCATGCCGAGTTGCGCACAGAACCTCCATCACTATGTCATGTATACGCAAAAAATCATCGTCATTATGCCACGTAAGCATACGGATTCTCTTATCTGAACACGGTCGAGCTACCCCCTACATGGATTAATGTCCTGGCGTCAACGGTACACCACCCAGTGCGTGCATCCGGACCCTCACACGAACGTTCTATCTATGTAGCATCCTGTATTTTTGGAAGTCAGATATTTAATTTAATTTATTACTTTAAATATTAATTTGGAAAAATAATAAGGAATCCGTTTATTAAACAACGTTTGAACGTATAATTTATAATTTAATTAAAAATGAGCTTACAGCGCCGCGGTGGTTCGTAATAATTAGTTTTGAACTTCAATTGAGCAGAATCCAGTATAAGTTGGAATTCTTTGAAATAAGAATCATTTGGTTATAATTTTCTAAAGGAAGAGAAAAATCAAGATTTCATATTATAGATTTTGAGTTATGTCAAAATCAATTTTTCAGAAGGCCGTTGTGGAATCACTTATAAACCATATCTTTTAATTATATAAGTTTGATTTGATTTGAAAGGAACTTGTACGTAACTTGGGCTAACGATCGAATTAAGATGCTAGACCAATCCGGTTGGATCCATATTGACTTTAGAGTCCGGATATGTCGTTATGTTTGGAGATCAGATAATTTGGTGTCCAAAATAACGTCGTTTTGCGCACAAAATATCATTCCAGGAGAAAAGTCTCGGAATGTGACGAAACTTGTGCCATTGGTTTTGTGTTAGTAAGTTATTATAAGATTTCGATTTTTGTATCGATCAGACTTACCATTTGATCGTGTGAATGGTAAACGCCTAAATTTTCATTTAATCGTTTATATTCTATTGACGGAACTAAAGAATAACCAATTTTCAAATGAACTCAGGTTTAAACAAAACTAATTTTATTAAATTCATAATGATTGATTATTGTAGTATTTCAATGTTCAAGACAATTGGATTTATTTTGTGATCGTGTGCGATACAAACACGTGTTGATTCACATTGTGAAATATAAAGGAAGTTTTACAAACAGTCTTGGAATTCGAAGAAACCAGTTCCATCATGTCCAGAATATTATTTTATACGAGGATTTCAATTGTCATCACAATCGAAGGCTGTTTGTGGTAGTTTAAGCATGAAACTTAGGGTGTAAGTTTCGTAAATAATAAAATATTAAAATTAGTCTCTCTATATATATCCATCAAATCCCTTACTTCGTGCGCTAACACTTATTTGGTGGTCAACAAAACTGAGCGATATCACTAGTGTATTAAAAGGCCTGAAACTCTGCTTCTTCACAATTTTTCTCCTAAATCGTTTCTTTCATTCCAAAATTGTTCAACAGCAAAAACGACGAATTCGGTGAGAGCTTCACGGTGAATGGTGGTGATCTAGTTTTGAGCAGCGGGCTTGTCAGAATTTCATATGAAAGTCTTTGAAGTTGTGTAACGACTCGGGGAATTCTACGCCTGAATTTCGACAATAATATATAAACTTGTATTATTTTCAAAACCCAAGTATCGAAAATACCAAGTATTAGAGGATGAGAAAAAGATAAGAAAGTTATATTAGGATAGAAGAAAAGAAGGAGAAACAACACAACAGAGAGTCTCACATCACAACAGAATAAAATATAATATGAAATAAATCTTTTTTGAGAGCCTAAAATAATAGTTACAAACATCATAGTACAATAGACAATACAATCCATCTAGACAATAAATATAATATGTTCTCATATACAACAAATAGCGGAATAAAAACTAATGCGTTTGAACTTCTTCAGCATGTCTTCTAAAGTCTATATCATCCTAACCTGAGCCTGTAAAAATCCGTTGACCCGAGAATTGCAAATGCCAGAATCAGTTTGGTGAACTAGCATGAGAAAACTCACTAAGTTTATAAATAACATCCAACTTGATTTTAGTTTAAAAATCTTTTTCTTTGAAAGAAAAGGATAATTGTAAGGCCAGCCCAAACATAAACATAGGTTGTTTTTATCTTACGATAACCAAAACATTGTTCATATTAATATTTAAATAGTGTCTAAATAAAATGAATAACCATCACCAGTAATATTAAAGCTCAGTTTTTTTGCGGGTACTGTTAGAAGCGACTTGGCCTTTTCCTTTTCTCTTCATCTGTTCCTCACGCCTAAGCAACTCCTCAAAATCGAATCCTCTTCACCTCTTCTCCTTAAATCTTCATCTCTCTACCAAGCTTTCGTCGTACGTGGTAACCCCAAAAGCATAATTTTCTCTTTCCAATTCGAGCTTTTGAGGTCACTGGAATTATCTGCTACAGCCTTATTTTACCTCATTCTCTTTAGATCTGTACTCGTCTCACCTAGAAACCCCTCTGGTTGTGCTTCTTAACTTCACAGTGTGATTTCAGGAAACTATTTACTGTAAGTTCTTCAACTGGTCTATCTATGTTGTGTAATGGGTTACGTACCTATCGTGGAGTTTTCTTGTGAGCAGTAACTCCAAATGGTCGGATGGTTATCGCGTCTCGTTGGTTTTTCAATTGTAATGGTTCCTTCTTACTATTTTGGTACTAATTGATCGTTTGAATTTCATCTTGATGGTAGTACTTGTTAGTCAGTTGTGTGTTTTTGGGGGTCGAGGATACAGTGTTATGGAGTTTGGATGTTTTCCTTCTGCTTTAAGATTCCTTCATGTAATGTCTTTACCATGTCCCTTGTACCCACTACTTTTATTTTGGGAATGGTATGTATTATATATGTCGACTGCTATGAGCATCGACCATACTCTATTGTGTTTGGTTGGGTTTTCACCTGGATTATCTGCTACATACGAGATGCCTGGCATTGACCGTAGTGGTGATCACGATGGTTATTTTGCCTGACCATTCCTTTTTCCATGGTTTGTGTGTCATAGTTGTTCTACAATGAAATTACTAGTTCAAGCTTGGATTTTGAGTTGAACGTACGTCGGTATCCTGGCTTCAATATTTCCTTTCTCTGGATTTTCAAACTTGGCTAGTACAAGGGACATTTAGGCATTGCCTCGATGTTGTCAGCGTAATTCCTGGATGTGTAGTCACTGTGTATCCGCGTGACTCAAGATGTAAGAGTGCCAGACCATGATGCTTTGTAATTATTTTACTTTTAGGGTTTGGCGAGGGTAATTTTCCATGTGATGTTGTCTTTCCAGCACTAGCACTTGTTTTGCATGTATCTTACTATTTTCAGTATGTAATGCTCCCTGCATGGAGTTATAGTAGTCTAGTAACTTAACCTAGCTCTTGTAGTGTAATCTGTATTAGATTCAGTGGACGACCCACTATAAATGTCGTTGACGGTGGACGATCCACCTTAAAAATCGAATTAGCTGATTACTAACTACAGTCACATGTACAATATTGTAATTTTAGTATTAGTCATAATAAAAGTTTGTTACGAAACACTATAAAAACTGGTCGGCTATGCCGAAAAAACATCTAGCAGAACGCTTGCATCACACGCTCCACATGCATAGTATATAATCAAAAACTGCAGGTGCTTATTAGGGAATGGATTTCCAACTATGACGAGGTATGGTTCCACCTTCCGATGTTGTACTCTATAGAGGAATAAACTGGGTCCAACAAGATCATCTTGCAACCCGACCACATGTTACCAGCCACTCATTTATTATAAGTATATCGAGAATCTTATCACTAACGGTGGGCGCCAGCATGATCGTTCCCGGAAGATATAGAAGTGATAGAAGGAATTTTTTTTTTCTAGATGGTGATAATACACCCTATGGGAGTGACCCACAGAGCCATGATATCTGCCCGATTTTTGTCATTTTCCCGTTGATGAGGCTTGAGGTTACAATTACCTTTTTAAGAACATCACATCGTCATTTACTTTGAATGCCATGCCAAATCCGCTAGACCACTAACTGGTGTCCACAAAAATTGTCACGATCAGAAATCCCCCAATCTCCAAAGTGACGGAAAAGCCAAGATTGTTTGAGAACACAATGTATCAGAACACTAAAAAAATAGAATTTTTCATTGCCTTTACAACAATTTACATGAGAGTACAAGAAAATCAGAGTGCAAAAAATAAATATACAGCGAAAATACACTAATTAGAGAATAAAATAAATTACATAATAATGGAAATGAAAATCTATAAATACAATGCTCAACGGAAATACATCAACTAACACAACTGAAATAAATACACGGATATAAATCTTTTTGAATATAGCTCCAGTTGTTAACCAGGATCCTGTTAAATAGAAATCTGCAAAACCAAAACTACTAACTGTCCGTGTGGAAAATATGGGCACCCAGAGTTTAGGCGAAAACAATATACTCCAGGTCAGTCACGGGACTGGTGTGAGAGTTAAAACAGTTATTAAACTTTTAAAAACAGTTAGACAAATATCATGGGACCACACCGTATATCACGGAACGGGCTTACTCCTATGAACACTTTGAAATAAAACGATTACTAAACAACGTAATGCTTTTTGAAAACATTAAGCTATTATAAGACTCAGGTCCCATCACACAATGCAACGCAAGCCGGAGGATAGAGTTTTGCCTTATAATAAACAAAGATGCTTGGTATGTTTTAAAACCAATATTTTTTTATATTATTATAAGTGCATAGTGTAGAAAACAACTATGAACCTAAATGTATGAATAGTAAACAACATAGGTACCATATATTATGTCTCCATAAAGGTTTACAACTAAAATTGTAAAGTCACGTAATGGAAATTGGATTTCCATCATGAGTCTTCCTCACCGGTTTCGAGACACTCTAGCACATGTCTCAGGATCACGCCCTTAATAACCCTGGGATCGGTATGATCGGTCCACACTTACTTTTGTAGATTAGTTATTCCTGAACAATACGTTTTCTGGTCCTATCAGACCTATCACTTGAGCCTTTTAATCTGCTCTATATCCGAGGCGCCTCGCTATTTATCATCCACATAAGTAAAAATGTTTGGGCTTCATACCATGACACGCTTCTAGCTAGAAAGAGAAGCAGTTCTCCCTACGGCTCCTTATCCCGTTTTTGACTCAATGGGGTGAGAGGCTCACGAATCAACGCTATGCACAAAGATGTGCTAATTAAAGTCGTGTTTTGATCATCATCCACAAGACCCTGCTTTTCAACAAAAGCCTTGATCATTGCATCTCAGCATGCTACATAGTCATTCCAGACCATACAACTATTAACTACCAATACATAAACTCTAAGCTCACACGCTCAAAGAAGGGTGTTAAGCTAACAACATAAATTCTCCGCCACCAAATAGATATATATTTAGCAGAAATCAATTAATACAGTTCAAAATACCATGTTAGACACAAAATCCATTTACAAGTATGTTCCCGGTATGAACGAAACATGAGGCACCTTATATCCAAACAATCAACAAGTACTTCCGGACAACTACCACTATAACCCCCTCAAGGCTGCAGCTCCGTCAAGGGCATCAGTAGTAATAATTTTGATGTGAAGATTGTCGGTCTTGCACCATTTTCAATATTTTCGACTTTTAATCGTTGTAACATTTATTCAGAATGGGCTAAACCTAGTCTTTTCGAATAACTTGCATATCTTATAATCAAGTGATATATAAACATATCATACGCCCCATTCCAATCCAGAACATTCTTTTATTCAAATATTCTTATTACTAGGAATTATTCCCATTAATCTTATCAAAGAATTAATTTATTTAAACCTCTTGTTTAAATATTTCTTTGAAAACCATTGTAAAAGATTTTGTATTATCTTTTAACAATCTTAAACCAAATTAAGGTTTATCAACTATTTGGGATTAACAAGCCTTACCAAAGTAATCATTCATTTTATTATCCCAATCTATTCATCCCATAGAGAAAAACTGCTAGTACTCCATATTTAACACCCATTGTTTTGTCGGTAAAATTAATTACCACTTATGATTCGAATCTAAATAAAGATTTAATTATCGCATAGAGTAAAATTGGTGGTACTCCATCTCGAACATTTCTTGAATTTGGTAAATTTAATTACCTCATTCACATATCAATCTAATTAAAGATTCATTAAAACTCTATTTAGCTTTAATCTCAGAAATCATTACTTAATGATTATTCAACTTTAGAAAGTCAATCCTTTCTTTAGGTGGGTTAAAGAATGAATGGCATTTAAAACACAGTTCACGATAAACCCAAAATCATCTTCCATCAAAATGGAACTTTCATTAAAATCATAATAGTATATAATATATATATACATATTTCCGTATCAGAATAATATTATAAACAGAATAACGGCAAAGCCTTTTAAATTCCATGAATAGTAATGATCTTCCTTCACAGAAGCTAATCTCGATTATTAATAAATCGAATTCCATTCCAATTTAATTTTAAATTGGAAAAATTTACTTTGGAAATTCGCGTTCAATAATTAAAAGATTTATAAATTCCAAAATATAACTTCACTGTTAATTGGGTTTAAGAACTAATGTCGTTTAAAACATCGTTCATAATGAACCCAAAATCAACTTCCCTTTAATTCCAATTATATTTATTAATTGGAAAATCTCATTAATCTTAATTAGAAGTTCATCATACGATTCATATAAGATAAAGATCCATCTGTCTAGATATCATCATATACATCTAGAAAGTCGTATGCTTTGGAAGAAGCTTGTACAGTTTGGGAAGGGGTTTTTAAAAGAAGAATCTACTTCAAATTATTCCTTTTCTCAAATGGGTTTAAGAATAGTGTTATTGAAGACACCATTCACGACAAACCCAAAATCCAATTTGATATTAAATGCAAGGCTCATATCGTCTTGTATTCAATATCAAATTCTGAAACCAACAGATATCGTATTGGGAATAACGATATTTATATCTTTCAAATACCTCAACGATATCCGTATAATCATGGAATCCAATATCGAAATATCCAATGATAATTTACATTCAAATTAATTCTAATTCACATGTTGGAAAATCTTGATTATATTAAAACCATTCAATTCCTTCTAGTTCTTTACTTGAGCTGATAAGCAACTTATTCTGATAAAAATACCTCTTATCTTTATAAACTTGCAATATTTCATCCAAAAATATTTTGAAATCATTTATTACTATTTAACATAATTTTTCCTTATTTTTAATCATCTAAAAATAGGCCATTTCAGTTAAATGACGTTTCAGGTTATTTAGCTGCACTAGCACTGTTTTTTATTCAAATTTGAATTTGATATTTCAAAAAAATGTAACAAGTTAGATTTAAATCTTTTATTATCATTTGAAAGATCTTTTCAATATGAACCCAACGGTTCTGGTTTCAAGAGAATCCGACGGTCGGATTTCCCGGTACGTCAATTTGGATTCAATGGTCGAAATTCACGAACAGTCGTTGCGCGACACGTTAAATTCAGACCATTTATATATATATATATATATGTAAACATATTTTATCGATTTCCATTCAAAACATATTTTATAAACCGTTTATGAATTTATTTTAAAAACGTTTCCCCTTCTATTACAATTTTAAATCAAAATTGAATAATCCATATTATTATAATATTGAAATAATAATATATTCAAAATATCAAATTTTGAAATCAAATTTTTTCGATATACATTATAAAAATGAATAAAATTGATAGAAAATCCGTTCCATTCAAAATCTGACATCAAACTTATATTTTTTATTCTTCACTGAATATTATTTTAAAATATTCATTATTTTTGAATTGGAATGTGACTCGATCAATTACCATATTATTTTATTTATATGGATTTCATACATCGCATGTATTCAACAATAGTAATAAATAAATGTTAAACATTCAATTGTGCATCTACAACTGTATAAGCATTAATTAATTTAATAATGCTTACAACAGTCTGTCTATCAATTGGTTAACATACAATTAAATACAAGGGAGATGTGTGAATTAATTATCATCCCAAGACCCATGTGGGGTTTTCAACCAAGATCCAATGATTATTATTTGCATACTAGGGCGATATGTAAAATTATCGTAACAATACCTGTGTGGGGTTTACATTAAATCCATGTGAATTTATCTATTATTTAGGAGACGAGTGGGTAAACTGTCATCCCTGAATAATTCATAATATAAACGTTTTATTTAACAACATATATATTAACAGTTTAATAATACGAGCATTAAAACTGTAAACATCCATCAACCACCAAACAAATATTGAAATCACAGGCAATCAATATTTATTCAGTTATATAAATAAATAACTGTACAAAATATTTGAGTGAGAGAGTTCTCACATTGATCGGTTCGAAATCGTTAAATAACGATTGTATTAGAAAAAACTAAACTGGATATTTAATTTAGCCAAAATTTCCAACTGCTTCCGTTTCAGTTCTGGTCTATTCCATGGCGTAGTGTTCGCTGCCATGATTCCAACGTACCCAAAAATCCTTTAATTCTATTTCTGTTTGAAAAAGATATGGACATTTGAACATTTGAACAATATAAATATATAATTAATTAATTATACTAATTAATAATTTTCCCCTAATTAACCTTAATTATCGTAAATCTATCATTCTCTGTTTCTTCATGTTCAAGAAACCACGAAAAACCAAAAACCTCACTTCCTAGGGCTCTACCACGCGTCGTCCTTGAGCCCCTAGAGCACGATTGCCTGCCACCACCTGAAGCGCCGTGGTGACCCCCTTCATCGCCATGAACCACGACTGACTCGGCCTCCCCCATCGTCCAGGAAACCACCTCGAAGCGGCGGCCTTTGATCCCTAAAATCTCATGAATCCCTCAATTAAAAATGATCAAATTCATACGTAATAAAAGCTCTCAACAAACTCTCGTATTTTTTTTTTGAAAATTTTGTGAATCACTGAACGAATTTGGAGATTTTAATGGGCAAATTTGGGATATTTCCGGCCATTGACGATATTAGGGTCGGCGCAGAAATAATGAATGAGGGTTTGGGTTAAAATAATATATATATAAATATTATAAATAATAATATTTAATTCCCTAATTGGTTCCTTTTCGTCTGAACTCCAAATTAAACCTAACGACTTTTGCCTCTAGTCAAATATCCTCATTCCGGACACTATGAGAAATGTTTTGTAAGTTGATTCAATCATTTTGATCAGTTTTTATCAAAATTAAAATATACATCAATATAACGTTTAATATTGATTTTCAACATACGTTTTAATTTGCCACGACCACATACTGACTCCAAAAATTACGAAATTTGAAATCTAGCTATGTTTTACAAATACGGTCTTAATGAACTTAGTTTCGTGGAATTTGGAGATCGTTTGAAAATGGCCTTAATTCTAGCCTATTGAATTTACAACTAAAATTGAACACGCGTTTATTTTTACCATGCTTACATATTAATTCCAACTGACTTGAAATTTTAAAACTGACAATAATTTGATGTTCCGGATCCAACAAAATTAGTTTCGTCGAAAACGGAGGTCGTTTGCAAAATGACCCTTTTTAAGGGCTTATATATTATTACAATATTAACATATTTCATAGCGACTATTAAAATTTTAATGTAGACACAACTAATAATTTACAGTATGAAATCTAAAATTTTCTCATTCATTAGAAAGATACGATTAAATAGATTCTAACGTTTCTTGTCTTACTGAAATCCGATTTTTATTGCATTCTATATATTCACTTAAAGTTCAAAACTGAAATTTGAAACTACTACGATGTTGTGAGTTAGTTTTAATTAAATTTTAAATTCCTACGTTTTAACTTCATATATAAATAAATTTTAAGCCTTTAATTCTCAAAATAAATCATCTAAAATATTTAATTTTCATCAAAATCAATTAAAAATAAATTTTAAATTGGTTCCAAAATTCTGGGTTGTTACAAAAATACTCTGATTGTTAAGCTAAGAGAAGGTGTCTTCTCCGCCACCAACAGAAATACATTTGAGGAAATCAATGTACATGATCGTTTGGAAATACTCTATCAGACATTCATCCATATGACTCATCCAGGAACAGGATGAACCCAAGGCACCCTCCTACCACATCCTTGTATGGGAACCACGCCATGGATCAGTAGCGAGTTGTTCTTGCAATCCGCAAATTCTAATTACGATTGAATTATCATCAAAATACTCTGGTTGCAATGCAGAGAAATTTATCAAGTAGCCTTTCTGTTTGCGAACCACAGTCTTCAACTTCTCTATCACCAATTTGCATTTTCCATGATTTCATATTTGCTGGTTCAGAACGGTTTTCAAATATTAATTTGATCTCGGTCTTTCCGTACTAAGAATTGTATAGATCAGATTTATAGTCAGTTATTTAACTTTCAAATAAACAACCATTCATTCATAAAAGGAAAATGAATTCACTGATTCAATATCCAACATCATTTGGCATATTTAATTAACTAATCGTTAATTAAATATTAAAACTTCTAATTCTTACTACAGTAGGAAAACATTTCCCTTTTAATATAAGAATATTCAATTATCATTTCACTTCTACTTTATTGTCTCCTCATTGTAAATTGGTAAGTGAATAAATCTGTTAGCATACAACCCCGAAGGCCAAAGCAACATTAGATTGACACCTCAAACTCTACCAACGTACAACATGTTCAAATTTCTTAAAACCACATTATATTCCTTTAGAAATCATTTCTCATAGTAATAGAGTTACGGTCTATGAATTCCTTATTATATACTAAAACAATAATCTTTAATATTAAAATTTATGTTTATCAATAAATTAGCAACTTAGGTTTCCTTCTAAAAATTCACTTAATCCTCTTTTAAAATATCATTTACTAAACTATTATTATAATTTTGAACTAATGCAATAATTTCTTATCTGCTTTTCCAAAACAATTCTCTTTAACATTATAAGCCAATGTTATTACTTTTCAATTCTAATTGATATCCATTTACTATTTTATTTAAAATATAAGGCTTTCAATTCGATGCTAAATATTGGTGTTCTATTAAAATTACACGTTTATACTCGCATTCCATTTCCAAATCCGTTTATTCGCTTATCTCATTCACAAATGCTATTTAATCATATTTCGTATATTTTATGAACAACGATGAATTTTTTTTATTATTTACAAAAAAAAATTCACATTTACACTTTTGAATCAATTCTTGTATATTTACGATTAACCATTTCAACGCTCTAAAACTTTATAATATTCTATTTACGCCATTTTAATATCCTTAACATGACTATTATACTTAAATTCATTAGTACAACCAGTTATATAGCGCTTAACAATTTATTCAATAATATCTTAGAATTTCCACTATTTATAATTTGATTATAAACATAAATTTAACTTCGATGTTTAATTTTAAAATTAAAAATCGCATTTTAAATATAAAAAATATACTTTGAAAATGTTCAGAATTGATTTAACATTTATTCCGAAATCTTGTATTTTATGGTTGGTACTAAAGAGGCAATGTCTACTAAAGCACCAAACCATGAAGTATAAATAAATTTTACATCATCCAATTATATTGATAAGTGTTATCAATATTAGTGAGGAATCCTGTTGGATCCCTCGAACCTGTCGTTTCCTGCACTAGAAATTCAGTATTTTCAACATATATTACAAATTTAACCGCTACTAGTAAGGAATCTAGTTGGATCCCTCCAACCTGTTTTTTCCTACATCCAAATAGGTTACCTCAAATAAACTCATTCAATTCAATTTAACTGATAATTTCTATAATAGTCGATAACAACAATTTAATATCATCCATTTTATTTAACAATAACAATTCAGTAAATTAAACACGCTTATATTATAAACGTGACCAATAAGATAAGTGATATCAATTGTTTCCAATCGTTAAAATAATGATTCGGTTTTAATTAAATTAAACAAACATTTAATTTAATCAGTTATATATATATATATATATATATATATATTATTCAGTAATCATCCAACAATTAACAATCATCGCACATAAATATTAAACCTGACTTATATAAAATATAAGTGGGACAAACTAAGTGAGTAGGCTCACCTTGATCTGATTCATAGTTAAAACAGCTCGTTTCAGTTAAATTAAACAAGCGTTTAATTTAACTGAAAATCCCAATTGATTCCAAATGCATCCAATTCTATTCCATAATGTAGTTCTCATTGGTGCGAGTCCAACATATCTGATTTTGTCCAATTCTGATCATATATGAAGGAGTTACTAATGTTTAAAGTTAATAAATTAATATAAAAATACTTAATCATAGTTTAAATTAATTAATTAATTTTTAGTATATAAAACGCGACCGATATAATTTATTCCTTGTCGTCTTCATTCCCTCTCGAACCCAGGACGATCGAACTTCATCAGAGCTGCTCCTCACCCCCTCGATCGGAACCTGATTCAATGCCACTTGCGGGTCCACCTCTTCGTCGCCTACCATTGTCCTGAATCCTGGACAACTCGAACGCGCCAGTCGCTGGAGAAAACCTTCGAACGCCGCACCGTTTCTGCTACTTATGGCCGTCTCAGGGCTTCAATCCCAATCGTGATCGTAGGATAGCTAGTTCTCTCCAAGCCGAAGACTATTATGGTCATAAGTTTTTGAAATAGAGTGATGAATTTTGAAATGAAAGTGAAGAAAGATCAGAGCGATTTCTATCGTCCATTCTAGGGTGGAGACGGTAGAAATAAGCATAGACTAGGCGAAGGAAAATTTTGGGTTTTGCTGCTGAGTTAGTATTTATAGGGTGATATTTGAATATAATATTATTAAATTAAACTTCATCGCGAAGCAATATGTAGAAACAACCACGAACATCCTCCAATTGCGATGAAAATTGAAATCGTTGCATAAAACAATATTACGGACATGATGAAAAAGGCTTCGTCGAATTGCGAGATCGTTTATAAAAATTCCTTTATAAATCACAACATGAATCGACACATGTTTAAATTGCGTACAATCACAAAATAAATCCAATTAACTATAAAATTTTAGTACTACAATAATTAATCACTATGGTTCTAATAAAATTAGTTTCATTAAAATCGGAGTTCATTTGAAAATTAGTTATTATATAACACCAATTTAAATCGATAAAACGATTAAATAAAAAAACAGGCATTTACCCTCCGCATGATCAAAGGGTAAGTACGATTAATATGAAAATAGAAATCCTATAATAACTAAGTAATACAAATTCAACGACATAAGTTTCGTCGCATTCCGAGACTGCTTCCTGGAATGATATTTTATACTCAAAACAACACTATTTTGGACACTAAATTTCTAGATATCCAGCGAACTGCCTAACTATCTTGACTCCAAACGTTGATATGAATTCAACAGAATTGGTTTCGTGGCTTTATTCAATCATTAACTCAAGTTGTAAACCACTACTCATCCATTTAAATTAAATTAATCTATTTCATTATACGCTAAATAAAATGGTTAAGTGTTTATGGCTGTTGCTATCACATACGACATCGGTTAACCACGAAGTTTGGTTCTGTACAATAATTTAACGTTACGGATCCGATGAAACTTGTTTCATCGAAACCGAGGCCGTTTGCGAAATAGCTAATCTTAAGGCTTATAATAATATTGATAAAATATATACTATTTCCAAACAATCCAATATAATACTAATAAATTATTATTATTGTATATATCCAAATGGAATATCATATAACTTCAAATATAAACCAATATAAATTTAAAACTCAACATTACAAATTTCGGGTTAAACGATATCCAACTTATATAAAAACCATTTATAAATTTATTAAATAAACGTTTTAGTTTATAAACAATTCCATTGTGACTTTCTGAAAATTTGATTTGGACAAAACCAACAATCTAAAACATGAAATCTTGATTTCTCTCTTCACTAGAAAATTATAATATAATAGATTATAACATTTCTTGTATCAAAGAATTCCGACTTAAATCGAATCTCGTATATTCAATTAAAGTTTAAAACTTAATATTACGAACTACCGTGAAGTTAGAGCTCGTTTATAATCTAAATATAAATTTAACATTCAAAATTCATTTTTAAATGAATTTCTATATTAAAATCCATTTAAAATTCCAAATCAATATCTAAAATAATAAAATAAATTATATATTTGACTACAAAAAATGCAGGACGTTACATTCCTCCTGCTTAAAACAATCCAGTCTCTGAAATTACTAAGGTAGGAAAAATATTACAACACATTAAATTTCTAAAATCGAATTTATTTTAAATTGAAACCCAATTCATTATTGTTAATAAACCTTTTCAAAAATATCAAAAAAATTCTAACACCTTAAATTCTCGAAAAAAATCGGTAGAATCTCCTTTGTACAAAGAGACTTCTGTGATATTGCAGGAAAAATAAACATATATATATATATGTACATCGATCTATATGGTCGAAGTATAAAATTCAAAACCCAAAAAATTATATTTTTGCGTAAGCGTACCTTATAAGAGAGTTATTCAGCGTACTTGCTCAATTTATTGCGATCTACATAACCAAAATCAATTCCTGTAGCCTTCTAATACATGTAGTTAGCTCAATTTACCATGTAAGTGATAATTACATGAAATTCTAAAATAATATTTCATTAATCAACAAGTATAACTACACAAACTCCCAAAACCAAACATGAAGTGTCATTCATTTAAAAGGTGTATGTAATATAGGGTTAAATCTTCTAGTTTCAATTCATATGTGATTCCATTAAAATTTAGTATATTGGAATTCATTCTTTTAGTTTTTAATTCATTCAACTCTTTATTAAAATGTTGATGAACTTTATTCAATCAACCTAGCATCCAAACAATGCACAATCAATACAATCAAATCATTAAAAAAAATTAACTTCAATTGGTTTGGTCAAATTCAGTTAATTAACTGATCTTTCAATTATTTTACTTTTATTTCATAATCCTATATATGGTTTTATTTCAAAAATCATCCATTCCGACTCATTCTATTTTTACTTATCTTTGAGTTAATTGTGATGCATTCAATTCTAATTAAAATCCTTATTCACAAATTCTATATGAAACCTTCTTTTGGTTATATTAATCCATTTAAATTAATAATCCCGTTTGAATTCCATTCGAATCAATCAAACAAATCAATATTTCAATAATTTGATAAAATTATTTCTTTTCTATACAAAAATATATTTTGGGCAAAATTATTTCATTTAACCTTTTTACAAAACAAAATAATGTCGGCTGTCAATTCAAATGCTTCTTAACACTTGAACCAATCAAACGACACAATATAAACCATTTTTATAAAATCAGCAAATACACTCTAATATACATACATTCAAACTCAATCTAGGGTATTACTAATCCCATCTCTATCGAGGTACGCCATAGAGCTAAGGTTATTACTGAATTTTATGCTCTGATACCACTGTAACGACCCAGGGAGTTCGACGCCCAAATTTCGGGAATAATACAAAAACTCGTATTACTTGCCAAAACTCAAGTATTGAAAACACTAAAATAGTTAATAGAAAGAAATTAAAGGGTGAGAAAAAGATTGTAACGGCAAGGAATTTCGCTCGATCCAAATCGATCGTTAAACCGACTAAGACCGTTCGAAAACCCCTGATCGTTTGAGAATAGGACAAATCAGAACGCAAACAGAAAAACATTTCATTGTTATTACAACTATTCCATCAGATACAAGAATATACAGAGTATAAATGAATAAATTACATTCTACAAACATCAGAGATTTAAGTTACATTTAAATACATCGCAGCAGAAAATAATACAAAAGCACAACTAGAAGTAATGCACGGATACAGAGCTTTCCGAGCATCGTTCCAACTGTAAATCAGGATCCTGTGAATATAAATCTGCAAAACCAAAACTACTAGCTGCCCGTGTCGAAAATAGGGGCACCCAGAGTTTAGGTTAAAACAATAAACTCCTGGTCAGTCATGTGACTGGTGTGAGAACTAAAACAGTTATTAATATTGGTTTTAAAGTTTGGTAAATAAAGGGACCACGCCGTATAACACGGAACGGGTTTCCTCCCAAGAATACCAGTGCATAGAACAAACAGCGCAATGCTAAATAAAGAAAAATGAAGTTGTTATAAGACCCAGGTCCCATCACACAATGCAACGCAAGCTGGAGGATAGGGTTTTTACCTTATAACAGCCAAAGCATGCTTGATACGTTTAAAACACATTATTTGATACTATTATAGGTGTATAGTGTCCAAACAATTTCAATCATAAATATCAATCTTAGGCGGCATGAATGACCCATACCTCTTTGTCGCCATACTGGGTTCTACAAATAAAACCGCACTATCACGTATTGGAAATTGGATTTCCGTCATGAGTCGAGGCAAGGGGCAAGCTCCTCTCCGCGTTCGAGACACTCTAGCAAATGTCCCAGGACCCCACTATGATCCTTGGATCTTCAGGGCCGGTCCTCTCTTACTTTTGAGGATTAGTTATTCCTGAGCACACGTTTCCCGGTCCTTACAGACCTATATCCGAGGCGCCTCGTATCCAACAACCACACAGGTGAAAAGTATATAAATGTCAGGGCTGGTAGGTCACTGACACCACCCTAGCTAGAAAGAAACGTCGTGCTCTCCCTGCAGTCACTATCCCATTTTTGACTCATACCGAGGTGTGAGGCTCGCGTATTCACGTTATACACAAAGCTGCGCCACACAGGCCGTGCTTTGATCATCAACCACAAGACTTTGCTTTTCAACAGAAGCCTTGATCCATTGCCACTTACGCGTGCCACACTGGCAATTCACTCCATGCGACTGATGTCCATCGATATACAACCTCTGAGCTCGTACGTCTCAGAGAAGGGCGTTAAGCAAGAGAATAAATTCTCTGCCGCCAAACAGATGTATATTTAATAGAGATCAATCAACACAGAATAAAATCCAATGTCAGACACACAATCCATTTACAAGTTCGTTTTGGGTCTGAACGAAACCGGAGGCACTTTCCTCGCATATGCATCCATCTCCAAGTACGTCTGGACGATCACCAACTGTTTCCCTCATCTTGGGTGTACAACCCAATCGAGATCACCAGTAATCACCCAAACGATGTGAAGACTTCCGGTCTTCAACCACCGTCTTCCTCTTCGACATCTCGTCGAATCGGTTATTCAGAATGGGTATAACCCGGCCTTTCTGAATAACCCACGTATATAATAAACAAATGTTACACGAACACAACGAACACCTCATTCCAATTCAGAATATTCTTTTATTCACAAAATCACATTCTTAGGGAAAGGTACCCATTAATTTTATCCAAGATAAATTCTTCTAAATCTGTTCTTTAATCTTCCTTTGGATATCATTTCAAACTAGTCGGGATTAACGAGCCACACCGAAGTAATTATTTATTTCCCAATCCCAACCTATATATCCCATGGAGAAAACTGGTAATACTCCATATCTAACACCACGGTGTTATCGGTAAAATTAATTACCATTTCACGTTCAAATCTAATTAAAGATTTAACTATCGCTTTGGAGCAAAACTGGTGGTACTCCATTCTCGATCACCTTTCAGATTTGATAATTTAAATTATCAATTCACATTTCAATCTAATTAAAGATTCATTAGAACTCCACTTAATTTTAATCCTTTCAAAAATCAACATCTTGCCTTTAACTGGGTTAAAGAACCAATGTCATCTAAAACACGATTCACGATAAAACCAAATCACATTTGATATTAATTACAAGACTCTGAATAGAAAATATACCGGCTTATATTCAATATCAAATTCTGAAACCAACAAATATCGTATTGGAAATAACGATATACAATATATCTTTCAAATCCCCATAACAATATTTGTATAGTCACGAATCCAACATCGAAATATTCCGAAGATAATTTTGATTCAACTCCAGTCCAATTCACGAATTGGCAATATCGATTATTTTTAAAATCACTTCCAAATTCAATTTATTTATTTCAAAAATAAATTGATTTTAATTCTAGTTCAAAACTAGTTCATTTCGAAAAAAATTCTACTTTTATCATTTCAAATGTGGAATTTTTCACCCCAGTTCTTTCAAATTCACATATTATGATTTCACACAAATTATTAATATTTTTAATAATTTTATCAAGGCCCGTACAGTCGATTTCCAACAACGGCCATCGAACTGCACTTACAACGACCTTTTTCGAATTTGATTTGGACATAACTCCAAATCCAACCGTTAGATTTCAAATTTCTAATATTCATTGGAAAGCTCTTTTCGATACGAACCCAACGGTTCCGGTTTTAGGAGAATCCGACGGTCGGATCTCCCGCAACGCCAATTTGAAGTCAATGGTTGAAATTCATGAACTGCCGCGGCGCGGCGCGTTCTATTCAGGCCATTATATATAATATATATATGTATATATTTTATATATTTCGTCGATTTCCTTTTTTAAACGTATTTTATAAATCGTTTTAAATTCGTTTCAAAAACAATTTCAACTTCATCTTCAATTTCAAATCGATTTGATTTCAATTCAATTCGAATTCCTTTCAATTTTATTTAATTCGAATTCGTTTCAATTCAATTCAATTTGAATTTACCTTCTATTTAATTCAATTCGAATTCATTTCAAATTGATTTCAATTCAATTTCAGTTCCTTTTAAATTTCATTCAAAACGATTTTAATTCGTTTTTAATTCAATTTCAATTTAATTCAATTTGAATTCATTTCTATTCAATTCAATTTAAATTCATTTTCTATTCAATTCAATTTCAAATTCACTTTCTCTTTCTATTCAATTTGAATTCAAATTCACTTTCTATTCAATTCGAATCGAATTCATTTTCTATTCGATTCGAATTCATTTCAAATTGATTCAATAAAATTTCAATTTGAATTTTTATCTAATTTAATTTGAATTTCATTTCAAAATATCAAATTTTGAAATCACTTTTCAATATTCATTATAAAACGAATAAAATCGATATAAATATCGTTCACGTCAAAATAGCGCGTCTCTGATCAACATGGCTTTATATTTTTCAAAAACTTCGTTATTCTACTCAACAAATGAATATATATTCTATTCAACACATGAATCTATAATTCTTTCAACACACGATTTTTTTTTATGTAAAATATTTTATAAAATCATGGTATCTATCGTTTGATTTTTAATTAGACTCCACCGTGAAGTAGTTCTAATTTTAAATATGATAAAGATGTATATTTTATTATTAAAATATTTTACTCAACACACGAATATTTTCAACACATGAACATCGTCAACACAAGAATATTTTTATATTCAACACATGAATTTTCCTTTATAATATTCATTATTTTCCCGATTGGAATGAGGCCCAATCAATCACCATATAATGTTAATTATATGGATTCCATACAACACATGTATATAAAAGCAATGATAAACAATCAAACATCATGCAAGGTGCACCACACAACTGCAAACATCAAATATAAATAATCAATGCTTACACAGTCTGTCGACCTATCGATCGACATACAATTAAATAATTGGGATTAGTGTGTGCCAAATATCATCCCAACACCCGTGTGGGGTTTCAAATCAAAAAACACATATTTTTATTTGTGCAGTTTGGTGATGTGTAAAATTTATCGACCCAGTCAATATCAGTCAAATCAGTGTATATAAACAAATCGGCCAATCTGTTTATAAGTATTTATTTATTCACTTCCACGTTAAAAATTATATTTTTAACGATAAAATATTTAATTTCAACTATCAACATTTTTCGATTTCACATCAATAACACAAACAAATTTCACAACATATCAATTAAACAAACAAGCCATCCATGGTCTGTGGATGACGGGTGTCGGGTGCTGCTAAGCACCGTCTGCATCCTAGTATATATATATATAACTAGAAAAGAAATTAAAGTGAGAAGTTCTCACCGATAGCTATCCTAACTCCACGGCACTTCATTTATAGAAATCTTCGTCGTTCTCGCCTTTTTGTCACCTTCGTTGCCCGTATTCTCTACATATGTAAAAATCGAATTTTTACTTTACTATTCAATACATAAGAATCGAATTTTTACTTCGCTATTCAATATATAAAAATCGAATTTTTACTTCGCTATTCAATATATAAAAATCAAATTTTTATAATCACGCTATATGGATAAAAATTCTATTTTCACACCGCTACTATATAGATAAAAATTCTATTTTTACATCGATGTTATATAGATAAAAATTCTATTTTTATCACGCTATTCTTCATATAAAGATTTCGCCTTTTCAATTTCAAAAATCTTATCTTTTCTATTTTAAAAATCTAATCTTTTCTATTTTAAAAATCTAATCTTTTCCATTTTAAAAATCTAATCTATTCTATTTTAAAAATCTAATCTTTTCTATTTTAAAAATCTAATCTTATTTTTATACTGATATCGTTCGTATTAAAATCACGTTTTTGTTCTTCTATTCATATAAGAAGAATCATATTTTTATTTCAACGCATATATAAAAATCATATATTTTCTTTTATACGATAAAACAAAGGAAGTATATTTTTCGAATCAAACAAAACATATTTTATAAATCAAAGAAATCCAATTCTTCAATTCAAGAAAATCGTATATTTCAATTTAATGAAATCATATTTTTGTATAGCTGTTTTTATTTTCAAAAGTAAAGTTATTTTCATTTTTAATAATAATGCTAATTTTATTTTCTATAATCACATTTTTACACACTGTATATATTTTTAAAACAATGTTCATTTCCTATTTTACACAAGCTAATTTATATTTTAAACAAACTAATTTCTATTTTAAAACTGATTTTTATATTTAATGTTTTATCAAATAAAAACTGATTTTTATATTAAATAAAACAATTGGCTAAAACAAAATAAAGTATAAAGGAAAAACCTTTATCTTCTTCTCTGTTGAAAGCCGCCTCTGTAACCTGTCATTCACGAAACCCATGAGCTCGACTTGAAAAGCCATCGCCACCCGCTACTTCACGTCGTCGGAGGATCATCGGGGGTCTCGTCGAGGAAGGTCGGAGGGAGGTGGCGCAGGTCAGGGCAGGGGCGGTGGCGTACTGCAGCTCGCGGTCTCGAATTGGGGGTTTAGGGTTTGGCGGGTTCGAGCTTCGAACGCGGGGAAGAAGAGAAGCGAGGAGGAGAGAGGAAGGGGGAGAAGATCGGAGCGGCGTTGGTCTTGGAGGAGCGACGGCCGGTCACCAACGACGAAGGGGGCGCGAGATCGAGAGGCGCCGTGGTTTTTTTATTTTTTTATTTTTTTATTTCTGAAATGTGAATGAGAAGGGGGGAAGGTTATAGGGGATTTTATATTATTTAATTATTTTAAATTTTTTAAAAGCAACCTTTTTATTTCAACTCGAAATCGAACTCGCCGACTGTAGTCCCTAGCATTTTACCACCGTTCCGAACACAATGGGATATGTATCGTAAGCTGATTCGGCTGTTACGATCAGTTTTCGTCAAAATCAACATATAACTCTATATATTGAATTTGAACGCGCATTTCAATTTACTGGGGTCACATACTAGCTCGAAAAATTCCAGAAAAATATCTTCTAGCTTCGTATTGACAATACGGTCCTAACAAAACTAATTTCGTCGAATTCTGAGACCGTTGGAAAAATGTCCATTTTCCAGTCGATTAAAATCAACTGAAACTGGTCAAACGCGTTTTCCTTTGCCACGCTCACATATTGAATCTAAAAATTATGAAATTTGAAACCTAGCAATAATTTGACATGACGGACCCAACAAAAGTGGTTTCGTCGAAATCCGAGGTCGTTTTCAAAATTCCCATTTTTAAGGGCCTGAATTCCATAGCAACTATTCAGAATTTTCAACTGGACATATCTTTTAATTCCCGCTATGAAATCTCAATTTTTCGGATTCGTTGGAAAGATATTCCCAATTAGATCCTAATGTTTTTGGTTTCGTTAAAATCCGGTTTATTTACCACCCGGTACATTCAATTGAAGTTTGAAATCGATTATCGAACTACCGCGCCATTTTCAATTCTATTTATAATTATTTATATTCAAACGCCGACGTATGCAATATATACGTTCGAATTCTATTCAAAATAATTTTCTCATCGATATTATTTAAAATAATTCATTTTAAATGTTCAAAATTCGCTAAAATTGCCAAAATAAAAATTTTAAACTGGCCCAGATTTTCGGGTTGTTACAAAGATAAGGAAAAATTTTACAATAAAAGAAGAACCAACAACAACACAGATTCTCACATCGTGGTGAAATAGAATAAAATATAGAAATAATTTTTTTTATTGAGAGCCTGAAATTATACTTATTATCACCAGAGTATAGTCGACAATACAATCCATCTGGACAGTTATAATAATATGTCCTCATATGTGCAACGACCCGCAAATCCATACTATCTGAGCCGACTAATACAACGTACGTCTAACTCAAATAATACAGAAATACGAGTCATTAGGGTTAAAGAAAATAGAAAAGATATAAGATGAACAGAAATAAAAATACAGAACCTCACAGCGGAACGAATAAAATATATTATATAACATAAGCTTTGAAATACAAAATTTTATATCATATATACATACCATCATCAGAGTACGATACAACATTTGGTACAGCGGAAATAACTCTAAAATAACTAACATTAAAGCCTCCTACTTCAAGCTCCTCCAAGTGTATCTGTAAAGCCTGAAACACTTGACTGCCTGTGCAAATTTGGGCACCCAAGAGTTTAGGAAAACAAAATAAACTCTGGGTCAGTCATGGAGCTGGTGTGAGTAAACTCAAACCATATTTTTTAATTTTGAAAAACCTTTTGAAAGAAAAGGATAATAGTAAGACCAGCCCACACATAAACACAGACGGTTTTTACCCTATTATAACCCAAAACATTTTTGATAACAAAATCCAGTGATATTATAATAATGTCTAATCAAATAAATAACCAAATAGTAGAACGCTTGCATCTCACGTTCTACATACATAGTAAAAAATCAAAAATCGCACGACGCTTATTGGAGATTGGATTCCAACTATGACAAGGTATGGGACCACCAGCCGATAGTGTATCTCTAGAGAGGAATACACTGGGTTCAATAAGAACGTCTTGCAACCCGGCCCACACATGACCGACCACTCATTTCTCTTGAATGTATCGAATGTATATCACCAACGGTTGGGCTCAAACCACCGTTTCCAGAAAAGGAACAACATCGAAATAGATTAAAGAAGTAAAAGAAATTTCTCTAGATAGGTGATTATACACCCTAATGGGAGCGACCCACATAGCCATGTTGCCTGCCCGATTTTTGTCATTTCCCGATTGTGAGGTTTGAGGCTACATCTATCTTTTAGAACATCTGGCCACTATACACTTTGAATGCCACATCGTCAAACCCGTCAAATCACTAGTTAATCTTCCTAAAAGTATTATGGGTATAAGAGCTAAGAGAAACGAATTTCTCCGCCATCAGACGTAATACCTTGAAAAGTTCGCCTTATGTGACCGTTAGGAATACTCTGTCAAACATTCATCCATACAAGTTGTCCTGGGACTGGACAAACATAACAGCTCTTGAATTTCACTCTGTCTTCGATTATCTTCAGCATAATATAATTCGCAATGCCTATGCCTATATGGAGTGGTTTTCGGATATTAAATCCAACCGGTCTCTCCGTATTGACAACGATGGTCCAAAATCTTTGATAGTCGGTGATTTAACTGTCAAGGGAAAAATAAACATCCATCAAACAATTTCACAATCACTGGCCCTTTCTAATTAATATTCTATTTTAAGTTTCCTTATTGAATTATATATATAACGATATTTTGATTTCAGGCTATCAAAATTTCTAATAAATATTCTAACTCCTTAAATTTTCAGAAAAGTTCGCCAGCACCTCCTTTATATTGGTCAATATTTCAAACCTCAGCTCGCCTCTCTAGGCCCTTTCCATTCAAAAAGAAAATAAAAAAGCCAAGCAGCTTGCCGATTCGGCGCATAAAACCTCATTTGCAAATTTAACATGTACCTTTTCGTCGGGCACTTAAATTACAACTTTCATACTCTCTTCATAGCCTCCACCTCATACCTGTCTAATATACGTAGACCTGCACTCCCATTTATTTCAAAACCATACGGCTATTTTGATTTCACCATATTCAACCCCACTAATGAATTCTTTAAGTAATTCAGCAGCTCCATTCACTTATGGTTTGAATCAATTCATTTATAGTTTGAATCAATAGTGTTTAACATATATGCTCATTTCCAATTTGTTTCGAAACAATTCCACACTTTTCAATTTAATCACTTTCCATTTGCAAATTAGTTAATTAGCTTCTTTACTTGGACCATTGTAAGTTTGAACCTATCAGGGTCAAATTTACTTTTAACTCTCTTATGAATCAGTTAAATTCCCATTTTAGTTCAAGTTTCATATTAATTTTCAAATTTAAATTTAATAACTCTATTTGCTTAATTAAAGCTAAGTTCAACCTCAAAATTTCATTAATTAACCATTTCTAATTAGGCGACTCCATTTAATAAATTAAAAATCTGGTTTTATTTCATAATCCAATTCACCTGCTCTACTTAGGTGCATATTTATTTTATAACCCACGTCCGAATTTTTCTAATGGAAATTCAGACTTTTTCTGAAATTTTGATTTTTATATAACTCAAAATCAATAAGACGAAATTCAGGTTTTTCTCTTCCATTAGAAAACTATCATTTAATCGGTCTGGGCGTTTCTTGCTTCATCGAATTCCAACTTGTATCGAGTTCTGTATACCCAATTGAAGTTCGAATCGCCAATGTACGAACAACCGCTCTACGGCGAGTTCGTTTTTAATTAAATTAAATATAACCGTTTAAAAACTTCGTTTAGTAAATAAGTTCCAATTCCACTTTCAATATTTTTAAAATTCACCAGTTATCCGAATCTAAATTAAAAAACCTTATTTCCCAAACTTGTCAATTATTTTATTCCATATTCATACTCCATTATAAATTAATTCAAACTCCAACTTTCTGTATTCAATTTTAATTCACATGGAATTGAATTATTAAAATTCGATATAATCGAATTTAAATATTAAATTCCCTTTTTATGGAAATAATCCATTAAATCAACATCTTTTACCATTACAAACAAATATCATCCCTTGACAATAGTGAAGTCGTTCAAGTTGGGGTATTTTATTTACCTCTCAGACATTGATCGACAACGTTCTTATCTTGAGACAGATAAGAGTTTGTAGTTCCAAAACTTGATTACTTATCATAAAAATCCCCTCTTTTATCCCATTTAAAAATATGATTTTTTAAATGTTATTTTTATATTTGGAAAAATCTATTTCCAATTTGTCCAACGAAATTTCTTCATTCCATTTATAAACACAGTTTATAAATCGACTTCCTTAATTTATACCTTAAAAACAAACTTCCAACTTACACTCCTTTTGAAAGTATCTTCCAAATTATCCAACGATGATAAATATCGTTTGTACACTGACTTCCTTGTTTTATAATTTAAAACAAGTTTTTCATTCCAAATCTCATTTTAAAACCAAATTCTACGTTGCAGAAAGTAAATTTCCTTTTTCAATTTACCTTCAAAATAATAGAATTTGTTTCATATTTAATTTAGATTTT
Organism: Allium sativum; assembly: GCA_030737875.1. NCBI lineage: Eukaryota > Viridiplantae > Streptophyta > Magnoliopsida > Asparagales > Amaryllidaceae > Allium > Allium sativum. The sequence continues at coordinate 158,694,489 of CM060923.1, forward strand.
AGCTTCTAATTAATAAATTTTCTATATTCCTTCTGAAAATAGGTTATTTAATTTATTTATTTTTATATGACATAGTCGAATTCGAAATCATAAATCCTTATTGATTTATTTGAATTCAGTTTACGTTCCGAACCTCATAATAAATTTCATCGTTCTTTTTGAAAGATTCCAAATTATAACTCACTTTTTAAATCCATACTTAAATTTAAATTTATAAATTATCCAATTGAAAATTTCCCTCTTTTATTTGTAAACATTGTTTATAAATTTCACTTCTTTTTAAACATTTAAAACAAGCCCCTATTTCAAATCTTATTTGAAATCGAATTTTCATTCTGGAAATTAAGTTTTCCTTTTTAAATTCAAACTTGAATTTAAAAATCCAATATTAACAAACGATAATTTTTATTCCCATTTATTTATAACATTGTTTATAAATTTAGCTACTTGTTTTTATTATTAAAAACAAGTTAATACATCTCAATCCATTCGAAATTCCATTTTTCATTTTGAAAAGTAAACTTTCCTTTTTAAATCATCAAATCCCTTTTTGATATTTTTAATTATAAATATCTAGGAGCAGTGATATTTAATCATTCCAATACACAAACCATCATTTTAATTCAACACATCACACACATATAAATAGGTAAACAATACTAAATAAATTTGAGGAATCCAGTTGGATCCCTCCTACCTGTTTTCCCTGCATCCACAGATGTTAGTCACATAAATAATACCAATCCTACTTCAAGACAGGATATCGCAGTATAGAAGGTCATCCACTCATATACGTGAGGCGATAGGGCCATCCGCTAATGATACTGCGGGCATCTACTAATGGTACTGCAGGAAATCCAATATATATATATATATATATATATATATATATATATATATATAATATAGCCACAACCACCAAGCCTAAATAACTAATATATATAATAACCACAATTGATAAACAATTTATAAAAGCAACCAAGCAGCCAACAATTCATATTTTATGATAAAAATAATTTTTTAAGTGAGATTTACTCACCTTATTTCCATTTATCGAATATCCAGTTTAAAATTTCCAAGTCTAGTGGCTACGAATTTAGTCAAACCGTCTCTAATGCATTTTATTTGCACCTATAATTATTAAATTTATTTTATCGATTAAGCGACTATTAAATAAATTTACTATTAACAAAATAAATAAATATTCCTAAGTATTTTAAATTTAATAAAACGGCAACATACCGCCTTCAACTCCCCTAATGCTCTACTGGGAACACACAAAACATCTAGATGTGTCCTGCATTTCCATCTCGATGCCTCAAAACTTGTTCAGTCAGGCTTTACCAATGTACATACCCTTTTCTGGTCATGCCAAAGCCTCTCCATCCCCAAATCACCCACATTGAACTTCCCTTAGCACCACATCCAGTCATCACACCAAAAAAAATGAATTCACATACCATTATCTACACAGCGTCTTCCCTATGTCAAAGGACCAAACCAACACTCCAACTGCATCAATTTTCAGCATCCGCTTCTTCCATTTGCACCCAAAAAATACTCACTGCTCCTTTCACTTTATATAACCTGTGACGACCCGCCCCGCACCAGCCTGCATTTCCTCCGAAGGTGCGTTGTACACATGCCCGACTAGCACGGAACGGTCGCCAAAGAAAGGAAAGAAGATAATGAACTAACAAGGAACTTGTATAATGTCTCAAAATGCATGGAACAAAATATAATAATAACATAATCTTGACATAAAACAGACGAGACAGTGCATAAGCTGAAAACTAAACCAACATAGCAGCGGAAATCCAAATACAACTTATTACAATTTTCCAAATTACTGTCTCTAAAGCAAAAGAGAGCTAAAGTAGAAGATGCACGACTAATGCCCAAGCAGTGATCTTCAACAACACAGGGAGAATATATATGTATCATACATGAAAGCCTCCTGCTCGTCTCCGGGTCAGCTACCCGTGCATACCCAGCTAACCTGTCTCTAGTCTGCTCGTGAGAGTACCCAGAGTAATAAGAAGAGACATAAAACTCTGGGTCAAACAAAATGTCTGGCATGAGCGATAAGCAACTAAACAGAACAATAACAGGTATACTAAACCTACCTGAACCTGGACCAGCAATCAAAGAGTTAGAACTACATACCGTATAATACTCTAAGGTGCCATTGAACAGATGGTGTAAAGATAACGGGGGTGGGGTGTGCATGTCATAATGATGGCAAACAAATCAACCATAGCAATCATCCTCACATCTGTCACTCAGTGCGTAAAGCATACGATGTCCACCACTTTCAATCACTGACGGAGTTCGACTTGTACAACTACTGCAACTACCAAGCTTACCACATGGAGTCATGACCAATCTTTACAAATGACCCCACTTCATTGGTCTATAGCCCTTTAGTCGTACCTAGGCCACTATGGCCCTGAATCTGTCCATGTATACCCTACACATAGTGATCTAAAGTTACAAACATCGACAACCCATTAGCACACGTCCCGCAGCGAAGCCCAATCATGAAGCTCACTCATTGGTTCCCAAATGGATCGTGAGTCAAAGCTCTTCATTTGTGCTTCCTTTACATTTCGGGTTATATTCGAATTGGAGTTGGTCTTCAAAAGAGTCATCGCGTGATAGTAGAATAATTTGGTCATTCGGTTCGGTTTATGGGGCCCTGCATGCCACATCGATTCGGTTCGGGTGTTCTCATCTGATTTGGTTCAGTGCTCATAACTCACGCCTCGGTTCGGTGGTTGCTCTCTCCTGGATGTCCGGACCCGATTCGGTGCTTCACTCCAATCCCAACTCCAAGTTGGTCCTCCGATCCGATCCCTACACTCTTGCTTCCGATCCCTACGCCCTTGCTCCCGATCCAATCCCTTGCGCCCTTACTTCCGATCCGATCCCCTGCCCAACTCCAATCCTAAGCAAGTGGCCTTCCTTCTTGCCAATTCTCCTTTAGTGCGAGGTTCCGATCCAGTTCAGTTTCTCTGCTCAGTTCACCATCCGACCCGAGCCCCTTATCCCGATCCGATCCGAAACCCTGCACATTTTCCTGCAATTTTTCCAGCGACTGTTTTATGCCATACGACGGCGTTTTCGGCCAATCTAACTATTTAAAACAATCACAAAACATACCATACAGTCATAGCAACATAAGGAATCAACCATAGACATCAAAACAACAACCATAGCATGTAAATTGGATCAAACCTACCAAAAATCCATTATTTTCCCTTAAGCATGTTTAGGCAAAACTAATGATATAATTAGCAAAACTTAATCAAATTAAACAAAGTTTCTAACAGAGGTCTAAAACATCATTTAAGAATTTATAAATATTTTTCCAGAATTTATTAGTGTATAAATTCGCTAATCAACAATAATTACCCTTAATTAACCGTAATTAGTGAGGAACTATGCAAATCACTCACCTTGGCCACAAATAAAACCTTTAGAGCTGAAACTCTACTGTTTGGGCGTGAATACCAATGCAACACAGCAGCTCTACTACTGATTTGGTGAAGATCTTCCTTGATTTGATGTAGTTTAAGCCAAAACTTGATTAAGAAGTGATTAGGGGTGTTTTTAGATGACAGAGGCCATTGTTAGGTTGAAGACAGAGTTTGTGGCGGCTGGAAAATGAGTGAAAAACTGAAATCCTAACCTAGCAGCCCTCAAATACCTCTAATCCCGAAATTCCCCATTGGGCCTAGCTGTTAATCACCCGGTTAAGCCCAATTAAGCTGTTTTTCACTATCTGAAACTTGTTTCGGCCATATCTCCCAAATGGTGAGTCCATTTGGCTAATGTGACCATCTACGGAATTGTAAACCATCAAACAAACCTAATAGAAGTGGTTTCAGGTCAAAATTCCTTTCCAGTCAAAAGTTATGGCCAAAACAGTATTAGCTAGGGGCAAAACGGTCATTTAAAAATCGGGAAACATCATGAACATGGGAAATGACCCCAATAGTCGTCTCCCAAAGTTACATGACCATACGACTTCGTGTGTGAAAGAAATAAATATTCTACGATCCGGTGACGCGTAGAATGCGGGTCGTTACATTATCCCCCCTTAAGAAATTTCGTCCCTGAAATTCCATAACCCAAAACATATTAAGGATTCTGCATGCCTACCAATCATATATAAAATAATCAAACATGCAAAACAAACAAAACAACATATCCTAGCATGCGGAAAGACTAAATCAAAACTGAAATCTTACCAGGCGAAGAGTTCTGGATACGTCTTCCTAATGCTCTCCTCTGTCTCCCAAGTACAGTCATTCTCATTCTCGCCCCACTGAACTTTGACTAACTTCATCGCCTTCCTTCGAAGCTGCTTCGTATCGTTCCCAACAATACGCATAGGCCAACTGTTCCCAACCGCCTCGGGTTCAACTTCGATATCATCCAACTGATCAGGTGAAATAGTCACATCTGGGTCGTGTACGAACTTCCTTAACTGGGGAACATGAAATACGTTGTGAACTCCTGCCATCAACTTCTTGTAATTCAACTTTATATGCCAAATTCCCAATTTTCTCTAGAACTGGGAACAGACCGAAAAATCTTGGTGCTAACTTGCCTCTCCTGCCAAATCGTATTACGCTCTTCAACGGAGAAATCTTGATAAACACCAAGTTGCCAATGGAGAACTTTAATTCTCTTCTCCTCTTATCAGCTTAGCTCTTCTGCCTATCTTGGGCAGCCTTCATTCGCTGTTGGATAACCTTAATCTTAGCTGAAGTTTCTCTTATCACATCGGGTCCAAGTACAAACTTCTCACCAGTTTCTACCCAACATGACGGTGAGTTGCACGGTCTTCCGTACAAAGCTTCAAATGAAGCGGTACCGATACTGGATTGATAGCTATTATTATATGTGAACTCTACTAGATGCAAATAGTCATCCCATGATCCACCAAAATCCAATACACATGCTCTCAAGAGGTCTTCTAACACCCGATTCACCCTCTCTGTCTGTCCGTCGGTTTGAGGATGATATGCGGTGCTGAGATGTAGTTCTGATCTTAGCGCCTCTTGTAAGCTCTTCCAAAATCCACTAGTGAACAATGGATCTCGGTCACTCACAATGCCCTTGGGTATTCCATGAAATCTCACTACTCACTTTACATATAGTTCAGCTAGCTTAGCTGCCGTCCTGTTTGACTTGATGGGTATAAATCTTGCACTTTTGGTCAATCGATCCACAATTACCCAAATGCTATTATGGCCCGATCTAGTCCTTGGTAACCCATCAATGAAATCCATTGACACTTGTTCCCATTTCCATTCTGGAATTTCTAATGATTGTAACAAACCACTAGGCTTCTTTTGCTCAGCTTTAACTAGCTGGCAATTCATGCATTTTGATATAAACTTCCCAATGTCTCTTTTCATCCCTTCCCAGTAGTAGGTCTGCTTCATGTCTCGATACATTTTGTTACCACCGGGATGTATAGTCAATTTTGAGTGATGACATTCTCTAAGCACTTCATCTCTCAATCCATTGACATTGGGTACAACTAGTCTTCCATTCTTTCTAAGCCGTCCATCTCGATCAAGCCCATACTTGTTCATCTCTTCGTCAATTCTCATCTCTAACATTGAGATGATTTTCAATAGGTTAGGATCGCTCCTCTGACTGGAACCAATCCGCTCAATCAAGTTGGGTCTGATCGCCCAACTTGCTAACATTTATGGACCCAATTCACACTTTGGTCTGAAATCATACCCAGCGATGTACTCCAGTTGCTTCCATTCTAGAAACATAGCCCCTAAACTGGCATGTCTTCTACTCAATGCATCAGCCACCGCATTGCCCTTTCCTGGTGTATATGCGATGTCGAAATCATAGGAAGCTAAAAATTCTAACCATCTTTGCTGTCGGAGGTTTAGATCCCTTTGAGAGAAGAGATATTTTAACGATTTATGTTCGGTAAACAACTCGAATCTTTCTCCCAAGAGATAATGTCTCCACATCTTCAATGCGAACATGATCGCTGCCAATTCCAAATCATGGGTACTCTCATGCGGTTTCAATTGCCGACTTGCATAAGCTACAACCCTACCTCCTTGCATCAATACAACACCCAGTCCGGTACCACATGCATCTGTGTATACCGTCATCTCTTCATTCCCCTTAGGAATGACTAACACTGGTGCACATGTCAATTTGTCCTTTAGACTCTTGAATGCATTCTCGCACTTTTCGTCCCAGAGAAAATCTTGATTCTTCTTAGTCAACTAAGTCAACGTTGCTGCTATCGTGGAGAAGTCTTGGATAAACTTACGTTAATATCCAGCTAACCCCAAGAAACTTCTTATGTCCGTTGCATTCTTAGGCGTAGACCAATCTTGTACCGTAGCCACCTTCGCAGGATCCATGGCAATACCATTCTCTGAAACAACATGGCCCAAGAACCTCACTTCCCTCCTCTAGAAGTGACACTTAGAAAACTTTGCCTTCAATTGGTGTTTTCTCAACACCTCCGTCACTATTCTTAAATGTTCCTTGTGTTCTTCCTCTGTCCTCGAATAGACCAAAATATCATCCATGAACACAAGGACAAACTTATTCAACTGATCTCTGAATACTCTATTCATAAGATCCACAAAATATGCTGAGGCATTAGTCAGTCTGAATGGCATGATCAACCACTCATAAAATCCAGACGGCGTCCGAAATGCCATTTTAGCTATACTCTCAGCTTCCACTCTAAGCTGATGAAAACCTATTGCGAGATCCAACTGAGAGAATAATCTTGCGCCACTCAACTGATCAAACAAATTATCTATCCGCGGTAGAGGATACTTGTTCTTCCTCGCCACTTTATTTAACTCGCGGTAATCTACACACAAACGAAGGGAACCATCCGCCTTGGTAGAAAACACAACTGGTGCTCCCCATTCAGAAACACTCCTTCTAATAAATCCCTTTTTCAAAAGATCACTCACTTGCACCCCGAGCTCTCGCTGCTCCCTTGGTGCCATACGACGAAGTGGCATCACTATAGGTCTGGCATCTTTCACTAAATCAATACGGAACTCAATCTCTCGGTGTGGTGGAAGCCCGGTCACTTCCTTGAAGACGTCCGGATACTGGCCAACCACAGGAAAACCTGACAACTCACTATGCGGGATGTCGAGGGAATTTAGAAAACTAGCCATTACCCCATCACCGGGTAGACCACCAAACACCACCCTTCGCCCATCGTCCGCTCTAGCTGTCACCAAAAAGCCCTCACAGTCTACCACCACCTCGTATCTCTGGAGCCAATTGACTCCCAAAATAACGTCAAACCCAGTAAAGCCCAAAACAAAGCAATCACAAACAAACATGCATCCATGACTCGATAAGACCACATTTCGACAAATCATGCTAAGGTTAGTTGAACCACCAATCGGGTTTGTCACTACTAAAGGTCTATCGACAATCTCGGGCTCCAATCCCAACCTATCTACCAGGTCACTAGATATGAAAGAACTGGAAGCCCCGGTATCAAACAAAACTCTAACAGGAACATCATAAATAGAAAGCATACCTTGAATAACGACATTCTTTCCTTCTCTTCCACAGTTGGGGCATTCGACGAAGAAGGAATAGCATTAAGGGCATATGCTTTCACCATCTGCTTTTCTTTGGGGGGTTGCGGACACTTGTCCTTGTGATGTCCCATTTGTCCACAGTTGAAGCACTTCCTATCCGCTGGCTTGGCCCGACAATTACTAGCATAATGGCCCTTCTTACCACAACTGAAGCACTCAAGCTCTTTCTTATTCTTTTTCTGGCCATCCTTATTCTGTTTCTGCTTCCTCTTATTCTGAGAACCACTCTTGCATCCACCATTTGCTTTTGATTTTCGCTCCTCTGCGGACGCAGCCTCAGTCTTGACTTAGGGTAAAGACTTTCTAACCTCAATGCTTTCCCCACAATCGATTGAAACATCTCATCGATGTGGTTAATGAGCCTTTCCCCCAAGTACTGATCCAAGCCAGTTTTAAACTTATCGTTCTTCTTCTCGGCAGTATCAATAAGAGATAACCCATATTTCGACAAAGTGTCGAATTCAGCAATATACTCCGAGACAGCCCTGCAATTCTGCTTGAGGTCCAAAAATTTCTTAAACAACACTGACTTCTGAGCAGCTGGAATGAACTTCTCACTAAAGTGAACCTTAAACTGGTCCCAAGTAATCTGATCCTCTGGAGTAGCTGCATTTATAGCATTCCAACAATTCATTGCCCGTCCTTGCAGCTGACGGGATGCTAGCCTTCTCTTCATCGCATTCTCGATACCCAAATCTTCGAAGATACGCTCGCAGCTATCCAACCAATCCTGAACATCCGTAGCCGACTCCGTTCTGTGGGATGGCTTCCCACCAAGACTAGTATAATCCTTGTTCAGTTTGGCTAAATAGGCCCTAGCGCCTGTACTATTGGACCACCACCATTACCAGCATTGGGGGCTGCCCTCTGCATATCCCTAAGCATCTCTCTCATGAGGTCAGTAAACATCGTCCTCATGTCAGCAGCATTTCCATTATTGGCTCCCCTACCGGCACCCCTTGCATATCGGCTCATCATTCAATCTGTAAAGAGAAAACGATTAACCATCTCCATGGTGGTGCTAGTGCAGTGCGACTTCATCCTTAGCTATACTAATAATATATATAGCTTTGAAAACCAAAATAATTACAAATACGCACTCTCATATACGTATACTATCTCTCCCTGATGACTTCTCTAGGTTAACTACGCAACCTAGAGCTCTGATACCAAATGTGACGGTCCGCCCCGCACCAGCCTGCATTTCCTCCGAAGGTGCGCTGCACACATGCCCGATTAGCATGGAACGGTCGCCAAAGAAAGGAAAGAAGAGAATGAACTAACAAGGAACCTGTAGAATGTCACATAGCGCATGGAACAAAATATAATAATAACATAGTCTTGACATAAAACAGGTGAGACAATGCATAAGCTAAAAACTAAACCAACATAGCAGCGGAAATCCAAATACAGCTTATTACAATTTTCCAAATTACTGTCTCTAAAGCAAAAGAGAGCTAAAGTAGAAGATGCACGACTAATGCCCAAGCAGTGATCTTCAAAAACACAGGGAGAATACTATATGTATCATATGTGAAAGCCTCCTGCTCGTCTCCGGATCAGCTACCCGTGCATACCCAGCTAACCTGTCTCTAGTCTGCTCGTGAGAGCACCCAGAGTAATAAGAAGAGACATAAAACTCTGGGTCAGACAAAAAGTCTGGTATGAGCGATAAGCAGCTAAACAGAACAATAACAGGTATACTAAACCATACCTGAACCTGGACCTGCAACCAAAGAGTTAGCACTACATACCGTACAATACTCTAAGGTGTCATATAACAGATGGAGTAAAGATAATGGGGGTGCGGTGTGCATGTCCTAATGATGGCAAACAAATCAACCATAGCAATCATCCTCACATCTCTCACTCAGAGCGTAAAGCATACGATGTCCACCACTGTCAATCACTAGACCCATCGAGGTAGTGATGGAGTTCGACTTGTACAACTACTGCTACTACCAAGCTTACCACATGGATTCATGACCTATCTTTACAAATGACCCACTTCATTGGTATATAGCCCTTCAGTCGTACCTAGGCCATTGTAGCCCTGAATCCGTTCACGTATTCCCTACACATAGTGATATAAAGTTACAGACATCGACAACCACTTAGCACACGTCCCGCAGTGAAGCCCAATTATGAAGCTCACTCATTGGTTCCCAACTGGATCCGGAGTCAAAGCTCTTCATTTGGACTTCCTTTACATCTCGGGTTTTGGTCGAATTGGAGTTGGTCTTCAAAAGAGTCGTCGCGTGATAGTAGAAACATTTGCTCATTCGGTTCGGTATACGGGGTCTTGCATGCCACATCGGTTCGGTTCGGGTGTTCTCATTTGATTTGGTTCGGGGCTCATAGCTCACGCCTAGGTTCGGTGGTTGCTCTCTCCTGGATGTCCCGATCTGATCTGGTGCTTCGCTCCAATCCCATCTCCAAGCTTGGTCCTCCGATCCGATCCCTACACTCTTGCTTCCGATCCGATCCCTACGCCCTTGCTTCCGATCCGATCCCCTGCGCCCTTGCTTCCGATCCGATCCCCTGCCCAACTCCAATCCTAAGCAAGTGGCCTTCCTTCTTGCCAATTCTCCTTTAGTGCGAGGTTCCGATCCGGTTCGGTTTCTCTGCTCAGTTCACCATCCGACCTGAGCCCCTTATCCCGATCCAATCCGAAACCCTGCACATTTTCCTGCAATTTTTCCAGCGACTGTTTTACGCCATACGACGGCGTTTTCGACCAAACTAACTATTCTAAAAAATCATAAAACAAACCATACAGTCATAGCAACATAGGGAATCAACCATAGACATCAAAACAACAACCATAGCATGTAAATTGGATCAAACCTACCCAAAATCCCATATTTTCCCTTAAGCATGTTTAGGCCAAACTAATGATATGATTAGCAAAACTTAATCAAATTAAACCAAATTTCTAACAGAGGTCTAAAATATCATTTAAGAATTTATAAATATTTTTCCAGAATTTATTAGTGTATAAATTCGCTAATCAACACTAATTACCCTTAATTAACCGTAATTAGTGAGGAACTATGCAAATTACTCACTTTGGCCACAAATAAATCCTTTAGACCTGATACTCTACTGTTTGGGTGCGAATACCAATGCAACACAGCAGCTCTACTACTGATTTGGTGAAGATCTTCCTTGATTTGATGTAGTTTAAGCCAAAACTTGATTAAGAAGTGATTAGGGGTGTTTTTAGATGATGGAGGCCATTGTTAGGTTGAAGAGAGAGTTTGTGGCGGCTGGAAAATGTGTGAAAAACCGAAATCCTAACCCTAGCAGCCGTCAAATACCTCTAATCCCGAAATCCCCCATTGGGCCTAGCTGTTAATCACCCGGTTAAGCCCAATTAAGCTGTTTTTCACTACCTGAAACTTTTTTTAGCCATATCTCCCAAACGGTGAGTCCGTTTGGCTTATGTGACCACTTACGGAATTGTAAACCATCAAACAAACCTAATGGAAGTGGTTTCAGGTCAAAATTCCTTTCCATTCAAAAGTTATGGCCAAAACAGTATTAGCTAGGGGCCAAATGGTCATTTAAAAATCGGGAAAAATCTTGAACATGAGAAATGACCCCAATAGTTGTCTCCAAAAGTTACATGACCATACGACTTCGTATGTGAAAGAAAGAAATATTCTACGATCCTGCGACGCGTAGAATGCGGGTCGTTACATAACCGAACAACTTCACCTCATTCTCTTTCAACCGGCCTCACTTTCTGACATTGTCGCACCCCTAATTCCCACTACCTCAACCCACTAATTCGAACTCCAGAACACTAAAACCAGCATCGGCCTCTTCCCATAAATTTGCGGTGCCTCCACCAAGTCGATGTCCCCTTTTCAACTCAGCGGCGACCCTTATAACCGAACCGTACTTCCCTAATGGCGAGCCTCGAGTTTGAGCACCCGAGCATCTGTGGTTTCCTATCGCGATGTTAGATTTCAATATTCCATTTGATTTCCTTTTTTTTGAAGGATTTGATTTCGATTTTGATTTCGAAATCTTTTTTTTTTATATCAGTGGATGTTTTCCACGATTAACAGAAGAATAAAAAGGAAACGAAGGAAGTGAATTGAATTGGTCTGAGGATGGGAAATTAACGGAGGTTTCAGGTTCATTTTATAGACGTGAGGGAAACAAATGGTACATGGCCATTAAAATCATGTTCTCCTAGATATCGAAGGAAGAAGACAACAAATTTCGGCTCGATGTAAATAGGTCTGTGAATTTAGTTTTAGGTTGGCGCCATTTACTCTTGTTTTACTTTGTCAAGAAGAAGGGAGACATTTTTATTGCTTGAAGAAAACTAGGTCTATGATGTAGAAATTTAGGTCAGCCTGTTTTTCATAAGTACATTCATTAAGTAAATTGATTTGACTTTGTTTTAATTAAAAACTAAAATATCCTACTGTCCCTTAATTTAAAATCTGAACCGTTATTTCAATGTAATGACCTCCATTTTCAGATTATATCGTTATTCTGAACTTAATAGAACTGATTCTGAGATTTTAAGTTGAATGTATATATGGAATAATCTTATTAAATTAAAAATATAAAATTTTAAATTCAAAACAAAAAACTTCGTGATAGTAAATTATTATTATCGTATATTTTTCAAAATAAAATTTATATTGATCGATTGAATCATTTTTATTCAGTTTTAACTTTGAATTCAAATATTATCGTTCCATAATACGATATCCGATATATTCGATATTAATTCGTATATCAATAAAAATTCATATTATTATTCCAAACCAATATTTAAAATAAATTTAAATACACAATATTAAATAGCTAAAAATCCGGGACGTTACATTCCTTCCCCCTTAAAAGAATTTCGTCCCCGAAATTACTAAGGCAAAAGAAATGCTACAGACCCATTAACTTTTCAAAAGCCCACTTTATTATAACTCAATTTTTTTTCAAATTTTAAAACTCAAGTCCCGTACAACCTTAAGTTTTCACGGAAATATTTAATTTAAGTACATTTAATTGGTTTCCAACATTTTGATTTATTTAACTTGCTGAAGTTAAATTTAGATTTCAAAATTCAATTTCCTGGGTTTTTATTTCAAATCCTTTTTAAAATCTCATAAATATATACATAAACTTATAACCATCTTAAATTCAAAATATTTGAATTTTCCAAACAACTTGGTTTCTTCCAGTCAATTGTCATCACAAACTTTTCTAAGGTAGCAATCCGTCACTTAGAAACTTGAAAATGAACACTGATGATGCTGCAGTCATTATCAGTATTATTTTCCCGTCATTGAAGTGAGTTTAGTGCTTTATCAATTTCAAAATCCATTTAAAAATGATTTTTATTCAAAGATCCCTCCAAAACAAAGCTATATTATTTTAATATACATCGGAAAAACATTTTCCAACTTTTCGGGATTTAAATTCCCATTTTTGGTTTTAATTCAATTTAATTTTTTCTCAATTGTATATATTATTCATATACAAATTTTATTGATTATATACATAATCATTTCAATTTCATAATCTAATTTGATTATAATAACAACTAACACATCCATATATTAATAATTATAGAAAATTATTCCTTTTATATCAAAATATAATTTTGGGTAAAATTATTTCATTTACCCAATTAATAACAATATTATGTCAATTTCTCTGTTCAAGTGTTTAGAAACTCCTATCAACATCGTGGCGTCCCAAGATTCGATCAGAATTCATAAACCACTCAACAAACAAGCCAACACAATATAAAACAAGTTCTATATGAACTTACAAATACGCTCTCTCATATATATACACTCAACTCATTCTAGGGTACTACTGACCCTATCTCTAATGAGTAAACTCCCACCAAAGCCTAGTTGTTCGCTCAACCTAAGCTCTGATACCAACTGTAATGGCCCGCAAATCCATACTATCTGAGCTGACTAATACAACACATGTCCAACTCAAATAATACAGAAATACGAGCCATTAGTGTAAAAGAAAATAGAAAAGATAGAAGATGAACAGAAATAAAAATACAGAACCTCACAGCGGAACGAATAAAATATATTATATAACATAAGCTTTGAAATACAAAATTTTATATCATATATACATACCATCATCAGAGTACAATACAACATCAGGTACAGCGGAAATAACTCTAAATAACTAACGTTGAAGCCTCCTGCTTCAAGCTCCTCCAAGTGTATCTGTAAATCCTGAAACACTTGACTGCCCATACAAATTTGGGCACCCAAGAGTTTAGGAAAAACAAAACAAAATAAACTCTGGGTTAGTCATGGGACTGGTGTGAGTAAACTCCGACCATATTGTTTAATTTTGAAAAACCTTTTGAAAGAAAAGGATAATAGTAAGACCAGCCCACACATAAACACGGACGGTTTTTTACCTTACTATAACCCAAAACATTTTTGATATCAAAATCCAGTGATATTATAATAATGTCTAATCAAATAAATAACCAAATAGTAGAACGCTTGCATCTCACACTCTACGTACATAGTAAAAAATCAAAAACCGCACAACGCTTATTGGAGATTGGATTCCAACTATGATAAGGTATGGGACCACCTGCCGATAGTGTATCTCTAGAGGGGAATACACTGGGTTCAACAAGAACATCTTGCAACCCGACCCACACATGACCGACCACTCATTTCGCTTGAGTGTATCGAATGTATATCACCAACGGTTGGGCTCAAACCACCGTTTCCCGAAAAGGGACAACATCGAAATAAATTAAAGAAGTAAAAGAAATTTCTCTAGATAGGTGATTATACACCCTAATGGGAGCGACCCACATAGCCGTGCTGCCTGCCTAATTTTTGTCATTTCCCGGTTGTGAGGTTTGAGGCTACGTCTATCTTTTAGAATATCTGGCCACTATACACTTTGAATGCCACATCGTCAAACCCGTCAAATAACTAGTTGATCTTCCCAAAAATATTGCGGGTATAAAAGCTAAGAGAAACGAATTTCTCCGCCACCAGACGTAATACCTTGAAAAGTTCGCCTTATGTGACTGTTAGGAATACTCTGTCAGACATTTGTCCATACAAGTTGTCCTGGGACTGGACAAACATAACAGCTCTTGAATTTCACTCCGTCTATAACGTCCCGCCTTTTTGACAGCTTCAAGTCGGTAATTAAACCAATTGAAAACTTTTAAATCGACGGATCGTTATTTAGCTTACTGAGTTTAAAGACAGGATCAACACATAATAAATAAATACACAATATTGAACAGTAAAAATTAACTTTTATATATAATTAGAATTTTTGATACAAGAATTTTTCATACAGTGGAATTTAAAAATAATACGAGAAAAATCTATACTGGTTTGAAAACTTCAGAGTGCGCCATCTTTGGAATCCCTAACATCGCCAATCTTCGAATCCTAAGTGGTGATCCTTAAATATTTACTGCTCGGGTCTGACCCGAGCGTTCCATGCAAAAACGTAAAACACTCGAGTCAGGATTAATCATTTGTTCAAGTAATTTAATTTCAACAAAAATTGAAAATAAAATAGTTAATACTAGATTCTTGTTCAAGATATCAGTCGCATGTTCATGTTCGACATAAAGATACAACATGTGTTAAATAGACATGGTTAAATATATGCCTCTCGACTTACACGTCAAACAATATAGTGGAAACTATCGTGCCCCAAGTATACAACAAAGTATCAATGCAGCCCGTAAATAAACAACGAAGTGACGAGCCATGGTGCATGTAAATAACTAACAAAGTGACAAGCCATGCAACATGTAAATAAATAACATAGTGGCACAATAAGGTGATAAGACATAGTGGCGAGCCATGAAGACATACATTTATATTCAAAATCATAGGTACCTATTTTACTCAGATGAACATATAAATCAGTTTCAAACCCTTCTTACAAAACCGCTCCTAAGATTTGTGATCAACTTACCAGGCACACTGTACATTTCTATATAGCTTATAAAATCAATTTTTTTTCCCCACTCCTAAAACTCGGTATTTCAGCAAAGAAATAAAATAGCAATATATCATGGTCCGGCTTCATTATAACTACCACACATGTACCTTACCCTTATGTGATCTGGATCAATGGGAAAACAACATGGTTTATAGAAATGTTCACTCTATATTTATTTTTATATTTTTTTGAATATTAGAGCCAAATACTATAAAACAAAAACCTACATAAAATATTACTATAATATCGATAATCAGTTAACTCTCCAAATATCCTGACGCATCAAATATGTGAATCCATTTAAATGAAAGCATATTGTTGGACTTTATGAAATGTGGTGGCTTAAATTTTGCAACTTAAAATCAGGGGTTCTAAAAATATCTTTAACAACAGAATTACCCTTCTCTGTTTCGATGACTCAAAGAACAATCCCAAGTACCTCAGAAACAAGTCCACTCTCTAATAAACTACCAGGTGCTTCTTCTTCATAAACTAACTTTGCAATCTCTTTTAATGCAAACATGTTTTCTAAAATGACCATTGCAAATATTCAACCTAAAAACTTAGCAGCTCTTGGATCATCATTCACAACATCTTCAAACATAGAGAGGACGGATTTGAATCCTTGACTTAACGTAACTCGACTAAGCAAATTATCTTGAGACCGTTTCAACTTTATGCGCTAAAATATTGTATATGTATGTGTATATATATATATATATTAACTTCTTCTTTTAATTTTTCAAACCAAAAAACAATTTAGCATATACTTTCACTAATACATAACTTAACTTCCTATAAAACAGAACCGTTTATCTAAACTTATCATACTGAGGATTAAATGGGTGTTATCGAATAAACCAGTATATGAACATGGAGAAATACGTGTGTTCACAGATTTAGGAGTTTGGTAAATGATGTAATATGACACATACACCGGCTACCCAGGCATACTGCATGCTTGTGACCATGACAAAACATAGGAATATGGCATAAAAATAAAAGTTATATCAAGCTAAGATCTAGTATGCAAGTTATCAAACAATCTCATAACAGCATCAACACACATTGGCCAACACAGGGGACGTAAGTGACTAAATAATGCAGTCACCCTACACTGATATATACACCTACAGGAGGCTCAGTTTCAAAGTAATTGTGTAGACCATAATATACAGGGATCATATTTAATAATTGTATTTAAGGTTACCCTACTATTTGGTAATGATTAAATCAACTATTTTTTCAAACCAAATGTTGAGATTGACACAACGAATAGTAGCAAACATTTGTTATCCTAATATTTTTATTAACTAATATTTCCAGCTGCCGAAAGTTCAAAGTATTAACCAGAAACATGACCCAAGACAAAAATATGTACTTAGAGGTCTGGAACTAATAATGGCGGAGGATTTCAGGTTATTTTTCATATTTTGTGTTGGACACAACATCTCCTTTCTGTTCAAATTTTCGGTCTGTGACCATGCATAACATAAAACAATGGTTCCTTAAGTTTCGGAACAAGGTGAAACTAAATAACTCATACAGCAATTTCGCATGGCAAAAAGGATTTTCGAGACAGCCGTTCAATATCAAATCCCATAACCATCAAATTTTCTAATTTAACTAAAATTAATTACTTGAAACAAGCATTAATCTTGAGTGAGATACTCACATTGGAATGGCAATGGCAGAAACGCAGCGATAAAGGCTACAGCTTGGATGGTGGCGCACGGCAACTGACTGAGGGGAGCTGACTCACCGATCGTCTCGGCTTTGACTTCTCGACGTGGTGGGGCTTTCGATGATTCAGAGCAGCAGAGATGCTCGATGCTCAGTCAAATCAGTGGTGGGTGGTTCCGTGCTTGCCAACGACGGAGGAGGAAGCAAGTACAGGCAAACTCCCTTTTGATTTTGGGAAAAAGATTGGTCTTCTGCTATTGATTTGGGACTTCAGCCATTACATTGGAAATGAGAAAACGAGATTTTGCTTGCTGAACGAATTTGGGAACAAGGCTTGATTTTTATAGAAGAAATAGCTTAGGGATAAAAACAATGTTTAGGCTTAGGGTAGCATGGATGTTCAAATGGTAGGGCGACTCAGATTTTATTTGAGGAAAGTAACATCTGATTTAATTAAATATTAAATGCAACTGTAGACTATTGTTGAACGCTCAATATTCGTACCGGCATTACTACTTCCAAACACAACAAAATTTGACATACCTCTATATTTCAATGTTTTGAATCCAATAAAATTAATTAAATTATATTCCAACTCTGCTTGTGAACACGATATTTTTAATTTATTTGTTGGTTTACCAGTTTAATTTCGTTTGTCTACCAACATTCCATCCGTTTCAAAATTTGAAACGCTAAATTTCAAATATACGTATACACACACGTCTAGTCGTTTTCCCTATGTTCCCAGTAAATAAAATTTTCAATTTGTTTACCATAAATATCATTTTATTTTAAATTCAGCAATAAATATTCTCCAGTCGAATTTAAATATTCAATTCAAATATCCACCCATATATATTTGATTCTTAATCCATTATTCTGAATTAAATATTCAATTCATACTTAAACCACATATTAGATTTTATTTCAAATATAAAATTGATTATTAATAGTTAATTCTTTAATTAACTTTATATTCAAGTGGTCGAAATTTTTCAGGACGTTACAATCTCTCCCCCTTAAAAACTTTTTGTCCCCGAAAAGGAGAGATCGTTAGTGTTATACCACTGTATATTTCACATTTTCATATCTATGTGAAATTCTCCCACAACTAATTTAAATATCGATTTTTAGATCCTTGATCCTCCTTGTGTATCTATCATATTCAATTTACTCAGGAAATCAAATTTCCTTTCTTAGAGATCAATTTTTATCAAATACGTTTTTCGTTATCTTCCGAATCTTTATTTCATGCTTCTTTTTTAAACAGTATTCACTTTCCTTATATCAATTTCCATATCAAATTATTTTGAGATATCTTCCAATTTCTCATTCTACCTAATCTTCTAACAAATTCCAAGTCCTGAAATTTCCTTTTAAAACCAATCTCGTTTTAAATTCCAATTTCTACATAAGCTCGATTTATACATCTCAATCTGTCTCAAATTTCATTTTAAACATCATCTGTCACCGTTACTTATCCATCGTTGCAATTGTAATGGGTCTAGGCTTAGCAACTCTCAACCCAATCTCCTTACAATCTCTTTAATTGTTCCAACACTTATTTAAGAGTGTACATAACATCTCCTTGTTTCAACTCCCAGTGAAAAATATTTCAAAAATTCCTTAGAAAAACAGATACAGAAAGTATCATTGTGATGTTGATATGTTGATTGTTCATGAATCGCAGATACACAATGGTTTCGTATGGATCCCCCAGAAAACATCCGTATCCATAGGAATTCACTTCCCTGCGAATTTCGTCATGGACAGATCAATAGAAAATATTTAAGAATCAAAAGTAAGTCTAAGGTTATTGAGCGTTGACTGCTCTATCTCAGGGTTACGAAAACAAATCATTAGAGTGAATTAGGACACGAGGATCAATCAAGTCACAAGGACAATTTACGTCACGAAACGAATCAAGTCACGATGATACAGTGCTGCATCAACCAGGTGGCTCACCATCAATATGATATTACACACATTACATGGCTCCATTCTACCTTTAGTAACTCTAGTGGTTACATCTCTTTCACGTGTAGATATGCCATGTGGACCGCAGGTACACAATGGTTACGCCTAATTCCCTTAGGAAACATCCATACCCGTAAGCTTTCACAGCTCTGCGGATTACGCCATTATCACGACTGTAGATCGCAGCAGACACAATGGTTACGCTTGGTTCCCCCAAGAAACATCCATCTGCCGTAGGCCATCTACAGCCTTGCGAATTACGCTACACTGTCGTGTTCTTCCAGGAATAATGATAACTCGAGTTTTATGTCCGGACAACCTACTACCACCAGCAGCACATCCCAACTGAGCTCGAAATTCAAAGGAGAAGGAAGGTACTTTCCTTATTTTTACTTTGAAAACATATAATACTATATACATATAATATTTTATTTCATACTCCTCATAAATCATACTTATGTCAACTTACATAAGATTTTCTTTTCAAATCACATTTTCAAACATCTCTTTTATATATATATATATATATATATATATATAAATTCTGTAATATAAATTTTATCTCAATTCAGTACTTTCAAATCAATGGTTTTCGGATTTGCTATATGCACATTTATATTTTTCAAAAACTTCTACATCTAATATTTCAAATCGAATATCCTCAAGTTTCCATTCAAATTTCAAAATTTCAATCTTTTCTCTTTATCAATTCACATATTTGATATCGTTCAAACTCTGATTTATGAATCAATTAGTTATAAACCAAAATCTCTTTCAATTTCCCCATTATCAAGTTCATCGCCTTCTTCAAAAAAATTTATACTTCCAAAATTTCAAAATTTTACAACTTTATATCAAATTCCCATTCACGCATTATTACTCCTCCATATTCCCATTTTCCGATCGTAAATTAGCAAGCGAACAACTCCCTAAGCATCAATCCCGAAGGCCGAAACTAACATCAGATCAATACTTAGAAAGTCATCTAACTTGACCAATCTCCAGTCAGTTTTCAACCTTCTAGACCTCGTTTCTTAATTTCTTAACAAATCATTTTAAGCGATACTCGAACTCAGTTTACGAATCTACTTCTTTAATGAAAACATTGATTATAACAATATCATTATGATTTCTTCTTAGAAATAATTCAGTTTCAAGATTTCAAATAACATCTTACAAATGAGATTAAACCATCAATAGCAATTTCATAGAGTTCAAAATTTTTCATACCATTCTATTTAAATAATTGTACATAGTCTTTATCAATTCAAAACACGTACATAGGAGATTTAGGATTACAAACGATCGTATTATGAAACAGAGCTTACTTAATTAAGATTTACAATTTTTGATGCTTGTCTGCCTTTCGATCGATGATCCACATTCTCGCGTAAACTACTTTCACGATATTCATTGTTCTGGAGTCTCCACAAAAGGATTAGTGCATTCCTCATCCACATGACCTCACTCCTTGTAGTCCTTACAATAATACGAGATGGAGCCATTTTTATGTATGTACTTCACAGTTTTCTCTCTAGCAATGCGCAACACTGCCTGTCGTCCCTGTTGTCTCTCGGAACAGTTTCGACTATAAGTCCAACTTGCTTACAATGATAGCAAGCGATTGGTTCATCAGACATCTAAGCAATGGCAGGCTTCTTCTTTCTCATTTTAAGACAACGACTGGGAAAATGTCCCTTCTCTCAACATTTAAAACAGAAAACATTGGATTGGTAAATTTTCCCTTCTTTCTTCTTTCCCTTGTCTCTCTCTTCGCACGTAGCCGCGTAATGTCCCTTTTTCTGACATCTGTAACAGATGACATTGTCATAGGGGCTAGTTGTCTGTTTTTCCTTAATCCTCTTCTCATATTCCAACATTACTTCTTCCCTTCTTTTACGTTCTGCCGCTCTTCATTCTCGACGTGCAGCTTTTTGTTCTTTAGTTCTTGGCATTCTAATTTATTATCAAAACCAGTTAATTTCTCACGATTTTTTGAAAAATGTTTCTATTTATTTTCTAAAATCTTAGAAAATATCTTATTACCTATTGGAAAACATTTCTATACTCATTATTCGGATTTAAACCAATGTTATATAAGACATCGTCATTGCCACTCAATTGTTGCTACCCATTTACTTACTTCACTTAACCAACCCTTGCTATCTAACCTTAACCATTTCTTAGTTAATAATGAAGTCAATCAAGTTGGGGTATATTTACCTCTCAGACCATAACTGAACAACACTATTATCTTCGAAATAGATCAAGTTCACAGCTTCAAATACTAACAAAACATCTATTCTCGTAACTTCCGAATTTCAGTTAATTTTTTTTCTCTCACTAAAATAATTCACGCCTTCGAAACATTTAACTTTAAATTATACTTTATTTATTAATTTGAATACATAAACAATTTAATACAAATATATTAAATTTTACTTAAAAACGGAAAGTAAATGGTACTCTGAAATTCTGCATAATTTTCTCCTATAAACAACTTCCTTTCAAATAATCTGTTATTCTAATCTTCGATACCATATTGCGAACTTCTAAAAAATCTCATTGATTTATATTCTGAACTTCTGAATAATCTCACCGTCCTGGACAACTCCATTTCTCTTATCTCAACATATTTGCTTTCAAAGTTATTTACTTCTAAAAGTAAATATTATTTCTTTTATCGAAATCTGAACCAGTCATATCAAATTAGTTTTGATTCCATTTCAATATAGGTTCAAATCTCCTTAAAATCTTCCTTCATACTTTGCTTCATTTACAATTCTTGTGTCTCGTCTACAATTCACTCCTTTTTAATTAATTAACAAGTTTATAACTTATTCTATTCATATATTCGATCATACATCATTGGTTTGAAATGAATTATAATTTATCTTGTCACGTTTTGAATTAATCAAATTTAACATAGTCGTATTCCAATATATCTCTTTTTCGATTTTATTTTCATTTATTTCTATTCCGAATATCAAAATAAAATCCATTGTTTCATTTTTTTTGAAATGATTCCAAATTTCCCCTTTTCCATTCAAATTTCTATCGGAATTCTTATTCCACTAAATTCCAGTTATCTTTAACTGCTAAAACACATGATTAGCAATATTGATTCGTTGATTATCTTATACTAATTTTCCTATGATACCGTTCGATGACGGATCTAAGATTCCGACCTAAGGGGACCTTATTGAAGATAAGCTCTGGCAAAGCTAGATTTGAAGACTGGGGATTCCAGAAAGAATTTTAGATTTCAAAAAAAAATTTGTTTCCACTATATTAGTTTCAAAAAACTAACTTTCAAAATATATAATATTTTCGAAATAATTCACCTTTCAAATTTTATTTTAAAATTATTTTCACTTCCAAAAATTATATTTCGAAACCCTTTTATTTTCAAAATCTGCTCTTTTTAGTGCCGATCCTATTCACTTAAACTCGATAAGCTAAGCTTTGAATAAACCAAAGCTTTGATACCACTTGTAACAACCCGCCTTTTTGACCGCTTCAAGTCAGTAATTAAACCAATTGAAAACGTTCAAATCGATGGATCGTTATTTAGCTTACAGAGTTTAAAGACAGAATCAACACAGAATAAATAAATACACAGTATTGAACAGTAAAAATTAACTTTTATATATAATCAGAATTTTTGGTACAAGAATTTTTCATAGAGAGGAATTTAAAAATTATACAAGAAAAATCTTTACTGGTTTGAAAACTTCAGAATGCGCCATCTCTAGAATCCCCAACGTCGCCAATCTTCGAATCCTAAGTGGTGATCCTTAAATATTTACTGCTCGGGTCTGACCCGAGCGTTCCATGCAAAAACGTAAAACACTTGAGTCAGGATTAATCATTTGTTCAAGTAATTTAATTTCAACAGAAATTGAAAATAAAATAGTTAATACTAGATTCTTGTTCAAGATATCAGTCGCATGTTCATGTTCGACATAAAGATAAAACATGTGATAAATAGACATGGTTAAATATATGCCTCTCGACTTACACGTCAAACAATATAGTGGAAACTATCGTGCCCCAAGTATACAACAAAGTATCAATGCAGCCCGTAAATAAACAACAAAGTGACGAGCCATGGTGCATGTAAATAACTAACAAAGTGACAAGCCATGCAACATGTAAATAAATAACATAGTGGCATAGTAAGGTGATAAGCCATAGTGGCGAGCCATGAAGACATACATTTATATTCAAAATCATAGGTACCTATTTTACTCAGATGAACATATAAATCAGTTTCAAACCCTTCTTACAAAACCGCTCCTATGATTTGTGATCAACTTACCAGACACACTATACATTTCTATATAGCTTATAAAATCAATTTTTTCCCCATTCCTTAAATTCGGTATTTCAGCAAAGAAATAAAATAGCAATATATCATGGTCCAGCTTCATTATAACTACCACACATGTACCTTACCCTTATGTGATCTAGATCAATGGGAAAACAACATGGTTTATAGAAATTTTCACTCTGCATATAATTTTTTTTTTGAATATGAAAGCCAAATTCTATAAAACAAAAACCTACATAAAATATAACTACAATATCGATAATCAGTTAATTCTCCAAGTATCCTGACGCATCAAATATGTGAATCCATTTAAAGGAAAGAATATTGTTGGAGTTTATGGAATGTGGTGGCTTAAATTTTGCAACTTAAAATCAGGGGTTCTAAAAATATCTTTAACAACAGAATCACCCTTCTCTGTTCCGATGACTCCAAGAACAGTCCCAAGTACCTCAGAAACAAGTCCACTCTCTAATAAACTACCAGGTGATTCTTCTTCATAAACTAACTTTGCAATCACTTTTAATGGAAACATGTCTTCTAAAATAACCATGGAAAATATTCAAACTAAAAACTCAGCAGATCTTGGAGCATCATTCTCACATCTTTAAACATAGAGAGGACGGACTCGAATCCTTGACTTAATGTAACTCGACTAAGCAAAATATCTTGAGACCATTTCAACTTTACGCGCTAAAGTAGGGTGTATATATATATTAACTTCTTCTTAAAACTTCTTTTAATTTTTCAAACCAGCAAACAATTTAGCACATACTTTCACTAATACATAACTTAACTACCTATAAAATAGAACCGTTTATCTAAACTTATCATACTGAGGGTTAAATGTGTGCTATCAAGTAAACCGGCATATGAACATGGAGCAATACGTGTGTTCTCAGATTTAGCAGTTCGGAAAATGATGCAATATGTCACATACACCTATTACCCTGGCATACTGCATGCTTGAGACCATGACAAAACATAGGAAGATGACATAAAAATGAAAGTTATATCAAGCTTAGATCTAGTATGCAAGATATCAAACAATCTCATAACAGCATCAACACACATTGGCCAACATAGGGGACGTAAGTGACTAAATAATGCAGTCACCCTACACTGATATATACACCTACAGGATGCTCAGTTTCAAAGTATTTGTGTAGACCATAATATACATGGACCATATTTAATAATTGTATTTAAGGTTACCCTACTATTTGGTAATGATTAAATCAACTATTTTTGCAAACCAAATGTTGAGATTGACACAAGGAATAGTAGCAAACATTTGTTATCCTAATATTATTATTAAGTAATATTTCCACTTGCCGAAAGTTCAAAGTATTAACCAGAAACATGACCCAAGACAAAAATATGAACTTAGATGCCTAGAACTAATAATGGCGGACGATTTCAGGTGATTTGTCATATTTTGTGTTGGACACAACATCTCCTTTCTGTTCAAAGTTTCAGTCTGTGACCTTGCATAACATAAAACAATGATTTCTTATGTTTCGGAACAGGGCGAAACTAAATAACTCATACAACAATTTTGCATGGATACTCAAAAAGGATTTTCGACACAGCCGTTTAATATCAAATCCCATAACCCTCAATTTTTTAATTTAAATGAAATTAATTGCTTGAAACAAGAGTTAATTGTGAGTGAGATACTCACATTGGAATGGCAATGGCAAAAATGCAATGATAAAGGCTCCAGCTTTGATGGTGGCGCACGGCAACAGACAGAGGGGAGATGACTCAAGCATCGTCTCGGCTTTGACTTCTCAATGTGATGGGGCTTTCGATGACTCAGAGCAGCAGAGATGCTCGATGCTCAGTCAAATCAGAGGCGGGTGGTTCCGGGCTTGCCAACGACGGAGGAGGAAGCAAGTACATGTAAACTCCCTCTTGATTTTGGGAAAAAGATTGGTCTTTTGCTATTGATTTAGGATTTCGTCCATTAGATTGGAAATGAGAAAACATGATTTTGCTTGCTGAACGAATTTGGGAACAAGGACTTGATTTTTATAGAAGAAATAGCTTAGGGATAAGAACAACGTTACGTCGTTTAGGCTTAGGGTAGCACGGATGTTCAGATGGTAGGGCGACTCAGATTTTATTTGAGGAAAGTAACATCTGATTTAATTAAATATTAAATTCAACCGTAGACTATTGTTGAACGCTCAATATTCGTACCAGCATTACTACTTCCAAACGCAACAAAATTTGACATACCTCTATATTTCAATGTTTTGAATCCAATAAAATTTATTAAATTATATTCCAACTCCGCTTGTGAACATGATATTTTTAATTCATTTGTTGGTTTACCAGTTTAATTTTGTTTGTCTACCAACATTCCATCAGTTTCAAAAATTGAAACGTTAAATTTCAAATATACGAATACACACACGTCTAGTCATTTTCCCTATGGTCCCAGTAAATAAAATTTTCAATTTATTTAACGTAAATATCATTTTATTTTTAATTCAGCAATAAATATTCTCCAGTCGAATTTAAATATTCAATTCAAATATCCACCCATAAATATTCGATTCTCAATCCGCTATTTTGAATTAAATATTCAGTTCATACTTAAACCACATATTCGATTTTATTTCAAGTATAAAATTGATTATTAATAGTCAATTCTTTAATTAACTTTATATTCAAGTGGTCAAAATTTTCCAGGATGTTACACCGTCTTCGATTATCTTCAGCATAATATAATTCGCAATGCCTAAGCCTATACGGAGTGGTTTTCGGATATTAAATCCAACTGGTCTCTCCGTATTGACAACGATGGTCAAAAATCTTTGATAGTCAGTGATTTAACTATAAAAGGGAAAAATAAACATCCATCAACAATTTCACAATCACTGGTCCTTTCTAATTAATATTCTATTTTAAGTTTCCTTATCAAATTATATGTATATATATATGTATATATATGTGTATATATTTATATAGCAATATTTTGATTTCAGGTTATCAAAATTTCTTAAAAATATTATAGCTCCTTAAATTTTCGGAAAATTTCTCCAACACCTCCCTTATACCGGTCAATATTTCAAACCTCAACTCGCCTCTCTAGGCCCTTTCCGTTTAAAAAGAAAATCAAAAAGCCAAGCGGCTTGCCGATTCGGCGCATAAAACCTCATATGGAAATTTAAACATGTACCTTTTTGTCGGGAACTTAAATTATAACCTTCATACTCTCTTCATAGCCTCCACCCCATACCTGTCTAATATACGTACACCTGCACTCCCATTTATTTCAAAACCATACGGCTGTTCTGATTTCACCATATTCAACCCCACTAACGAATTCTTTAAGTAATCAAGCGCTCCATTCACTTATGGTTTGAATCAATTCATTTATAGTTTGAATCAATAGTGTTTAACATATGTGTTCATTTCCAATTTGTTTCGAAACAATTCCACACTTTTCACTTTAATCACTTTCCATTTGCTAATTAGTTGATAAGCTTCTTTACTTGGACCATTATAAATTTGAACCTATCACGTTCAAATTTACTTTTAACTCTCTTATGAATCAGTTAAATTCCCATTTTAGTTCAAGTTTCATATTCATTTTCAAATTTAAATTTAATAACTTGATTTACTTAATTAAAGCCAAGTTCAACCTCAAAATTTCATTAATTAACCATTTCTAATTAGGCGACTCCATTTAATAAATTAAAAATCTGGTTTTGTTTCATAATCCAATTCACGGGCTCTACTTGGGTACATATTTGTTTATAACCCAAGTCCGAATTTTTCTAATGGAAAATTGGATTTTTATTCACTAAAAACCTTTTGTTTAATTAAATAAACCATTACGGTTTTAAAACGATTTTGGTGCTGTTTTTCTGAAATTTTGATTTTGATATAACTCAAAAATCTATAAGACGAAATTCAGGTTTTTCTCTTCCATTAGAAAACTATCATTTAATCGGTCCGGGCGTTTCTTGTTTCATCGAAGTCAGACTTGTATCGAGTTCTGTATACTCAATTGAAGTTCGAATCGCCAATTTACGAACTACTGCACTGCAGCGAGTTCGTTTTTAACTAAATTATATAAAACCGTTTAAAAACTTCATTTAGTAAATAAGTTCCAATTCCACATTCAATATTTTTAAAATTCACCAGTTATCCGAATCTAAATTAAAAATCTGGATTTCCCAAACTCGTCAATTATTTTATTCCATATTCATACTCCGTTATAAATTAATTCAAACTCCAACTTTCTGTATTCAATTTCAATTCACATGGAATTGAATTATTAAAATTCGATATAATTGAATTTAAATGTTAAATTCCCTTTTTATGGAAATAATCCATTAACTCGACTTCTTTTACCATTACAAACAAATATCATCCCATGACAAAAGTGAAGTCGTTCAAGTTGGGGTATTTTATATACCTCTCAGAGCTTGATCGACAACGTTCTTATCTTGTGACAGATAAGAGGTTGTAATTCCAATACTTGATTGCTTATCATAAACAACCCCTCTTTTATCCCATTAAAAAATATGATTTTTTAAATGTTATTTTTTATATTTGGAAAAATCTATTTTCAATTTATCCAACGAAATTTCTTCATTCCATTTATAAACACGGTTTATAAATCGACTACCTTATTTTATACCTTAAAAACAAACTTCCAACTTAGACTCCTTTTGAAAGTATCTTCCAAATTATCCAACGATGATAAATATCGTTTGTTTACTGACTTCCTTGTTTTATTATTTAAAACAAGTTTTTCATTCCAAATCTCAAATTCTACGTTGCGGAAAGTAAATTTCCTTTTTCAATTTACCTTCGAAAACATTTTATAACTATAACTTATATATATGTAAACATAGAATCTATTTCATATTTAATTTAGATTTTAGCTTCTAATTAATACAATTTCTATATTCCTTCTGAAAATAGTTTATTCAATTTATTTATTTTTATTCAACATAGTCGAATTCAAAATCATAAATCCTTATTGATTTATTTGAATTCAGTTTACGTTCTGAACCTCGTAATAAATTTCAGCGTTTTTTTCGATTGATTCCAAATTATAACTCCCTTTTAAATCCATACTTAAATTTTAATTTAAAAATTACCCAATTGAAACTTTCCCTCTTTTATTTATAAACATTGTTTATAAATTTCAATTCTTTTTAAACATTTAAAACAAGCCCCTCTTTCAAATCTTATTTGAAATCCAATTTTCATTCTGGAAATTAAGTTTTCCTTTTTAAATTCAAACTTGAATTTAAAAATCCAATATTACCAAACGATAATTTTTCTTACCATTTATTTATAACATTGTTTATAAATTCAGCTACTTGTTTTTATTATTAAAAACAAGTTAATACTTCTCAATCCATTCGAAATTCCATTTTTCATTTCGAAAAGTAAACTTTCCTTTTTAAATCATAAAATCCCTTTTTGATATTTTTAAACATAAATATCTAGGGCCAGTGATATTTAATCATTCCAATACACAAACTATCATTTCAATTCAACACATCACACAAATATAAATAGGTAAACAACACTAAATAAATTTAAGGAATCCAGTTGGATCCCTTCAACCTATTTTCCCTGCATCCACAGATGTTAGTCACATAAATAATACCTATCCTGCTTCATGGCAGGATATCGTGGTATAGAAGGTCATCCACTCATATACGTGGGGCGATAGGGTAATCCGCTAATGATACTGCAGGAAATCCAATATATATATATATATAATAGCCACAACCACCAAGCCTAAGTAAATAATATATATATAATAACCACAATTGATAAACAATTTATAAAAGCAATCAAGCAGCCAACAATTCATATTTTATGATAAAAATAAATTTTTAAGTGAGATTTACTCACCTTATTTCCATTTGCCGAATATCCAATTTAAAATTTCCAAGTCTGGTTGCTACGAATTTACTCAAACCGTCTCTAATGAATTTTATTTGCACCTATAATTATTAAATTTATTTTTTTGATTAAGCGACTATTAAATAGATTAACTATTAAAAAAATAAATAAATATTCCTAAGTATTCTAAATTTAATAAAAACGATAACTTACTGCCTTCAACTCCCCTAATACTCTACTGGGAACACACAAAACATCTAGCTGTGTCCTGCATTTCCATCTCGATGCCTCAAAACTTGTTCAGTCAAGCTTTACCAATGTAATGACTCTTTTCTGGTCATGCCACAGCCTCCCTATCCCCAAATCACCCATATCAATCTTCCCTTAGCACCACATCTAGACATCACACCAAAAAAAAATTGAATTCACATACCATTATCTACACAATGTCTTCCCTATTTCAAAGGACCGAACCAACGCTCCAGCTGCATCGATTTTCAGCATCCGCTTCTTCCATTTGCACCAAACAATACTTACTGCTCCTTTCACTTTACATAACCGAACAACTTCACCCCGTTCTCTTTCAACCGGCCTCACTTCCTGACATTGTCGCACACCTAATTCCCACTACCGCAACCCACTAATTCGAACTCCAGAACACTCAAACCAGCATCGACCTCTTCCCATAAATCTGCGGCACCTCCAACAAGTCGATGTCCCCTTTTTCAACTCAGCGGCGACCCCTATGACCGATCCGTACTTTCTAAATGGCGAGCGTCGAGTTTGAGCACCCGAACATCCGTGGTTTCCTATCGTGATGTTAGATTTCAATATTCCATTTGATTTCCATTTTTTTTGAAGGATTTGATTTCGATTTCGATTTCAATTTTTTTTTTATATATCAGCGGATGTTTTCCGCAATTAACAGAAGAAGAAAAAGGGAACAAAGGAAATGAATTGAATTGGTCTGAGGATGGGAAATTAAAGAAGGTTTGGGGTTCATTTTATAGACGTGAGGCACACAAATGGTACATGGCCATTAAAATCATGTTCTCCCAGATATCAAAGGCAGAAGACAACAAATTTCGGCTCAATGTAAATAGGTATGCGAATTTAGTTTTAGGGTGGCGCCATTTACTCTTGTTTTACTTTGTCAAGAAGAAGGGAGACCATTCTTACTGCTCGAAGAAAACTAGGTCTGTGATGTAGAAATTTAGGTCGGCCTGTTTTTCATAAGTACATTCATTAAGTAAATTGATTTGACTTTGTTTTAATTAAAAACTAAAATATTCTACCGTCCCTTAATTTAAAATCTGAACCGTTATTTCAACGTAATGACCGCCATTTTAAGATTATATCATTATTTTGAACTTAATGGATCTGATTCTGAGATTTTAATTTGAACGTATATATGGAATAATCTTATTAAAATGAAAATATAAAATTTTAAATTCAAAACAAACAACTTCGTGATAGTAAATTATTATTATCATATATTTTTCAAAATAAAATTTATATTGATCGACTGAATCACTTTTATTCAGTTTTAACTGTGAATTCAAATATTATCGTTTCGTAATACGATATCCGATATATTCGATATTAATTCGTATATCAATATAAATTCATATTATTATTCCAAACCAATATTTAAAATAAATTTAAATACACAATATTAAATAGCTAAAAATCCGGGACGTTACAATATGCAACACACAGCGGAATAAACTCTTATACGTCTGAACTCCTCCAGTATAACGACCCGAATTCGCCCGTAAAGGAAAGCTGTAACGACCAAGAAAATCTGAACCAATTTAAAAAATTCTAATTGGCTAAAATAGTGGATTTTAAATATTTAAAATAAATATTTTAAATAATAATGATGAAAAGTAAGTTTGAATCGATGTTGAAAATGAAAATAATTAATTTGAATTATAAACAAGGCCTGAAATGGCGCGGTAGTTTCAAAATTTGAATTCAAACTTTGACTGATTGTACCGGGTGCAAAACAAAACGGATTTGAGTGAAACCAAAAACATTTAAATCTGTTAGTGAATACCTTTCTAACGAATCTGAAAAATCGAAGTTTCATAGTGGGAAGCAAAAGTTATGGCCAGATGAATTTTCAGAAAGGTCGCTATGGAATTTATATAGCCCGTGAAATTGGCCATTTTGCAAACGACCTCGGAATTCGACGAAACCACATTTGTTGGATCCGAGATGTGAAGTTATTGCTAGGTTTCAAATTTCATAATTTTTGAAGCTAGTATGTGAGCGTGGAAAAAGAAAACGTGTTTTGGCCATTTACAATTAAATTGGATCGACCAAAAATGGGCCATTTTTCAAACGATCTCAGAATTCGACGAAACTAGTTTTGTTGCGACCGTATCGTCAAAAAATAGCCAGATTTATTTTTCTGGAATTTTTCGAATCAGTTTGTGGCCCTGGCAAATTGAAATGTATGTTCAAATCGAATATTGAATGTTTTATATTTTAATTTGAAGGAAAACTGACTGAAACAGTCGAATGGGCCTACGAAACATATCCCATTGTGTTCGGAATGGGGGTAAAACGCTAGTGGCGATAGTCATTGGGTTTGAATTGGAGTTCGTTTATGAAAACCCCAATTTTCAGATTAATATAAATATTGGAGAATAGGAAAATTTCATTCATTAATTAAAATATAAAAAACCCCCGTTGACCCCGATCATGCGACGGAAACCGCTCGTTGGCTTCCCCCTCCAGTTCCTTCCTCCACGGTCAAGATTAGACCTCACCACTGTTGAACTTTTTGAAGAACTCTTCGAGGGCTTCAAATCAGTACCAGGTACACCAGCCACCGTCGCTTGTACGAGGAGAACCACCTCGTCGAAGTCGACGACTTCCTTCCGCCGCCGAGGCTTCCTCAGGCCACCGAAGTGGGCCCCTCCACCAGGCGCAGTTAGCCCCCTCCTCCCTCTTCAACGTCGTGTAGCCCAAGCCCCTTCAAGCTTCACGGATTTCGAGTAAAATCGAAACCTAGTTTTGAGCATCTCTGAAAGGTAACGGCTGTTGTTTAAATAAACTGTTATCAACAGTTTAAAACCGTCACAAAGTTTGATTTTCGTTTAAAAATCATATCTTTTACGTGTGATAACGAAATTCGATGAAATAGGAAACATCGTGACCGCAAGGACATCTTCTACATTCTAGAAGAGACCGCATATTTTTCTGAGCTTTCTACAATTTTTGGCAACGCAAAAAGCAATGTGAGATTTCTAAATTATAAACGATATGGAAAACAATGATGTATAAATTATATAGTCGATGTATGTGTTATATAAGCGTTATACACCTCATGTATAAGCGTTGCATAAGTTGTACGTTCGATGTATAAGTTAAATATGCGTTGTAAAAATTATATATGTGTTGAAATAGAAGTGGAATGCTATATATATATATATACACGCCCCTCGTCCACAAACCATGGACGATATTTATTTGTTGTGATTGGTGTGAAAAATTGATTGATAGTGAATGGTTAATTGAAATTATTTGTGGTTGAAATTGATTGATTGTGGTTGAAAAATAACCATTTGTGGTTGAGAAATATTTGGTTGAAACCACATAGGATTAGTTTATGGAAATGAAAAAATATACATGCCGCCTGCGTGCGAACTAGATGCATGATTCCCCATTGTCAAAAGCTGTGAGGCTTTAAGGTAGAGCGAGGAGCCATACTAGGGACGGTCCCAGTTTTAACTACCCTGCCGTTATGCTGTCGAAATTTTGAATAATATTCATGTGTTAGAATTATTTTCCTGTGTGGAAACTATATTCGTCTGTTGAATAGAAAACCTTCAGGTGTTGAATAGAAATTCATTCGTTGGATTGAAATTCATGTGTTGAATGGTATTCGTGTTTTAAATATAAAAATCACCTTTTTATCTATATATATAAACTATAGAAAACCTTCATGTGTTGAATAGAATTTCATTCGTTGGATTGAAATTCATGTATGGAATGGTATTCGTGTTTTAAATATAAAAATCACCTTTTTATCTATATATATAAACTATAGAAAACCTTCATGTGTTGAATCGAAATTCATTCGTTGAATTGAAATTCATGTGTTGAATGGTATTCGTGTTTTAAATATAAAAATCACCTTTTTATCTATATATATAAACTATAGAAAACCTTCATGTGTTGAATCAAAATTCATTCGTTGAATTGAAATTCATGTGTTGAATGGTATTCGTGTTTTAAATATAAAAATCACCTTTTTATCTATATATACAAACTATAGAAAACCTTCATGTGTTGGTTAGAAATTCATTCGTTGAATCATATTCATGTGTTGAATGGTATTCGTATTTTGAAAAAAATTGTTTTATAATAAAAATCCTATTTTTATCATCAATATGAACTATATAAAATAATCTAGTTTTGAAATTAATTGTTTTATAATAAAATTCCTATTTTTATCACCTATATTAACTATATAAAATAGTCGTGTTTTGAAATAAATCATTTTACAATAAAAATCACATTTTTACTATATACATGACTTGTTAAAAATAGTGAAGTGTTGAAATAGAAGACAGTTAGATAAAAATATCATTTTTATCAAAAGTATGAAAATCATGTAGTTTTGAAATCGAAGAATCGATATATATATATATATATATATATATATATATATAAATAGAATTGAAATATATCGAATAACGAAGCTGCAGTTCGTATTTTGAAACCGTGATTTCAAACGATTAGTGCGGGAGATCCGACCATCGGATTTTCCCGAAACCGCAACTGTTGGGTTCGCTTTGGAATTATCTTTCCAACGGCACCAACTTTGTAAAAAATCCAACGGTTGCATTGTCTGGAATGTTTAATTCAAATCTGAATAAAAACATCACCAGAATTGATTATATTTTTATATATATAAATATAATTATATTAAATCGAATAACGACGCTGCAGTTCGTATTTTGAAATCGAAACTTCAAACGATTATACCAGGAGATCCGATCGTCGGATTTTCCCGAAACTGGAACCGTTGGATTCGTTTTGAAAAGATCTTTCTAATGATGTAAATTTTGTGAAGATCCAACGGTTAGGTTTTCAGATATGTGTAAATAAAATCTGACGAAAAACAGCGCCACGGCTGCGTTATGGCCCGAAGCGTCGTTTGAATAAATTTGCTATTTTAAAATAAATAAAAATAGCGATAAATCATTATAAAATATTATAAACGATATAGATGTGAAATTTAGAAATTAACTGAAGGTTAGCTAAGTCGAATGGTTTCCTGGATTTTGATCTGATGTTGGTTTCGGCCTTCGGGGTTAATATTTGGGAAATCGTTCTCTTACTGACTGACGGTTAGTGACTAATGAATTGAAATGATGCGTATGTAGTGTTTGTGTAGCATGTGTTTATTATTTACGGGAGTTGCTCAGAAAGACCGGGTTTATCCCATTCTGAATAACTGAATCGATAATAAGAAATCGAAGATAAGATGGTGGTTGAAGACCGGAAATCTTCACCACGTTTGGATGGTAACTGATGTCCTGATTGGGAGGCATCCTGAAATATGGATAATGAGTGGTGATCGTCCAGACGTACGTGGAGATCGATGGGTTTGCGAGGTATATAGTGCCTCCGGTTTCGTTCCGACCCAGAACAGACTTGTAAATGGATTGTGTGTCTGACATTGGGATTTATTCTATGTGATCGATAACCATCAGTTGCATGGTGTGAGTTGCCTGTGTGACATGCTAAGATGCAGTGATCAGGGCTTCTGTTGAAAAGCAAAGTCTTGTGATTGATGATCAAAGCACCGCCTGTGTGGCGTAGCTTTGTGTATAACGTGAATTCGCGAGCCTCACACTCCGGTATGAACCAGAAAGGGGAGAAGGACCTCAGGGAGGGCATGCGTTTCTTTCTAGCTAGGAGTTGTGTCAGTGTTTTTACACGGCCTGACATTTTACTTATGTGGATGATGGATAGCGAGGCGCCTCGGATATATCGGTCGATCCGGGACCGATGGAGTAGTCATTCGTTGGCTTAATCATGCCCCATAGGGAAGTAAAACGCAGTGTTCAGGAATTTTAATCCACATCGGTGGACCGGCCCTGACGATCCAAAGGCTTGACTGAGAACTTGGCTGAGGGGTGGGCTAGAGCATCTCGAATTCGGTAAGGACTATCTTTTGCCTTGGTTCATGACGGAAATCCAATTTCCAAATACGTGACTGTGCGGTTTTGATTGTATACCTATATTTGGCGACATAGTGGCATGGGATGCTCATGTCGTCTGTGGATGATAGTTATGATTTGAAATTGTTTTTGAAACATATAAACACTAGTAATAATATCAAATGCTTTTGTTTTATTCATATCAAGCATAATTTGGCCATTATAAGGTAAAACTCTATCCTCCGGTTTGCGTTGCATTGTGTGATGGGAACTGAGTCTTATAATGGCTTCATTTTTATAAAAAGCATTGCGATGTTTAAAAGAATTATTTGTTTTAGAAGCACTGGCAATCCAATGGAGTAAACCCACTCCACGAAAGTGGCGTGGTCCTATGATTAGCCATATTTTAAATGTGTTGAGTAGATTTCTCATACCAGTCCCATGACTGACTCGTAGTTTGTTTCACTTTCAAACTCGGGTGCCCCTTTTTGTACACAGGCAACCTTGTATTCAGGTTTTAGCTGGCTTTCTCTGGATAGCTGGAGCTGAAGATGGATTCTATCATTTATCTCTTTTTATGCTGTTCAGCTCCTATTGTACATTATGTTTGTTTTCCGCTATAGACATTTATGTATAGCTGAACTGTATTTGTACTAAGTATGATCCTGTATACTAGTTAACTCTGATGATTATGTTTATCCAGTATATTCTTTTGTGCATTATCTAGTGTATTTAATTAATTCTGTTCTGCTGCTATCTGTTTATGTGTTATATTCCAAGGATTACCCTTGCCACCGTCAGTACGGGGTCGGGGTCGTCTCATCTGGTATCAAAGCTTTGGTTAAGCTTAGTTCTGGAATATAACATATTAACGAACTCGTCAGAAATAGAACCAGTAGTGTTCTAGGATGAGTAACTCATTACAGATAGGATCAGTAATATCCTAGTATGAGTAGCAGAATGAAATACACCCCAATAGACACATTTACATTTGAAGTATATGTTTCTATGTTTTAAAAATATCTTTTCTGTGAGCTGACACTTGATCTGCTATTTGCAGAAGTACTAGAAAATGAGTGTCAGAAACAGAAGGAATGCAGAATCAGATATTGAGGCCCTATTAATCAAGTATCGAAATATGGGTGGAATACCGTTCTCTGGTGAAGAATCTATTATGAAGACACAGGCTTGGATTCGTTCTGCTGAAAAGATCTTTGAGGGTTTAAAGCTGAGAGATGACCAGAAAAGATTACTGGCCTCCTGGGCACTCAAGGACGCAGCTTTTTTCTGGTGGGATTCGGTTATTAAGGATAATCCAGAAGGTGATATCACGTGGGACAGATTCAAAGTGATTTTCCTGGAAAGATTTACACCTCCCGAAGCGACTGAGTGATTATGTGATGAATTTTCTTATCTGATACAAGGAGATATGACCATTCCAGAATATCATAAGAAATTCAACGAACTTTCTCCCTTTGCTCCCCATCTAATTCAAAATACGAAGAGAAAGAATCTGAGATTTATTAACGGGCTTCAAAGGAAATACCAGAATAAAGTAATGGGGCATGTGAAGCTTCCTTTTTCAGAAATGATTTATATGGCTTATCAGTATGAAGATCTCCATAAGAAAGGCATGTTGCGCGACGAAGAGAAAGTCAGTTCTAGTAATAAAGTTGAGTCTGAAACTGATCATCCTGAGGCCAGTACGATGTCTAAGGTGAGTAAGAAGCCTAAAGTGAATCGGAAAAGGGCCAGGTCTGGGAAGGGACCAGTAACGACTGCCATATGCTCAAGCTGCAATAGGCAAGGACATTCGACGATAAATTGCAAATCTTGGAACGAACGAAGAAAGAATGAGTCTAAACCCACTAAGAAGCAAAAGAACTCCCATGGGGAAAGGAAATGCCATAAGTGTCACCAAGCAGGTCATATTGCACGGGAATGCCAACTCTCAAAGGAACCTGAAGCAGTACGTATAAATGAAATAGCAGAAACTTCT
The DNA here is from genome assembly GCA_030737875.1 of Allium sativum. NCBI lineage: Eukaryota > Viridiplantae > Streptophyta > Magnoliopsida > Asparagales > Amaryllidaceae > Allium > Allium sativum. Next base: position 158,732,178 of record CM060923.1, read on the forward strand.
GGGTCCTCGGATGTTCTGGAAATGCCGGATGTTTTAGAAGGCTTGCTAACTGTCAAAGATATTCCAGTTAAAGTACTGTTTGATACAGGCGTGTCGCGGAGCTTTGTTGCAAAGAATGCGGTTAAGAAACTGGATTTGAATTTGAAGAAGCTCAAAGAACCAATGACTGTTCAAAATCCGGTCGGGGGTTCCATCGATCTCAGTTGGGTTTGTGAAGTGCCGGTTTCTTTTTCTCGTTATCGGTTCCCTACTATCGCGGTCGTCATGAATTTTATAGAGTTTGATCTTATCTTAGGGTTAGACTGGTTGACTAAATATGAACCTGAGGTTAAATGCGCCGACAGAGTCGTTAAGGCGAAGATTAAATCAGGTGATTATATAACCATTCCCTGTGAAGGCCAAAATTCAAATAGAAAAGATTTCTGGGCAGCGTTGGATGTTTCTCCTGCTCAAATAGAAAATATCCCTGAAGTCACAGAGAATATTCCCGACCTAGTGAAAGATATTCCTGTCATCAAGAATTATGCGGATGTGTTTGAAGAAGTTGTTCGCTTACCTCCGTAGAGGGAAATTGATTTCAAGATCACTTTGATTCCGAATGCAAGGCCGGTAGTTCAAGCTATTCGAAGAATGTCCTTAAAAGAGAAAGAAGAACTTGACAATCAAACACGACAGCTAGTATGGAAGGGTCTGATCAGGCCTAGTTTCTCTGATTGGGGAGAAGCAGTGGTATTTGTCCCGAAATCTGACGGTACTCTACGGCTATGTGTGGATTATCGGGATTTGAACAAGCAGACAATAAAGAACAAATATCCATTGCCGCGAATCGATGATTTATTGGATCGTCTGAATGGAGAACAAGTATTCTCAAGGATGGACCTAGCTACAGGCTTCCATCAACTTTGAATTGCCGAAGAGTGTGTTCCAATGACAGCATTCAGAGGTCCAGACTTATTCTACGAGTGGTTAGTGATGCCGTTCGGCTTATGTAACGCTCCAGCTTATTTCGTCGATCCGATGAGTAGAGTGTTCAGAGGGGTTTTGAATAAATTTGTTTTGGTTTTTATTGATGATATTCTAATCTTCTCTAAATCAAAGGCCGAACATGAAAAGCATTTGGATCAGGTTCTGGAAATCCTCAGAAGGAATGTATCAAAAGCCAAACTATCCTAATGTTTATTCTGGAAAGATGAAGTAAAATTTCTAGGCCACGTCGTATCGAAAGAAGGAATTGCTGTGGATCCAAGTAAAATCACAACTATTCAAAACTAGAAGCAGCCTAGCACTCCTACAGAAGTCTGCAGTTTTCTCGGATTGGCTAGTTATTACCGGAAGTTCGTTAAAAACTTTTCAAAGATATCTGGTCACTTGACGAAGCTTACAAAGAAGCACTCAAAATTCAAATGGACTCCAGAATGTGAGGAGGCTTTTGAAGAGCTAAAGTTAAGATTACTGACTGCTCCAGTGTTAACCATTATCAACGGCAAATAGGATTTAAAAGTCTGGACAGATGCCTCTAGAGAAGGCCTTGGCGTTGTGTTAATGCAAAAGGGTCAAGTGATTGCTTATGCTAGCCGTCAGCTGAAGCCGCACGAGAAAAACTACTTAACTCATGATCTTGAGTTGTTGGCTATCATATTCTTTTTGAAAATCTGGAGACACTATCTTCTGGGTGAGAAATTCGAACTGTTTACAGACCATCAGTCGTTAAAGTATCTGTTCACCCAGAAAGACTTGAATCTGAGGCAGCAACGTTGGTTAGAGTTCCTTGCAGCATACGATTTTGAAATTTTGTACACTCCAGGGAAAGCCAATGTCGTGGCCGATGCGTTAAGTAGAAAGAATGTTATGATCGCCAGTTTTATCATTGCGACTTCTTTGATTGACAAGATATCGGCTCTCCAAAAAGACGACCAATTTATTAAAGGAACGAGTCAGTGAATTCATGAAGGCAATGCTTCGGATTTCCAGCTCGACAGCGAAGGGATTCTGAGGTTACAAGGACGAATTTGTGTTCCAGAAATTCCTGAACTCAGAAGAGATGTGCTTGATGAATGCCACAAATCTAAGCTCAGTATCCATCCGGGTGTGAGTAAAATGTATAACGATATTAAGCGAACATTCTGGTGGAAGTCGTTAAAAAGAGACATCTCGATATATGTTAGTCGATGCCCTACTTGCCAGCTAGTCAAAAGCGACCAACAAAAACTGGCTGGATTGTTACAACCGCTAGACGTTCCAGGCTGGAAGTGGGAACATATTTCCATGGGCTTCATAGATGGTTTGCCCAGAACCAGAAAAGGAAATGACAGTATTTGGGTGATCGTAGATCACTTCACGAAGACCGCCCATTTCATACCTGTCAGATCAAACAGAACTGCTCAGAGTCTGGCGCAGATATACTTCAGGAAAATTGTTAGGCTACATGGAGTGCCGCTCAGTATAGTTAGTGATAGAGATACAATATTTACTAGCAAATTTTGGGAGGCATTTCAAGTAGAACTGGGAACAAAGCTGAACTTGAGCACCGCCTATCATCCTCAGACAGATGGTCAGACTGAGAGGGTGAATCGTATTTTAGAAGATCTATTACGGGCTTGTGTTCTAGATTTCGGTGGATCATGGGAAGACCATCTACATTTGGCTGAATTCTCCTATAACAACAGCTACCAGGCGAGCCTGACAATGTCGCCATTCGAAGCATTGTATGGTAGACCGTGCCGATCCCCTGCTTGTTGGGTCGAACCCGGTAATAGACTTGTGTTAGGGCCTGATATGATCCGAGAAGCTGCCGACAAAGTCGATTTTATAAAGAAACGATTACTCGCTGCTCAAAGCCGACAAAAGAGCTATGCGGATAGGAGAAGAAGAGATATATCATTTTCGGTTGGCGACTATGTATATTTGAAAGTATCGCCGATGAGAGGAGTTATCCAGTTCGGTAAAACATGGAAGTTGGCACCCAAATTCATTGGTCTGTTTCCTATTCTGGAACGGATCGGAATTCTCGCTTATAGGGTTAAATTGCCTGATTGGTTTCCTGGAGTGCATGATGTATATCACATATCTCAACTTCGAAAGCACGTTCATGATCCAGACTTGATCGTGAAGAAGCAGCTCAACAAGATATTGAAATTACCCCAGAATTAACTATGAGAAGAGAGCCGCTAAAGATTATCGGCAAAGAAACCAAAGAGCTGAGGAACAAGAAAGTTCACTTAGTCAAAGTGCAATGGAGTGGAGATCCGCGAGATTGTACTTGGGAATCTGAGGAGAGCATTCAGAAAGCCTATCCTAGATGCCGAGTGGATATCTCTGATTGACTCTGGTGCAAGGTACATTTACCATACTTTGCATTACCAATTAGTTCTCTACTTTGTTGTTATTTTCTTTCCATGGATGTGCACTTTTAATTCTATAGTCTGCTTAATTTAAAAAGAGTGTATGAATTAATTAGTATATTTTTGAAAAGTTAAAAACAAGTTGATTGTTGTTTGCATTGTGTGATAGTAAATTGGATTAATTAAGTTATTGAAACGATAGTTAATTTAAGCAATAATAGAATGAATGGTAGAATTTATTTGATTAAATCACACACTGAACTGATTAGAAAATAGATAGAAATATATACTTGTGCATTATATATGTTTGAACAGGTAAATGGATAGCTGTTGAGTAAAGAATTTATTTGCGTGCCTGTAACATCCCACGTCCGTTAGTGTCACTCACAAAGGGAATGCACTAAGTTCTGTGGAGCATTTTGGGTAAAAGATGCAGATAAATTACAAGACAGACAAATTATTAAACAGTGGAAAATAGAACTTTGCTTTATTGATAAAATAGTCTGTACAAGATTCTTTTACAATATCAGAGTATCATCTGTCTTTATAAAATAAAGAAGCATGAAAATACATTTATATATTCCCCAATGTAGCAAGAGCCAGCCATAACATCTGGAAGAGAATCCAAAGACAACTTCGTCAAATCTTCAAGCTGGGAAAGAGCAACGGTCCAGTCTAATCCTGAGTTATACTACTCCCTCCTCAACTACCTGGGGGGGGGACGGAAGAAAAGAAGACGAAAGAAAAACAGAGTCAGACATAAAGCCTGAGTAAGTTCAGTAACTTCTAGCATGTGAACATGGAAAAACAAAACGACATGAATTAACTGAATACAAGATTACACCATGACGATAAGGTCAACAAGATTAGACAAGGTAGTCACAAGATATGCTAAGATGACTGGATACGCTCTAATACTTTCGCAGCTTCGCTATTTCCTTGTTATACTGGTTTCTATATCTCTGCACCACCTAACTAGTGTTCAACTAGTAACGATAACGTGATCCCAACCCCTGTAGTTTCCATTGCCTTCAGGCATACATTTATTATTTATTACCTAGATCTAGTCTAGGGTTTTCTATCAAGTGCTTTCTAGATTTAACTATAGTTTTACGCTATCTGCTGAACGCTTTTCGAGTTCAGGGTTTATGCCACCTAGTCCAACTAGGGATTACGCTACCTGTCGAACAATGCCCCCAAGTCTAGGACACACTACCTAGAGTGGTATATGTTCCTAGGCTTCCCCACGCATGTATCGCGAATCGTTATCTCTTGTCTAGATGCACATGTCCTGTAATGTGCGATCCGAGTCCTGTGACAGGGCAAATCAAGGAATACAGAACTCGGTCGGGAGCTTTCAGATATCTGCCGATGCAGATGCTAAGGTCTGTTTTTATTCCAGTGGCTATGGTCCCACTTGACCCCTCCCTCAGCTAATGAAAGGCACACCTTGTAAAATGAGAACTATACGCCGGCCCCCGGTGCCCCACTATCCTATGGCCATCCGCAACCATAACTAGATAGCAAGTATATGGTCTTTTGGAGTTCTCCGCCTTTCCGCTTCACGTATCTCGATTGACTCAAGATGGATGGTAGACGACGAGTTGCTATCACAGGGCTACCGTCTTCTCGCCGAATCACGCTGGTCCATCCTAGTCTTTAGGTTGCCACATATATATTGCAACCAAGGCATACCCTCGGTTCTTCTAACGCAGACCTTAACCTCTGTGAGCCCAGGATGATCATCTGCAGCCTCACAGAGGGATACCAAGAGTACCCTCATGTCCCCTCGAAGCCTCGGGCTTCGTAACCCAATTCGTTGGAGCCTTCTTAAAACCAGATGGATGTCCGCTCCTTCGTGTTATACTAAGAATTACTACTTAGTTCTACTAACTAAGGTTTACCACTTAGTTTCCAAATTCCTTGTTTTCTTAACTAAGTTTTACTACTTAGTCCCTTTTTCAACTGAGGTTTACTTAACCCTATGGTCTAGTCCAGCTAACATATTAATTTGGCTAAGTGTATTACTTAACCCCAACCTCTAGTCTAATTAACATGTTAAATTGGCTAAGTGTATTAACTTTACTTAACCCCACCTTCTAGTCTAGTCAACAAGTTAATTTGGCTAAGTATTCCCATGGACTTAACCCTCCCATTCTAGCTTTAACTGTGCTAAGTTGGTTAAGTGTTCCTTAACCTTCCCATTCTAGCTTAACCGTGTTAGGTTGGTTAAGTGTTCCTATGGACTTAACCTTCCCATTCTAGCTTAACTTTGTTAAGTCGGTTAAGTGTTCCTATGGACTTAACCCACCCATTCTTGCTTAACTGTGTTAAATTGGTTAAGTGTTTCTATGGACTTAACTCTCCCATTCTTGTTCTAGCTTTAATTAATAAATTAAAGCCGCAACCTCTCACATTAGACAGATATTGCTGCGGTTACTGATGTGTCGGTCGGTTCCGGGCAGGTTTACACCGCAACTCAGTCTAACCTCGGGTTAGGCATATTCATGTTTTCTAAGTTCAAAGGGTTTTTGATTAATCTCCAAATCTGGTTTTGAAAACAACCATCCCGTCCTTCGGATCAGTTAGGGATAGCCAGGGAGGGCAGGAAACTTGTATTTTCCAAACCCAAGCCTAGACACTATCCTCTCTGTCACCCTAGAACCTTCTGGTCTATGTGTTATAAAAAGGGATGTTATCAAAATACCTTTCTTTTGTTTAGAAATTGTTAACAATTTATTCCAAAAGCCCATTTCCCCTTTTTAGACAAATTTGGCCTATATTTATTTGTCAAGCCTACTAGTATACTTATATTCTAGGCCCAAGTCCTAACCCAACATGCAGTTTAGGCCATTTCCTATTTCATTGCCGAAACTAGATTAAATATCCTAGTTTATAATTTAAGGCCAAAACTTAACCAAGTTACATATTTTGTGGTAAATGAACAATTTAACATTTATGACGAATTCTATAAGTAAATTACTCCTAATTTACTTATTTCATTACTACTCTTTTAATGTACATTGTCACATTTATTATTATAGCCCATTCTCTCTTATTTATCATATTTATACTTTTTGGTATGTAAATTATACCAAATTTAGTGTCGCTAACCATAATTTATTCTAAACATGACAATTGCTCACAATTATGAATAAATTCAAAATTGTGCTAATATACTTATTCCAAATCAACCTTAATTAACCCAATCTTGGTTTAACATCCTAATTCACAATTTATGGCAAAACTAGAATTATTTTTCTAGTTTACATTTTATGCCTAAAATTTAGCTTACTTACTAACGCTAAATTTAATATGTCAAAATCACATATTCCCTAAACCATGTCAAATTTCCCCGTTTTCATTTTAATATGCATGTCATAATACATATTCCAAATTATGCCAATTTCCAAGTTTACAATTACGTTGATATTCATTTCCATGTTTTTCCCCAAATCGCATTCCCACCGTTCGAATAATCGTGATTCAACCTAGATTATAAATAAATCTAGATTCGTAGATAAAAAGGGAATGAATCAAAATGACAAGAAGGAATAATTGGCATAAAAAGGTTTGGATAACAATGCAGGTTCAAGAAGATGGGTAGACCTAACTAAATAGGTAAATTCCCACTGTCTTAAAACCAAAGAATGGGCAAAATAGGTTCAAGAACGTGGGTAGACCTAACTTAATAGGTAAATTCCCACTGTCTTAAAACCAAAGAAAAACCAAGGAACAGGTAGAATAAAAAATTGGGTTTAGACCCAACTTCTCAATCACAAAACTAAAGCAATATTTTCCTAATCATAAATCATGGGTGTCAAAATCACAGTTGTCCTCATTATGTCATAAGTAATAATCTATGTCCAAATCAAAGGTATAGGCCTAGTCAAGGAAATAATCCTTGTAGTCACAGTCACAGTCATAGGAAATGTCCATAGTCAATGCGATGTTCATAGTCCAAAAGGGAAAATAATTCCCATAGTCATAAGTCATTGTCATAGGCAATGTTTATATGTCCCAAAATCAAAGGCTTATGTCATAGTCCAAAGGCATATGCTTTCAAAGGCCACAGTTCTATAGTCATAGTCACGGTTACAGTCTTATTTGTCCTCGAATCATAACAGTTCTTAATTCAGTCCAAGAGTATAAACACAGATTCGAAGAGAGAGAGAGAGAGAGAGAGATTTGGCATATTCCTTTATTCCTTTAATTTCATGTCACAAATAAAACAAAATATTCAGATCTAGAAATAACCAACTTACATAAAATAGATCTAGAAAAGAAGGAAAGCGTGGCTATGATTCGTGCGTCGTTGCTTGAAACTTGTTTGAGCTAGCCTTTGAATTCTTCACTTGAAACTTTGATTTGAATCCCTCCTTAAAAGTCTTTTAGCAGCATCTCCTCGTCTTGAATCATATTTTATTTTATTTATTAATTTAATTAAAGAGGAGAGGAAGAGGCCATGAATCTAAGCAGCATAAGGATAGAAGAGAGAGGTGCAAAGAGGAATGGAGACTAGGGCTGTTTATATAGCTGCTCAAGACCTTATCGTACACGCAACGCTGAGTCAGCATTGAACCCAGTTAAGAAAATAGTCCAGGTACGTAGATGATTCTAGCCAAACCTTATCATACACACAGCGCTGAGTCAGCATTGGGTCCCACAAGCTATTTTGGCGTAGAAATTTGAATTTCGAATGAATTGTTTTGGCGTAGAAGTTTGATTTTCGAACTTTTGAATTTCTGGAATTTATTTAACTATTTTATTCACATGAAATATTCTTATATGTATACAATTCCTCTAACGACCATTTTACGCGTATATATATACGCACAACTTTCATTTTATTTTCAAAATTCTAATGATGTTGCCATATTTCATTGACTGTAGCCTTATCTTAAATTTTATCTTTTGCATATATATATATATTTATATTCTCATATGTATATATATATTTTCTTTATTTCCTTATATGTACGTTCTTATCCTTTCAAATTTTGAATTTGTATACGTACATATATTTGCATGTTCAGTTGGCCCTCTCTAAAACAAAGATAAAAAAATTATGCCGCCGCCGGGGTTCGAACCCCCAACCTCCATGCTACAAATCCAATGCCTTAACCAACTGAGCTACAGAGGCTTTTGTTAATAAGTCTTAGAACAATAATAATTATTGTTCTCTCCTTACTTCTCTTTTTTCATGTTAGTTACAATACTTAAATTAAACAACTACATGGATCTTTTTCTTTTAATTTTTCTTTTAAAAATTAATTATACTTTAATTTGAGAATCTTAATGTCATAGAATTACGGGGTGTTACATTCTCCCCCACTTAAAAGGATTTCCTCCCCGAAATCTTCAAGTTAGGAAGAATGTGTCCTACCATCCAATCACCCATCTACTCAACCATTCAATCACAGGCATTCATTGTCCTTAAAAGATTTCTAATGCTTTCATGTTCATATGCATAGTGTGTGTATATATCTCTATCTAATGCAAAATCAGGCGGTCTACTGATTCAGTTGACCTCCTTAATGCAAATCATGTTAGTGCCATGCGTCCAATCATGCATGCAAACATCCCTAGTCATGTAAATACTACATGCGTGCACAGCTATTCAACCATATGCAACGCCCATATGATATCATATCAAGTTCAACTTATAAACAAATGCATATATGTAAATGCAATATGAGAGCGTCCGAACTTGATCTAGTGCCTAATATGTATGCATATGCATCCACGAGCAACCATTTGCAACCACTTGCAACCATTCAACCATAACATGTTTCAAATACATGTTTACATCCATTGGCTTCTACCTAAGGATCGCAGATACGACCTAGAGGATATACTTTGGAAAGAGAGAAACAACTACGCGTAAAGCTCCTAAACAGAGAAATCAAGGATGCACCCTTAAGGAAAAAGGGCATGTTGCTAGTATCTAGCCTTCTTGAGCTTTACTCCACTGTATCTTAACCAATTTATCTTCACGATTGTGAAGTTCCTAACCTCCATTTCCAAAATAAACAGATGTCAATCACGGTACCAAGTGTATGATTAGAGGTCTCTCCCTTATCCACCATGCCATAACTATAAGGGTTGAAAAATCACTACGCGCTTTTTAGAGCGCCTGTCACAACTATTCATCTCTCACGCAAACCATCATAGTCGAACTCGACATTCCTCAAGTACAAGCCCCAAAGGCCTAAACCAATATCAGACAAGCATCCAAGGAATATCTCCTCCGAATTTAGACGATCTACGTGATATGATATAAACAAACTCGATAACTATTCTCAAACCCCTACTATCCAAAAATAAACGGGTCGAACCACCCACTGGGTTTGAGACTGATTGGGATCTTCTTACTATACAAGTACTAAGGTGCAGAGACTTAACTATGGAAGCAAATATGAACAGATGCGAAGCGCTAAAACCGAAGGAAAGAGTATGAACAGAAAACTAGATTCTTTCCAATAGAAACTTTTACCACCTATCTCCTAGGTATGCTTAGCATGTACTTGTCCTTCTAAAAATCTTGTCCCTCATCCTTGCCCTTGTCTTTAATTATATGCCCTATCATACTCTAGTAAGGATACTTCCTCTTTTATAATTTCTTCCTCCTTCGTGAGCTAACCTATCTCCATGCATTCCTCATCCTAGGGTTTTGTCCCTTTTGCCAAACTCCTCATCCCTTTCCATGTATTGCTATGTTGGCAAATCTCTCGAAAACTGCTTCCATCATACAGAAAAACCTTATAAACTTGAAAGAAGACTGGCCGTAAGTGGAACGAATACGGCTATAGATGGAGGACGGGCACTACTTTGCCCTTCGATGAGGTTACCTCCCAGAAAGCCAGGAGCCCCAGAGACTAAAGAAAGAAGGAGACAAGAATTCAAACAGAGGAAGAGAAGACAGTGCATATGGCTTTGGGGAATATTCCTTTAAAACAAAACTTTTCTTTTGAAAATGCTTCTTTAAAAACCATTTTGAAAAATAATTTTTCAAATCCTTTATCTGATCCGGTAACCTTCAGCTCTGATACCACGTGTAACACCCCACGTCCGTTAGTGTCACTCACAAAGGGAATGCACTAAGTTCTGTGGAGCATTTTGGGTAAAAGATGCAGATAAATTACAAGACGGACAAATTATTAAACAGTGGAAAATAGAACTTTGCTTTATTGATAAAATAGTCTGTACAAGATTCTTTTACAATATCAGAGTATCATCTGTCTTTATAAAATAAAGAAGCATGAAAATACATTTATATATTCCCCAATGTAGCAAGAGCCAGCCATAGCATCTGGAAGAGAATCCAAAGACAACTTCGTCAAATCTTCAAGCTGGGAAAGAGCAACGGTCCAGTCTAATCCTGAGTTATACTACTCCCTCCTCAACTACCTGGGGGGGGGGAACGGAAGAAAAGAAGACGAAAGAAAAACAGAGTCAGACATAAAGCCTGAGTAAGTTCAGTAACTTCTAGCATGTGAACATGGAAAAACAAAACGACATGAATTAACTGAATACAAGATTACACCATGACGATAAGGTCAACAAGATTAGACAAGGTAGTCACAAGATATGCTAAGATGACTGGATACGCTCTAATACTTTCGCAGCTTCGCTATTTCCTTGTTATACTGGTTTCTATATCTCTGCACCACCTAACTAGTGTTCAACTAGTAACGATAACGTGATCCCAACCCCTGTAGTTTCCATTGCCTTCAGGCATACATTTATTATTTATTACCTAGATCTAGTCTAGGGTTTTCTATCAAGTGCTTTCTAGATTTAACTATAGTTTTACGCTATCTGCTGAACGCTTTTCGAGTTCAGGGTTTATGCCACCTAGTCCAACTAGGGATTACGCTACCTGTCGAACAATGCCCCCAAGTCTAGGACACACTACCTAGAGTGGTATATGTTCCTAGGCTTCCCCACGCATGTATCGCGAATCGTTATCGCTTGTCTAGATGCACATGTCCTGTAATGTGCGATCCGAGTCCTGTGACAGGGCAAATCAAGGAATACAGAACTCGGTCGGGAGCTTTCAGATATCTGCCGATGCAGATGCTAAGGTCTGTTTTTATTCCAGTGGCTATGGTCCCACTTGACCCCTCCCTCAGCTAATGAAAGGCACACCTTGTAAAATGAGAACTATACGCCGGCCCCCGGTGCCCCACTATCCTATGGCCATCCGCAACCATAACTAAATAGCAAGTATATGGTCTTTTGGAGTTCTCCGCCTTTCCGCTTCACGTATCTCGATTGACTCAAGATGGATGGTAGACGACGAGTTGCTATCACAGGGCTACCGTCTTCTCGCCGAATCACGCTGGTCCATCCTAGTCTTTAGGTTGCCACATATATATTGCAACCAAGGCATACCCTCGGTTCTTCTAACGCAGACCTTAACCTCTGTGAGCCCAGGATGATCATCTGCAGCCTCACAGAGGGATACCAAGAGTACCCTCACGTCCCCTCGAAGCCTCGGGCTTCGTAACCCAATTCGTTGGAGCCTTCTTAAAACCAGATGGATGTCCGCTCCTTCGTGTTATACTAAGAATTACTACTTAGTTCTACTAACTAAGGTTTACCACTTAGTTTCCAAATTCCTTGTTTTCTTAACTAAGTTTTACTACTTAGTCCCTTTTTCAACTGAGGTTTACTTAACCCTATGGTCTAGTCCGGCTAACATATTAATTTGGCTAAGTGTATTACTTAACCCCAACCTCTAGTCTAATTAACATGTTAAATTGGCTAAGTGTATTAACTTTACTTAACCCCACCTTCTAGTCTAGTCAACAAGTTAATTTGGCTAAGTATTCCCATGGACTTAACCCTCCCATTCTAGCTTTAACTGTGCTAAGTTGGTTAAGTGTTCCTTAACCTTCCCATTCTAGCTTAACCGTGTTAGGTTGGTTAAGTGTTCCTATGGACTTAACCTTCCCATTCTAGCTTAACTTTGTTAAGTCGGTTAAGTGTTCCTATGGACTTAACCCACCCATTCTTGCTTAACTGTGTTAAATTGGTTAAGTGTTTCTATGGACTTAACTCTCCCATTCTTGTTCTAGCTTTAATTAATAAATTAAAGCCGCAACCTCTCACATTAGACAGATATTGCTGCGGTTACTGGATGTGCCGGTCGGTTCCGGGCAGGTTTACACCGCAACTCAGTCTAACCTCGGGTTAGGCATATTCATGTTTTCTAAGTTCAAAGGGTTTTTGATTAATCTCCAAATCTGGTTTTGAAAACAACCATCCCGTCCTTCGGATCAGTTAGGGATAGCCAGGGAGGGCAGGAAACTCGTATTTTCCAAATCCAAGCCTAGACACTATCCTCTCTGTCACCCTAGAACCTTCTGGTCTATGTGTTACAAAAAGGGATGTTATCAAAATACCTTTCTTTTGTTTATAAATTGTTAACAATTTATTCCAAAAGCCCATTTCCCCTTTTTAGACAAATCTGGCCTATATTTATTTGTCAAGCCTACTAGTATACTTATATTCTAGGCCCAAGTCCTAACCCAACATGCAGTTTAGGCCATTTCCTATTTCATTGCCGAAACTAGATTAAATATCCTAGTTTATAATTTAAGGCCAAAACTTAACCAAGTTACATATTTTGTGGTAAATGAACAATTTAACATTTATGACGAATTCTATAAGTAAATTACTCCTAATTTACTTATTTCATTACTACTCTTTTAATGTACATTGTCACATTTATTATTATAGCCCATTCTCTCTTATTTATCATATTTATACTTTTTGGTATGTAAATTATACCAAATTTAGTGTCGCTAACCATAATTTATTCTAAACATGACAATTGCTCACAATTATGAATAAATTCAAAATTGTGCTAATATACTTATTCCAAATCAACCTTAATTAACCCAATCTTGGTTTAACATCCTAATTCACAATTTATGGCAAAACTAGAATTATTTTTCTAGTTTACATTTTATGCCTAAAATTTAGCTTACTTACTAACGCTAAATTTAATATGTCAAAATCACATATTCCCTAATCCATGTCAAATTTCCCCGTTTTCATTTTAATATGCATGTCATAATACATATTCCAAATTATGCCAATTTCCAAGTTTACAATTACGTTCATATTCATTTCCATGTTTTTCCCCAAATCGCATTCCCACCGTTCGAATAATCGTGATTCAACCTAGATTATAAATAAATCTAGATTCGTAGATAAAAAGGGAATGAATCAAAATGACAAGAAGGAATAATTGGCATAAAAAGGTTTGGATAACAATGCAGGTTCAAGAAGATGGGTAGACCTAACTAAATAGGTAAATTCCCACCGTCTTAAAACCAAAGAATGGGCAAAATAGGTTCAAGAACGTGGGTAGACCTAACTTAATAGGTAAATTCCCACTGTCTTAAAACCAAAGAAAAACCAAGGAACAGGTAGAATAAAAAATTGGGTTTAGACCCAACTTCTCAATCACAAAACTAAAGCAATATTTTCCTAATCATAAATCATGGGTGGCAAAATCACAGTTGTCCTCATTATGTCATAAGTAATAATTTATGTCCAAATCAAAGGTATAGGCCTAGTCAAGGAAATAATCCTTGTAGTCACAGTCACAGTCATAGGAAATGTCCATAGTCATATGCGATGTTCATAGTCCAAAAGGGAAAATAATTCCCATAGTCATAAGTCATTGTCATAGGCAATGTTTATATGTCCCAAAATCAAAGGCTTATGTCATAGTCCAAAGGCATATGCTTTCAAAGGCCACAGTTCTATAGTCATAGTAACGGTTACAGTCTTATTTGTCCTCGAATCATAACAGTTCTTAATTCAGTCCAAGAGTATAAACACAGATTCGAAGAGAGAGAGAGAGAGATTTGGCATATTCCTTTATTCCTTTAATTTCATGTCACAAATAAAAAAAAATATTCAGATCTAGAAATAACCAACTTACAGAAAATAGATCTAGAAAAGAAGGAAAGCGTGGCTATGATTCGTGCGTCGTTGCTTGAAACTTGTTTGAGCTAGCCTTTGAATTCTTCACTTGAAACTTTGATTTGAATCCCTCCTTAAAAGTCTTTTAGCAGCATCTCCTCGTCTTGAATCATATTTTATTTTATTTATTTATTTAATTAAAGAGGAGAGGAAGAGGCCATGAATCTAAGCAGCATAAGGATAGAAGAGAGAGGTGCAAAGAGGAATGGAGACTAGGGCTGTTTATATAGCTGCTCAAGACCTTATCGTACACGCAACGCTGAGTCAGCATTGAACCCAGTTAAGAAAATAGTCCAGGTACGTAGATGATTCTAGCCAAACCTTATCATACACACAGCTCTGAGTCAGCATTGGGTCCCACAAGCTATTTTGGCGTAGAAATTTGAATTTCGAATGAATTGTTTTGGCGTAGAAGTTTGATTTTCGAACTTTTGAATTTCTGGAATTTATTTAACTGTTTTATTCACATGAAATATTCTTATATGTATACAATTCCTCTAACAACCATTTTACGCGTATATATATACGCACAACTTTCATTTTATTTTCAAAATTCTAATGATGTTGCCATATTTCATTGACTGTAGCCTTATCTTAAATTTTATCTTTTGCATATATATATATATTTATATTCTCATATGTATATATATATTTTCTTTATTTCCTTATATGTACGTTCTTATCCTTTCAAATTTTGAATTTGTATACGTACATATATTTGCATGTTCAGTTGGCCCTCTCTAAAACAAAGATAAAAAAATTATGCCGCCGCCGGGGTTCGAACCCCCAACCTCCATGCTACAAATCCAATGCCTTAACCAACTGAGCTACAGAGGCTTTTGTTAATAAGTCTTAGAACAATAATAATTATTGTTCTCTCCTTACTTCTCTTTTTTCATGTTAGTTACAATACTTAAATTAAACAACTACATGGATCTTTTTCTTTTAATTTTTCTTTTAAAAATTAATTATACTTTAATTTGAGAATCTTAATGTCATAGAATTACGGGGTGTTACAGTGCCCGACAAATAGGTAAACCTTAATGAGTTGGATGCGAAATATTATTATATAACCTCCAGTGAATGCCATTGGATGCGGAGTGCTGGTTATTCTGTGTGTAATAATAAATATCGCCATAGGATAGTAACAATTAATTTTGAACTACACTGCATGGCATACTTCTGGAAGATAGGCATACTTCATCATATACCACATAAGGATTTGGAGCTTGTGTGACGAGGTGGAAGATTTACCATACGAGCGAGAGGCTTGTATGGCGATGACTATATTTTACAGGTTGAACTGATGACTGATATGACCATATAGAATTGTAATGATAAATTGCCAGATTTATAAAAACCCCACATGGGTCTGGAGTTGACAATAATCACGTCTCTCTAGTTATTAGATACGGCACATGGACTATTTATTTCCCACACGGGACGAGGATTTATCCTCTGGAGCAATTAAAATACACACTCCCTCAGGCTTTGACAGGGTGACGAGAATTTATCCTCTAGAGTTATTATCTATACACGCTCCCCTGTAAACACCAGAATATATCACTATAAATATGTGTATGCTTATTAGGATTTATTGGGTACCTAATATTGCCCAATAAATTTCCAAACCTCTCCCCGTACAAAGGAGGTTATGGCGAAATTTTTCGAAAATTCCAGGTGTTAGCCAAATTTTTGAAGAATTTGAAAATTCTCAGAAACTGAAAAGTTGTAGAATGGAAGCAAGATTGAATGTAGAGTGGATTAATCAAACCACTTTCGACTTTTTTCCTTTTCGGGGACGAAAAGTTTTAAGTGGGGGAGATTGTAACGACCTAGAAAATCTAAACCAATTAAAATTTTTTAAATTGGCTAAAATAGTGGATTTTAAATATTTAAAATAAATATTTTAAATAATAATGATGAAAAGTAAGTTTGAATCGATGTTGAAAACGAAAATAATTAATTTGAATTATAAACAAGGCCTGAAATGGCGCGGGTTTCAAAATTTGAATTCAAACTTTGACTAACTGTATCGGGTGCAAAACAAAACGGATTTGAGTGAAACCAAAAATATTTAAATCTGTTAGTGAATACCTTTCTAACGAATCTGAAAAATCGAAGTTTCATAGTTGGAAGCAAAAGTTATGGCCAAATGAATTTTCAGAAAGGTCGCTATGGAATTTATATAGCCCGTGAAATTGGCCATTTTGCAAACGACCTCGGAATTCGACGAAATCACTTTTGTTGGATCCAGGATGTGAAGTTATTGCTAGGTTTCAAATTTCATAATTTTTGAAGCTAGTATGTGAGCGTGGCAAAGGAAAACGTGTTTTGGCCAATTACAGTTAAATTGGATCGACCAGAAATGGGCCATTTTTCAAACGATCTCAGAATTCGACAAAACTAGTTTTGTTGCGACCGTATCGTCAAAACATAGCCAGATTTATTTTTCTAGAATTTTTTGAATCAGTTTGTGGCCCTGGCAAATTGAAATGTACGTTCAAATCGAATATGGAATGTTTTATATTTTATTTTGAAGGAAAACTGACTGAAACAGTCGAATGGGCCTACGAAACATATCCCATTGTGTTCGGAATGGGGGTAAAACGCAAGGAGCGACAATCGTTGGGTTTGAATTGGAGTTCGTTTATGAAAACCCCAATTTTCAGATTAATATAAATATCGGTGAATAGGAAAATTCCATTCATTAATTAAAATAAAAAAACCCCAGAAAACCCGCGTTGACACCGATCGTGCGACGGAAACTGCTCGTTGGCTTCCCCCTCCAATTCCTTCCTCCACGGTCAAGATTATACCTCACCACTGTTGAACTTTTTGAAGAACTCTTCGAGGGCTTCAAATTAGTACCAGGTACACCAGCCACCGTCGCCTGTACGAGGAGAACCACCTCATCGAAGTCAACGACTTCCTTCCGCCGCCGAGGCTTCCTCAGGCCACCAAAGTAGGCCCCCCACCATGCGCAGGTAGCCCCTTCCTCCCTCTTCAACGTCGTGTAGCCCGATCCCCTTCAAGCCTCACGGATTTCGAGTAAAATCGAAACCTAGTTTTGAGCATCTCTGAAAGGTAACGGCTGTTGTTTAAATAAACTGTTATCAACAGTTTAAAACCATCGCAAAGTTTGATTTTCGTTTAAAAATCATATCTTTTACGTGTGATAACGAAATTTGATGAAACAGGAAACATCGTGACCGCAAGAACGTCTTCTACATTCTAGAAGAGACCGCATATTTTTCTAAGCTTTCTACAATTTTTAGCAATGCGAAAAGCAATGTGAGATTTCTAAATTATAAACTATATGGAAAACGATGATGTATAAATTATATAGCCGATGTATGGGTTATATAAGCGTTGTACACCTCATGTATAAGCATTGTATAAGTTGTACGTTTGATGTATAAGTTATATATGCGTTGTAAAAATTATATATGCGTTGAAATAGAAGTGAAATGCTATATATATATATATATATATATATATATACGCCCCTCGTCCACAAACCATGGACGATATTTATTGGTTGTGATTGGTGTGAAAAATTGATTGATAGCGAATGGTTGATTGAAATTATTTGTGGTTGAAATTGATTGATTGTGGTTGAAAAATACCCGTTTGTGGTTGAGAAATATTTGGTTGAAACCACATAGGATTAGTTTGTGGAAATGAAAAAATATACATGCCGCTTGCGTGCGAACTAGATGCATGATTCCCCATTGTCTAAAGCTGCGAGGCTTTAAGGTAGAGCGAGGAGCCGTACTAGGGACGGTCCCGGTTTTAACTACCTTGCCGTTATGCTGTCGAAATTTTGAATAATATTCATGTGTTAGAATTATTTTCCTGTGTTGAAACTATATTCGTCTGTTGAATAGAAAACCTTCATGTGTTGAATAGAAATTCATTCGTTGGATTGAAATTCATGTGTTGAATGGTATTCGTGTTTTAAATATAAAAATCACCTTTTTATCTATATATATAAATTATAGAAAACCTTCATGTGTTGAATAGAAATTCATTCGTTGGATTGAAATTCATGTGTTGAATGGTATTCATGTTTTAAATATAAAAATCACCTTTTTATCTATATATATAAACTATAGAAAACCTTCATGTGTTGAATCGAAATTCATTCGTTGAATTGAAATTAATGTGTTGAATGGTATTCGTGTTTTAAATATAAAAATCACCTTTTTATCTATATATATAAACTATAGAAAACCTTCATGTGTTGAATCGAAGTTCATTCGTTGAATTGAAATTCATGTGTTGAATGGTATTCGTGTTTTAAATATAAACATCACCTTTTTACCTATATATACAAACTATAGAAAACCTTCATGTGTTGAATAGAAATTCATTCGTTGAATCATATTCATGTGTTGAATGGTATTCGTATTTTGAAAGAAATTGTTTTATAATAAAAATCCTATTTTTATCATCAATATGAAATATATAAAATAATCTGGTTTTGAAATAAATTATTTTATAATAAAAATCCTATTTTTATCAACTATATTAACTATATAAAATTGTCATGTTTTGAAATAAATCGTTTTACAATAAAAATCACATTTTTACTATATACATGAATTGTTAAAAATAGTGAAGTTTTGAAATAGAAGACAGTTAGATAAAAATATCATTTTTATCAAAAGTATGAAAATCATGTAGTTTTGAAATCGAAGAATCGATATATATATATATATATATAAATAGAATTGAAATATATCGAATAACGAAGCTGCAGTTCGTATTTTGAAACCGTGATTTCAAACGATTAGTGCGGGAGATCCGACCATCGGATTTTCCCGAAACCGCAACTGTTGGGTTCGCATTGGAAATATCTTTCCAATGGCACCAACTTTGTAAAAATCCAACGGTTGGATTGTCTGGAATGTTTAATTCAAATATGAAGAAAAACAACGCCAGAATCGATTATATATATATATAATTATATTAAATCGAATAACGACGCTGCAGTTCGTATTTTGAAATCGAAATTTCAAACGATTATACCGGGAGATCCGACCGTCGGATTTTCCCGAAACTGGAACCGTTGGAATCGTTTTGAAAAGATCTTTCTAATTATGTAAATTTTGTGAAGATCCAACGGTTAGATTTTCTGATATGTGTAAATCAAATCGGAAGAAAAACAGCGCCACGGCCGCGTTATGGCCCGAAGCGTCGTTTGAATAAATTGGCTATTTTAAAATAAATAAAAATAGCGATAAATCGTTATAAAATATTATAAACGATATAGACGTAAAATTTAGAAATTAACTGAAGGTTGGCTAAGTCGAATGGTTTCCTGGATTTTGATCTGATGTTGGTTTCGGCCTTCGGGGTTAATATTTGGGAAATCGTTCTCTTACTGATTGACGGTTAGTGACTAATGAATAGAAATGATGCGTATGTAGTGTTTGTGTAGCACGTGTTTATTATATACGCGAGTTGCTCAGAAAGACCGGGTTTATCCCATTTTGAATAACTGAATCGGCGATAAGAAATCGAAGATGAAGACCGGAAATCTTCACCTCGTTTGGATGATAACTGGTGTCCTGATTGGGAGGCATCCCGAAATATGGATAACGAGTGGTGATCGTCCAGACGTACGTGGAGATCGATGGGTTTGTGAGGTATATAGTGCCTCCGGTTTCGTTCCGACCCAGAACGGACTTGTAAATGGATTGTGTGTCTGACATTGGAATTTATTCTATGTGATTGATAGCCATCAGTTGCATGGTGTGAATTGCCTGTGTGACAAACTAAGATGAAGTGATCAGGGATTCTGTTGAAAAGCAAAGTCTTGTGATTGATGATCAAAGCACCGCTGTGTGGCGTAGCTTTGTGTATAACGTGAATTCGTGAGCCTCACACCCTGGTATGAATCAGAAAGGGGAGAAGGACCTCAGCGAGGGCATGCGTTTCTTTCTAGCTAGGAGTTGTGTCAGTGTTTTTACATGGCCTGACATTTTACTTATGTGGATGATGGATAGCGAGGCGCCTCAGACATATCGGTCGATCCGGGACCGATGGAGTAGTCATCAGTTGGCTTACTCACGCCCCCATAGGGCGGGGAAACGCAGTGTTCAGGAATTTTAATCCACATCGGTGGACCGGCCCTGACGATCCAAAGGCTTGACTGAGTACTTCCCTGAGGGGCGGGCTAGAACGTCTCAAATTTGGTAAGGACTATCTTTTGCCTTGGTTCATGACATAAATCTAATTTCCAAATATGTGACTGTGCGGTTTTGATTGTATACCTATATTTGGCGACATAGTGGCATGGGACGCTCATGTCGCCTATGATTGATAGTTATGATTTGAAATTGTTTTTGAAACATATAAACACTAGTAATAATATCAAATGATTTTGTTTTATTCGTATCAAGCATAATTTGGACATTATAAGGTAAAACTCTATCCTCCGGTTTGCGTTGCATTGTGTGATGGGAACTGAGTCTTATAATGGCTTCATTTTTATAAAAAGCATTGCGATGTTTAAATGAATTATTTATTTTAAAAGCACTGGCAATCCAATGGAGTAAACCCGTTCCACAAAAGTGGCGTGGTCCTGTGATTAGACATATTTTAAATGTGTTGAGTAGATTTCTCATACCAGTCCCATGACTGACTCGTAGTTTGTTTCACTTTCAAACTCGGGTGCCCCTTTTTCTACACGGGCAGCCTTGTATTCAGGTTTTAGCTGGCTTTCTCTGGATAGCTGGAGCTGAAGATGGATTCTATCATTTATCTCTTTTTATGCTGTTCAGCTCCTATTGTACATTATGTTTGTTTTCCGCTGTAGACATTTATGTATAGCTGAACTGTATTTGTACTAAGTATGATCCTGTATACTATGTAACTCTGATGATTACGTTTATCCAGTATATTCTTTTGTGCATTATCTGGTGGATTTATTTAATTCTGTTCTGCTGCTATCTGTTTATGTGTTATATTCCAAGGATTACCCTTGCCACCGTCAGTACGGGGTTCGGGGTCGTCTCAAAAGCCCGGATTAAATTGAGAACACGGCAAATCAGAACGAAAATGACAGAACACTTCATTGCTTATTACAACAATCTATATCAGAGTACAGGAATATAACATAGAATGAATAAATATTATACATTTGACAAATACCAGATATTTAAATTACATAAGTAGCGGAAAAATAATGCAAAACACAACTGAAAGAAATACACGGATACAGAGCTTTCCGAATATCGTTCCAATTGTAAACCAGGACCCTGTGAATATAATATTTGCAAAACCAAACTACCAGCTGCCCGTGTGGATAATAGGGGCACCTAGAGTTTAGGTTAAAACAATAAATTCCAGGTCAGTCATGTGACTGGTGCGAGAACTAAAACAGTTATTAGCTTGATTCTAAAGATAGATAAATCAAGGTACCATGTCGTATAACATGGAACGAGTTTACCCCCAAGAATACCAGTGCATATAACAAACAGCGCAATGCTAAAATAAATAAAATGTAGCTATTATTAGACCCGGGTCCCATCACACAATGCAACGCAAGCCGGAGGATTGGGTTCTCCCTTATAATAGCCAAATATGCTTGGTACAATTAAAACAAATCATTTGATACTATTATAAGTGTATAGTGTTAAAAATAACTTCAAATATAAATGCATCAATCGTAGACCGCATGCGTACCATATCATGTCGCCATACTAGGCTCTACAAATAAAACCGCAATGACGCGTATTGGAAATTGGATTTCCATCATGAACCAAGGAAAGGGGCAGCCCTTACCGAATTCGAGACCCTCTAGCCCGCGTCTTAGGATCATAGCTCGAGTGACCCTAAGCAACATGCAGGGCCAGTCCAAACTAAGTGCAATAGTGAATTAATAATTCCTGAGCATGTGTTTCCCCGCGTTTTGGGGCGTAAATGAGTCAGATGACTCAATATCCATCGGCACCGTAGTAACCGATATATCCGAGGTGCCTCGCATTCCAATGACCACATAGGTAATAAGCAACATATGCAACATCGACATTAGTAAATTGTCTGGACTTTCAAAACCCTGACACCCCTCATAGGTAGAAAGAAACGCACTTCCCTCCCTGCTATCCTCTCCCGTTTCTGGTTCATAGCGGGGTGTGTGGCTCGTGAATTAATGCTACACAAAGCTACGCTATATTAAAGCGATGCATTGGTCATCAACTACAAGACTCTGCTTTTTAACAGAACCTTGATCATTTGCCACTCAGGCATGCCACATAGGCAATTCATGCCATGCGACTGATGTCTATCGATATACAACCTCTAAGCTCGTACGTCTCAGAGAAGGGTGTTAAGCAATAGATAAATTCTCCGCCACCAAATAGATGTATATTTAATAGAGATCAATCAGCATAGAGTAAAATCCAATGTCAGACACACAGTTCGTTTACAAGTTCGTTCCGGGTTTGAACGAAACCGGAGGCACATAATTCCTCGTCCCATATGTCCAATACAGGAGAGAGACCCTCGCATATCCATCGATCTCCAAGTACGTAAGGACGATCACTACTTATTACCTCGTCTTGGGTGTATAGCCCAATCGAGACACCAGTAATCATCCAAACGATGTGAAGACCTCAGGTCTTCAACCACCATCTTCATCTTCGACTAATCGTTGTATCAGTTATTCAGAATGGGATAAACCCGGTCTTTCTGAATAACTCGCGTACTTTATAAACGAGTGTTACACAAACACAACATACGCCTCATTCCAATCCAGAATATTTTCTTTTTCAAATATTCATTTCACAATTTTAAACCATATTAAGGTTGATCCAAACTAGTCGGGATTAGCGAACCTTACCGAAGTAATCATTTCTTATATTTCCCAATCGCAACCTATTCATCCCATGGAGCGGAACTAGTAATACTCCATATCTAACACCACAGTGTTATCGGTAAATATTAATTACCATTTCACGTTCAAATCTGATTAAAGATTTAATTACCGCTTGGAGCAAAACTGGTGATACTCCATCCTCGATCCTTTCCTAAATTTGATAATTTAAATTATCAAATTCTCATTTCAATCTAATTAAAGATTCATTAAAACTCTACGTAGTTTTAATCTTACCAAAAGTCAATATTAATGATTATTCAATTTTGGGAAATCTTATCCTGTATTTAATTGGGTTAAAGAACCAATGTCATTTAAAAGATGGTTCACGATAAACCCAAAATCACATTCCATTAATTATGGAATTTTGACGGAAACAAATCAATATATAATCGATCAATTTCGGTATCTGATAAATAATATAAATGGAATACCGGCAAAGCCTTTTAAATTCCATATATATTAACAGTCTTCCTCCATAGAAGCTCACTTCGATTATTACCAAATCGAATTCCATTCAATTCCAATATATTACATTATAAAACTTTACTTTGGAAAATTTCTATTAAATGTGAATAAAAAGATTTATAAATTCCAAATCACATTTCACTGTAAATCGGGTTAAAGAACAAATGTCATTAAAAACACAGTTCACAATAAACCCAATTCACATTCCATTTCAATTCCAGTTAAATGTTAATTAATTGATATTCTTCTCTAAATCTTAATTAAAAGATTTATTATATTCTCAATTGGGTTTAAGAATAGTGTTAATGAAGATACCGTTCACGATAAACCCAAAATTCAATTCAATTCAATTCCAATTAAATATTAATTAATTGGTAAACTCCTTTAAATCTTATTTAAAAGATTTAATCTTTTCTCAACTGGGTTTAAGTACAGTGTTAATGAAGACACCGTTTACGACAAACCCATAATCCAATTTGATATTAAATACAAGGCTCTGAGTAGAAATTATATCGGCTTATGTTCAATACCAAATTCTGAAACCAACAAATATTGTTTTTGGGAATAACGATATATATATCTTCCAAATTTCCATAATAATGTCCATATCATCATGGAATCCAATATCGAAATATTCCGAAGAGAATTTCGATTCAAATTCATTCCAATTCATATATTGGAAATCCTGGTTATATTAAAAACCATTTTCTTAATCCAATTTATTTATTTAAAAATTATTGGATTCTAATTCTATTTAATAACTAGTTGATTTCCATAAAAATATATTTTTTATTTTTACAAATATGGAATTTTTCATCCCAATTCTTTCCAAATCATTTATTATGATTTTACACAAATTATTAATATTTTTAATAATTTTATTAAGGCCCGTATAGTCGATTTCCATAAACGGTCATCGAACTGCACTTACAACGACCTTTTCCAAATTTGATTTAGACATAATTACGAATCCAACCATAAGATTTCAAATCTCTTATATTCATTGGAAAGCTCTTTTCGATACGAACCCAATGGTTCCGGTTTTAGGATAATCCGATGGTCAGATCTCCCGTAACATCAATTCGAAGACAATGGTCGAAATTCGCGAACTGCCGCGACGCGGTGCGTTCTATTCAGGCCATTTAATGTATATAAAATATATATTATATATATTTCATCGATTTCCATTTAAAATGTATTTTATAAATCGTTTAAAATTCATTTTAAAAACGATTTCAACTTCATATTCAATTTTAAATCAAAATTGAATATTCTATATCATTGATATATAAATGATAATATTTTCAAAACATTAGATTTGGAAATCGTTTCCTTTTCGATATTCATTTTAAAAATGAATAGAATCGATACAAATATCGTTCGCGTCAAAATGGCGCACATCTAATCAACACAACTATATATATTTAAATAT
Source organism: Allium sativum (assembly GCA_030737875.1). NCBI lineage: Eukaryota > Viridiplantae > Streptophyta > Magnoliopsida > Asparagales > Amaryllidaceae > Allium > Allium sativum. The sequence goes on from CM060923.1 coordinate 158,757,307, forward strand.
TTTTGTGTCCATCCAAAACCGGACATCAAAATCAGATTTTGATCTTTTACTGAATATTATTTTAAAATATTCATAATTTTATTTTATTCAACACATGAATAATTTTAATCCTTTTTTGAATATTATTTTAAAATATTCGTTATTTTCCAAATTGGAATGAGACCTAATCGATTACCATATAATGTTATTTATATGGATTCCATACAACACATGTATATACTAATAATGATAAACAATCATCAATCATCCAAATGCATCACACAACTTCGTAAGCATTAAATATAAATAATTAATGCTTACACAGTCTATCAACCAATCGATCGATATACAACTAAGTAATTGGGATTAAATGTACGTCAAATATCATCCCATTACCCGTGTGGGGTTTCAAACAACAAACTCAGATTTTATTTGTGCAGTTGGGCGATGTGTAAAATTTATCATCCCAATCAATATCAGTCAAATGGGTGTACATTAACAAATCGTCCGATTTGTAAATGAATATTTATTTTATTCATATATATGTTAAAAATTATATTTTTAACTATAAAATATCTTTTTCAACACATGAATATTTTATTTTCCATTTCACATCACAATCACAATCAATTTCCACAACATAATACAATCAAACAGGTCACCCACGGTCTGTGGACAACGGTCTCAGGAGCTACTAAGCCCCATCTGCATCCTAGTATATATTTAGCTAGAAAACAAAATTTGAGTGAGAAGTTCTCACCTTTTGGATCCACTCCGTCATTTTTATCGGGCAGTTTGGATTCCGTTTAGCTTCCAGCCAGTTTCATCGCAATCTGCTTCATGCAGTATATATATTAAAAATCGCATTTTTAAAAAACGTATCTATTTCAAAGCTGTATATATAAAAAATCCAATTTTAATCTTGCTCCTTATATAATAAAAATCACATTCACCTTCCAATCTAATTAGTATTACGACGTCTACACTATAAAAAATCATATTTTTGTCTCGCTATTCATATAATAAAAATCGTATTTTTATTTTGTTCTTCACATAGTAAAAATCATACTTTTATTGTAAAGCTATATATATATATATAAACCATATTTTATTTCAATGCTGTATATATAAAAATAACACATTTTTATTTCAATGTTTTTCATATAAGGATCTGATTTTTAAGACTAATGTTATGTATTTAAAAATCACATTTTTATACATTATTATATATTTTAAAAATCTGATTTTTAAAACTATTTTATATTGTAAAAATCATATTTTATACGTTGTTTTATATTGTAAAAATTTCAGATTTTATACATTGTTATATATTGTAAAAATTTCAGATTTTATACATTGATATATATTATAAAAGTTTCAGATTTTATACATTGTTATATATTGTAAAAATTTCAGATTTTATACATTGTTATATATTTTAAATACTGCCATTTATAAATTAATTTAAAAGTTACATTAAATTTTAAAAAAACTCATTGTGCATTTATTTTTTCTAGAACCCCCAAAACCCTCACGACCTCCTGTTAACCATCGGCCTCTCAAACCCATCGTTCGACTAGGGAAATACATCATCGCTCGCCAACCAACGCACCAGACCCCGATCGAGTACAGCCACCTTGAAGCCATAGCCATCATCCACCTGCGCCTTGATCAGATTGGAACTCGATGGCCCTATTCGCTCCAGATTGATGCGCGAACCGGCGCACTTTGAATCCAAAAATCAGACCAAATACTATACAATGACCGATCAGACTAGTATAGATTGTTAGATCTCTCTTAGCTGAATGTTTTTCGCGTTTATAGTCTCTTGAATTATTGTGTATATTTTTTGGAAAATGGGATCAAAAATCTAAAGAATACCGACTCTCAATTCGGAGCTGATGGCGTGCAGTGAACAATAGGAATTAGGGGTTACCTTTATTTTTTCCTTTTATAGAAAATTTAATATTATTTTATTATATTATTTCTGGAAAATTGAAGTTTAACGTTTCTAACTCCAAATGAAGTCCAACGACTGTCGCCCCTAGCTAAATACCCTCATTCCGAATATAATGGGATATGTTTCGTAAGCCAATTCGGCTATTTCGATAAGTTTTCCTTTAAATTATAATATAAATCAATATATATTTAATTTGAATGCACATTTAAATTTACCGGGGCCATATACTGACTCCAAAAATTCCAAAAAATTAAATCTAGCTATGTATTGACGATACAGTCTTAACAAAACTAATTTCATCGAATTTGGATACCGTTTAAAAGATGACCATTTTCTGGTCAATCCAAATTGACTGAAACTGACAAAACACGTTTCCTTTTGCCATGCACACATATTAATTCTAAAAATAATGAATTTTGGAATCTAGCAATAATTTGACATTCCGGATCCAATAAAAGTGGTTTCGTCGAACACGGAGGTCATTTGCAAAATGGGTATTTTAATGGCTGTAAATTATATTAAAAAATATATAAATACCATAGCAACTTTTTTGAGTTTTAATCTGGACATAACTGATAATTTATAAAGTGAAATCTCAGTTTCTTACATTCGTTAGAAAGATATTGTAATTAGATTTAAATATTCCCTGTTTCGCCCAATTCTGACTTATATTGAATTCTATATATTCATTTGAATTTTGAAATCGAATTTCCAAACTGTCACGCATTTCAGGCTCGTTATATAATTAAAATAAAATTATTTGTTTTAACTTCATCGAAAACAAATTTTTACTCATTATTATTTAAAATAATTCATTTTAAATATCCAAAATTCATTAAAATCACCAAAATAATATTTTTAAACTGGTTCTGATTTTCCGGGTTGTTACATTCTCCCCCACTTAAAATCTTTTCGTCCTCGAAAAGGAATGGAGCTAAAAGTTGTTTTACTAATCGACTCAACTTTTATTCTGGCTTTAATTCTTCAACTTTTCAGTTTCAAAGAATTTTCTAATTTTTCAAAAATTTGGCTAACACCCTAAATTTTCAAAATTTTTGCCATAACCTCCTTTGTACGAGGAGACCTTTAAACCGCAACTAGCCTCACAGGGCCATCACCAATCCAAATGAAAAAGAAAATACCAAGCGGCCAGCCTTAGGCTCCTTTAAAAGAAAAGAAAATGCCAAGCGACCAGCCTTAGGTTCATAAACTCTTTAGAAGAAAAAGAAAATGTCAAGCGACCAGCCTTAGGCTCATAAACTCTTTAAAGAAAAAGAAAATGCCAAGCGGCCAGCCTTAGGCTCATAAACTCTTTAAAAGAAAAATAAAATGCCAAGCGGCCAGCCATGGGCTCATAAATTCTTTCAAAAAAAAGAAAATTAGTAAATATGTACCTATTTGTCGGGAATAAAATTTTATTCCTCTTCTCTAGCCTCTTTGCTATGACCTGTTCAATATATATGCATGTACATGTATGCATATTTCAATTCAGTTCAAATGTTGATTTGATTTGGCTAATTCACCTTTCATCCTCTTGTTGGTATTATCAATTCAATATTTTTATTAATTAAATTAATAATCAAACAACACAACCAACAATTGATTAATTTTCAAATTCATAACTTTGATGTATATACACAAAATCATGTTTTTGATGCAAATTCACAATAATTACCCTATCTAGTTTTGGTTCTCACACCAGTCTAATGGAAATATATATATATATATATATATATATATCACACCTTCAAAAGTCGAACATAAACTCTGATGATGAGTACTCAATCATCAGAATCATCTCCGAGCGACTAGAGTGTGATTCTATATCCATCCAGTATATTTGAGACTTCGTATACATGTGGATCAGATGTATATGCAAAATCTTTATGTACTTGATTGTCCAAATCAATTTAAAATAAAATATTCAAATACGCATAATATGGTTTAAATTTTCTAAACAAAATTTGTTTGAATTTTTAATTTTAAAAATGACACTCTTTGCACTTGTTCTGGGATACTGCTGACCCTATCTCTAATGAGTCATTCTTATTGGATATTACTAATCCAATCTTTGATGAATTATTTCGTTCGGTTCTAATATGTCTTGTTCTCGAGCTCTGTAAACCAAAGCTCTAATACCAAATATAACGACCTGAACTCGCCCGTAAAGTAAAGCCCGGATGGAATTGAGAACACGACAAATCAGTTGGCAAACGACAGAACATTTCATTGCTTATTACAACGATCTACATCAGTGTACAAGAATATAACAGAGTATGAATAAATATTATACAATTGAAAAATATCATAGATTTAAATTACATTAGCAGCGGAAAAATAATACAAAACACAACTAAAAGAAATACATGGATAAAGAGCTTTTTGAATATCGTTCCGGCTGTAAACTAGGATCATATGAATATAATATCTTCAAAACCAAACTACTAGCCGCCCGTGTGGAAAAGAGGGGCACCCAGAGTTTAGGTTAAAACAATAAACTCCAGGTCGGTCATGCGACTGGTGTGAGAACTAAAAAAGCTATTTGCTTGATTTTAAAGTTAGATAAATCAAGGGACCACGCCGTATAACACGGAACGGGTTTACCCCCAAGAATACCAGTGCATATAACAAACAGCGCAATGCTAAAATAATTAAAATGTAGCTATTATAAGACCCAGGTCCCATCACACAATGCAATGCAAGCCGGAGGATATAGTTCTCCATTATAATAGCCAAATATGCTTGGTACATTTAAAACAAATCATTTGATACTATTATAAGTGTATAGTGTTAAAAACAACTTCAAATATAAATGTATCAATCATAGATGGCATGGGTACCATATATCATGTCGCCATACTAGGCTCTACAAATAAAACCGCACTAGAAATTGGATTTCCATCATGAACCAAGGCAAGGGGAAGTCCTTACCAAATTCGAGACAATCTAGCCTGCGTCTCAGGATCAGAGATCGAGTGACCCTAGGCAACATGCAGGGTCGGTCCACACTAAGTGCAATGGTGAATTAATAATTTCCGAGCATGCGTTTCCCCGCCCTATGGTGCGTAAATGAGCCAGATGACTCAATATCCATCGGCACCGTAGTAACCGATATATCTGAGGTGCCTCGAGTTCCAACAACCACATAGGTAATAAGCAACATATGCAACATCCACATGAGTAAAATTCCCGGGCTTGCAAAACCCTGACATCCCTCCTAGCTAGAAAGAAACGCACTTCCCTCCCTGCTGTCCTCTCCCGTTTCTGGTTCATATCGGGGTGTGAGGCTCCCGAATTAACGCTTCACAAAGCTATGCTATATTAAAGCTATGCTTTGATCATCAACCACAAGACTCTGCTTTTCAACAGAAGCCTTGATCATTTGCCAATCAGGCATGCCACAAAGGCAATTCACGCCATGCGACTGATGTCTATCGATACAACCTCTAAGCTCGAACGTCTCAAAGAAAGGTGTTAAGCATGAGATAAATTCTCCGCCACCAAACAGATGTATATTTAATAGAGATCAATCAGCATAGAGTAAAACATAATGTCAGACACACAGTCCATTAACAAGTTCATTCTGGGTTTGAATGAAATCAGAGGCACCTTATTCCTCGTCCCATATGTCCAATACAGGAGAAAGGCCCTCGCATATCTGTCGATCTCCAAGTACGTCTGGACGATCACCACTTATTACCTCGTCTTGGGTGTACAGCCCAATCAAGACATTAGTAATCATCCAAACAATGTGAAGACCTCCGGCCTTCAACCACTGTCTTCATCTTCGTCTAATCGTCAGATCAGTTATTCAGAATGGGATCAACCCAGTCTTTTCGAATAACTCGCTTACTTTATAAACAAGTGTTACACAAACACAACATACGCCTCATTCCAATCCAGAATATTCTTTTACTCAAATATTCTTTTCACAATTTTAAACCATATTAAGGTTGATCCAAACTAGTCAGGATTAGCGAACCTTACCGAAGTAATCATTTATTATATTTCCCAATCCCAACCTATTCCTTCCAAGGAGAAAAACTGGTAATACTCCATATCTAACACCACAGTGTTACCGATAAATTGGTAATACTCCATATCTAAAAACACAGTGTTATCGACAAATATTAATTACCATTTCACATTCAAATCTGATTAAAGATTTAACTACCGCTTGGAGCAAAACTAGTGATACTCCATCCTCGATCCATTCCTAAATTTGATAGTTTAAATTATCAAATTCTCATTTCAATCTAATTAAAGATTCATTAAAACTCCACTTAGTTTTAATCTTCCCAAAAATTAATATTAATGACTATTCAACTTTGGGAAATCATATCCTTTCTTTAAATGGGTTAAAGGACCATTGTCATTTAAAATACGGTTCACGATAAACCCAAAATCACATTCCATTAATTACGGAATTTTCACGAAAACAGATCAACACATAATCGATATCAGTTTCTGTATCCGACTAATAATATAAATGGAGTACTGGAAAAGCCTTTTAAATTCCATATATATTAACAGTCTTCATCCACAAAAGCTCACTTCGATAATTACCAAATCGAATTCCATTCAATTCCAATATATTACATTGGAAAACTTTATTTTGGAAAATTTCCATTAAATCTTAATAAAAAGATTTATAAATTCCAAATCACATTTCACTGTAAATCGGGTTAAAGAACAAATGTCATTAAAAACACAGTTCACAATAAACCCAATTCACATTCCATTTCAATTCTAATTAAATGTTAATTAATTGGTATTCTTCTCTAAATCTTAATTAAAAGATTTATTCTTTTCTCAACTGGGTTTAATAACAGTGTTAATGAAGACACCGTTCATGACAAACCCAAAATCAAATTTAATTCAATTCCAATTAAATATTAATTAATTGGTAAACTCCTTTAAATCTTATTTAAAAGATTTAATATTTTCTCAACTGGGTTTAAGAACAATGTTAATGAAGACACCGTTCACGACAAACCCAAAATCCAATTTGATATTAAATACAAGGCTCTGAATAGAAAATATATCGGCTTATATTCAATACCAAATTCTGAAACCAACAAATATTGGTTTTAAGAATAACGATATATATATATATCTTACAAATTTCCATAACAATATCCATATTATCACGGAATCCAATATCGAAATATTCCGAAGAGAATTTAGATTCAAATCCATTCCAATTCATATATTGGAAATTCTGGTTATATTAAAAACCATTTTCTCAATCCAATTTATTTATTTAAAAATTATTGGATTCTAATTCTAGTTAATAACTAGTTGATTTCCATAAAAATATATTTTTATCTTTTCAATATGGAATTTTTCATCCTAATTCTTTCCAAATCATTTATTATGATTTTACACAAATAATTAATATTTTTAATAAGTTTATCAAGGCTCGTATAGTCGATTTCCATAAACGGTCATCGAACTACACTTACAACGACCTTTTCCAAATTTGATTTGGACACAATTCCAAATCCAACTGTTAGATTTTAAATCTCTTATATTAACTGGAAAGATCTTTTCGATACGAACCGAACGGTTCCAGTTTTAGGAGAATCCGACGGTCGGATCTCCCGTAACGTCAATTCGAAGTCAATGGTCGACATTTGTGAACTGTTGCAGTGCGGCGCGTTCCATTCAGTCCATGTAATATATACAATATATATATATATTATATTTATTTTTTGGTCGATTTCCATTTAAAACGTATTTTATAAATCGTTTAAAATTCATTTTAAAAATGATTTCAACTTCATATTCAATTTTAAATCAAAATTGAATATTCCATGTCATTAATATATAAATGATAATATTTTCAAAACATTAGATTTGGACATCATTTCCTTTTCAATATTCATTTTAAAAATGAATAAAATCGATATAAATATCGTCCACGTCAAAATGGCGCACATCTAATCAACACAGCTATATATATTTAAATATTTTTGTGTCCATCCAAAATCAGACATCAAAATCAGATTTTGATCTTTTACTGAATTTTATTTTAAAATATTCGTTATTTTATTTTATTCAACACATGAATAATTTTAATCCATTTCTGAAAATTATTTTAAAATATTCTTTATTTTCCAAATTGGAATGAGACCCAATCAACTACCATATAATGTTATTTATATGGATTCCATACAACACATGTATATAATAACAATGATGAAAAACCTTCAATAATCCAAAGTGCATCACACAACTGCATAAGCATTAAATATAAATAATTAACGCATACACAGTCTATCAACCAATCGATCGATATACAAATAAATAATTGGGATTAGTGTACGTCAAGTATCATCCCAATACTCGTGTGGGGTTTCAAACAACAAACACAGATTTTATTTGTGCAGTTGGGCGATGTGTAAAATTTATCATCCCAATTAATATCGGTCAGCTGGGTGTACATAAACAAATCGTCCGATTTGTAAATGAATATTTATTTTATTTATGTACACGTTAAAAATTATATTTTTAACTATAAAATATTTATTTCAACACATGAATATTTTATTTTTCATTTCACGTCACAATCACAATCAATTTCCACAACACAATACAATCATATAAGTCACCCATGGCCTGTGGACGATGGTGTCAGGAGCGACTAAGCCCCGTCTGCATCCTAATATATATTTAACTAGAAAACAAAATTTGAGTGAGAAATTCTCATCTTTGGGATCCACTCCGTCATTCTTTAAAGGACAGTTTGGATTCCGTTCAGCTTCCAGTCAGTTTCATCGCAATCTTCTTCATGCGGTATATATATTAAAAATTGCATATTTGAATAACGTATCTATTTCAAAGCTGTATATATAAAAATCCAATTTTTATCTTTCTCCTTATATAATAAAAATCGCATTCACCTTCTAATCTAATTAGTATTACGACATCTACACTATAAAAATCATATTTTTATATCGCTACTCATATAATAAAAATCGTATTTTTATTTTGTTCTTCACATAATAAAAATCATACTTTTATTGTAAAGCAATATACATATATAACCATATTTTATTTCAATGCTTTATATATAAAAATAACACATTTTTATTTAAATGTTTTTCATACAAAGATCTGATTTTTGAGACTAATTTTATGTATTCAAAAATCACATTTTTATACATTGTCATATATTTTAAAAATCAGATTTTTAAAACTATTTTATATCGTAAAAATCAAATTTTATACGTTGTTTTATATTGTAAAATTTTTAGATTTTACACATTGTTATATATTGTAAAAATTTCAGATTTTATACATTGTTATATATTGTAAAAATTTCAGATTTTATACATTGTTATATATTTTAAATACTGCCATTTATAAGTTAATTTAAACAAGTTACATTAAATAAATAAAAAAACTCACTGTGCATTTTTTTTTGCCTGGAAACCCCAAAAAACCTCACGACCTCTTGTTAACCATCGATCTCTCAAACCCATCATTCGACTTGGGAAATCCATCGCCGCTAGCCAACCAACGCACCAGACCCCGATCGAGTACAGCAACCTTGAAGCCCTGGCCATCGTCCACCTGTGCCTTGATCAGATTGGAAATCGGTGGCCCCGTTCGCTCTAGATCGACGAGCTAACCGATGCACTTTGAATCCAAAAATCAGACCAAATACTATACGATGACCGATCAAACTAGTATAGATCGATAGATCTCTCTTAGCTGGATGTTTTTCGGGTTCATAGTCTCTTGAATTAGTGTGTGGATTTTGCCGAAAATGGGATCAAAAATTTGAAGAATATCGGCCCTCAATTCGGAGCTAACAGCGCGTAGCGAACAATAGGAATTAGGGTTTCCTTTATTTTTTCCTTTTATAGAAAATTTAATATTATTTTATTATATTATTTCTGGAAAACTGAAGTTTAACGTTTCTAACTTCAAATGAATTCCAACGACTGTCGCCCCCAGTTAAATGCCCCCACTCTGAACACAATGGGATAAGTTTGGTAAGACAATTCGGCTGTTTCGATAAGTTTTCCTTTAAATTAAAATATAAATCAATATATATTTAATTTGAATGCACATTTCAATTTACCGGGGCCATATACTGACTCCAAAAATTCCTAGAAAATAAATCTAGCTATGTTTTGATGATACGGTCTTAACAAAACTAATTTCATCGAATTTGGAGATCTTTTGAAAAATGGTAATTTTCTGGTCGATCCATATTGAATGAAACTGATAAAACACGTTTCCTTTTGCCACACATACATATTAATTCCAAAAATTATAAATTTTGGAATCTAGCAATAATTTGACATTCCCGATCCAACAAAGGTGGTTTCGTCGAAAAAGAAGGTCGTTTGCAAAATGGCTATTTTTAAGGGCTATATACTATATTAGAATATATATAAATTCAATAACGACTTTTCTGAATTTTAAACTAGATGTAACTTATAATTTATAAAGTGAAATCTCATTTTCTTACGTCCGTTAGAAAGATATTGTTAATCAGATTCAAATATTCCTTGTTTCATCCAATTTGACTTATATTGAATTCTGTATATTCATTTGAAATTTGAAATCGAATTTCCAAATTATTCGTTTTAACTTCTTCGAAAATAAATTTTTACACGTTATTATTTAAAATAATTCATTTTAAATATCCAAAATTCATAAATCGCAAAAATAAAATTTTTAAATTGGTTCTAATTTTCCGGGTTGTTACATCCAACATGTCTTGTGAAGTCCATATCATCCTAACTGAACCTTTAAAACTCGGTCTGCCCCAAGTATTGCAAACGCCTGGATGAGTCTAGCGAACCAGCATGAGAAAACTCACTAAATTTATAAATAACATCCAACTTGATTTTTATCTAAAAATCCTTTTCTAAAGAAAAGGATAATCTTACGACTTTCCCACACATAAACACGAATGGTTTTTGCCTTACGATAACCAAAAACATTTTTTAAATCAATATTTTTATGATATTATAATATTGTCTAAATCAAGTAAACAACCATCTAGCAGAATGTTTGCATCTTATGCTCCATTTACATATTATATAATCAAAAACCATGGACGCTTATTGGGGAATGGATTTTCAACTATGACAAGGTATGGATCCACCTTCCGGTAGTGTATCTCTAGAGAGGAATACACTAGGTTCAGCAAGAATACTTTGCAACCCAATCACACATGACTGACCATTCATTTAATTTGAGTGTACTGATTGTCTCATCACGAATGGTCGACGCCGATATGACCGTTCTCGGGAGATACAGAAGCGACAAAAGGAATAAATAAATTTTATCCACATGGTGATAATACATCCTAATGGAAGCGACCCACATAGCCATGTTGCTTGCCAAATTTTTTCCATTGCCCGATTGATAAGGCTTGAGGTTGTAATTACCTTTTTAAGAACATCACATCATCATTTACTTTTAATGTCACATTATCATATCCTGAAATGAACCTAACCCTATTCCCACATGAACTATGATGTACATGTGTACATGCATAAAAATGTGCGTACCTAATTCACGTTAGCGTCCTTCTCTCAACCTTTTCTAATAGTAATTCATGGTTAATTTTTTTTACTTCTTTAATTATTATTAACTATTATTTAAACAAACATAATCCCATGTTCTTAAGATCAGCATTACTCTAAGGCATCCTAAGCAACAAAACAAAAATATCGGTATGGTTCAACTATGTTATGCTTATGCATATGAAGATACATAAGCTACTTTTCCTTGTATCGGATTATCTTTTATTGAGCAAAGGCTAAAGTTATTAGTTATAATCTAAACTAATCACAACACATCTTGTTCTTTGTCTCACCTTTGTATTAGTATACATTTTTATGATTTTTCTTATTTAATCTTATCCTATGTATATTACTGTGTGTATTCTGATATCAAGGGGCCTGGTACACACTTATACCTGTAAATTAGCTTTTCGGAATACACTTAGTTTTTTTTCAATCTTTAAGATCTTAACTTAGGTACAGAATTGACTGACTTTAACCATGTATACCCTGATTTACATAGCCTATGTTATGATGCATTATAAAACCATATTCATATATTTCACATTGCAACATTTTAAAATGGCTATCATGGATTTTATATAATGAATGATTTGATATTCAATTCAGATATCACCATTATCCAGATATTTATATCTATTCCTGGCAATTCATTCATGCTTAGATCAAGTAACAACCTTATTATCTCAGGTTAATCCAACAGTATCTCAATCTAAAGAAAATTATACAATCCAGCTTGTAATAAAAAGAAATGCTAAGCTCATATATCATTTCATTACATTAATCTACAATTTAATTTGTATGTGCACACAAATCTTCCTATAACCCTGCATATTGGTTAATAGTCTCCCATACATTCATTTATGATTATTCATTCATATTTTTGAATGAAGCTAATACATTTAAACAAAGTTTATTTCCTATACCATTAACCTTTCAGAAAACATATCAAATTTAAACTTTCTTTCTATTTATTAGCTTATTCATTTACCAATATAGGATTTCATGTCACTGTTTTTAACCTTTGATATATATATATATATATATATATATATATATATGTATGTATGTATGTACGTATGTATTCAGAAAAACAATTGAATGTATCTATTTATATATGTACACCATCTTACCTTTTCCTATAAACTTAACCAAATTCATCTTATATGAACAACTAATGATTCTCCTAACCCATATCATGAAACCAGCCCCAGATTTCAAACCATGTACATAGACACCTTTACTTATTTTAGTGACTCTAGATAGACTAATATATAACATATTAATATTTTTCATCAATTCTTCAAATGTTATCCAATTCCTAGTTTTCCAAAACAGATCTATTAAAATGGGAAATGTCCACTGTAATAGGTTTTTTTACAGCGGCCAGCCCGCCCGCTATATTAGGACATGTTGTAATATGTCCTCTTACAACTGGCAAAGAAAGCGGTAACAGGCGGTTGTAATAGACTTTTTAACGGTCTAATGTTGTTGTATGTTCCTTCAATAGAATTGCAGCCCATTGTAATTTTTTTGCAACAGGTATTGACCATCGTAATATCCTCTATAATAACGGTCTATAAACGTTGTAATAGGCTTTATCACAAGTCGCTTTGTCCACTGTAATAAACTATTTTGCAACTGTTTATGCCACTTGTAACATGCTGCCATACAAGTTACTAGAGTCTTTGACAACATAATGTTTTTGTTGTGAAATATCTTTTAAAAACTACATTTGACTGTTGCATTGCAATTACGAATAAAAAAGAATTTTGTTGTAGCAGCCTTACGAACCAATAATGTATATCATTCACATACAGAAAAGCACCTACAGAAAAGAATAGATAAAACATCACATCCCAATATACTTAGATAAGTTTCTATAGTTATAATATTCACATCCCAAAAGACTAAGATAAGTTTACATAAGTCATAATATTCATATCCCAAAAGACCGGATAAGTTTCCATGACAGCCACACACAAAACATTAACAGTCGTAAAAGTCAGGTACTAACATAATATTCTACGTACTATCATATTAGATTAAGGAGATGAAATCCTTTTGCCACGCCACTACCGACGCAACGACATCCCTGATAGTGGCCATCTCTGAATTTGGCCTAAACAGAAAGGCATCCGATTCTAGTGCAACATTCACCTATACCTTCTAAGCATCTACTCCAAGCTTAACAAAATGCACTAAAGCATCATGATCAGTACTTGCTATCGTCCCCTCTGCTACTACGTTCTTATTCCAACTCAATAGCTTGCACTTTCCTTATACCAAACCAACTACAGTAACCCGATCAACTTGAATATGCAGACTGTTACTCGAGTGGCACGACTGCAAGAAAAAAATAAGCAGTATTCATTTAGTCTGCTTTCTTCAATGCTCTGTAAATTCATAATATACAAACAACACTTCTAGTTTATGGCTTATGAAACAACACTTCTGGCACTTCTGGTTTATGACTTATACAAACAGCATCTTATATGTACAAACAACACTTCTGCGATAGAGTTAATGAATTCTTACTTCTGGTTTATGGCTTATACCAACACAATTGTCATGAAAACCAAAATTTCAAAATATATAGCATAAAAAAATATCAAATTCATAAACTACGTAAAGAAGCAGCACCTAAGTGTTTATCATTCAGAAAATATCAAATTCAGAAACCTCAAAAAATATAGTCGTAAAAATTTTCAAAATATAGACAAATGAAGAAAATGTGACATTAATAAATGATGGAAATTTGTCATTCAACTTTTGCTATCACTTTCCAGAATTATTCTCTATAACAAGTCACCATATAAATATATATATATAATCCAAAAAGGTGATAAAAAAGAATGAACCAGCTTTTCTGAAACAAAACAAAATCTCGAAGAAGAAACATTACTCGTATATGTTGTGGTGCATGACTGTTCACAAAGTTGGGTACATCTTAAAGGAGTATGGGGAGTTCCCATAAAAATATAATGGTACAGTGTAAAGCCACCAAATCAACAAAGTCGGGTACAACCTAAAGCCCGCAAATCAACAAGGTGTATTCAATGTGATGGTGAGATTAAGTGCTTTGTTTAGAAGCCACCTGAGTTCAAATCTAGTATTTTGCGTCTACCTTTATGTGTGAAGTTTATAAATACTACAGGTGCACTTGAAAGAAGGTGTAGACCAAGGAAAAACAATGGGCCATAAAATATTCTAACTTGAGGAGTATTTATATATTCTAACTTGAGGAGTATGAGAATGAGGAATCCCAATTTCCACCATATTATCATTTCTTTACAGTGAAAGTGCAAGAGATGACTCGATGATTTATAGGAACATATCGCATTTTTAGTAACAATAGCTAATTATGTAACAATCCGTATTTTTGGAACCAATTCAAAATTTATTTGTAATCGATTTTCATACAAATTAAATATTTTAGATGAATTATTTTGAGAATTAATGATTTAAAATTTATTTTAACCGAAGTAAGAGCATATAAATTTAAAATTTAATTAGCTTGAAATGGAGCGGTAGTTTGAGAATTCGATTTTAAACTTTGAATGAATATATGGAATTCATTATAAGTCAAAATTGGATAAAATAAGAAACGTTGGGATATTTTGAATTGTAGTTTTCTAACGAATGTAAGAAATTGAGATTTCACTTTATAAATTATAAGTTATGCTTAAATTAAGATATAGAACAGTTGCTATGAAATTTATATATAGCCCAAAAGGTCACATTTTGCATACGGAGGAATTTGAACTCGAAACCACTTCCGTTGAGCTCAAAATGGCGTTTGCGAGTTCAAAAATTATAAAGAGTGCATTTTTTACAGGTCCATGTTAACGTTTTAAATTAGGCTCACATCCGGTCATAAACTTATTGTAAATTTAGTCCCTATTTTTTGAAAACTCAGTAAAAAAATAAAAATAAAAAAATCACGTAAATTCGTAATTAATTAAAACAAGTAATCATGAAAAAAATTAGATAAAAAAATCAAAAACAAAGTCAAAATCAAAAAATACACAAAAACAACGAAATGCAGTAAAATTCATCAAAAGCTGCATATAATTCAATTAATTGCATACTTGTATGCATTTATTTAAAATATGTGTCAAAACAGTAGTACAAATGCATTCATGTATGCACATATAGTAGATACATGCATCTTCCCATGCATTTATTTGAAAGCAGCATACGTACATGCAACTTTTTCAATTTTGCATATATTTTCACATATTTGCACACATGTATGCAGTTATACAGTTAAACTGCATATATGTATGCATTTATTCAACAGGCGTGCATACATATGTGCATGTGTATTCAAATAGTTGCATATATGTGTGCAAATATTGACAATAGTTGCATACATATATGCAACTATTTTTTTTCTTTACGTGGACTTCTGGGATTATTTCCAGATTTTAGAATTTTTTTACTTGAAGGCGCTTTTTTTTGTAGAAATACGTAGCAGGCGTGATGTATCAAAGGAAGAGGCGGAAGTCCCTGAAAACATGGAGGCGCAAGCAAAAAGAGGGGGCGGGATTGTATATAAAACATTAGAGGGATGTGAGGTATATTAAGTTTGGAAATAGGAATGTGAGCCTAATATTCACAATTATAAACATTGTCGAGTTGGTGAAATTTGGTCATTTTCAATAAGTATATGACCAAAATACCACTTTCTGCATACAGACGAATTTGGACTCGAAACCACTTCCATTGAGTTCAAAATGTCGTTTGCGACATCAAAAAGTATAAACTTCGATATATTCCGAGCTTCGTAGATTTGGCACCTTGATTGGGTCTTGGTTGGCTAAACCAAGCCCACTCACTTAAGATCTCAATCAACCCTCTCCTCTTCATTCATTCCAGCACTTCAAAACAAGAATAGAAATGGGGAAAAAGAATGGGAAATTAAAATTCTCTAAGCCCTATCTTCATCTTTGGGCCCAAATTCTTGTTGAAATCAAGTGCAAATCAATGGAGAAGCTTAGGTAAGTCCATCTCCATCTTGTCCATCTCAATTCCTCTTCAATTCTTACTATTTCCTATGACCAAATTCTTAGGAATCATGTTCATATGGTCATAGGTTGTTGATTCTAAGGTTTTTATCGAAGAGAGGTTGTTCTAGCTCGCTATTGGATTGATTTCCTGCTTATAACCATCAAAGGTGAGAGCTTTGAGAGCTATTCTTAAACCCACATTTTGGCCACAAGCTTATAACTTGTAAAAGTGTAATCTAGAGGTTCATTTGAGTTTGCATATGCTAGTGAATTGGATAGGCTAGTGAAACTTAGTTGGTTTCATATATTCATGTTTCATTAAATTGAAATTTAAGATTAGAATTGTCCACACAATCTAACGCATATGCAATGAGTTGTTTTGGTGATATTGTGAAGCTCCGTTGTCACCCCGGCAAGTTATTAGTCTTCACAAGCTGCTTAAATCACTTTAGATTGCATTGGTTAGAAAATTTATTCGTTTATGAGTTTATAATCAAAACCATCGCAAATCCATTGCATGAATGCTTGTGCACGTAAGTTTGGTGTTATGAGTTGCTTCAGCAAGTCTTGGAAGCCTCATTTGCATGTATATAACATCATAGGCCTTCGGGCATTAGTTGATATCACTTAGAGCTTGTTTTCTAGGAAAATTGTGCTCTGGTTTAGGATTCAGACGTCTGAATATTTTGGGTCGGACGTCTGACCTGTTCCAAATAATTATGGAATCAAACAACAAAATTCAAATGTCCGATATTTTTAATTTAGATGTCTGAATTGAAATTCATACGTTTGACCAAAATAATTCAGATGTCTGAATTGGCTCAAAAATGAACTAAATCCTTGCTGGTTCAGGAAATTACAAATTCAGACGTCTGAATTCTGTTTTTGGACTGTTGACCAGTGGAGACCACGGTCAACAATTTAGACCCATTTGAGTTTATTCTTGTCCAAGTTTCGGTCCATTTAGACTTCGTTTGTGACTTGTCAGTTTACTCTGGTTCGCAGATTTCTACAGCTTGATTTTAATGGGATCATTTTGTAAATCATCAATTAAAGAATGATGGAGTGGAAATCAGTGGTGAGAACTTTCTCACTCAAAATAATTTTACAGTTATTATAGCTGTGATTGAATATATTTGATTGCCTGTGATTGCAATATTTGTTTGTTGTTTGATGAATGTTTACGGTTTTAATGTTATCATTATTAAACTGTGAAAATAGATGTTTATAAATAAAACATTTATATTATAAACGATTTTGGTATGACAATTTATCCAGCCGTCTCCTAAATAATGAATAAATTTGCATGGACTGTGATATAAACCCCACACGGGTATTGGGACGTTAATTTTACACATCGCCCAAGTTTACAAATTATAATCATTGGATGTTGATTGAAAAACCCCACCCGGGTCTGGGGACGATAATAACTTCACACATCTCTCTTATGTTTAGTTGTACGTCAATCGATTGATTAACAGACCGTAGCAAGCATTATTTAACTATTTAATGCTTATACAGTTGTAGATTACACTCCGGATGCGAATTGAATGTTTAATAGTTGTTTATCACTATTTTTGGAATAGATGCGATGTATATAATCCATATAAATAAAATTATATGGTAATTGACCGAGTCACATTCTGATTCAGGAAATAAACTATTATTTTGATATGATATTCAAAGAAGAATCAAAATATGATGTGATGTACGATTTTGGATGGACACGGGAATATGGAAATAATTTTGGATGAAATACTCCAAGTTTGAAAAGATAAAAGATATTTTTATCTGAATAAAATGGTTAACAACTAGAACAAAGAATGGAGATGGTTTTATCTAATTGAGTTTTCCCAACATATGAATTGGGCTCGATTTGTGTAACGACCCATATTTTAGTCAATTTATTTTTAAATATTTAATATTGTTTTAAATATTGAGTTGATAATAAAAATAAAATTTTATATTAAGTTGTCGATTTAACAATCGATTTTGATTTAGTATCAAATATATTAAATTATCGTAATACGAAATTTAATTGAATTCAAAGTTAAAATTGAATTAGAAACACTTCAGATAATCAATACAAACTTTTGTTTAAATTAGAATAACAATATTAATTTATTGTCGAAGAATATATTGTTTTGAATTTAATTTATATCGATTTAAAATAATGTCTTGTCCATATGATCGAATTGAGCTTCGAAACTTGTTCCATCGTGTTCAGGATAGTGGTATAACCCTAAGAATGCCAGTTGTTACATTCAAATAGGAGTTCAAAATCAACGGGATAATTTAATTAATTAAAATCATATTTGTGAATTCAAAACTAAAAAAAGAGGTTTCCTTCCTTCCTAAGTAATTCACAAAGGACACCGTAAACCTACCTACACTATCAGTACTTTGCACTGACATAATTCCTTAACGGTTAAGTATGCATTCCTATAAATCGCGACCCCTCTTATCTCGCTTCTTCAGATTTATGCCCAAGAAAAAAAACAAATCAAAATCATGTGTAAAAATGGAAGCCGCTACCTTTATTTAAAATCGAAGAAAAACACAACAACTTCCATCAAACGAAGAGTATGGGGTGCCGATGTTCATACGAACAGAAATGGATCAAAAGGGGTTGAAATCGAAAACGAAGTGTTCGATTTTAGGACACTGGAAGCTCGCGATTCGGTTTTTAGGGTTCAAAAGTTCCGTTTAGACCTCAAGGCTCACCGTAAATCGGGGTAAAGAAGGCCAGTTTTTATCTTGATGGTGCAGTTAGATTTTGATTATGCGACGTGTTTAGAGAAGAGGTCGATGACGGTTGTAACACCCCACCTCTGTTAAGGTCACTCACAAAGGGAATGCCTTAACTTTGATGGAGCATTTTAGTAAACAGAACAGAAACTTACAAGACAGATAAAACAGTACTTGAAAAATTTATAACTTTATTACACAGAAACCGAAATAAGCTTGGTTACATCCTTTCAAATCACAATATCAGAATTCAAATACAAAATATCAGTCTTGTACAAAAGCCTTCAGAATGCATAGTTTTAAAATCATAATCCCCACGGAAGAAGACAAGCCATACTTTAAGCACTTCAAGCGGAAGAAATCTGGATCAAGCTAGAGTATTCCCTTCAACAAAACCTGGGGGGGAAACGGAAGAAAGGAGGCAAAACAACAAGGGTCAGACAAAAAGTCTGGCAAGTCCAGTGATTTTCAGTTATGAACAGATAATAATAACATGACATGAACATAAAACTGGATGAGAGATAACTGTAACAGGTGTAGCGGATATAACAGAAGAACAGAGTGACATAAGCTATTTCTTTACACTTCTCTGCACTAATACTAGTATAACAGAATTAGGTGTCACCCTAATGTCTAAACTGAAACAGAAACGGGTACAGAATAATTTCCACATTGGTAATGGGACTTTACCACCCAATCAGAAACAGACAGAAGCAGAATGTAGCATAAGGTGTACACTAGTAATTGGGCCTTTACCACCGGAACAGACGGTACCACGCAGAAACAGACAGGTGTTGCCACCCAACAGAGACAGACGGTACCAACAGAAACAGACAGAACTAAGTGTACCCTAAAACCCTACCTCAAGCGATCAGCTCCCTAATACATAAATACCCTGTGTCGGCCCCACAGTAGGGTGTATCATTCCCTAAAGTGACAACCAATTGGCACAGACCTATTTACAGATGTCACGGCGTCTTACATCCTCAGAGGCAGACCGGGATCCATGCATGCACATGACCCGGTTGGAACGCACCATCAACACCCCTCGCCATTATCAAAATGAACCGCTTATAATTAGTTAAGTAAGCGTGCCTGGACCCTACCTACTGTTGGGTCAAAGTTTTGATACCAGAAAGGGTTACTGACTAATATGGGTCCCTAACAACAGATGACACAAGTAATTCCCCTCCTAACCTTGTGTCCCCAGACTAACAGATTTCAGATTAACTTGTTTACAAGTTTCAAACATACAGAGTTTAAATCAACTAGTTCACAGATTAACAGACTTACAGATTTACTGGTTAATTACAGATTAACCGGTTACAGATTGCCTAACTTTGTATTGGGCCTACAGATTCACGAAAAGGGTTTATCAGATTCATTGGTCCAATTGGTTTAACCTTACCCACCCAACATGTTTTAGACATCATATTTATCTCAGATTTTCATTAATTAAATATTAATGCCCAGACCTCTCACATTAGACTAACAGTTTGCGGCTACTGGTTAGGCCGGTTGGTTCCGGGCAGGTTTCTGTCGCAAACTGAGTCTAACCTCGGGTTTCAAGCACGTTATGACTAACTTCTCATGTTAGAACCTATTGTTTGCGGCCACTAGAATATGCCGGGCGGTTCCGGGCAGAATTACGCCGCAAACTCATTCTAACCTCGAGTTAGCCATGTTTATCTTTGCGGCCAATTAGTTAATGATTTACCATTTATACCCACGCCTAATATACATGTCAATTATTCATAACTTTAGCCAATTCAGATTATGTCAATAACGGACTAATTATATCAACTCAACAGATATAGCAGATTACAGATTTTGCAGATTAGGCGACCTAACGGATTTAGCAGATCAAGCAAACTAGCAGATTTAGCAGACAACAGATTAGGCATCTCAACAGATTTAATTTAGCAGATTTGGCATTTTCAACAGACTTAGCAGATGACAGATTTGGCAGATGAACAAATCTAGCAGACTAGACAGTAGAGCAGAACTAGCAGATAACAGAACTAGCAGATTAGACAAATATAGTAGAACTAGCAAATTAGGCAAATATAACAGATTTAATCATTCCTTAAAGTTTCACAAACATATCTAGCCTAATTATAAATTTGGCCTAGGTTTGCATGCCTAAATAGTTGTCATGATTCACACTATGATCATATACTCCACGTTTGCATTGAATTTACATGTCACAGATTATGGTCATAATTTACATGTCCCAATTTAGTTCAACTTGCCTAGTACAAAAGATTCACATATGAATTATACCAAATATAGCCATCGATTTCAATGCATGTCATATATTCGAAAATCTCCTAATTAGGTGTTATTCACGTTTGATAGATATCCTACTTTAATGTAAATCTTTATAACTAAGCCATATTCTCTTTATCTCAAGTCATATGTTCAATACAGTCTATATTTATGTCCAATTATATGCCTTTCTATGTCGTGTCCTCAAATCATATGTTCAATCCCCTTTATGTTATAAATATAACATGTCTGGTCATATGTCTCAGATTTACGTTCTAGCTACAGTCCATGTTCTTTCCTCAAATCAGTCACCTATTGGTCATGCCCAATTTATGCATCATTCATTTTACTTTCCCAAACATTTTAACGTACGTTAATCTCTTATGAGATTGGCTCAGGCTCGTGGTAGCCTGGCTATAAAACAGAAGGAGGAAAGAGATACAAAATAAGATCTAAACAGAACATAACAGATATAACCTCAGATTCAGATTTACAATTCATGTCACAATCAGAATTAACGTTTATATCGGAAAATAACTGCACTTGCCTTGGTTGGATTAAAGAAAGAACTTTAATTGTTGTCGAATCGTCGCAGAAGCTTTAATCTCTAATTTGAATTGAGTTACTTAGGTTGATGTTGGTTTGCTTCTAGTTTTGATTCCAGCAGAGTAGCGACGCCATTTTTATTTTTATTAGAACAGAGGTAGAGTAGAAGCAGAATAGAATTGTGTGTAGAGAAGGCTAGGTCTTAGGATGTATTTATAGGTGTAGGAACTCATTTAGGCCCTCAGATTAACCCTAGAACTCATCAGGTCCGTCCAAACACGTCACAACCCTCTAAATCCCACACGCACGCACCAGGTTCGACCAGGTAGGTCGACCCCCAGGTCGATTGCCCAGTCGACCTGGTCTAGGGGGTCGACTGCCCAGTCGACTCCCTAGTCGACCTGGGTCCTGGGGTGTCGACTGCCCAGTCGACCTGGGTCCTGGGCAGGAAATTCCCCGCCCAGCCCGCTTCTGGGTTTGAATTCGAATTTTGAATTCGAATTTCGAACTGTCTTCGATTCTGAAAAATTATGAAACTTTAGAGAGTCATATCTCCCTCATACGAACTCCGATTCTTGCAAACTCGGACTCGTTTCTAAGCAGAATTCCGAGACGAACACAATGAAGTAACCCGTTTCCCTTGATTCTTATTTTAAAAATTAATTATCCTCTGATTTGTTACTTATATGTTCACAGAAAGTACGGGGTGTTACATTCTCCCCTCCTTAAAGGATTTCGTCCCCGAAATCCTTAAGTTAAGAAGAATGTGTCCTACCATCCAACATCCATCTACTCAATCATCAATCACTGGCGTTCATTGTCCTTATAAACTTCTAATGTTGTATGAACATATGCAAAGGTGTGTGTATATGTTCCTTATCTAATGCAATGATCAGGCGGTCCACTAATTCAGTTGACCTCCTTAATGCGAATTATGCAAGTGCCATGAGTCCAACATGTATGCAATTTCCCTACTCGATACATATCATTTCTATATGAGTGCACATCCATTCAGTCATATGCAACATCCATGTGCTGATTCAATCATTTTGCATCCACAAAAACTGAAAATGCTCACACATCCATATGTAGTATGAGAGTGTTTTCGAGTCGATCTAGTGCCTAGTGTGTGTATATGCATCCATGAGCAACCACTAGCAACCACTTGCATCCACTTGCAACCATCAAACATAACATGTCTCAAACACATGTTTACACCCATTAGTTTCTACCTAAAGTTCGAAGATTCGATCGATAGGATATAGTCGAATGATGGAAGCGAGTACAGATAAAACAAAAACTTGGTTCCCATTAGGCATGGGTCCTAAGTATCGGCCTCGAAGACCGAAACCAACATCAAATTGACACCCAGAGGATTACCCTCTTTAGATAATGTCAAAACTGGAAATCTTAACCTTATCGGGGATATTCAGATATTTACGGATTACTGGTACAGATCAGGTTACCGAACTAAGCATGATAAAACCCAGAATGTATGCGTCCTACTTGACGCCTAACACAGATATCTCTCAAACCCCAATCTATCCCAACAGATGAGTCATAACCCTTATGGGTCTGAGTCTACAGCGGAATCAGAAATAATACTAGTATTAAAGTGTAGAGTATCAATTACAAAATCAAAATACCAGAATCAGAAAGAGTCTTAACTCCATAATCAGATAAAGAAATTAAACCTACTATAGGAATTTTCCTATTTCTATCCTAGCCACTAGCCTCAAGAGTGTTCGCCTGCCCTACTTGCCCTCGTCTCTTCGGGCAGTCCCTAGTGAAGTGTCCCATCTCACCACAGTTGAAGCAAGTGCCCTACCTTTTTCTGCAATCCTTGTTCAGATGAGTCAAGCTTCCACAAGTAAAGCACTTTTTCCCCTTCTTATCTTCAGACTTCTCATCCTTCCTTTGTGTTTCCTTTTTGGGCCCTGCTTTCTTATTCTATGGTTTTTCCTTCTTTGTCTCTTTCGGGCACTTGTCTTCCTCGTGCAGTAGTGCCATATCCACCAATTTCTCGTAAGTCGCTCCCATGGGTACATGGGTCATGGCTAGGCTGTACAGTGGCTCGTTCAATCCTTTAACAAAGCGGAGAGCCTTTTTATGCTGAGTGTTGACTAAATCCAACCCGAACCTAGCCAGTTGGTTGAACTGGTTGACGTATTCCTTGACCGTCATACTTCCTTGCTTAAGAGATAAGAACTTTTCCAGTTGTAGACTTCGTTCAGCTTGCGAGAGGAATTTTGTCTCAAACCTTGTTCTGAAATCCATCCATGTTTCAACCGGCCTCTCGGCGTTAGTGACTTCCTACCAGTAGGAAGCTTCGTCTTTGAGCAGCCATACCGCCAACTGTACCTTCTGCCTATCGTCCACCTCGAAGATAACGAATAAATCCTCAGTTTCTTTGAGCCAGTTCCTCGCTTCTACGAATGATTCAGTTCCCTTGAAGTCCTTTCCACTCATGGCCCTAAAATCTCTACAGATCTTTGAGAAAGTAATTGCACGAGGAGGGGGTGGAGGAGGGGGATCATTTGCTGGACCTGCGGCAGCGGTCCTAGCCTCAAGATATTGACGAAACCAACCGGGTACATGAACACCCTCTGGTATCTCAGATGCTTCAGACATGCTGAAACGAAAAAGGAAAGATTCAATTACAAAAAGGATTGAAGGAAAGATATATGGCTCTTGGGGATCATGCTTTTCAAAAATAGGCTTTACTTTCGAAAATACTTCCTTTTAAAACCTTTTTGAAAATAGTTTTCAAAAACTTCACCCAATCTGGTAACCTTCAGCTCTGATACCAAGTGTAACACCCCACCTCCGTTAAGGTCACTCACAAAGGGAATGCCTTAACTTTGATGGAGCATTTTAGTAAACAGAACAGAAACTTACAAGACAGATAAAACAGTACTTGAAAAATTTATAACTTTATTACATAGAAACCGAAATAAGCTTGGTTACATCCTTTCAAATCATAATATCAGAATTCAATTACAAAATATCAGTCTTGTACAAAAGCCTTCAGAATGCATAGTTTTAAAATCATAATCCCCACGGAAGAAGACAAGCCATACTTTAAGCACTTCAAGCAGAAGAAATCTGGATCAAGCTAGAGTATTCCCTTCTACAAAACCTGGGGGGAACGGAAGAAAGGAGGCGAAACAACAAGGGTCAGACAAAAAGTCTGGCAAGTCCAGTGATTTTCAATTATGAACAGATAATAATAACATGACATGAACATAAAACTAGATGAGAGATAACTATAATAGGTGTAGCGGATATAACAGAAGAACAGAGTGACATAAGCTATTTCTTTACACTTCTCTGCACTAATACTAGTATAACAGAATTAGGTGTCACCCTAATGTCTAAACTGAAACAGAAACGGGTACAGAATAATTTCCACGCTGGTAATGGGCCTTTACCAACCGATCAGAAAAAGACAGAAGCAGAATGTAGCATAAGGTGTACACTAGTAATTGGGCCTTTACCACCCGAACAGACGGTACCACGCAGAAACAGACAGGTGTTGCCACCCAACAGAGACAGACGGTACCAACAGAAACAGACAGAACTAAGTGTACCCTAAAACCCTACCCCAAGCGATCGGCTCCCTAATACATAAATACCCTGTGTCGGTCCCACAGTAGGGTGTATCATTCCCTAAAGTGACAACCAATTGGCACAGACCTATTTACAGATGTCACGGCGTCTTACATCCTCAGAGGCAGACTGGGATCCATGCATGCACATGACCCGATTGGAACGCACCATCAACACCCCTCGCCATTATCAGAATGAACCGCTTATAATTAGTTCAGTAAGCGTGCCCGGACCCTACCTACTGTTGGGTCAAAGTTTTGATACCAGAAAGGGTTACTGACTAATATGGGTCCCAAACAACAGATGACACAAGTAATTCCCCTCCTAACCTTGTGTCCCCAGACTAACAGATTTCAGATTAACTTGTTTACAAGTTTCATACATACAGAGTTTAGATCAACTAGTTCACAGATTAACAGACTTACAGATTTACTAGTTACAAATTAACCGGTTACAGATTGTCTAACTTTGTATTGGGCCTACAGATTCACGAAACGGGTTTATCAGATTCATTGGTCCAATTGGTTTAACCTTACCCACCCAACATGTTTTAGACATCATATTTATCTCAGATTTTCATTAATTAAATATTAATGCCCAGACCTCTCACATTAGACTGACAGTTTGCGGCTACTGGTTAGGCCGGTTGGTTCCGGGCAGGTTTCTGTCACAAACTGAGTCTAACCTCGGGTTTCAAGCACATTATGACTAACTTCTCACATTAGAACCTATTGTTTGCGGCCACTGGAATATGCCGGGTGGTTCCGGGTAGAATTACGCCGCAAACTCATTCTAACCTCGAGTTAGCCATATTTATCTTTGTGGCCAATTAATTAATGATTTACCATTTATACCCACGCCTAATATACATGTCAATTATTCATAACTATAGCCAATTCAGATTATGTCAATAACGGACTAATTATATCAACTCAACAGATATAGCAGATAATAGATTTTGCAGATTAGGCGACCTAACGGATTTAGCAGATCAAGCAAACTAGCAGATTTAGCAGACAACAGATTAGGCATCTCAACAGATTTAGTTTAGCAGATTTGGCATTTTCAACAGACTTAGCAGATGACAGATTTGGTAGATGAACAAATCTAGCAGACTAGGCAGTAGAGCAGAACTAGCAGATAACAGAACTAGCAGATTAGACAAATATAGTAGAACTAGCAAATTAGGCAAATATAACAGATTTAATCATTCCTTAAAGTTTCACAAACATATCTTGCCTAATTATAAATTTGGCCTAGGTTTGCATGCCTAAATAGTTGTCATTATTTACACTATGATCATATACTCCACGTTTGCATTGAATTTACATGTCACAGATTATGGTCATAATTTACATGTCCCAATTTAGTTCAACTTGCCTAGTACAAAAGATTCACATATGAATTATACCAAATATAGCCATCTATTTCAATGCATGTCATATGTTCAAAAATCTCCTACTTAGGTGTTATTCACGTTTGATAGATATCCTACTTTAATGTAAATCTTTATACCTAAGCCATATTCTCTTTATCTCAAGTCATATGTTCAATACAGTCTATATTTATGTCCAATTATATGCCAGTCTATGTCGTGTCCTCAAATCATATGTTCAATCCCCTTTATGTTATAAATATAACATGTCTGGTCATATGTCTCAGATTTACGTTCTAGCTACAGTCCATGTTCTTTCCTCAAATCAGTCACCTATTGGTCATGCCTAATTTATGCATCATTCATTTTACTGTCCCAAACATTTTAGCGTACGTTAATCTCTTATGAGATTGGCTCAGGCTCGTGGTAGCCTGGCTATAAAACAGAAGGAGGAAAGAGATACAAAATAAGATCTAAACAGAACAGAACAGATATAACCTCAGATTCAGATTTACAATTCATGTCACAATCAGAATTAACGTTCATATCGGAAAATAACTGCACTTGCCTTGGTTGGATTAAAGAAAGAACTTTAATTGTTGTCGAATCATCGTAGAAGCTTTAATCTCTAATTTGAATTGAGTCGCTTAGGTTGATGTTGGTTAGCTTCTAGTTTTGATTCCAGCAGAGTAGCGACGCCATTTTTATTTTTATTAGAACAGAGGTAGAGTAGAAGCAGAATAGAATTGTGTGTAGAGAAGGCTAGGTCTTAGGATGTATTTATAGGTGTAGGAACTCATTTAGGCCCTCAGATTAACCCTAGAACTCATCAGGTCCGTCCAAACACGTCACAGCCCTCAAAATCGCACACACACGCACCAGGTTCGACCAGGGAGGTCGACCCCCAGGTCGACTGCCCAGTCGACCTGGTCTAGGGGGTCGACTGCCCAGTCGACTCCCCAGTTGACCTGGGTCCTGGGGGGTCGGCTGCCCAGTCGACTCCCCAGTCGACCTGGGTCCTGGGCGGGAAATTCCCCGCCCAACCCGCTTCTGGGTTTGAATTTGATTTTTGAATTCAAATTTCGAACTGTCTTCGATTCTTAAAATTTTTGAAACTTCGGAGGGTCATATCTCCCTCATACGGACTCCGATTCTTGCAAACTCGGACTCGTTTCCAAGAATAATTCCGAGACGAACGCAATGGCGCAACCCGTTTCCCTTGATTCTTATTTTAAAAATTAATTATCCTCTGATTTGTTACTTATACGTTCATAGAAAGTACGGGGTGTTACAACGGTTTTGGGAAAAACCTGGAGTGGAGGTCATTGTTGTGTTTGGCGCGACTGGTAGTAGCTCGAGTTGATGATGTACTGGGCATGGCAGTGGACAAGAAGTGGAGTTCAAGTCTTGGTCTGATGTCGATCTGGGAGTGTGGCAGTAGGGCGTTGGGAAGCTCACTTAGGAATGTCGGGATTATTTTCCGGGGTAAATCCAAATCCGCGTTGATTGGGGATTAAGCAAGGTAACCAGTTTATTGTAAGGATGTCAAGTTAAAATTTAATATGAATGTTAATTTTTTGAGTAAGTTATTTGATAAATTTAGAAACTGAATTAGTTAATGATGCCATTAGGATTTTTAAGTTATATTAGTATAGAAAACTATTTATATCCTTACATGATATTAGAATCGTTAAACACAAAAGATTTTGTTAGGTTATGTAACATGTATGGTTTACATGATAACACTAAATTGGTCAGTAAAATTAAAAGGTTAACTTTAGAAAAGGAACTTAGGAGCGAATTAGATATATCCTATTTACATAAATAAATTATTTAGATTTATTTAATGGATTAAATATATAATTACGTTAACTTATAAATACAATTTTAAACCGTAATTAAAGGAGATTAGGGAATGAGATAAAAGCGAATTTAATTTAGTTAATTAAGTTTTAGTTACTAATTTAGTTAATCAGTTCCTTAGAAACATTGTGCTTAATTTATACAAGGTCTAAAATGCTAGCGAAAATAGAGTTGGACCTATAATGGGAATGGATTTGGATTTTCTGGAGGCAAATGCAATTTAGATCAAACATCTCCGATTTTTCCATCAAATTAAATCAGGTGAGTAAATCTCACTCGGATTTTATAATAGAATTTATTTTTATCATTAAAAATATCTATTTGTTGTTTGGTTGCATAAAAATATTACTATGGCTATTATAAATATATATTAGTTATTTAGGATTGGTGTTTCTGGCTATTATATATATATTGGTGGTTGGATTCCCGTAGTATCTTTAGCGGATGCCGCGGTATCATTAGCGGATGATTTCCCTATGCGCCCCCACAATATATATAGTGGATAACCTTCATACCACGATATCCTGCCTCAAAGCATGATGGGTATTATTTATGTTGGCTAACGCCTGTGGATGCAGGGAAAACAGGTTGGAGGAATCCAACTGGATTCCTCAAAATTTATTACTGTTTGTTTTCACATATATATTATCATATATGATGTGTTATAAAACCCGTGATTTGATAATTGAGTGTTTTTGTATATTTAAATATCACTAGGCTAAAATCTTGATATATAAAAATACCATGAAAACAATATTTGAGATTTAAATGGAAAATTCTATTTTTCTAAAAATAGAATTTGAAATTCAATTGGACTACAAATATTAACTTGTTTTGAATAAATAAAACAATTTTTGAAATTTATAAATGATGTTTATAAATTAAAAATCAGGGAATTGAAGTAAATTTATAAACGGTGTTTATAAATAAAATGGAATGATCTTCATTGGAAAATCTGGAAACTGAAGTGAATTTATAAACGATGTTTATAAATGAAGTATCAGTTGGTTAATTTGGAAAATATAAATTCAAAGGTGAATTTAAAAAGGGAATTGAAACTAGTTTAAAAAAGAAATGATAAATCTATTCTGATATTCAGAATGTAAAGTGAATTAAAATAAATCCGTATGGATTTATGATTTAAATCCGATTAGATAGAATTTATTTAAATAAAATATTTTTAGAATAAAATATTAGGATTTTATTTAGCAGAAATTTAAAGTTAAATATGAAAATAGATTCTATATTTATATAGATAAGTTATAATAAATAAAATATTCCAAAATAAGGTTTGGTTTTCAAACAGATTCTGAAATGAAACTTGTTTTATTTCATAAAACAAGAAAGTTGGATTTATAAACGATATTTATAAATCTAGTGAAATAAATTATCAATAGATAATTTAGAAGTTTAAATTCAAGTATGAATTTGAAAAGTAGAATTTGAAATGGAATCAAAATGGAAACTTGTTTTTATAAAACAAGAAAGTTAAATTTATAAACAACGTTTATAAATTAAGGAAAATAAGTTATCATTTGTTAACTTAGAAATTTAAATTCAAATAAGAATTTAACCATGAATTGGAAATCATTTCAGAAAGGGAACGAAGGGTTTTATTTCGATATTCGGAATATAAACTGAATTAACTCAAATCCAAGGGATTCAAATTGGAATTAGATTATATCGAATTTTATAAATAATTTATTTATAAAGAAATTGGAATTTAATATAGCAAATTGAGTTGTAAACAAATTTATAACCAAGTAATGAAAAATCGACGATTTGAGATAATCGAAAATATTAAATTGGATTTGGTAAATAGGCTGAATATATATTAAAATATATTAGAATAGAGTTGGAATTTATATATATATGAAGTTTAAAACATTTATATATTAAATATAATTAAAACGAACTCGCCGTACTGCGGTAGTTCGTAAATTGGCGTTTCGAACTTCAATTGAGTATATAAGACTCAATTTAAGTCGGAATTCTTTGAAACAAGAAACGTTAGGACCGATTTGATAATAGTTTCCTAATGGAAGAGAAAAATCTGAATTTCGTCATATAGATTTTGAGTTATGTCAAAAATCAAATTTTTAGAAAAACAGCGCCATAACCATTATAAAACCGTAATGGTTTATTTAAATAAATAAAAGGATTTTTAGTAAATAAAAATCCAAATTTGCATTAGAAAAATCCAGACTTGAGTTATAAATATATTTGAACTCAAGTAGAGTAATGAATTCATATTTGAAACAGAAATCAGATTTTTATCTATCGAATAGAATTAACTAATTTGAAAAATAATGAGTTAATGGAAATTTCGAATCGAAACTGAACTTTGAAAGGTAATGAGATTTGAGAATTTATATTTGAAATCGTATATGAAACGTAAGTTGAAAATGGAATTTTGATTTGTTATAAATAAGTAAAAAAAATTATTTGAACGTGTAATGTTCAAAGAAAAGTGAAATAGGAAAAAGAGCTAATTAAAGAATAAATTAGCGAATTGAGTTAAAAACGATTGGATTGAGTTGGTATAAATTGGAAATGGACGTATATGAGTTAAACAGGTATGGAATGAAGTATTTGAAGATTATAATTTATGTGCCCGACAAAAAGGTACATGTTTAAATTCCATATGTGGTTTTATGCGCCGAATCGACAAGCCACTTGGCTTTTTGTTTTTGTTTTTGAATAGAAAGGGCCTAGAGAGGTGAGTTGAGGTTTGAACTATTTGCCGGTACAAAGGAGGTTATGGAAAAAATTTCCGGAAATTTAAGGAGTTAGAATATTTTTAAGAAAATTTGATAGTTAAAAATCAATGTATCGATATATACAGAATTCGATAAGTAAATGAACTTAAAAATAGAATATTATAAACAAAAAGGAAATCTATAAATTAGATTTGTTAAAAATAGAAAGAGAAGCGTATATGTGTTTTAGAAATGGAAAATTGGTTTAATAAGGTGTGATTATTCGAGTTAGCGGCTTATCTGTTTTGAAGTTAATAATATTTTCAGTCAAGGTCTGAGAGGTAATTATACCCCAACTCGGTTGATTTCATTATTAGCTAATAAATAACAAGATTCAGTCTCAAAGAGAAATATTTAAAGAGAGTTAGTTGAAAGCAATGTTTTGGGTTGTTTGTAACGATGTTTTATACAACATTCGTTTTAACCCAAGTAAGTGGAACTTTGGAAATATAATAAATAAATATTTCCTGAGTGTAGAAATGAACAGGCGCGAAAGAGATAAGTAATTGGAATGTTCTCTAATTAAAATTAGAAGATATTTTCTAAGTATAGAAAATATAAGAAGACGATATATGGAAATGGTTTCCAAATAGCTTAAGAGACCAAGATGATTACCGAAAGCATTTGGTTAACAAATATTGGTAAGGAAATGAAGAAGTGATTTAATTAATGAAATATTAATTAAGAGGCCCAGTGATTCGTTTAATGGTTGGAATGTTTGTTTATTTTTCTTTGATAGTTATAAAAACGGACTATCGAAGTATTTGCCAATATTGTTGTTAATATGGAGAGACCGGTTGGATTATTATCTGAGAACCACTCCGTATTGGCAGTAGCGTTGAGAATCAGAATATATGAAGATAATCGAAGACGGATTAAAGTGCAAGGACTTTTTCTATTAATAGAAATTGTGCCATCGGTTTCGTTTAATCCCAGAACGAACGTATATGGACGAATGTCTAACGAAGTATTTCCAATGATTGAATATGTTGGTCTGTTTTAATATATATAGTGGCAACAGACTTATTCTCTTAGCATAATATCCAGAATATATTTGTGCAAATCAATTAGTGATTAACGGATCTGACAATGTGGCATTCAAAGTGATTGTGTTATAAATGAATGATAAGTAAGCGTAGCCTCAGGCCTCAACAACCGGGAAATGATAAAAATCGGACAGGCATCATGGCTATGTGGGTAGCTCCTATTAGGGTGTACAATCACCTATCTAGAGAAATTCATTTAATTCCTTATTCTATTCGATGCAATCGCATTCGAGAAACGGTTGCTGATCCCAACCGTTGGTGATATACATTCGATACACTCAAGCGAAATGAGTGGTCGGTCATGTGTGGCCGGGTTACAAGATGTTCTTGTTGAACCCAGTGTATTCTCCTCTAGAGATACACTATCGGAAGGTGGTTCCATACCTTGTCATAGTTGGAAATTCATTACCCAATAATTGCTTGCGGTTTTGATTATATATAATATATGTGGAACATGAGATGCAAACATTCCACTAGATTCTATTTATTTGATTAAGACACTATTATAATATCAAAAGAGTTTTGATACAAAGATTATCATTTTCTTTAAAAAGAATTTGAAATTTAAGTCAAGTTTTTGGGATTCTCATAAGCGAAAAACCCGTTCCTTGTTATACGGTGTGGTCTTATGAGATATCATTTAGTTTCTGAAACCGTTTTAAATTATTTACTCATACCAGTCCCATGACTGACCTAGAGTTTTTTTGTTGTGTTTTACCTAAACTCTTGGGTGCCTAAATTTGTACGGACAGTTAAGTAGTTCAGGATTTTACAGATTTATCTAAAGGAGCTAGGAGCAGGAGGCTTCAGCATTATGTAGTTATTGTCTTCCGCTATGTTGTAAGTGTTGTACTATGATAAGTGTATGTTATACAGTTAGAATTTTGTATTCGAAAGTTATGATATATTATATTTTGTTCCGCTGCGATGTGAGATTCTGCGTTATTATTTCTGTTCTTCTTCTACCTTTTTCTTAAAAAAATGATTCGTATTTTCGTGATATTTGGGTTGGATGTATGATGTATGTAGTCAACTCTGATATTACGGATTTGCGGGACATTACAGTTGGTATCAGAGCATAGGTTGAGCGAACACCTAGGCTTTGGTGGGGTTGTGCTCATTAGAGATAGGGTCAGTAGTACCCTAGAATGAGTTGAGTGTATATATATATATACGAGAGTGCGTATTTGTTAGTCGATATAAAAATTGTTTTATATTATGTTGGCTTGTTTGTTGAGTGGCTTATTAATTTTAATCGAATCGTGGGACGCTACGAAGTCGATAAGAATTTCTAAACACTTGAACTGAGAAATTTGGCACAATATTGTTTTAGGTGGGTAAATGAAATAATTTTACTCAAAATTCTATTTTAATAGAAAAGGAATAATTTTCTTAAATTATTATAATATCTGGATGAGTTGATTGATATTATTATAATCAAATAAGATTATAAAATTGGATGGTTATATATAACCAAAATTAAATTTGTATGTAAATGATATATATACAAATGAGATGAACAAAAGTTGAATTCAAACCACAATTCAGAATTTAATCCTAGGAAGTTGGAAAATAATTTTCTGAAGTATATTAAGCATTGTTTTGGAAAGGATTTGAATAAATACCATTTCTGAATGTATTGTGTAAGTGATAAAGCACTAAACTCACTTCAATGGCTGGAAAATAATTCTGATGATGATTGCAGCATCGTCGGTGTTCATTTTCTGGTTTTCAAGTGATGGGTTATTACCTTAGAAAAGTGTTGACGGAAATTGGGTTGAAAGAAAACAAGTTGGTTTGAAAATTCAAATGTTTTGAATTTGAAATAGTTATAAATATATATGTATATATGTATGTAATTTCAAAAGGATTTGAAATAGAAATTCGGGGATTTGAATCCTGGAATTTAACTTAAGCAAATAGATCTAAGTGAATAAATTGATTAAAATCAATTAAAATGAATATGAACGCATATGAAATGGAATATGAATTGATTGTAAATCATTCAGACTAAATAAATGCAAACATATATGGGGTGCCGTATGAATGAGAAACCAAATGTTTTGGTAGAATAAAATTGTAAAAGTTTGAATGTCGAGTTCAACATAAGTGAGTCTTTGAAAAGTAATGGGTTTGTAACATTTTTCCTACCTTAGCAATTTCGGGGACGAAATTCTTTTAAGAAGGGAAGAATGTAATGACCCGGATTTTTGGTCGATTAATTTTGAATATTTAATATGGATTTAAATATTGAGTTGATAATATAAATGAATTTTTATATTAAGTTCTCGATTTATAAATCGATTTCACTTAAATAACGAGTATATTAAATTATTGTAATATGAAATATAATTAAAATCGAAGTTAAAAACTAAATCAAAATGAGATAGATATTAAATAGGAATTTTATTTAACTATAAACGATAATAATATTAATTTATTATCAAAGAATATTGTTTTAAATTTAATTTATATCAATTTAAATTAATATTTTCCCCATATGATCGAACTGGACTTCGAATCATGTCCCAGTGTGTTCAGAATAGTGGTATAACGCTAGAAACGCCGGGTGTTGCACTCGAATAGGAGTTCGGGACTGCGAATTATATTATTTCTATACGTTAATGGATAAGTACTAAGTCAAATCAAATTAATATCCTACCCTATCCTATCACCTATGATGTAACAAAAAAGATGTAAATTCCTTAGCTCCTAAGCTTCTTCATTTATAAAATCGTGACTATCTCTTCTTTGTTCTTTTCAATTTTTCAGTCTTTTGTAAATTAAATCGAATGGAGCTTCAAATCGAGAATTCCTACTTTTCTATAGGAAAATAGGGATTGTTTCCTTTATAAATCAAACGATGCCCCTTCTCTGCTTTGTTTGCAAATCAAAATTTGATCCACAGAAGAAAAAAAGTAATTGAAATTTGTAATCGTGAATCAAATCACGATGTTCTTGGGTTGATGGGTATTGCGAGCCTTCTATAGTTTAAACAGCAGGATTTTGTTGCGATCAAAGTTCAAGTGTTTAAAGCCGAAACCTTCGTTCGCAGATAGAATAGCATCGCGAATTGGCCGGGAATTGATGGTCGACGATGAACTGATGGATGCAAGTCGCGATTGGTTTAGCACAATTTGTGGATTTTGATTTTTTTAAATCGCGAATTTAGGAGTTTTCACGGCGGTCTCGGCTGTTGCATTGATGGACTGTAGTGGATGTGATGGGTTGGAAGGATGGGCAACATGGGTGATATTGGAGCAGTTTGAAGGATTATACGAAGAGGAGTTGAACAAGGAAGAACAGGGAAAATTGGTCGCGATAAAGTGGGTTCTCAGTAGCCTGTGTTGCGTTCTATTGGACCAAGGCAGGAAGGAGAAGGTAGCGCAGGTGATAGTTAAGACAGAAGGTTAGTGAGTAATTAAATGTATTATTTATAATTTTAATAATGTAATTTAGGCTATCAATACTATTTTAAGTTATATAAAATGGTGCAGTGATGAGTACAACATGTGTCAATAAGGTACGTGTCATTGAGAGAATCAAGGAAGGGTTCGAACTATTAAAATTGAGAATGGACTAGAAATATATATTGGTGATTTTTGGAGCAAGAAGAGAGGTTTTACTGATTTGGTGAAAAGTGTTTGAGTAGGAGATTAAGGTATATTTTATTTATTTCTTTGGAGATTAGTTTATAAAATCAGTAGCGGATTAATTTAATTTGTATGAATCAGTATAATTAACTAACGAAGTAATTAAATGGTAAACTAAACGTCGATATAAGATTAAGGAGAAGTTAGATTTTTAATGTTATCATTTAAAATCGTTGATTCAAATATTTTGTTTAATTTATAGAAGGTTGGAAGGTCGGGAAGTAGGATATTGGATTCGTAATTTCAGATCTTACAATCAGGAATTAAAAATGGAAATCAGAAGAGATCGGCGAAAATATTAAATTATTGTGAGTAAAATCTCACTCATATTTTATTTAGAATTATTTTACAAGTTTAAATATGTGACGACCCGTATTTTCTACGATATATAATTAACTTATTTAATTATATAAATAGTGGTTTAGAATTTAAATGGTCGTTTAATTAAATAACTTTGAATATTTAATTAATATAATAATTAAATAATATATTTAATTCAGAAATAATCAAAAATGGTGGAATTCATAGGACAGTGTGAATTGAATTATATATAAGGTATAATTCAGTTTAGAGTTGAATTATATTCACGAATATATTTAATTAGCGATGGTTGAATGTATAAATTTTAGTATAATTATAATCGAGCTCGAAATGGCGCGGCAGTTCGCGATTTGGCGATTCGAACTTTAAACGAGTATACAGAAGCCGTTTTAAATTAGATTTCTATGAAAAAAGAAACGTTAGGAGCTAGTGAAGTATATTTTTCTAGTGGAAGAGAAAAATCGGGATTTCATCGTGTAGATTTTGATTTATATCCAAATCAAATTTTAGAAAAGTCGCTATGGAATTCTTTTATAATTTATAATGATTTATTTATATTTTAAAAAGGAATTTCATTGTAAATTGAATATCGATTTATATCGGGATTTGAAATATCAAGCTGGAAATTTATATAGGAATATTCTAGAGCTGTATGATATCATATATGAATATATACAATAATATTTATTTACAAATATTTAATTTAATTGTTTTTAAATATATTTAATATTTAAAAGGGATATTTAGAGCTTCAAAAATAGCCAGCTTTGCAAACGACCTCAGAATTCGACGAAACTAATTTTATTGGATCCGCAATGTTAAATTATTGTTAGATTTCAATTTCCGTGAGTTTTGAAGTTAGTATGCGGCCGTGGGCGATTTTAAAGTGGAAAACAGTCGATATTTTGACGGTTAAAAATACATTGTGCAAGCAAACGAAGTCGGAATTCGACGAAACCATTTTTGTTGGGACCGTAATATCCAACTGAAGGTGTATGCCAATTTTCATGATTTTTGGGTGTCATGTGTGATCATAGGAATTTTTGAGGACAAATAAAAATAGTGTTTGCTTATAAACCAATAGAATAATCGAATATAAAAATATTATAACCACCCTATAAAATACCCTTAACTTCCTAACCTAATTCACAACTCCCCTGGTCAAATAAAAAAATGCGTCGCCACCAGGAAAAAACTCTTCAACATTTCGTGAGATTTCAATAAATTCTATAAATCCAAATGAAATTTGATAAATTCTATATCATATATATTTGAAGTCGTTGAAGCGAGAGCTTCAGGCTTGTAGTGGTTTTAACAGACTCGGTGGTATTTGTTTTAGTAGTCGAACTACATCAACGACCTAGGGTTTTGATTTTGGGGAAATAGAAGCTTCAATTCAGGTTTTCATTACCAATTTTGAATCGAAGAGGTAAAATAAGGTCAGACCGCAAGTTTTGGGGGTAACTGATGAAAGATATTGTCGCGCGTTTCGACAGTAGCAGTGCGGTTGGGCTGAAGCCATGAGGGAAAGGGTGGTTCAAGTTTGATCCTTCTGGCATTAGTAGACGAGGATTTGAAATTGCGGAACAAAGGTAGTTGCAGTTCTTAAAATGGTGGAGCAACAATGGTGGAGTATCATTCGATTCGTTACTGAGCAGTGATGTTGTTTTTCAGAATTTGTTGCGAGTTGGTTGAAACGGGTATGGGGATGAAGAGGATTTGATAAGGGAAGTTTCGGTATTTGTTTGGTGAATTTTCGAGAAGCAAGGATGGAGAAACGATCAGAAGTGGGTAGAGAAAATTACCATCAGAAGGCCGCTCGATTTATCCTTGGAGAAGAAGGAGTGCGGACGGGTAGGCACGAAAAAAGATAGGCCAATTTTAGAGAGGTTAAGCCCAACTAGTTAGAAAGGGAATTAAATTTATTTTAATTAAAAATAGTAAAATTTGTAGAAATTGATAACTTTGTCATACGTTATAAGAATTGGGCAAAACAGGATCCGTTAGGATCATATGGATGAGAGCTACCCAATGGAACTGACATGAAGTAATTCCGAGCTCATTACAATTTATGGCGAAATAAATTGTCCATCTGAACCAACAGACGCAAATCGTTATTTAACGGTTAACCCGTAATGTGAGTAAAACTCACCAACTCTGAACAGTTCTATTTTTATAATGTATATTTAGAATTGATAAATGATGACTGATTGCTGTGTGTTAACAGTTTGGTTTAATTGCTTGTGCATTGGTTGAAATTATAGATAACGATACATATATATAAATTGTTAATCGAATATTGATTCTGTTTATCAGAATACTTTATATTTGTGTTAGTGGTGTTGATTAACATCTGTGATGCAGGGAAACAGGTTGGAGGGGTCCAACTGGACTCCTCAACATATAAAATATTGTTTTGTTTCATATATTGTAATATATGATGTGATATATAATCTTTTGTTGATTATGTGTGTTTGAATGATATCCATCACTGTTGTTGGTATTTTAAATACCGTAA
Source organism: Allium sativum (assembly GCA_030737875.1). Classification (NCBI taxonomy): domain Eukaryota; kingdom Viridiplantae; phylum Streptophyta; class Magnoliopsida; order Asparagales; family Amaryllidaceae; genus Allium; species Allium sativum. The sequence continues at coordinate 158,796,515 of CM060923.1, forward strand.
GAAATACTGGGATGTAAAAGGGGGATTTTCAAAGTATATTTTGAAAATAAATTATTTATTTAAAATCGAAAGATTTTATATATAAAAGGAAAAAGGATTTTATAAAAAGGAATTAATTATAAAATCAAATGAAATCAAAAAGGAGATATTTGTAAAACACTTACAAATGGAAAAGATAAATGAAATATTTATTTGTTAAATAAATAGATTAAAAAAGGGACATTGTTTATAAATGAATTAGAATGCATTAAAGAGAAAATATTTATAAAATCAAAGATATAATTAAAACGGGAATTATTTATAAAATCAAAGGATTTTATAAAGAGGAATATTTATTGGGATAATAAATAAAATCATATAAGAAATATTTATTGGGATAATAAATAGAAGGGAAAAGGGATATTTATTTAGAATTATAAACAAATGAAAAAGGGACATTTATTTAAAAAGAAATAAAATTAAAAGAGAATATTTATTTAGAAATTAAATTGAACAAATATAAAGGGAAAATATTTGTAAAACAAATATAAAGGGAAATTATTTGTGAAACAAATATAAAAGGAAATTTTTTGTGAAAAGGATTTCAAAAGGGGATATTTGTAAATCATTTACAAATAGAGTTGAAAAGGAAATATTTGTAAACCACTTACAAATAGGATGGAAAAGGAATTATTTATTTATGAAATAAATAGAGTTAAAAAGGGAATTTTAAATAAGATTTAAGTGTTAGAAACTTAATGGATTATATAAAAGAAATAATCGATTAGAGTTAACCAGTTAGAGTTAATCGAACAGAGTTAACCAAATAGAATTAATTGAACGTAGTTAATCGAATTATGATTAATTTAATATTAGTTATTCAATTAGAGTTGATCAAATATAGTATTTGAGATAGAGTTAAACAAACATAGTTATTCAGGATGAGTTGCCATCTCGTACGACTACTAGCGTAATTCGCTGGGCTGTTAATAGCCTATGATGGTCGGATGTTTCTTGAGGGAATCAGGCGTAACCATTGTGATCGCTGTGATCTACAGTCAAGCGAATGGAGTTAAATCGAATATTAGTTATTCGATAAGAGTTAATCAAGTTGAGATTAATAAGTCAAGTTAGTCAAGTTGAGTTAATCGATTATGGTTAGTCAAACCAAGTTAATCGAATCAAGTGGGTTGAACCAAGCCAGTCGAGCCTAGTTAATCGAATCGAGTTGGACGAACCAAGTTAGTCGAGTTAGTCGAATATGGTTAGTCAAATTGAGTTAAGATAATTGTAACACCCTGTATTTTTGTTAACACTAAAATAACAAATTAAAGAATAATTAATTTTAAATGTGAGAATTAAGGGAAACGGGTTACGCCATTGTGTTCGTCTCAGAATTCTGGTTGAGATAGAGGCCGAATTTGCGTAAATTGGACTTCGTATGAAGAAGTTATGGAAATCGGAAGTTTCAGAAATTTAAATAAATAAAAATAGTTCAGAAATTCAAACCCGAAATTCAAATTTCAAATAGCGAGGCGGGTTGGGCGGGAATTTTCCCGCCCAGGGGCAGGTCAACTAGGGGGTCGACCTTAGTGTCGATCTCCCCTATACAGGTCGACCTTAGTGTCGACCTAGGGGTCGACCTGGGCCCTGTTTTGGGCCAGTTATGGGCTGTGATGATTCTGACCTATTTTGGACAGACCGGATGGCTTCCGGAGAGAACCGATGGCTCTAAAAATCCCTAAACATCTATATATACATCCTAAGACCTAACCCTAATTCATAATATATTAACTACGACGCCGTTATGCTACCAAGCTCTCTCCTAAAACCTAACCGCCGCCTCTAAAGCAAATCTCAAGTGTTCATATACAGTTCCAGTTAAAGTTACGAGCTTCAACAACAATCAAAGAAGATAAACCACCATCACCCCAACGTTTCTACATCAATCTCAGTTTCATAGTTCTTCTCTTTAGCCACGAAAGGTGAGTACAGTTATTTTCACAAGATAATATGGTTTTAAAGTAATATGAAAAGATTGTAAAAAGGATTCATGTTTATGTTTGTAAATAAATCTCATCAAGTCTTCACCTTTTTTATTGATGTCATCATATGCCTATGCTTCTTTGAAAAATTCAAGCCTTTTTGTCAGTTTATTCATGTTGAATCTTTTACTATGCCTCTATGCCGGTTTATATGTCTCTTTATTTCATGATGTTGTTTTGTCCCAATTTTCGGTGATTTGATTCTCTCATCCTACCCCTATTCCTTTTTATTTTTGGATCTGGGCTAATTTCGAGCATAGGCTAAACATACGTACGAATACGAATACGTGGGAACGATGGGGAATATTGGAAATGTATGGAATATTGGATATTATTGGATATTTTGGATTATTGGGTTATATGTGAAATGGGCATATTTGGGTATGAATCAAAATTGATGAATTGGCCTATATTTGAATAATATGTAAATTGGACTAATTAATATGTAATTAGTGTAATTAATGACAAGTTGAAATAGGCAAAAGTTGTGAACATGATTATGTGTTAAATTTGAAACTCATGACATGAAAAACTGAGGTTTGGATAAAATACAATGTTAATGAACCTTTGACACGAGGTTAGGCACAATTGTGGCGTAAGACTGCCCAGAACCGCCCGGCAAATCCAGCTGCCACAATTGGACGTCTAATGTGAGAGGTCAAAGGCGTCAATTGTAGGCGTAACGGTTGGTGACACAAGGTTAGACTCGGTTTGTGGTGTAAGACTTCCCCCCCCCCCCGGCGAAACCAGCAGCCACAAAATGTTCGGTCTAATGTGGGAGATCATACATCGTTCGTCATAATGAATGAGCTAGGGAATACTAACCATAACATGGCAAGTGGATGGGTTAAGTTAATTCGAATAGGTTAATGACACTTAACCAAAGTATAACCTGAAGTGTGGTAGTGTTAAGTCAACACAAGATAGAACACTTAACCAAGATTAGATAGGTGTTGGGACAATTGATAAATTGGGGTACTTAACCTAATTAAGTCTGTAACGGTGTTATAAACCAGTTGAATTGAGTAGGGGTTAAGTGAAATTTAATAAAGAAGTGGTAAGATTAAGTGAATCTTAATTAATGCCAAGGTGGAAACTATAACTTATGAAGTAAAGTAAGTTATGAGGAACAATAGATAAGATGAGATAACTTACGTAATAAAGAAAGATGCGCTTCATTGTAAATTAAGTAATATGTAAAGACAAGAAAGAATTTACAATTGAAGGTGACATAAGATATATTATAAATGGGTTGGATAATCTTTTGATTATCAATCTGATGTTGATCTCGGTATTCGGGGTTGATATTTAGGAAATTATTCTCTCTCTCCAACGTGTGTGGGTAAAGGGGTACTTGTTTGTAAAATTTAATAGAACATGTTATTATACCACAACGGGGGATTAATGTATGAATCATAGGAATAACATGTTGTGGGCTTATTATTGGACTTAATATAGTTCAAGTCAAAAATTGAATTAATAAGCATGGATGAAGGTTGGTATGAATGGAAATAACCAAGTTAAATGATAAGACTGACGAGATAGCACAAGCGCATAATTAATGGATAGACATAGGGTCTAATGGCAGATAAAGCCAAGGCGCTTGGCTAAACTCGAATGTTGGGGGTAATATGAATGACATATAAAGTATAAACTATAAGCGCTTAACCAAGATAAAGCATGTATTAAGACATGAAGATGATATGAGGGTTAAGTGGGTGACATGAGTAACATGTAAGACATAACTGATATAACTTAACCAAGATAAAGCATGTATTAAGACATGAGGATGATATAAGGGTTAAGTGGGGGAAAGAAACCTTATGGGGACAAAGCACAGGTAGGATTCTTGTGTCAGATGGGGGACCCTTTTTGAACCAGTACCCATTAAGTATCTTTGTGGGCTTGACCCAAGTCGAGGACGGGACACGCATACTGGGTTTGATTGTAAGAGGTCAAAACGGGTTGGCGATGGCAACACAAGTCCAACGGTGTCATGTGCAAGCGTGTGCCCGGGCTGGTAGGTAAGACATTGTTGCATAGTGTAGGTATAAGCCGTGCATTTTTGGTGGTATCGGGTTGCCACTTTGGGGAGTGATATACCCCACTATGAGGACAGCACGGGTATCTACGAGTTAGGGAGCCAATCAAATGGGGAAGGTAGTGGGCACCACTAGTGGAGATAGGAGTAGGCGGCACCTATGACGGCAGCTAGAGGTACACAAAACTACCATCATTGTTATTATTAGTATGTTTAGTAATGGGGTACATGTAGTGGTTATAGGTACACGTTGGTTGCCTATAATAGCAACTAGAGATGCATAATCAAACGGGAAGGATAGTGGGTACATCTAGTAGAAATAGGTACACGTCGGTTACCTATGATGGCGGATAGAAGTACACGAAGCTATCATCATTCTATTTAGTCAAAAAGGGGTCATCTTTTAGTGTGAAACTAGTATAGGTGCAGTATAAATAAGTAATGTGGTGTAACGTAGTAAGGGTACGGTGTAACGAAATACATGTTGGTTGAGTCGGATAATTCTTCGGGTGCTAGTCTGATGTTGACTTCGGTCTTTGGGGTTAGTACTTGGAGAGTTGTTCTCTTAACCAAGGTGTAGGATTGTCTTAGTACTTAGGGACGAAATCATCTTGTCCATTATTTTATCTTACCTCATCTATGTTGGCCATATCATGATGCCAGTTTAGGTCTTGTTCTATTACTTTACCTATTGTTTGTTAAAATCACTGGACTCACCAAACATTATGTCTGACCCGTTTTGTTTCCACCTCTTTTCTTTCCTTTCCCGGCCCCCCTCCCCAGTTTTGACAGTAGGGGATACTACAGCTTGTTGTCGATTTCTTTCTGTTGCTTGAAGAGACTGGAAGTACTGCTTTGGGCTCTCTCTCTCTCTCATCTTTATGGCTTTGCTCATGCTCAGTGGGGATTTATGCATTTATGTTATTTATGTATTAGCTTCTTTATGTTCTGAGGAGTTTTTGGAAAAGACTATTGATCCTGTAGTAAAGGTTTTTGAGTTATAATGTTATGAAATAATTTTTATCTTCCGCTGTGCTGTTTTTATATCTATTCATGTAATTTATCTGTTCTATACTCTTATAACGCTTCATGGACATTAGTGCATTCCCTTTGTGGGTGACATTAATGGACATGGGGTGTTACACGTGGTATCAGAGCCAGTTTACAAGAGCAGATAAAAAGCGTTGAAAAAATGTTTACAAAATTATTATTTTCCTAGAAAGTATTTTCAAAAACTTGTTTTAAAGAAGTTATTCTCAAGGAAAGGTTTATTTTGAAAAAGGAGCATAATCCCCAAAAAGCCACATATATTTCCTTCATTTCTTTGTCTCGAATCTCTTTCTTTTTCTTTTCAACATGTCTGGGGAACCTTATATACCTGAGGGTGTTCAAGTACCAGATTGGTTCCGTAGGTATCTTAAGGCTACGGCACCAACCGGGAGCCAAGGAAACGTCTCTTCCCTAGTTGCGTCCATCACTCCCACATCATCTCAAGTGGGTGATATCTCTAGGAAGAAGTATAGTAGTTGTGGACGCAAAAGTTAGATGGCCAAGAATTGCAAAAAACCAAGGAAAAAGGCATTGTTATCGCTGTGGAAAAGCAGGCCACATAAGAAAGGATTGTAAGAAGAAGAAGGAGCAAGGTTGTTTTCTATGTGGTAAGGCAGGACATAGGATTAAAGATTGCCCGAGGAAGTAAGGACTAGACCAAGGGGCAGGATTTTCCGAGGGGAAGATGTAAATTCTCATGATGAGTGTACCGAATAGAGGTAGAAAATTTTTGATTTTTCTTTTTGATCGGCTGGTTCGAACTTTCTTTGATTCTGGCACCTCACATTCGTTTATCTCTACTTCGATAGTTGAAACACTGCACCTAGCTACTATTCTTATTTTGGATCCCATTGTAGTCTCAAATCCTATTGGTGGTTCGGCTCATTTATTGATGATTTGTCGGGATTTAAGAGTGTGTATCTTGGGCGTTGGGTTTGAGTGCAACGCCTTTGTTCTTGGTTTCCTCGGCTACGGGTTGGTTCTAGGGATGGATTGGCTAGCCGGATATGGTGCCATCTTAGACCGTGAACGAAGGGTAGTTTAAATTGTTGACTCGTAATAGGAAGACCCTTGATATTTCTTGTGACCCGAAAGGGTCTATCATGTTTAGTTTCCTAGAATCATTCGAAAAAACTGAAATCTGCATATGTAGTTTGTAAGTGATCAGAGGTTCTTGACAAGGTTAGGCACTAACCTCGAGTAGTGGGGTGGATTTCCAGTTTTGACATTTCCTAATGGGTATAAAGTATTTGTTTCCTTGAAAAGACTTGAACTTAAGGCAGCAAAGGTGGACGGAAATTCTTGGCGTCCTACGATTTCGAGACAGCATATATCCTTGGCAAGAGTAACGTTAGGGGTGGATGCCTTGGGTAAGAAAGGGCTGAGCTTGAGTCCTTCGCTTGTTGAGCGACGAAGTTTAGAGTTCATTTACACCTTTGATTTTAGACCATCTATTGATTATGTACTAAGTTCGCTAGCATTCTTAGAGGTCAGACTTACGCTTTTGGGATGGATTGGAAGGGCACTGCGAAGTGACCCACAGTTGGTTGAGTTAGTAGAGAAGCTCATAAAGGGGAAGTTATCGAGCCGTCTCAGTAGGTATACCCTAGATGATAAGGGTTGGTTGCGTAGGGACGGTAGACTTTGTGTACAACGGGACGAGAACTTGAGGAAGACCATTCTTGATGATGCACATCGTTCGAAGATGACCATTCATACCGGTGGAGACAAAATGTACAACGACATGAAGTGAGTTTTCTTTTTGGCCGATATGAAGAGGGGTGTGGCCGAGTATGTCACTAGATGCTTGGTGTGATAACAAGAAAAAGCGGAGCAAAAGAAACCCGAGGGGTTGCTACACCCATTAGAGGTTCCACAATGGAGTTGGGATAGTGTCTCGATTGATTTTGTCGATGGGTTACCGAGATCGAAGAAGGGTAATACGGGGATTTGTGTCGTGGTAGACAGACTTACTAAGAGCGCCCATTTCATTCCCATGAAGGGTAAGAAGCATGCTCCATGGTTAGCTTCCGTTTACATTCGAGAGGTAGTTCGTTTGCACGATATCCCTTCTAGCATAGTGGGCGATCGAGATCCTATCTTTACTAGCGAGTTTTGGAAGAGCTTGCGAGAGGCAGTAGGGATTCAGTTATATTTGAGCACCGCATATCATCCTCAGACGGACGGCCAGACCGAGAGGGTGAATCGTATTCTTGAGGGTATTTGTCTTAGACTTTGGAGGGTATGTCTTTTAATTTCTCCTTTATCGCTTAGCTTGTACTTGTTCTATCTTTAGTATATCCTCTCGTTTAAGTCTTTGACCTTTAGATAGGGTAGTCCTATGGTTGAAAACATGTGTTTGAGACATGTTATGTATGATGGATGCATGTGGATGCAAGTGTCTGCTAGTGGTCACTCGTGGATGCATATACACACACTTTAGGCACTAGATTGGCTCAATCACTTTCATGTTGCATATTGCATATTAATGGATGTACTTAGCTTAATGGATGTATATTAAATGGATGTATCATATAGATGTTGCATTTGAATGAATGGCTGTGCACACATGTAGTAATGATATGTATAGGTGTTAGCGTACTTTGTGAACTAGGCCACACAAAGAGCAAACAGTGAGAAAGCCACCAATCGGTTCGGATCGGAGGAAGATAGCGCAAGAAAAAAAGGTAGAGATCAAAGACGCAGAAATCATATCGAATCGGATCGGAGAAATACGTCAGCAACATTAGAGGATAGCGAGTGGCCTCATCGGATCGGATCGGAGAAGTACATCAGCAATATCAAAGGATAGCGAGTGGCCTCATCGGTTCGGAGCGGAGAAGTACGTCAGCAACAGAAGATAGCCAGTGGTCTCATCGGATCGGATCGGAGGCAGCCGATCCGAACCGCTTTCTCTGAGCCTGTGACCGTTGCCACACACGCTCCCTGAAGACTCGGACCAAGCATGACCATTTCTCCCACAATCTCCCACTAAATCAATGCGTTGTCATCATCTTGAAGCCTCCAAACCCGACTCGTATGGGATGGGTTCCACGCAATTCCGAACCGGAGCCACTTCGAAGAGATTTTTCACCTATAAATACACCATCTAGAGGCATTTGAAAGGATCTTTTGGAAAATTCTCAGTTCTAACTTCCTCCATAGCCGAATTTCATAGCTACATTCAGATCAAAATCATCTCTTAAAGTCTATTTTTGAGAGATTTGATTGAGTTTATGCATTGTAATTGTGAAATTGAGTGAGAATCATTGTTGTATTTGTATTCAAATCATCAATTAAAAGAAAACAAAGTGGACGTAGGCTCGTTACTGCCGAACCACTATAAATCGCATGTTCTTTGTTGCTTTTTGATTCTATTTCATTGAAATCATAGCTAATTTGGGTGTTAGACCAATTTTTGGTCTAACATTTTGGTGCTTTCACTGAGAGCCTTTCGAATTCTCATCCTTTTCGGAATTATCATTCTATTATTTGTACCTTCAAGTTCAAAGAAGTTAATCCCTTCTCTCTGACATCTTTCAGTACTTGTTGACTAACCGTTGAAGAATCAAGTGTTATGGCTATGACCAAAGGAAAAGAAGTGCAAGGCGCTAGGGGAAATGATTCCAGAGAAGATCAGCAAGCTATCGTGTTAACAAGGTCACGCACTCAAAGCTCTGGAGCAGATCACTCCAACTAGGAGGATCCGAACCGGATCAGAGGTGCCGATCCGAACCGGGTGGAAGGCACCGATCCGATCCGATCTGATGACGTCGGGGGCACACACTCTCTCCATCCAAACCGCCCCGACCAGGCTGCTGTGACCGATCCGATACGAACCAGAATGAAGCTGGAACTTCTACTCGAGCTCCCTCCAACGCTCCGATTCCAGCCACGATGACTAATGCTCAGCCTGATCCATCTACACCCATTACCCATGGAGATTTTTCACGTTTTCTTGACATGCTACAGAGTACTAAAGAAGCAAGAAGCGTTGGAAGCCCAAACGCGTGGCAACCTTTGCATGCAGGAAAACATGATCAATATAGGTAGAGAACTACAGGAGCTTCGGAGGCAGAAGTCTCCTTCCCTAACGTGCCATCTTACTACAGATGATTCGTTCTCTACGGAAGAGGAACGCCCTCGCGTGAGGAGGCCGCTCCAACGACCTCAGAACCTAGATCAATTGACTTTTGGATCTTTGGGATCCCGAGAAGACGCTGCTCATGCTTTGGGCCCTGATGAACCGAGCCTACAACAGCCTATGTTGCTACCCATGCGCAGATCCCACGTCTTACCCAGAGATCCTAATATTACCAACCCCACGCGGCAACAGCTTCTCCAACCTCTACCTCCTGAGGTCGACCGGGAACACAGAGAGCAACGTAGAGCAGCTGCCGCCAGAAACAGGAGATTATCCCATGATCAGGAACCCAGGGATAGTCCGAACATCAGATCAAGAGAGACTGTGCAGACTTTAACAAATGCCGATGTATGGGCAATGGTGCGCAAGATCATGTCCAAAAGCTGGCACTATACTAATGAAGATTGGGGCATTGCACGAAGTCATACCCCCTTCACAGATGACATACTGAATTTCCATTTCCCCCGGTGATTCAACTTGCCTCAGATGGATCGATATTCAAGAAGAACAGACCCAGGGCAGCATTTGATGAGATATGCATGGTTCATGAATGCGGCAGCAGCCCCGGACGCCGTAAAATGCAAAGCTTTTCCAATCTATCTGGAAGACGTAGCGTTGATGTGGTTCACTCGACTCCTTCCTAGGTCGGTGTCAAATTTCACAGAATTGAGTGAGCGCTTCATTAATCAGTTTTGAATCCATGCCCAAAAGTCCAAGACCGTCATAGAATTGTCATGAATTAAACAAGCCCCAGGAGAATCTTTGAAGTCAAATCTGTATCGCTTCAACCTGGTTGTCACCGAAGTTAGTGATTCCCATGAGCCCACTATCGTAATGGCCTTGATAGAAGGGGTAGATCCTGACACAGAGTTTGGGGATTACTTAGCTAGAAAACCACCTCCTACTAGAGAATTGTTCTATGAAAAGGCTAATGTTCGCTTTAGGTGAGAAGAAGCTAAGGCAAATCGAAAGAGAAAGTCCAAAGGGGCCTCGAAGGAGGGTGTCTAGAGTAACATTGCTGTGAAACAATCTGGTGACAGTTCAGGGAAGGTGGAAGTAAATGTTGGCAACCAGAGTGGTGGTAATAGCAACAGAAATGGGAACGGCAATAGAAAGAACAGAAACCGAGGGAACAACTCTAATAAATGACCCAGATTCCAAACTTTTGAAAATTACACGCCGTTAAATGATACGTTGGAGAACATTTATTTTGATACATACAGCATATTGCAATACAAAAAACCGCCACCTAGAGATTCTACTATGAAAGAGATTGAAACTGTAAAGTTTTGCTTGTTTCATGGTACACACGGTCATTCCACCAATGAGTGCCATCATTTGAGTGATATCGTCAAAAAATTGCTATGAGAAGGGAAGTTGGATGAGTACAAGGCCGCCTCAAGGGACAGGGGCAAGGGGGGCAAGCCCTGAACAAAGACCAGCCTGCTTCAAAACCCACAGCTCAGCAGAAAGGTGAGAGGGTCGTCATTAACTCTATTATAGGCGGACCTCACCTAGTTGGTCATAGTTTTAAAGCAATGGACCAGTACGTCAACGCCACCAAGCATTTTGAAGTAGGAGAATGCAGTAGCCTTGAAGACGCCACTCCAATAAAACAACAAAAAACAATGTCAGATGATGTCGTGTTCCGCAATAGAGATGATTCTGGAGTTCAATCTCTAATCGACGATCCACCAGTGATTAACACGACATTTGGCCCCGCTCTAGTCCATAAAGTGTTAGTGGAAAATGGAAGCTCGGTCAATATCCTCTTCAAGAAAACTTTCGAACAAATGAGGCTCGAAGCAAAGGACTTAAAGCCATGTCAAGGATGGATACGTGGCTTCAACGGAGCATCTACACCTCCGATGGGCTTTGTGGAGTTACCAGTCACGCAAGGGCAGGGAGATCGCCAAAGAGTAAGAATCCTACTGTTTGTAGTTATGGATTTGGAGTCACCTTACAATGCCTTCCTAGGCCGACCGGCCCTTGCCGAATTTAGGGCATGTATTGTGCCTTGATGCTTGCTGTTAAATTCTCGACTGACTCAGGAGTTGGGATGATGAGGGGCGACCAAGCTACGGGACGAGCTTGTTACGTAGCAGAGTTAAATATGTCAATGAAATGGTTGAATATAGATGCTAAGGATGATTCTACCCCTCCAAAGGAGGCCTCGGCATAACAATTAAGGGTTCCTGCCCCAAGAGAGTCGCCCTCAGATGTGCTCGAGGACATAGATCCCAGAGAGGATAGAGAACCCGGGGACAGGAAGGCAACTCCCAACGAAATAACAATCGATGTACCTATTGATGAAACACATCCGACAAAAGTACTAAAGATCGGCTCGCAACTCGATCCAGTTAGAGCGAGGGAATTGGCTGATTTTTGGAAGGAAAATCTGGACGTGTTTGCCTGGACTCACGCTGACATGTGTGGGATTTCGCCTACCATCATGAGCCACTCTTTGTGTATTAATTGAAAGCACCTACCAGTCAAGAAGAAGAGACGGATGTTGGGCCCAGAGCGGTCAGCAGCTTTGAAAGAAGTAGAGAAGTTAAAAGGTAATGGATTCATTAAGGATTCGAAATATCCCGACTGGATATCGAATCCTGTCCTGGTCAAAAAGTCAAACGGGAAGTGGAGAACGTGCATCGACTTTTCTAATTTGAACAAGACTTGCCTGAACGATAGCTTTCCTATTCCCAGAATTGATCAACTAGTAGATTCAACTGCCGAGCACGAACTTTTATCCTTTATGGACGCTTATTCCGGGTACAATCAAATTCCCATGCACATACCAGATCAAGAGCATACAAGCTTTATCACAGACTTGGGATTGTATTGTTACGTCATAATGCCGTTTGGATTAAAAAATGGGGGAGCCACGTATCAACGCCTAGTCAACCGCATGTTTTACAATAAAATCGGGAAAACCACGGAAGTTTACGTGGATGATATGCTCATGAAATCCAAACAATCTCCCGATCATACGAAGGACTTAGTAGAAATGTTCGGCATACTACGAAGGTGTGGGAGGAAGTTGAGCCCCTTGAAGTGTTCTTTTGGCATGGCATCAGGCAAGTTCTTTGGCTTTATCGTGAGTTCCAGAGGAATTGAAATCAATCCGGACAAAATAGCGGCAATTCGGAATATAGAGGAGCCGCGAAAGATTAGGGATGTTCAAAGCTTAGCGGGGAAGGTCGCAACATTGGGCAGGTTCATCTCCAAAGCAACAGACAAGTGTGTACCTTTCTTCGATCTCATAAAACGGGGAAAGTGAAATTTTGAGTGGACTCCCGACTGTGTGGAGGCCTTCCAGAATCTATTGGATTTCTTAGAAAAGCCTCCAATACTATCAAAGCCTGTGGAACATGAGGATTTTCTTGTCTACTTGGCGGTATCATCTCACGCCGTCAGTGCAGCATTAGTACGTGAAGAGGATAAAGTCCAGAAACCTGTGTATTACGTAAGCAAAAAACTAGCTGCTGCAGAACGTAACTATCCGAAGATAGAGAAGCTTTCTTATAGCCTCCTAATTGCTTCTCGCAAGCTTCGCCACCATTTTCAGGCACACCCGATAATTGTATATGCCGATCAACCTTTGAGACAAGTGCTGCAGAAACCCGAAGCATCGGGGCGGTTACTCAAATGGAATATCGAGCTGAGTCAATTTGATTTGAACTTTTAGCCTCGAAGATCAATAAGGGGGCAGGCATTGGCTGAATTTATAGCTGAATTTACAATTCCTGAAGAGGAAATGGTGGGTGACAAGGTAGTTGCTTTGGATCGAGAATTAGAGCTTAGTCCGTGGAAATTATATACGAATGGGGCCAAGAATGATAAAAAGTCCGGCGCCGGAGTTGTTCTAATAACTCCTGAAGGACGATCTATCTACTATGCAATACGGTTAGAATTCGCCGCTACTAACAACGATTTCGAGTATGAAGCCGTGATTGTCGGGCTGAAACTCGTCAAAGATTTGGGAGTGAAGACACTAGATATATATTGCAACTCCAAGATATTTGTATGTCAAGTTCGGGAAGAATTTGCTGCTAAAGGACCTCGACTTAACACTTATCTCAAAAAGGTAAAGGAGTTATTGGAAGGTTTGGATCATTATAGCATAACACACATTCCGAGAGCAGAAAATCAGAAAGCAGACCGACTGGCGAAGCTAGCAAGTTCTGATAATCTTAAAGAAACCGAAATGGTTCCGATAGAGGTGTTGGATTCACCAAGTTTCGACCTAATGGAAACAGTGCTAGCCATGGAAGTCGAACCAGAAAGAGAGTCCTGTATGACATCAATTAAGAATTTTCTCAAAAATGGAACCCCCCGTTGAAAAAGAGCGAAAGACGAGTTTAAGACGTAAGGCCACAAGATACGTTTTGCAGGACGACGTCCTTTATCGTCAAGGGTTTTCAATGCCCCTGCTACGGTGTATCGCACACGACGACATCAAACATGTACTGCAAGAGGTGCATGAAGGTGAGTGTGGAGATCACACTAGGGGCCAAACCCTAGCAAAGAAAGTGTTACAGTACGGATATTTCTGGCCTACAGTGAACAAAGACGCGACTGATTATTCACGACGCTGCGATAGATGTCAAAGATGTGCCAAAGTTCCCAGAGCGCCTCCGACTCAGCTCAAGTCAATGGTAAGTCCGTGGCCGTTTGCCATGTGGGGAATTGACATTATTGGAGTGCTACCTATTGCCAGAGGAGGAGCTAAGTACGCGATCGTTGTCGTGGACTACTTCACAAAATGGGTGGAAGCTGAACCTATAACAAACATCACACAAGGAAGGTGATCAGTTTTGTGGTCAGAAACATTATTTGTCGATTTGGGATTCCGAAGACCATTATAACCGATAATGGGATGCAATTTGATAGCATCGAGTTCAAAAACTTCTGCCAGAAATATGAGACTGATAAACGATACACAGCAGTGGCTCACCGCAGTCAAATGGCTAGGTCGAAGCCATAAATAAAGTCATTAAATAAATTCTAAAGAAGCGGTTGGAGCAGGCCAAAGCTAGATGGGTAGATGAGTTGCCATTAGCTTTATGGTCCTACAGGACGACCTTTAAGACGGCTACCGGCCATACTCCCTATTCACTTGGGTCAGAAGCGGTGATCCCGGTAGAATTGGAAGTCCCTTCTCATCGAGTTGCATACTATGACCCGATGATGAATAAAGCACTCCTCCTAGAATCTCTTGATATGATTGAAGAAAAAAGAGATGAAGCCGACTTGCGTGCCTCAAGGCATCGACATCAAGTAGCACGTTATTATGACCGGAAGGTTCGCCACAAAACCTTTAAACCAGGAAACATAGTACTGAAACGAGTCTTCCCGCCTTCAACCCAATTGGTTCCAAAATGGGAAGGGCCATACACCATCCAACAGAACTTGATACAGGAGCATTCAAGCTAACGTCCGTGGATGGTGAGGAGATTCCCAGAGCCTGGAACGCTCAGCACCTACGACGATATCTGAGCTAAATATGAAATGTCATTTCTTTTGTTTTCATAAGCTATGTAAAAAGGCACGACTTTCCTTAAAAAGTCTGTTTATGTGAACAAAGGATTATAAAGTGGATGTAGGCTACGACTTAGCCGAACCACTATAAAAATATCGTGTGTCATTTACTTTCCTGCATTATTTATATCTTCAACAATTATTCTATTATGACTGTGAAACACGAAATGTTAAATTAAATTTGGAAAGTTGGAGATGACCTGTATGCAGGAACAAACAAAACGACTGTTTGTACGATAAGACATAGAACAATGGGAAGACGATATTCTTTACTCTAACTCTCTAGAATCGAGAGAATGTATAAAGGACGGGAAGACGACGTCCTCTGAGGCGTGAAGGTGCACCCAGATGAAAGATCGCCTCAACGACACTATAACTTGGGTACGAGACAGGAGAGTATGAAGATGCTAGAAAGAACAGGCATCAATGACGAAAGGAATATGGCCCCGTCAGAGAATTGGGGGCATTTGGATTTTTAATTTAATCAATCTTGAATAGTTCTTGCTTAATTATCCAAAATTGTCTGGGGGCATATATGTGCACATATTCCCCTCAACCATGACTTCATTCATAACTTTAGTATGACATACTTTTGTACTTTCACTTGAGTGTTGAACTAACGACTATCAGGCATTGCAGGAAATAAACTATTTTTATTTACAAACGTGTGAGTTTGTACAAGGAAAACAAGCAAAAAAGAAGATGCGAGGGCCGCACTCGCTGCAACAATTGTGAACCAATTAAATGCCAAAATAAAACAAAGCACTTCATCATTTGGGCTTTGGATCGGACTTTGATTTTTTGGTAGCTTTCTGAGCAGCCTTAGCTTCCTTTTCAGCATCGGTCATAATGTGTTTCGACTTTTTCTTCCCTATAACCGAAGTGCCAGAATCAATTGATTTTTTCCTTGGAGTCGGAACGCTGGAATCAAGAGAAGACTTTTTCGCAAGCTCTTCTGTAATAGATCTAGTTGAAAGTTTAACGACTAACCTTGATCCAGGATCCATCACTGCAAGAGGCTTAAGGCTTTCGGGGTTCAGGTCTTCATCTTTTAGCTGCATACGTTTATCTTGTTCGGCTTTCATTTCAGCCAAAGTGATGTCATCAACGCTTTTTGAATCCCCGATTATAGTCACATCAGGGTCTTCCTCATGTCCCTCGCTACCACCATCGTCTTTCAAGGCGTCTATCATCTCGTCATCATGAGGAGCATCAGCCTTAGACAATTCAGCTCCTCCTCCTGACTCTACTATAACAGCCTTATCCTTTTCTCCTTGAG
The DNA here is from genome assembly GCA_030737875.1 of Allium sativum. Classification (NCBI taxonomy): domain Eukaryota; kingdom Viridiplantae; phylum Streptophyta; class Magnoliopsida; order Asparagales; family Amaryllidaceae; genus Allium; species Allium sativum. The sequence continues at coordinate 158,812,594 of CM060923.1, forward strand.
CCTTCTCCGCGGATTTTGCTCCGATGGTGGTTCCCTGAGGCACGTCTGTCTTCTTGGTCTATTCAACACCTACATAATGAGAAGCAATAGTTATCAACTCAGGAGAAAATAAAGGATCCTTCATCGATTGCCCGATTATGTGATGAAAAGTGGAGACAGCTTTGACAAATTGGGGTGAAAAGGTAGAAATACCTTCCGATGATTTTTCAGTTGGAGTGACTGCCGTCTCTGACGCCGTCTCGGGTATGAGAATAAAAGAGATGCCTGAGGGATCCCCGGGTTTTCGGCGTCATATCCCTCAACTTCAGAAGTTTCAGTGGCAGTAGAAGAAGAACCAGCCTCAGAGATATTCTTTTGTTTGGCCATCTGCTTCTCCTCCTCCATAGCAGCAGCGATGAGGCGACGCCCCTCGGCTAGACGTGTCGGCTCATCATCTCTTAGATATTTTTCCATAAGCTTGTCTTCGTCCACGGAGTCTACCTTGAGTTCCTCTTTCTCCCATTTGATAATTTGGCTCCATACGTGAACCAAGGTAGTCGAATAATCTTCAATCTGAGAGATGTTACGGCGATGAATTATATGCTCGAAGAATTCGATCAGTAATTCGCCGAAACCATGCACTTCCTCCTGGGCCTCTGACAGCTGCTTGCAGGTCTCTTCGGCGGACTTAATAACACTTTCCACATTACCCTCCGCTAGGGAAGCTCTATTCTCGGCCTCCATCAACTTGGAAGCCAAGTCAGCGTTTCTCTTCTCCAATTCAGCATTCTTTCTCGCTTACTCGGCTTTTTCTCGCTCAAGAGCATTGTAAGCAAGTTGCATATTGGCATTATCCGACTTAGCATCTTCTGCTTGCTTTTTCAACTCAAGCGCTCTTGGCTATGAGATTCTAGCAAGTCATGATAACTCTTTTGTAACTCTTCAAATTGCTGTTTAAAGTTGGTAACGTCTCATTGAGCGATAACAAGTTGGGCCTGTGTGTCCTTGAGGTACTTCTCCAATTTTTTCAAGGCTTTTGCACCAGCGTCTGCAGTCGTTTTCATTGAGTTAATATCCGTAATTAAAGTTCGAATGATTCTGGAGAGGTTACGTGAATAATTGAACATCTCCGAATATTGTTTTTCGACTGCGTCAATCTTTGCTTTGGCCTCCTCTGCCCACCTTAAGGAAATAGGCTCGAGAGCAGGTAAGAAAGTCAGATTTTCAAAATAGTGGTCAGGGAATTGCTTCTCCAGATATGCCCGCTTAACTTTAGCTTTAGCATCCAATGGTGGAGGTGCGCAGTATGTTAGCTCAATATCCTTATGTTTAGTGGGCACGATGACCGCATCACCCTTCCTAGGTTGCTTAACAGAAACCTTATGCTTGCCTCGTGAGTCGGTATCTTTCGGCGGACTCCTTTCCCGACTGCGTTTGTCTTGAGGGGAAGTTTGGTCTTTGAGCTGCGATGTGTCTTCTCCTCGAGGACCCTGGTAGCTTTTGTATCGGTCCGGATCCGACCGAACGGGGGAGCGAGAGCGCGAGGTGCGCTACTGATAAGAATCATAAGGCCTTCTGTCCTCTCTACCCTGGCTTTCACGGCGACCATGCTCGACATCGGAAAGGGGTCTAGTCATGCTGCGACGTATTTTCCTGACGTCATAGTAAGGGCGAGACATTGTACCTGCGCAACAATGTAATTGGAATTCAGAATCAGTATTCTCATGAGAAGTAAGTGCTGTGAAGTATGGTGCTATTATGTTAAGTGCATCCTAAGTGGTGTTCCCCCCGACAAACCCGAGTCCAAAGCCAAGCCGGTGCGAGTGGGCTCTTTGGCCTTAACAGGAGCAGTCTCCTCTGAAGAAGTAAAAACTAAAGGATTTGTGCCAAAATCCTCTGAAGTATAGATAGTTTTAGGAAGGGGGAGATCTCTTAAACCCTGAAATATAAGATCATCGGTAGTTGGGGCATCTCCTTGGGAAGCGTCTATTGGCAGTTCTTTAGGAGATAGTGATTTCTCAGGAGAAATAACATCCCCAGGGACGATGTACCCTTCTCGGTGATTTTCGGGTATGTTGGCCAGCTCATCGTCTTGAGTTGAAGATGGAGAATGTGAAGTCCGAAGAGGTATTCTTGGACTTTTCAAGCCCTCGTCCGTTTCAGGAATTATGTCCACTGGGGGGATGTATACATATGGACCCGACCCATGACCTATGCTACGGGTAATGGATAATAACCCGTGATGATGGAGGTATTCATCCTTAAGGACTTCATCGATGGTAAGAAATTTTTTATCACCATTGAGGAGCCGATGCATCCGATCAAAGTACACTTGACCCAATATTTGTTTTGGGTTATCAACTGTAAACAAAACAGAAAGCAAGTTAATGTACTGGGATGAACGTTCAAAATTGAGATCTAGAAAATCAATGCTTTACATGATTTTGTCCATCTCCTGGCGCACCCTAGCTGTTGCCTTATATAAAACCATTCTAGCTTGGAATTGCCAGCCTTGCTGCTAAATGGAGCTGAAATAATTTTCTTTTTTGGGACTGATTCGAAGTAAGAGAAGGAAGAAGTTTCCTTAGTCCGATGCTTGAAATTATAAAAAAGTGGACGTCATCAAAAGTGAGCTCCGCACCTAAAATCTCTCGGTATGCTATATATAAGGTATATAAGTAAGCATAAGAGTTAGGATTTAACTACATGGGGGCAATCCGCATCTGTCTTAGAAAGTCGACAACAAAAGGCAGAAACGGTGGACTAGCCCCAACCATACACATCAATCGGGGAATCACCATAAATCCTTCTGGGGGATTGTGAGGACGGTCGGTTTTTGATGGCACCAGTTTGTCCCTTTTCAGTATCCCGTGCTTTAAACATATGCGAACAAGTCTATCGTCGTCAATCGTTGATTCAACAGAGTCTACAGGTGACTCCAAGATAATGGCAGACTCAAACTCGTTAGGATCTCGATTATATCCAATCCCTCCTTCCTCCTCATAGCCTAGATAAACTTCGCTATCGGAAGGCGTTATGCTGTTATGCGCTCCTACTTTATAGTCTGGGCCCTCATCGTCCCATTCAGGATCTGAAGAAGAAGATATGTCATCAATGCTAACTTTCTCAGAAGTTTGCGTAACTTCCATCTTCCTTGCTAACCTAGATGAACGTCTCTCGACCATGATCGCTAGACTATTGAAGAAACAACAACAAGGATTAGAGTAAAGTTGCCAGGTGTCCCCGTGTGTGTATGTGAACTAAAGTATGTGCTACGTGTAACAAAGATGCAAAGTAAATGCATGAGAGCGTGATATGAAGATTCAAAGAAATATTAATGTGTCAGAATAGTTATTGATGTTTGTTATGTTCGAAAGGCGCTATCCTAACTGTTCATCAAGTTGAAGGTTATGCCAAGCATTGATTAAGATAATTGGATAAGTTCTCGTGCATTGAGTTGAACTGTTTCGGTTCGGGCATGTGTATAGGGATCGGCTCGGAGGGCAAAGAGATGTTTCGATCTGAAGGAGGTATTTACACCTAGTAGTTAGAACCGGATCGGTTCGGGTGTAGGCCGCCGGATCGGTTCAGATCGATTTAAATAATAATTCCTCCTTTCCTCCTTGTCTTTTACTCCGACCCGACCCAATCAAGTAGGCTGTGTTTCCTCTTTTTTTGTTCTTTCTTTTGCTCCGACCCGATCCGGCCTTGTAAACATCCCTTTTGTTGCTTCTTCTTTTGCTCCGACCCGATCCAATCTTGTGAACATTTTCCCTTTCCCTTTACTCCAGCGTTTCTCTACCCGAACTAGTCCCATTTCCTATCCTTTCCTTCGTCTTCTTCATTCTCCCTCCAGCTTAGCTAGTACCGAACCCAACTCTATCTCACAAACCTCAATTAGAACTATGCACTTGCGTGCTCTACTATCTATTAATTACCTAATCCCCTCTCCTAGCGTTTCGAGGTGGCGACAGAACCGCCAATGACGAAGGCAAGGGGAGAGAAGGCGGCGGCATTGGAATTAAACGCGCACCATGTTCGAAACATCCAGTTTTACCACAAATCTAAATCGAAAACGATTACATTAAAGTAATTCGAGACTTTGGACCTACCAAGTCATTTAATTTAAGGAAAAACGAGAGAGTTTCGAAGTTTTTGAAATTCTAGGGTTTTGATGTAAATCCTGTTGGACAAGAATGATAAAAGAAGAAGAGGAAGAAGAAGACGGGAGGGATATTTATATGAAGTTATAGTGACTACTCGTATTCCCAGTTTCCTCTGACTCGTTTGGACTGGGAGTCAAGCCCACAAAGGCACTCTGGCCTGTTAGTCCATGATGAAACGATGCTGGAGGGTCCATTCGAGTGTGCGGCTGGAGGAAGTCTATTCGGATCGGAATCCGAACCGAAAGGGACCACATACACTGATTTGACACGCAGGGTGAATTTGAGGAAAAGTAAAGAAAAAGCTCACCTGGAAGAATCACTGGACATTAAAAGAAGCTCATAAAATTGTTTGAAAATGAAGAAAGCAATTCATATGGATTGTGGATATATACAAGCAGCAAAAGCCATGACTTTATAAAGCGACACAACACTACAAGTAAATGGAGATGATCATTCAATGGTTCTAATTCAAAGGATGTTTTGTAAATTACTTCGAAGCACACCTTATCTTTAATAAGTGTGTACTTAGAGGGGGCAAAATGTTAGACTACTTTGTAAACTAGGCTACACAAAGAGCAAATAGTGAGAAAGCCACCAATCGGTTCGGATCGGAGGAAGTTAGCACAAGAAAAAAGGTAGAGATCAAAGATGCAGAAATCATATCGGATCGGATCAGAGAAATACGTCAACAACATTAGAGGATAGCGAATGGCCTCATCGGATCGGATCGGAGAAGTACGTCAGCAATATCAAAGGATAACGAGTGGCCTCATCGATTCGGAGCAGAGAAGTACGTCAGCAACAGAAGATAGCCAATAGTCTCATCGGATCGGATCGGAGGCAGCCGATCTGAACCGCTTTCTCTGACCGTGTGACAGTTGCTACACACGCTCCCTGAATACTCGGACCAAGCATGACCATTTCTCTCACGATCTCCCACTAAATCAATGCGTTGTCATCATCTGGAAGCCTCCGAACCGGAGCCAGTTCGAAGAGATTTTTCACCTATAAATACACCATCTAGAGGCATTTGAAAGGATCTTTTGGCAAATTCTCAGTTCTAACTTCCTCCATAGCTGAATTTCATAGCTACGTTCAGATCAAAATCATCTCTTAAAGTCTATTTTTGAGAGATTTGTGTGAGTTTATGCATTGTAATTGTGAAGTTGAGTGAGAATCATTGCTGTATTTGTATTCAAATCATCAATTAAAAGAAAACAAAGTGGGCGTAGGCTCGTTAATGCCGAAACACTATAAATCTCTTGTTCTTTGTTGCTTTTTGATTCTATTTCATTAAAATAATAGCTAATTTGGGTGTTAGACCAATTTTTGGTCTAATAGTAGGGTTCTTTGAGTACATGGTGGATACATGGCACTATCATAATTCGCATTTAGGAGGTCAACTGAATCAGTAGACCGCCTAATCTTTGCATAGATAAGGAACATATACACACACTTTTGCATATGTTCATATAGCATTAGAAATCTTTTAAGGACAATGGTTACCTGTGTTTGATAGTTGAGTAGATGGATGATTGGATGGTAGGATATACATTCTTCTTTACGAAGATTTCGGTGTCGAAATCCTTTAAGGAGGGGAGAATGTAACACCCCGTGTTTCCATTAATACTAAAATAACGTATTAAAGAACAATTAATTTTAAATGTGAGAATTAAGGGAAACGGGTTATGCCATTGTGTTCGTCTCGGAATTCTAGTTGAGATAGAGTCCGAGTTTGCGTAAATTGGACTTCGTATGAAGAAGTTATGGCGATCGGAATTTTCAGAAATTTAAATAAATAAAAACAGTTCAGAAATCCAAAACCGAAATTCAAATTTCAAACAGCGAGGCGGGCTGGGCGGGAATTTTCCCGCCCAGGGGCAGGTCGACCTTAGTGTCGACCTCCCCTATACAGGTCGACCTTATTGTCGAGCTGGGCTCTGTTTTGGGCCAGTTCTGGGCTGTGACGATTCTGACCTATTTTTGACGGACCGAATGGCTTCTGGAGAGATTAGATGGCTCTAAAACACCCTAAACATCTATATATACATCCTAAGACCTAACCCTAATTTATAATATATTAACTACGACGCCATTATGCTGCGAAGCTCTCTCCAAAAACCTAGCCTCCGCCTCTAAAGCAAATCTCAAGTGTTCATATACAATTCTAATTAATGTTTAGAGCTTCAACAACAATCAAAGAAGATAAACCAACATCACCGCAACGTTTCTACATCAATCTCAGTTCATAATTCTTTTCTTTAGCCACGAAAGGTAATTACATTTATTTTCACAAAATAATATGGTTTTAAAGTCATATGAAAAGATTGTAAAAAGGATACATGTTTATGTTTGTAAATAAATCTCATCCAGTCTTCATCTTTTTTATTCCTGTCATCATATGCCTATACTTCTATGAAAAATTCATGCCTTTTTGTCAGTTTATTCATGTTGAATCTTTTTCTATGCCTCTATGCTGGTTTATGTGTCTCTTTATTTCATGATGTTGTTTTGTTCCAATTTTCAGTGATTTGATTCTCTCTTCCTACCCCTATTCCTTTTTATTTTTGGATTTAGGCTAATTTTGAGCCTAGGCTAAACATACGTATGAATACGTGGGAATGATGGGGAATATTGGAAATGTATGGAATATGGAAAATTGAATATTATTGGATATTTTGGATTATTGGGTTATATGTGAAATGGGCGTATTTGGTTATGAATCACATGAAATTGATGAATTGGCCTATAATTGAATAATATGTAAATTAGACTAACTAATATGTAATAAGTGTAATTAATGACAAGTTGAAATAGGCAAAAGTTGTGAACATGATTATGTGTTGAATTTGAAACTCATGACATAAAAAATTGGGGTTTGGGTAAAATACAATGTTACTGAACCTTTGACACGAGGTTAGGCGCAATTGTGGCATAAGACTGCCCGGAACCGCTCGGCAAATCCAGCTGCCACAATTGGACGTCTGATGTGAGAGGTCAAAGGTGTGAATTGTAGGCATCACAGTTGGTGACACAAGGATAGACTCGGTTTGTGGTGTAAGACTGCCCGGGGCCACTCGGCAAATCCAGCAGCCACAAAGTGTTCGGTTTAATGTGGGAGGTCACACATCGTTCGTCATAATGAATGAGCTAGGGAATACTAACCATAACATGGCAAGTGGGTGGGTTAAGTTAATTCGAATAGGTTAATGACGCTTAACCAAAGTATAACCTGAAGTGTGGTAGGGTTAAGTCAACACAAGATAGAACACTTAACCAAGATTAAACAGGTGTTGGGACAATTGACAAATTGGGGTACTTAACTAATTAAGTCTGTAACGGTGTTATAAACCAGTTGAATTGAGTAGTGGTTAAGTGAAATTTATTAAAGAAGAGGTAAGATTAAGTGAATCTTAATTAATGCCAAGGTGGAAACTATAACTTATGAAGTAAAGTAAGTTATGAGGAACAATAGACAAGATGAGATAACTTACGTAATAAAGAAAGATGTGCTTCATTGTAAATTAAGTAATATGTAAAGACAAGAAAGAATTTACAATTGAAGGTGACATAAGTTATATTATAAAAAGGGAACAGGACATTGGTTGGGTTGGATAATCTTCTGAGTATCAATCTAATGTTGATCTCGGTCTTCGGGGTTGATATTGAGGGAATTATTCTCTCTCTCCAATGTGTGTGGGGTTCAGGGGTACTTGGTTGTAAAATTTAATAGAACATGTTATTATACCATAATGGGGGATTAATGTATGAATCATAGGAATAACATGTTGTGGGCTTATTAGTGGACTAAATATAGTTCAAGTCAAAAATTGAATTAATAAGCACGGATGAAGGTTATTATGGATGGAAATAACCGAGTTAAATGATAAGACTGACAAGATAGCACAAGCACATAATTAATGGACAGACATAGGGTCTAATGGCAGATAAAGCCAAGGCACTTGTTTAAACCCGAACGTTGGGGGTAATATGAATGACATATAAAGTATAACCTATAAGCACTTAACCAAGATAAAGCATGTATTAAGACATGAAGATGATATGAGGGTTAAGCGGGTGACATGAGTAACATGTAAGACATAGCTGATATAACTTAACTAAAGCATGTATAAAGACATGAGAATGATATAAGGGTTAAGTGGGGGAAAGAAACCTTGTGGGGACCAAGCATAGGTGGGAGGCTTGTGTCGGATGGGGACCCTTTTTAAACTAGTACCCATTAAGTATCTTTGTGGGCTCGACCCAAGTCGAGGACGGGACACACATACTGGGTTTGATTGTAAGAGGTCAAAATGGGTTAGCGGTGGCAACGCAAGTCCAACGGGGTCATGTGTGTGCGTGGGCCCGGGCTGGTAGGTAAGACGTTGTTGCATCGTGTAGGTATAAGCCATGCATCTTTGGTGGTATCGGGTTGCCACTTTGGGAAGTGATACACCCCACTGTAGGCCAGCACGGTTATCTATGAGTTAGGGAGCCGAATGAATGGGGAAGGTAGTGGGTACCACTAGTGGAGATAGGAGCGGGCGGCACCTGTGACGGCAGCTAGAGGTACATGAAACTACCATCATTGTTATTATTAGTATGTTTTGTAATGGGGTACATCTAGTGGTTATAGGTACACGTTGGTTTCCTATAATAGCAACTAGAGATGCATAATCAAACGGAAAGGATAGTGAGTACATATAGTAGAAATAGGTACACGTCGGTTACCTATGATGGCGGATAGAAGTACACGAAGCTATCATCATTCTATTTAGTCAAAAAGGGGTCGTCTTTTAGTGTGAAACTAGTACAGGTGCAGTGTAAATAAGTAATGTGGTGTAACTTAGTAAGGGTACGGTGTAACGAAATACATGTTGGTTGATTCGGATAATTCTTCGGGTGCTAGTCTGATGTTGACTTCGGTCTTCGGGTTAGTACTTGGAGAGTTGTTCTTTTAACCAAGGTATAGGATTGTCTTAGTACTTAGGGACGAAATCATCTTGTCCATTCTTTTATCTTACCTCATCTATGTTACGGCCATATCATGATGCCAGTTTATGTCTTGTTCTATTACTTTACCTATTGTTTGTTAAAATCACTGGACTTGCCAGACTTTATGTCTGACCCGTTTTGTTTCCACCTCTTTTCATTCCTTTCCTCACCCCCCCCCCCCCCAGGTTTGACAGGAGGGGATACTACAGCTTATTGCCGATTTCTTTCTGTTGCTTGAAGAGAGTGGAAGTACTGCTTTGGGCTCTCTCTCTCTCATCTTTATGGCTTTGCTCATGCTCAGTGGGAATTTATGCATTTATGTCATTTATGTATTAGCTTCTTTCTGTTCTAAGGAGTTTTTGGAAAAGACTATTGATCCTGTAGTAAAGGTTTTTGAGTTATAATGCTATGAAATAACTTTTATCTTCCGCTGTGTTGTTTTTATTTATCTATTCATGTAATTTATCTGTCTATACTCTTATAACATTTCATGGACATTAGTGCATTCCCTTTGTGAGTGACATTAATGAACATGGGGTGTTACAATAATCGAGTTAAGATTATCGAGTTAAGTATTCGAGTTAAGTTTTTCGAGTTAAGTAATAGGGTTAAGTTATCTAGTTCAGATAATCGAGTTATAGTTTATTCGAAGTAGAGTTATTGAATATTACTTATTTGAAGTAGAGTTATCGAATATCACTTATTCGAAGTAGAGTTATCGAATCTCACTTATTCGAAGTAGAGTTATCGAATATAGTTTATTCGAAAGGAGTTAAATCGAATATAGTTCAGTTGAGAAGGGTAATCGAATATAGTTTATTCAAAAGGAGTTTATCAAATATAGTTATTCGAAGAAAGGAGTTATTGAATATAGTTATTTGAAGTGCGATAATCGAATATAAGTTACTCGAAGGGAGTTAGTCGAATATTTGTTATTCGAAGGAGTTAATCAAATAGAGATTACTCGAAAGAGAATTATACGTCGAATTCGATTATATGGAATTCGGGAAAGTATTATTTACATTCCGGTTTTTAAATTAAGATTTATTTATTTATAAATAAATTAGAGTAGGTTAATTATTCAAAGTAAGAAATAAAAGTTAGATGTTAAGTTGGATATTTCAGAAGTAGGGATTATAACGTTGTCGTTATAATCAATGTTTTCAATAAAGAAGTGGATTCATAAATTGAATCCGAGGTAGACATAAAGAAGTTTGTTGAAGGTTTAAAAGATAAACTTTGACTATTTTGAAGTTAAAACGCTGTTCAGTTAAGGTCTAAGAGTTAATTATACCCCAACTTGATTGACTTCCTTCTTAACTAAGGAATGGTAAGGTTTGATAGAAATGATGGTTAAGTGAATTTAGTAAATGGTTTGAGTTGGCATGGCGATGTTTGATTTAAACATCAGCTTAAATCCAGTGAAGGAGTATGGAAATGTTTTCAAAATAAGAATCAGAAATGTTTTCTGGTAATAGAAATAAGAATCTGGAATATATGGAAACAGGACATAAGTAAATTAATGAACTAAAGAGATAAATGTTAAATGATAATTGATCGATATAATTTCCATCTGGAAATAATATCGTTGTTTGCACACGTGTTTTTCTTTGATAGTTAAATCACAGACTATCAAAGTTTTGACCATTTTAATGTTGTTAATATGGAGAGACCGGTTGGATTATTATCCAAAGAACCACTCCGTATTGGCATAAGCGTTGCGAATCATATATGCCAAAGAAAATTGAAGACGGAGTAAAGTGCAAGGGCTGTTGTATAAATCTTAGGTAAAGATTGCCTAAGATGGGTGTACTGAATAATGCTTCGGTTTGTCCAGTCCCAAGACAACTTGTATGGAAGAAGGTCTGACAGAGTATATCTAGTAGATCGCGTAAGTTGATCTCTTCAAACGTATTCATGTTTGGTGGCGGAGGAATTCGTTTCTCTTAGTTGTATACCCGTGTTATTTTTGGATAAATCCGTTTGTGATTTTAAAGGGTATGATAATGTGACATTCTAAGTGAATGAAGATGTGGCATGTAAAAATAAGCGTAGCTTCTAGCCTCACATCCGTTAAATGACAAAATTCGGGCAGGCAGCATGGCTTTGTGGGTAGCTCCCATTAGGTTGTATAATCACCTATCTAGAGATATTCATTTCATTCATTAATCTGTTCGATGCTGTCCCATTCGGGAAACAGTTGCTGATCCCAACCGTTGGTGATATACATTCAATACACTCAAGCGAAATGAGTGGTCGTTCATGTGTGGCCGGGTTGCAATATGTTCTTGTTGAACCCTGTGTATTCCTCTCTAGAGGTACACTAGAGAAAGGTGGTTCCATACCTTGTCATAGTTGGAAATCCATTATCCAATAAGTGCCCGCGATTTTGATTGTATACTATGTATGTAGAAACGTGAGATGAAAGCATTTCTGCTAGATTATTATATTGTGGTTGATAGACATTATTATAATATCAATGAGTTTGATATAAAGATTAATTTGGATTCTCATAAGGGAAAACCCGTTCCGTTATACGGCGTGGTCTTATGAGATATCATTTTTTTGCTCAAGCTGTTTTAAATTATTTTACTCACACCAGTCCCATGACTGACCCGAAGTTTATTTTGTTTTGCTTTCCCTAAACTCTTGGGTGCCCAATTTTGTACGGGCAGTCAAGTAGTCGGGGTTTACGGATACTTGAAGAGCTGGAGCAGGAGGCTTCAGGATCATATAGCTATTGTTTATTTCCGCTGTGTGTAAGTGTTGTACTTTGGAAATGATATGTATATTCAAGTATAGATGTATATTTCAAGATTTGATATATATTATATGTTATTCGTTCCGCTGTGAGGTTCGTGTTACTCTTATGTTGTGTTCTTCTTCTTCTATTCTAAGTTTCTATCTTATCTATTCTCACCCTCTAATTTCTTTCATTAACCATACAGTATTTTCGACTCTTGATGTTCAATATGTGTTGTATATCGGATAATCAAGGTTAACTTTTTTCGGGTCGTTACAGTTGGTATCAAAGCTTAAGGTTAAGTGAATTACCTTGGCTCTGTGGCGTGACTCGGTAGAGATGGGGTTAGCAATACCCTAGATTGAGTTTGAGTGCATATTTGTTATTGATATAAAAATTGTTTTATATTGTGGAGATTTATTGGTTGAGTTGTTTGTGAATTCTGGACGATCATTTTGATCCACTGTATCGATAAGGGTTACTAAACACTCGAATACGATGAACCGACATGGTATGTTTTGAAAAGAGGTAAAATGATATGATTTTACCCAAATTATATTTTGATATAAAGAAGATATATATATATTGGAAACATAGTATATTGGATGTGTTGGTTGATTATAATTGAAATGGTTATGTAAATAACCAATCAAAAGTCGTATAAGTGTTACGAAATGATTTAAATCAGAATTGAAATTTAAAATTCTGGAAATTGAAGAAGTGTTGGTAAATGAATTTGGATTGAAAATATGAGAATTTTAAAATCCTGGGAGATTTTAAATTGTTTTGTGAATGATATTTTGAAATAAATTTCAAAATGGAAATGTTTGAAGAATGGTTTTGAAGGTGATACAGTATTGAACTCACTTCGATAGCTGGAAAATAACCCTGATGATGAATCGTGACATCATTAGTGTTTAATTTCGAGTAGCTAAGTGACGGAATACTACCAAAGGTTTTGCTTTAAATTGTTTTAAGAAAAACAAGTTGTATTGAAATTCCAGAAAAGGATATTTGATTTTTGGGAAAGCTAAGTTATTTGAAACTCCCTGGTAAAGATTGTTTGAAATGAAAACAAATTAAATAGTAATTTGTGAAAACAAATCGAGATTTAAAATAAATCCAGTTAAGTGGTAACTGGATTTGATTAGGATGATATCAAGTAAGTTAGATTGATAAGAGTTTGAAAGTCAAGAGTGGTACTTGAAATTGAAAATGGCATTTGGCTTGGATAAGCGAATAGCTGTGTTGAGGATAAATTGATCAGAGTTTGATTGGGTTGACATTGGTATATGCTGAACTGACAGTAGATGAAAGGATATAATGATATGCCCAACAAAAAGGTACAAGTTTATATTATGTATGGGTTTGAAATTTTGATGAGCCGAATTGGCAAGCCGCTTGGCTGTTTGATTTTCTTTTGGGTTGGAGAAGGCCTAAAGAGGCGAGATGTAGTTGTACCGATTGAGCCGTACAAAGGAGGTGCTGGCGAATTTTTTTGAAAAGTTATGGCGTTAGAAAATTTTCAGGATTTTTGAAAATTTTCGTCGATAAGAATTAATTAATATTTAGTTGAAATTAAATTGGTTCAGTTGAAACTGAAGTTAAGAAGTGAACGAATAAATTTTAACCAGTCAATAGAGATATTTCCTACCTTAGCAATTTCGAGGACGAAATTATTTTAATGTGGGGAAGAATGTAACGACCCGTATTTTCTGCGATATATAATTAACTTATTTAATTATATAAATAGTGGTTTAGAATTTAAATGGTCGTTTAATTAAATAACTTTGAGTATTTAATTAATATAAAAATTAAATAATATATTTGATTCAGAAATAATCAAAAATAGTGCAATTCACAGAACAGTGTGAATTGGATTATATATAAGGTATTATTCAGTTTAGAGTTGAATTATATTCACGAATATATTTAATTAACGATGGTTGAACGTATAAATTTTAATATAGTTGTAATCGAGCTCGAAATGGCGTGGTAGTTCGCGATTTGGCGATTCTAACTTTAAACGAATATACAGAAGCCGTTTTAAATCGGAATCTGTGAAACAAGAAACGTTAGGAGCTGGTGAAGTATATTTTTCTAATGGGAGAGAAAAAAATCGGGATTTCTTCATGTAGATTTTGATTTATGTCCAAATCAAATTTTAGAAAAGTCGCTATGGAATTCCTTTATAATTTATAACGATTTATTTATATTTTGAAAAGGAATTTCATTGTAAATCGAATATCGATTTATATCGGGATTTTAAATATCAAGCTAGAAATTTATATAGGAATATTCTAGAGCTGTATGATATCATATGTGAATATATACGATAATATTTATTTATAAATATTTAATTTAATTGTTTTTAAATATATTTAATATTTAAAAGGGTTATTTAGAGCTTCAAAAATAGCCAATTTTGCAAACGACCTCAGAATTCGACGAAACTAATTTTGTTGGATCCGTAATGTTAAATTATTATTGGATTTCAATTTCCGTGATTTTTGAAGTCAGTATGTAGCCGTGGGCGATTTTAAAGTGGAAAACAATCGATATTTTGACGGTTAAAAATACACTGTGTGAGCAAACGATGTCGGAATTCGACGAAACCAGTTTCGTTGGGACCGTAATATCCAACTAAAAGTGTATGCCAATTTTCATGATTTTTGGGTATCATGTGTGATCATAGGAATTTTTGAGGATAAATAAAAATAGTGTTTGCTTATAAACCAATAGAATAATCGAATATAAAAATATTATAACTACCCTATAAAATACCCTTAACTTCCTAACCTAATTCACAATTCCTCTGGTCAAACAAAAAAATGCGCCGCTACTAGGAAAAAACTCTTCAACATTTCGTGAGCATTCAATAAATTCTATAAATTCAAATGAAATTTTATAAATCTTATATCATATATATTTGAAGCCGTTGAAGCGAGAGCTTCAGGCTTGTAGTGGTTTTAACAGACTCGGTGGTATTTGTTTTAGTAGTCGAACTACATCAGCGACCTAGGGTTTTGATTTTAGGGAAATAGAAGCTTCAATTCAGGTTTTCATTACCAATTTTGAATCGAAGAGGTAAAATAAGGTCTGACCGCAAGTTTTGGGGGTAACGGATGAAATATATTGTCGCGCGTTTCGACAGTAGCAGTGCGGTTGGGCTGAAGCCGTGAGGGAAAGGGTGGTTTGAGTTTGATCCTTCTGGCATTAGTAGATGAGGATTTGAAATTGCGGAACAAAGGTAGTTGCAGTTCTTAAAATGGTGGAGCAACAATGGTGGAGTGCAGTTCGATTCGATACTGAGCAGTGATGTTGTTTTTCAGAATTTGTTCCGAGTTGGTTGAAACTGGTGTGGGGATGAAGAGGATTTGATGAGGGAAGTTTCGGTATTTGTTTGGTGAATTTTCGAGAAGCAAGGATGGAGAAACGATCAGAAGTGGGTGGAGAAATTACCATCAGAAGGCCGCTCGATTTATGCTTGGAGAAGGAGTGCGGACGGGTAGGCATGAATGAAGATGGGCCAATTTTTGAGAGATTAAGCCCAACTAGATAGAAAGGGAATCAAATTTATTTTAATTAAAAATAGTACAAATTTGTAGAAATTGATAACTTTGTCATACATTGTCAGAATTGGGCAAAACAGGATCCGTTAGGATCATATGGACGAGAGCTACCCAATGAAAATGACTAGAAGTAATTCTTAGCTCATTACAATTTATGGCGAAATAAATTGTCCGTCTGAACCAACAGATGCAAATCGTCATTTAACTGTTAACACGTAATGTGAGTAAAACTCACTAACTCTGAACAGTTCTATTTTTATAACATATATTTAGAACTGATAAATGATGACTGGTTGTTGTGTGTTAACTGTTTGGTTAAATTACTTGTGTATTGGTTGAAATTGTAGATAACGATATATATATATATAAATCGTTAATCAAATATTGATTCTGTTTATAAGAATACTTTGTATTTGTGTTAGTGGTGTTGATTAACATCTATGATGCAAGGAAACAGGTTGGAGGGGTCCAACTGGACTCCTCAATATATAAAATATTGTTTTGTTTCATATATTGTAATATATGATGTGATATATAATCTATTGTTGATTATGTGTGTTTGAATGATATCGATCACTGTTGTTGGTATTTTAAATACCATAAGAAATACTGGATGTAAAAGAGGGATTTTCAAAATATATTTTGAAAATAAATTATTTATATAAAATCGATGGATTTTATATATAAAAGGAAAAAGGATTTTATAAAAAGAAATTAACTATAAAATCAAATGAAATCAAAAAGGAGATATTTGTAAAAAACTTACAAATGGAAAAGTAAAGGAAATATTTATTTGTTAAATAAATAGATTAAAAAAGGGACATTGTTTATAAATGAATTAGAATGCACCAAAAGAGAAAATATTTAAAAAATCAAAGATAGAATTAAAAAGGGAATTATTTATAAAATCAAAGGATTTTATAAAGAGGAATATTTATTGGGATAATAAATAAAATCATATAAGAAATATTTGTTAGGATACTAAATAAAAGAGAAAAGGGATATTTATTTAGAATTCTAAACAAATGAAAAAGGGACATTTATTTAGAAATAAATAAAATTAAAAGAGAATATTTATTTAGAAAATAAATAGAACAAATATAAAGGGAAAATATTTGTAAAACAAATATAAAGGGAAATTATTTGTGAAACAAATATAAAAGGAAATTATTTGTGAAAAGGATTTGAAAAGGGGATATTTGTAAACCATTTACAAATAGAGTTGAAAAGGAAAGATTTGTAAACCATTTACAAATAGGATGGAAAAGGAATTATATATTTATGAAATAAATAGAGTTAAAAAGGTAATTTTAAATAAGATTTAAGTGTTAGAAACTTAATGGATTATGTAAAAGAAATAATCGATTAGAGTTAACCGAACAAAGTTAACCAGATAAAATTAATTGAACGTAGTTAATCGAATTACGTTTAATTGAATATTAGTTATTCAATTAGAGTTGATCAAATATAGTATTTGAGATAGAGTTAAACAAACATAGTTATTCAGGATGAGTTGCCATCTCGTACGACTGCCAGCGTAATTCGCAGGGCTATAAATAGCCTACGGCAGTCGGATGTTTCCTGAGGGAATCAGGTGTAACCATTGTGATCGCTGCGATCTAGAGTCAAGCGAATGAAGTTAAATCGAATATTATTTATTCGATAGGAGATAATCAAGTTGAGATTAATAAGTTAAGTTAGTCAAGTTGAGTTAATCGAGTATGATTAGTCAAACCAAGTTATTCGAATCGAGTGGGTGGAACCAAGCTAGTCGAGCCGAGTTAATCGAATCGAGTTGGACGAACCAAGTTAGTCGAATATGGTTAGTCAAATCGAGTTAAGATAATCGAGTTAAGATTATCAAGTTAAGTATTCGAGTTAAGATTTTCGAATTAAGTAATAGGGTTAAGTTATCGAGTTCAGATAATCGAGTTATAGTTCATTCGAAGTAGAGTTATCGAATATCACTTATTCGAAGTAGAGTTATCGAATATCACTTATTCAAAGTAGAGTTATCGAATATAGTATATTCGAAAGGAGTCAAATCGAATATAGTTCAGTTGAGAAGGGTAATCAAATATAGTTTATTTGAAAGGAGTTAATCGAGTATAGTTATTCAAAGAAAGGAGTTATCAAATATAGTTATTTGAAGTGCAATAATCGAATATAAGTTACTCGAAGGGAGTTAATCGAATATTAGTTATTCGAAGGAGTTAATCAAATAGAGATTACTTGAAAGAGAATTATACGTCGAATTCGATTATATCGAATTCGAGAACGTATTATTTACTTTCCGATTTTTAAATTAAGATTTATTTATTTATAAATAAATTAGAGTAGGTTAATTATTCAAAGTAAGAAATAAAAGTTAGATGTTAAGTTAGATATTTCAGAATTAGGGATTATAACGTTATAGTTATAATCAATGATTTAAATAAAGAAGTGGATTAGTAAATTGAGTCCGAGGGAGACATAAAGAAGTTTGTTAAAGGTTTAAAAGATAAACTTTGACTATTTCAAAGTTAAAACTTTGTTCAGTTAAGGTCTGAGAGGTAATTATACCCTAACTTTATTGACTTCCTTCTTAACTAAGGAATGGTAAGATTTGATAGAAATGATGGTCAAGTGAATTTAGTAAATGGTTTGAGTTGGCATAGCGATGTTTGATTTAAACATCAGCTTAAATCCAGTGAAGGATTTTGGAATGTTTTCCAAATAAGAATCAGAAATGTTTTCTGATAATAGAAATAAGAATCTAGAAATATGGAAACAGAAGATAAGTAAATTAATGAACTAAAGAGATAAATGTTAAATGATAATTGATCGATATAATTTCCATCTGGAAATAATATCGTTGTTTGCACACATGTTTTTCTTTGATAGTTAAATCACAGACTATCAAAGTTTTGACCATTTTAACGTTGTTAATATGGAGAGACCGGTTGGATTATTATCCGAAGAACCACTCCGTATTGGCGTAAGCGTTGCGAATCATATATGCCAAAGAAAATTGAAGAGGGAGTAAAGTGCAAGGGCTATTGTATAAATCTTAGGTAAAGATTGCCTAAGATGGGTGTACTGAATAGTGACTTCGGTTTGTCCAGTCCCAGGACATCTTGCATGGAAGAAGGTCTAACAGAGTATATCTAATAGATCGCGTAAGTTGATCTCTTCAAACGTATTCACATTTGGTGGCGGAGGAATTCATTTCTCTTAGCTGTATATCTGTGTTATTTTTTGGATAAATCAATTTGTGATTTTAAAGGGTATGACAATGTGATATTCTAAGTGAATGAAGATGTGGCATGTAAAAGATAAGCGTAGCTTCTAGCCTCACATCCGGTAAATGACAAAAATCGGGCAGGCAGCATGGCTATGTGGGTAGCTGCCATTAGGGTGTATAATTACCTATCTAGAGATATTTATTTCATTCTTTAATCTGTTCGATGCTGTCACATTCGGGAAACGGTTGCTGATCCCAACCGTTGGTGATATACATTCGATACACTCAAGCGAAATGGGTGGTCGGTCATGTGTGGTCGGGTTGCAAGATGTTCTTGTTGAACCCGGTGTATTCCTCTCTAGAGGTACACTAGGGAAAGGTGGTTCCATACCTTGTCATAGTTGGAAATCCATTATCCAATAAGTGCCCGCGATTTTGATTGTATACTATGTATGTAGAAACGTGAGATGAAAGCATTTCTTCTAGATTATTATATTGTGGTTGATAGACATTATTATAATATCAATGAGTTTGATATAAAGATTAATTTGGATTCTCATAAGGGAAGACTCGTTCCGTTATACGGCGTGGTCTTATGAGATACCTTTTTTTGCTCAAACTGATTTAAATTGTTTTACCCACACCAGTCCCATGACTGACCCAGAGTTTATTTTGTTTTGTTTTCCTAAACTCTTGGGTACCCAATTTTGTACGGGCAGTCAAGTAGTCGAGGGTTTACGGATACTTGAAGAGCTAGAGCAGGAGGCTTTAGGATCATATAGTTATTGTTTATTTCCGCTGTGTGTAAGTGTTGTACTTTGGAAATGATATGTATATTCAAGTACAGATGTATATTTCAAGATTTGATATATATTATATGTTATTCATTCCGCTGTGAGGTTCGTGTTACTCTGATGTTGTGTTCTTCTTCTTCTTCTATTCTAAGTTTCTATCTTATCTATTCCACCCTCTAATTTCTTTCATTAACCATCCGGTATTTTCGACTCTTGATGTTCGATATGTGTTGTATATCAGATAATTAAGGTCGACTTTTTCCGGATCGTTACAAAATAATAGCTCATTGGTTGTTTGCATGCCCTGAAATATTTGTGTGGTTATTAAATACATGTTAGTTATTTAGGATTGGTGTTTATGGCATTATATATATATTGGTGGTTGGATTCCCACAGTATCATTAGTGGATGACTGCGGTATCATTAGCGGATGATTTCCCTATGCGCCCCACAATATATATAGTGGATGACCTTCATACCGCGATATCCTACCTCGAAGCAGGATGGGTATTATTTATACTGGCTAACTTCTTTTGATGCAGGAAAAACAGGTTGGAGGAATTCAACTGGATTCCTCAAAATTTATTATTGTTTGTTTTCACATATATATTATCATATATGTTGTGTTATATAACCCGTGATTTGATAATTGAGTGTATTTGGATATTTAAATATCACTGGGCCAAAATGTTGATATATAAAAATATCGTGAAAGCGATATTTGTGATTTAAATTGAAAATTCTATTTTTCTAAAAGTAGAATTTGAAATTCGAATGGACTAAAAATATTAACTTGTTTTGAATAAATAAAACAAGTATTGAAATTTATAAACGATGTTTATAAATTAAAAATCAGGGAATTGAAGAAAATGTATAAACCATGTATATAAATAAAATGGAATGATCTTCATTGGAAAATACGGAAAATGAAGTGAATTTATAAATGATGTTTATAAATAAAAAATCATTTGGATAATTTGGAAAATATAAATTCAAAGGTGAATTTAAAAAGGAATTGAAATTAGTTCAAAAAAGAAACGATAAATCTATTCTGATATTCAGAATGTAAATGAATTAAAATAAATCTGTATGGATTTATGATTTAAATTCGATTAGTTTGAATTTATTTAAATAAAATATTTTCAAAAGAAAATATTAGGATTTTATTTAGTAGAAGTTTAATTTTTAAATATGGAAATAAATTCGGTGTTATATATATAAGTTAGTAAATATAATCTATTCCAAAATAAGATTTTGGGTTTTCACATAGAATTTGAAATGAAACTTGTTTTATTTTACAAAACAAGGAAGTTGGATTTATAAACAATATTTATAAATCTAGTGAAATAAATTATCATTAGATAATTTGAGGGTATAAATTTATGTATGAATTTGAAAAGTAGAATTTTAATGGAATCGAAATAGAAACTTGTTTTAATATATAAAACAAGAAAGTTAAATTTATAAACGATGTTTATAAATTAAGTGAGATAATTATCACTTGGATAATTTAAATATTTAAATTCAAATATTGTAACACCCCGAATTTCGGTTAATGCTAAAATTCACTAATTACAGAATAAATAATCTCAGATGTGAGAATTGGGGGAAACGGGCTGCGTCATTGCGTTCGTCTCGGAAAAATACGCAAAATAGAGTCCGAGTTTTCGAGAATCGGAATCCGTATGGCCCAGTTATGGCCCAATGAAGTTGGCAGAAAATTTAAGATAAAAACAGAATTAAATATTTAAAAGAGCAGATTTCGAATTTGGAGCCTGCGAGGTCCAGGCGGGAAAATTCCCGCCCTAGCCATGTCGACAGGGCTGTCGACTGCCCTGTCGACTTGCCTGTCGACAGGGGTGCGACGCCCAGTAAAACTGGGTGCACCAGTTTGGGTTTTAGGCTGGGTTTGAGGGCTGAGTCTAGAAGCTTCCGAGATCTGATGGTTCTAATCTAACCTAGGGTTAATCCTATGGCCTAAAAACACTACCTAATCCTATAAATAAGACCCCAATCCTACCCTAATTCATTCATAATTAGATCTTGTAACTAAACTATGGCAAAATGAAACTTGATCATGGCCTCCACAAATCAATGAAGAGAGTTGCAAGCTAATCAACCTCTAATCATCATCTTCTTCATGTTTAGCAACTAGTTCTACTTCATAAGTTTGCTAATCTTGGTTTTGGTGAGTTTCTATCACTTTGATGATCAATTGCTAAATTAAGTAGATGAGATATGATGAGATCTATGGTTTTGCATGCGGATTAATGGGTTTTCAAGTCATATGATATGATGTGAATATGCTAATCTATGTATAATATTAATCCTATGTTTATGCAAGTTGAATATGTGAGTTTATGCATGTTGAATATGTGAGTTTATGCATGTTGAATATGTGAGTTTATGCATGTTGAATATGTGAGTTTATGCATGTTGAATATGTGAGTTTATGCAAGTTGGATATGTGGGTTTATGCAAGTTAAGTATGTGGTTTTATGCATGCTAAGTGTTTGGTATTATGCATAAATCATGACATGCAAGTTTACCCTTTTAAATGTGATGCATACATATGCAAGATGACACCTTTATATGCTATGTATATATATATGTGCATGTTTACCCTCCTTTAAGATGCAAGTCATATATGCAAGTCCAACATGTTATGCAAGTTATGTGTATGATGTTATGTAAGTTATGTGCATGTTGTTATGCAAGTTCAGATGCAAGTTATGTGTATGATGTTATGCAAGTTATGTGCATGATGTTATGCAAGTTATGTGTATGTTGATATGCAAGTTATGTTTATGATATTATGCAAGTTATGTGTATGATGTTATGCAAGTTAGCATGTAACATGTTGTGCAAGTTCACACCTTTAAGACACATGCAAGTTCACCTTTGTATAACCTATGAACACTTATGCAAGTTGCCTTTATACATGACATATGTATGTTCATGCAAGTTGGGTTATTTAATAATGCTAGTTGGGTTAGTATCATGATGTAAGTGGACCCCTTTTAACCCATGTTAATGCTAAAGTATGCTAAGTGAAACCCATGTTAATTGTGAAAGAATCTTCTCTTGGAAATATGTCGTGTTAGCATAAGTACGTGGGGAAACGATGGGGTTAATAGACATGTTAACGAAATGGTGTGAAATGGTTATGATTAAGCATACCATAAAATGAATAAGCATAAGTGGGAATTTACCTATTGAGTTAGGTCTACCCCATGGGAATTTACCTATTAAGTTAGGTCTACCCATGTTATGGAATTGGGAATTTACCTATTTAGTTAGGTCTACCCATATTCTTAAAAATGTGTAATTAATTAGGGATAATTAATATAAATATGGGGGTGATTAATTAGGTGTAATTAATCAACTAAGACACGAGGTTGGACCCTTTTGTAGCGGAAGTCTGCCCGGAACCGACCGGCCATCCAGCGGCTACAAATGATTGGCCCAATGTGAGAGGTCTTAGGCATAAATTAAATACGTGACAAGTGTAAAGACACGAGGTTAGACCCAGTTATGGCGTAAGGCTGCCCGGAACCGACCGGCAGATCCAGCTGCCATAAAAGACGGTCTAATGTGAGAGGTCTTTACAAGGGTTACGTTCTTAATTAATTAATTAAGAAACACTTAACCAAATTAGCATGTAGAGGGACATGAGGGGTTAAGTGGGTGCCTTGGGTGGCATGTGGAAATGTAGTGGTTGCCCTGGGTGGCAATAGAAAATACGATTAGAATACTTAACCAAAGTGGGACATGTAATTAAACATGATTAAAGGGTTAAGTAAGTGCCATGGGTGGCATGTAGAAATCTAGTGGGTGCCTTAAGGGGCAATTGAAATATGATTAGATGACTTAACCAAAACTTAACATGTAAGTGGGCATGATTATAAAAAGGGGTTAAGTGGGATGCACTAGATAAAATTTCAAGCTTAGGTGGTAGCTTGTGGGGGCCCATTTCAACCAATATCCCAAACGTATCTTTGTGGGCTCGACTCAAGTCGAGTGACGGGACACGCATATTGGGCTTGACTATAAGAGGCCAAACCGGGTTAACGGTGGCAACGCGGGACCAACGGGTTTCATATGCGTGTGTGGACCCGGGCTGGTTGGTAAGTCGTTGTTGCATCGTGTAGATATAAAGCCGTGCACCGTTGATATTATCAGGTGGCCACGTTGGGGAATGATACACCCCAATTGTGGGACCAGCACGGGTATCTACAGTAGGGAGCCGATCGCTTGGGAGTAGTGGGTACACCTATGTAGTCAGATAGGGGTACACGAAACTACTAAATTACTAAGTACACTTAGTGGGATCAACCTTTAAGTAGGAATGACTGGTGTGGTGCAGTGTAGTAATTATCCTTGGGTGGGTAGATGCGTCTTTACGGTTATCTTAGTTTGTCCTAAGTCTACCAAGCTGCTTAGTGTAGCCATTCATCCCCAGACGTTACCGTATATCAAGCTTATGTCTTCTCTGGTTACTTTAATGATTGTATTGTTAAAGTTATAGGACTCACTCAGACTTATGTCTGACCCCGTTGTTTTTATCTTTTTCCCCCAACCCCAGGTTATCAGAGTGGGCCTAGTGCTAGTGGGCCTTGATCGGATTGCTGTATCCATCCTTTGGAGCTTGGACCTTTGAAGTAAAGCCCAGTTCATCTTTTATGGCTATTGTTTACTTAGTGGGATTATGTACTTATTTTTATCAGGATGGATATTTGTACTTGACTCTTGTATGGTTTTCATGATGTAACCAAACATGTTTTATTTTCTGCTGCAATGAAATGATGTTTTAAATTTTCAAGTATTACTTATATCTGTCTTGCTGTAATTTTTCTGTTCTATACTCACTAAAAATACTCCACCAAAACTAAGGCATTCCCTTAATGAGTGACCTTAGCGGGTGTGGGGTGTTATACGTGGTATCAGAGCAAAGGTTACCAGAAAAGATAAAATTTTTAGAAAAACTACTTTTCTAAGAAAATTTTTGGAAGGAGTATTTTCGAAAACATGTCTTATAAGAGAAAGGTTTTTGAAAGAAAAGCATAATCCCCGATAGCCATATCTTTATCCTTTTGAATTCTCCGTTTGAATCTTTCCTCTTTCGTTTCAGCATGGCTGAAGATCTTAATCTTCCGGACGGTGTAGCGATACCAGTATGGTATAGGAGGTTGTTAGAGGCTAAGGTCGCCGCTGCAAGTCCAGCGAATGTTTCTCTACTACCCGTTACACCCGTTCCTCCTCGCGCGGATACTTTTGCTAAGACTTGTAAGGAATTTAAGGCTATGGGAGGGAAACCTTTTGTAGGAGCTAGGGATTGGCTCAAGGAGACGGAAGAATTGATGGAAATCCTTGAAGTGGAAGAAGGAAAGAAAGTCAAGTTAGCCGCTTGGTTGATGGAAGGGGAGGCCTCGCTATGGTGGAAGGTCACTAATGGAGAACCCCCTGTTGACTCTTGGGCAGATTTCAGGCAAAGGTTTGAGGCAAAGTTTCTTTCAAGAGTGGAAGAAAATCTGTACGTGGAAAGGTTCTTGAACTTAAAGCAAGGGAACTTGTCGGTGAAAGAATATGTTAACGAGTTTAACCAGTTAGCGAGATTCAACATAGACTTGGTAAACACACCGGAAGAGAAAGCTCTGAGACTCGTTAAAGGCTTGAACGAACCGATGCGCGGATTGGCTATGTCTTACATCCCTATGGGGGTCACTTTTGAGAAGCTAGTGGACATGGCACTTATGCATGAGGAAGAGAAGGGTCCCAATGCTATTAAAGTACCCGAGAAGGAAGGAGATCAAAAGAGACTTCCGCAACAACAGCAAAACGAAGGTGGGAAAAGCAACGGTGGCAAGGGAAAGAAGAAGTGCTTCAATTGTGGAACACTAGGCCACCTAAGCAAGGATTGTCGCAAGAAGAAGAAGACTGGCTGCTTCCACTGTGACGAAGCAGGGCATCTAGTGAAAGACTGTCCTAAGAAAGAGCAAAGGACGGGGTCTACCTCAGGAGGATGGGTGCAAGTTCTTGTGGCACCAGCTCAGGCAAGGGGGCAAGTTCAGGCTCTCGCAGCTCCACCGATTCGAGAAAGAGGTAGAACTATTTCCGTGGAAAGTCTAGTTTTTCTGTTTGATTATCATGTCCGTACTTTATTTGATTCTGACACATTGAGTTCGTTTATCTCATCGTTAGTTGAGTCACTGCACATAAACACCAGTTTAGTAGATGATCCCTTAGTTATTTCAAACCCAATTGGGGCTCCATGACGTGTTTGGGTTTGAAAGTTGCTATACTTAGCGCTGAGTTTAGATGTGATGCTTGTTGGGCTTCACGGGCTATGGGTTAGTTTTGGGCATAGACTGGTTATCCAGTAGGGGTGCCGTTCCTGATTTTGAAGGGAGAGTTGTTAGGCTTATGACCCATTTGGGTAACACTCTCGAGATCTCTTGTAATCCCATGGAATCTGTTATGCTAAGTTATCTAGAATCGCTTGACACGTCGGTCGAGAGTTTGCGATCTGTTAGAGTGGTCCGGGAATACTCGGATGTGTTTGAGGGAGGTGAAGGGCTTACCTCCGGAGCGGGAGATTGACTTCCGAATATATCTGGTAGATAATGCCAAACCAGTATCTTGGCCAGTGTGCCACACGGCTCCTCGTGAGAGGAGGGAACTCGATAAGCAAGTAGGTGGTTTGCTTAAGAAGGGGTTCATAAGACGAAGTATATCGGAGTGGGGTGCTCCAGTAGTTTTTGCTGCGAAGGCGGATGGGTCCCTCAGACTTTGTGTAGGCTAAAGAGAACTGAATAAACTCATAAAGGAGAATCGACACCCATTGCCGAGGATTGATGATCTCTTTGATCAGTTAGTTGGCGCCTCAGTATTTGCACAGTTGGACTTAGCCACGGGGTTTTGTCAGTTGAGAGTGGCTGAGGATAGTATAGAGAAGACTGCCTTTAGGACTCCGGATAGTTTTTATGAGTGGCTAGTGACGCCATTTGGTTTGACGAACGCCCCCGCATATTGGTTTGATGAGAAGGGTGTTCAGGGAGTACCTAAATAAGTTCGTAATGGTCTTTGTAATGACACCTTGGTCTTTTCTGGGAACGAAATAAGTTTTCGTATGTACTCAATAGGTTGAGCAAAGTCAGTCATGATATAAAACGGAGGTTTTGGAGCGAGACTGGCAAGGACATCCAGGGTTGGACAAGGGGCTTAATTATTTAGCCGTTTTTTTTTACTAGTATCATCTCACGTAGGTCGTCTGAATTCGAAGGAGGTATCCCTTGGGTGTTGGTCTGATATTGGTTTAGGCCTTTGGGGCTTGCATTTGGGGAATGCCGAGTTCGACTAGGGTGGTCTGCGTGAGAGGTGAGCAGTTGTGATGATTTTGGATGATATCCTGGTGGAGAAGAGCATGCCCTACATCTTAGGGAAGTGTTGGAGACTCTTCGAGCACATAGTCTTAGGACAGCAAAAGTGGATGAGATTCTTAGCATCCTATGAGTTTGAGATAGCGTATACCCATGGCAAGGGTAATGTGGTAGCGGGCGCCTTAAGTAGAGAAAGGTTGTCCTTAAGTTCATTGTTCGTTGAACGACGGAGCTTAGATTTAATTTCTATGTCTGACTTTATACCTTCCGTTGACTTTGTACCCGGTTTGCTAGCCTCCTTGGGGGTTAGGCCTACTCTTTTGGGATGAATTGACGAGGCATATCGGGACGACCCACAGTTGGTTGAGTTAGTAGAGGAGCTCATGAGGAGGAGGTCGTCCAGCCATTTGAGTAGGGACACCCTAGATGGTAAGGGGTGGTTGTGTAAAGATGGTAGACTTTGTGTACCATAAACAAGGGTTTGAGGAAGGCTATACTTGTTAATGCACATCGGTCGAAAATGACCATTCATCCGGGTGGGGACAAGATGTACCAAGACATGAAGCGGATTTTCTTTTGGGCCAGTATGAAGAAAGATGTGGCCAAGTATGTCGCTAGATGCTTGGTGTGCTAACAAGTGAAAGCAAAGTAAAAGAAAACCCGGAGGGTTGCTTCACCCGTTGGAAGTTCCGTAATGGGAAGTGGGATAGTGTCTCGATGGATTACCGAAATCAAGGAAGGGTAATATGGGGATTGGGCTTATGGTAGATAGACTTACTAAGTGTGCCCATTTCATACCCGGGAAGAGCAAGAGCACTGTTCCATGTCTAGCTTCAGTTTATATTCGAGAGATAGTTCGGTCGCAAAGGAAACATGACGTATTCCATGTGTCACGTTTGAGGAAATACCTACATGAGACCGCAGAGGCGGTAGAGACGGGCTTACTTTAAGAAGTAAAGGTAGAGCGTGATGTGATTATTCGACGAGCTCCTACCCGCATCCTTGGGTCAGAGATTAGGAAGTTGAGAAACAGAGAGGTTCGGCTAGTCAAAGTGAAAAGGGGAGAAGGTGAGAGCAATGCTACTTGGGAGACAGAAGCAAAGATGCGTTCGTTATACCCGTTCCTTTTTGAGGGTATGTCCTTTAATTTCTCCTCTATCGTTTGTCTAGTACTTATCTTATCTTTAGTATGTCCTCTCGTTAGTACCTTTGACCTTTAGATAGGGTAAACCTATGGTTGAAACATGTGTTTGAGACATGTTATGATTGATGGATGCATGTGGATGCAAGTGGTTGCTAGTGGTTGCTCGTGGATGCATATACACACACTCTAGGCACTAGATCGGCTCAGTCACTTCATATTGCATATTGCATATAATTGTGTGAAGGTAGTTATATTTACGGGTGTATAATGATTGTGTTATCATATGGATGATGCATTTTGATGAATGATTGTGCACTCATATAGATACTGTATGTGTCGATAGGGTTCTCTCGCATACATAATGGATGCATGGCACTGTCATGGTTTGCATATGTTCGTACATTAGATAGGGAACATATACACACACTTTTCGCATATGCTCATACATCATTAGAAATTGTTTTAAGGACAATGGATGCCCGTGTTTGATGGATTGAGTAGATGGTTGTTTGGATGGTAGGATATGCATTCTCCTTAGCTTAGAGATTTCGGGGACGAAATCCTTTAAGGAGGGGAGAATGTAACACCCCGAATTTCGGTTAATGCTAAAATTCACTAATTACAGAATAAATAATCTCAGATGTGAGAATTGGGGGAAACGGGCTGCGTCATTGCGTTCGTCTCGGAAAAATACGCAAAATAGAGTCCGAGTTTTCGAGAATCGGAATCCGTATGGCCCAGTTATGGCCCAATGAAGTTGGCAGAAAATTTAAGATAAAAACAGAATTAAATATTTAAAAGAGCAGATTTCGAATTTGGAGCCTGCGGGGTCCAGGCGGGAAAATTCCCGCCCTAGCCATGTCGACAGGGCTGTCGACAGGGCTGTCGACAGGGCTGTCGACTGCCCTGTCGACTTGCCTGTCGACAGGGGTGCGACGCCCAGTAAAACTGGGTGCACCAGTTTGGGTTTTAGGCTGGGTTTGAGGGCTGAATCTAGAAGCTTCCGAGATCTGATGGTTCTAATCTAACCTAGGGTTAATCCTATGGCCTAAAAACACTACCTAATCCTATAAATAAGACCCCAATCCTACCCTAATTCATTCATAATTAGATCTTGTAACTAAACTATGGCAAAATGAAACTTGATCATGGCCTCCACAAATCAATGAAGAGAGTTGCAAGCTAATCAACCTCTAATCATCATCTTCTTCATGTTTAGCAACTAGTTCTACTTCATAAGTTTGCTAATCTTGGTTTTGGTGAGTTTCTATCACTTTGATGATCAATTGCTAAATTAAGTAGATGAGATATGATGAGATCTATGGTTTTGCATGCGGATTAATGGGTTTTCAAGTCATATGATATGATGTGAATATGCTAATCTATGTATAATATTAATCCTATGTTTATGCAAGTTGAATATGTGAGTTTATGCATGTTGAATATGTGAGTTTATGCATGTTGAATATGTGAGTTTATGCATGTTGAATATGTGAGTTTATGCAAGTTGGATATGTGGGTTTATGCAAGTTAAGTATGTGGTTTTATGCATGCTAAGTGTTTGGTATTATGCATAAATCATGACATGCAAGTTTACCCTTTTAAATGTGATGCATACATATGCAAGATGACACCTTTATATGCTATGTATATATATATGTGCATGTTTACCCTCCTTTAAGATGCAAGTCATATATGCAAGTCCAACATGTTATGCAAGTTATGTGTATGATGTTATGTAAGTTATGTGCATGTTGTTATGCAAGTTCATATGCAAGTTATGTGTATGATGTTATGCAAGTTATGTGCATGATGTTATGCAAGTTATGTGTATGTTGATATGCAAGTTATGTTTATGATATCATGCAAGTTATGTGTATGATGTTATGCAAGTTAGCATGTAACATGTTGTGCAAGTTCACACCTTTAAGACACATGCAAGTTCACCTTTGTATAACCTATGAACACTTATGCAAGTTGCCTTTATACATGACATATGTATGTTCATGCAAGTTGGGTTATTTAATAATGCTAGTTGGGTTAATATCATGATGTAAGTGGACACCTTTTAACCCATGTTAATGCTAATGTATGCTAAGTGAAACCCATGTTAATTGTGAAAGAATCTTCTCTTGGAAATATGTCGTGTTAGCATAAGTACGTGGGGAAACGATGGGGTTAATAGACATGTTAACGAAATGGTGTGAAATGGTTATGATTAAGCATACCATAAAATGAATAAGCATAAGTGGGAATTTACCTATTGAGTTAGGTCTACCCCATGGGAATTTACCTATTGAGTTAGGTCTACCCATGTTATGGAATTGGGAATTTACCTATTTAGTTAGGTCTACCCATATTCTTAAAAATGTGTAATTAATTAGGGATAATTAATATAAATACGGGGGTGATTAATTAGGTGTAATTAATCAACTAAGACACGAGGTTGGACCCTTTTGTAGCGGAAGTCTGCCCGGAACCGACCGGCCATCCAGCGGCTACAAATGATTGGCCCAATGTGAGAGGTCTTAGGCATAAATTAAATACGTGACAAGTGTAAAGACATGAGGTTAGACCCTGTTATGGCGTAAGGCTGCCCGGAACCGACCGGCAGATCCAGCTGCCATAAAAGACGGTCTAATGTGAGAGGTCTTTACAAGGGTTACGTTCTTAATTAATTAATTAAGAAACACTTAACCAAATTAGCATGTAGAGGGACATGAGGGGTTAAGTGGGTGCCTTGGGTGGCATGTGGAAATGTAGTGGTTGCCCTGGGTGGCAATAGAAAATACGATTAGAATACTTAACCAAAGTGGGACATGTAATTAAACATGATTAAAGGGTTAAGTAAGTGCCATGGGTGGCATGTAGAAATCTAGTGGGTGCCTTAAGGGGCAATTGAAATATGATTAGATGACTTAACCAAAACTTAACATGTAAGTGGGCATGATTATAAAAAGGGGTTAAGTGGGATGCACTAGATAAAATTTCAAGCTTAGGTGGTAGCTTGTGGGGGCCCATTTCAACCAATATCCCAAACGTATCTTTGTGGGCTCGACTCAAGTCGAGTGACGGGACACGCATATTGGGCTTGACTATAAGAGGCCAAACCGGGTTAACGGTGGCAACGCGGGACCAACGGGTTTCATATGCGTGTGTGGACCCGGGCTGGTTGGTAAGTCGTTGTTGCATCGTGTAGATATAAAGCCGTGCACCGTTGATATTATCAGGTGGCCACGTTGGGGAATGATACACCCCAATTGTGGGACCAGCACGGGTATCTACAGTAGGGAGCCGATCGCTTGGGAGTAGTGGGTACACCTATGTAGTCAGATAGGGGTACACGAAACTACTAAATTACTAAGTACACTTAGTGGGATCAACCTTTAAGTAGGAATGACTGGTGTGGTGCAGTGTAGTAATTATCCTTGGGTGGGTAGATGCGTCTTTACGGTTATCTTAGTTTGTCCTAAGTCTACCAAGCTGCTTAGTGTAGCCATTCATCCCCAGACGTTACCGTATATCAAGCTTATGTCTTCTCTGGTTACTTTAATGATTGTATTGTTAAAGTTATAGGACTCACTCAGACTTATGTCTGACCCCGTTGTTTTTATCTTTTTCCCCCAACCCCAGGTTATCAGAGTGGGCCTAGTGCTAGTGGGCCTTGATCGGATTGCTGTATCCATCCTTTGGAGCTTGGACCGTTGAAGTAAAGCCCAGTTCATCTTTTATGGCTATTGTTTACTTAGTGGGATTATGTACTTATTTTTATCAGGATGGATATTTGTACTTGACTCTTGTATGGTTTTCATGATGTAACCAAACATGTTTTATTTTCTGCTGCAATGAAATGATGTTTTAAATTTTCAAGTATTACTTATATCTGTCTTGCTGTAATTTTTCTGTTCTATACTCACTAAAAATACTCCACCAAAACTAAGGCATTCCCTTAATGAGTGACCTTAGCGGGTGTGGGGTGTTATAAATATGAATTTAAAAGTGAATTGGGAAGTGTTTGAAATAGAACGATTGATTATATTTCGAAATTCGGAATATAAGTTGAATTGAGAAAACCCAACGAGTTTATAATTGAAATTCGATTATATCGAATTTCGTAAAATAATTTATTTCTATATAAATTAGAATTAGATATAGAAATTTAAGTTGTAAATAAATTTATAACTGAGTTATGAAGTAATCGACGGATAGTGATAATCGAGAATATTAAGTTGGGTTTGGTAAATAGGCTGAATATATATTAAAATATATTACAATGAAGTTGGAATTTATATATAAACGAAGTTTAACATGTTTATATATTAAATATAATTAAAACGAACTCGCCGCAGTGTGGTAGTTCGTAAATTGGCGTTTCGAACTTCATTTGAGTATATAAGACTCAATCTAAGTCAGAATTCTTTGAAACAAGAAACGTCAGGACCGATTTGATAATAGTTTCCTAATGGAAGAGAAAAACCCGAGTTTCGTCGTATAGATTTTGAGTTATGTCAAAAATCAAATTTTTAGAAAAAACAGCGCCATAACCATTATAAAACCGT
Organism: Allium sativum; assembly: GCA_030737875.1. Classification (NCBI taxonomy): domain Eukaryota; kingdom Viridiplantae; phylum Streptophyta; class Magnoliopsida; order Asparagales; family Amaryllidaceae; genus Allium; species Allium sativum. The sequence continues at coordinate 158,845,148 of CM060923.1, forward strand.
AATGGTTTATTTAAATAAATAAAAGCATTTTTAGTATATAAAAATCCGAGTTTGCATTAGAAAAATCCAGACTTGAGTTATAAATATATTTGAACTCAAGTGGAGTAATGAATTGATTTTTGAAACAGAAATCAGATTTTTATCTATCGAATAGAATTAACTAATTTGAAAAATGATGAGTTAATGGAAATTTCGAATTGAAACTGAACTTTGAAAGGTAAATGAGATTTGAGAATTTATATTCGAAATCGTATATGAAACGTAAGTTGAAAATGGAATTTTGATTTGTTATAAACAAGTAAACAAATATTATTTGAACGTGTTATGTTCAAATAAAAAAGTGAAATAGGCAAAAGAGATAATTAAAGAATAAATTAGCGAATTGAGTTAAAAATGATTGGATTGAGTTGGTATAAATTGGAAAAGGACGTATATGTGTTAAACAGGTATGGAATGAAGTATTTGAAGATTATAATTTAAGTGCCCGACAAAAAGGTACATGTTTAAATTCTATATGAGGTTTTATGCGTCGAATCGGCAATCCAGTTGGCTTTTTGATTTATTTTTTTTGAATAGAAACGGCCGAGAGAGGCGAGTTGAGGTCTGAATTATTTGCCGGTACAAAGGAGGTTATGGCGAATTTTTCTGGAAATTTAAGGAGGTAGAATATTTTTAAGAAAATTTAATAGTTAGAAATCAATGTATCGATATATATAGCATTCAATAAAGAAATGAACTTAAAAATAGAATATTATAACAAAAAAGGAAATCTATAAATTAGATTTGTCAAAAATAGAAAGAGAAGCGTATACGTGTTTTAGAAATGAAAAATTGGTTTAATATGGTGTTGATTATTCGAGTTAGCGGTCTTGTCTGTTTTGAAGTTAATAATATTTTCAGTCAAGGTCTGAAAGGTAATTATACCCCATTTCGATTGATTTCATTATTAGTTGATAAATAGCAAGATTCAGTCTCGAAGAGAAATGTTTAAAAAGAGTAAGTTGAAAGCAATGTTTTCGATTGTTCGTAACGATGTTTTATACAACGTTCGTTTTAGCCCAAGTAAGTGGAATTTTAGAAATATAATAAATAAATATTTCCTGAGTGTAGAAATGAACGGGCGTGAAAGAGATAAGTAATTGGAATGTTCTCCCATTAAAATTAGAAGATATTTTCTAAGTATAGAAAATATATGAAGACGATATATGTAAATGTTTTCCAAATTGCGTAAGAGGCCAAGATGATTATTGAAACATTTTGTTAACAAATATTGGTAAGGAAACGAAGAAGTTATTTAATTAATGAAATATTAATTAAGAGGCCCAATGATTTGTTTGATGGTTGGAATGTTTGTTTATTTTTCTTCGATAGTTAATAAAACCGACTATTGAAGTATTTTCCAATATCGTCGTCAATATGGAGAGACCGGTTGGATTATTATCCGAGAACCACTCCATATTGGCAGTAGTGTTGCGAATCAGATTATATTAAAATAATCGAAGATGGAGTAAAGTGCAAGGACTTTTTCTATTAATCGAAATTATGCCTTCGGTTTCGTTCAATCCCAGGACGAACGTATATGGACGAATGTCTAGCGAAGTATTTCCGTTGATCGAATATGTTGGTCTGTATAAATATATATGGTGGCGACAGATTTATTCTCTTAGCATAATATCTTGAATATATTTGTGCAAATCAATTAGTGATTAACGGATCTGACAATGTGACATTCAAAGTGATTGTGTTATAAATGAATTATAAGTAAGTGTAGCCTCAGGCCTCAACAACCGGGAAATGACAAAAATCGGGCAGGCAGCATGGCTATATAGGTAGCTCCCATTAGGGTGTATAATCACCTATCTAGAGAAATTCATTTAATTCCTTATTCTATTCGATGCTGTCAAATTCGGGAAATGGTTGTTGATCCCAACCGTTGGTGATGTAAATTCGATATACTCAAGCAAAATGAGTGGTCGGTCATGTGTGGCCGAGTTACAATATGTTCTTGTTGAACCCAGTGTATTCTCCTCTAGAGATACACCATCAAAGGGTGGTTCCATACCTTGTCATAGTTGGAAATGCATTTCCCAATAAGTGCTCGTGGTTTTTGATTGTATATTATATATTTGTGGAACGTGAGATGAAAGCGTTCCACTAGATTTCTATTTATTTGATTTAGACACTATTATAATATCAAAAGGATTTTGATATAAAGATTATAGTTTCTATCAAAAGGATTTTGTAAGTTGAATCAAGTGTTTTGGATTTTCATAAGGGAAAACCCCGTTCCGTGTTATACGGCTTGGTCTTATGAGATATCATTTGTTTTCTCAAACTGTTTACTCGTACCAATCCCATGACTGACCTGGAGTTTATTTTGTTTTGTTTTACCTATACTCTTGGGTGCCCAATTTTGTATGGGCAGTCAAGTAGTTCAGGATTTTACAAATTTATCCAAAGGAGCTTAGAGTAGGAGGCTTTAGCGTTATCTAGTTACTGCTATTTCCGTTACAGATTTATCCAAAGGATTTTAAAATTATGATATATTATATTTTGTTCCGCTACGATGTGAGATCATGTGTTGTTATATCTGTTCTTCTTCTACCTTTTTCTTCTAAAAAAAATGATTCGTATTTTCATGATATTTGGGTTAGACATGTGATGTATGTAGTCAACTCGGATAGTACGTATTTGAGGGCCATTACAGTTGGTATCAGAGCTTAAGTTAAGCGAATACCTAGGCTTTGGTGGGATGTGCTCATTAGAGATAGGGTCAGTAGTACCATAGAATGAGTTGAGCGTATATATGAGAGCGTGTATTTATTAATTGATATAAAAAATATATTTTATATTGTTGGCTAGTCTGTTGAGTGGTTTATAATTTCTGATCGAATCGTGGGACACCACGAAGTCAATTGGAAGTTCTAAACACTTGAATAGAGAATTCGACATAGTATTGTATTAAAGTTGGTAAATGAAATAATTTTACCCGAAATTCTATTTTGATATAGAAAGAATAATTTTCCGAAATTATTATAATATATGGATGCCTTGATTGTTATTATAATCATATGAGATTATAAAATTGGATTGGTTATATATATATATAACCAAATATAATTTGTATACGAATGAAATATACAAATGTGATGAACTGAAATTGGATTCAGAATCAGAATTAAGAATTTAAAATCCTGGGAAGTTGGAAAATATTTTTCTAAAGTATATTAAAATAATATTGCTTTGTATTTGAAGGATTTTTGAATCAAAAACATTTTATATGGATTTTGTAAGTGATAAAGTACTAAACTCACTTCAGTGGCTGGGAAATAATTCTGATTATGACTGCAGCATCATCAGTGTTAATTTTCTAGTTTCGAAGTGATAAATTGCTACCTTAGAAATGTTTTGATAAATATTTGTTTGAAAGAAAACAAGTTAAGTTGAAAATTCAAATGTTTTGAATTTGAATTAGTTATAAATATATATGTTTATGTGATTTCAAAAGGATTTGAAACAGAAACCCGGGGATTTGAATTCTGGAATTTAAAATTTAACTTAAGCAAGTTAAATGGATTAAAGTGAATAAATTGATTAGAATCAATTTGAATAGATTTAATCGGAATTTGAACCAGATGTGAATGTGGTGATTGAAAATCATTCGAATTAATTGAATGTAAGCATATGTGGTGTGTAATATAAATGGAAACCAAAATTTTTATTAGAACTGAAAGTCATTGAAATGTGAAGAGTTGAGTTTCAACATAAGTGAGTTATTGAAAAGGTATGGGTTCGTACCATTTTTCCTACCTTAGTAATTTTGGGGACGAAATTCTTTTAAGGGGGGAAGAATGTAATGACCTAGATTTTAGTCAATTTATTTTTAAATTTTTAATATTGTTTTAAATATTGAGTTGATAATATAAATAAATATTTATATTAAGTTATCGATTTAATAATCAATTTCGATTTAATATCAAATATATTAAATTATCGTAATACGAAATTTAATTGAATTCAAAGTTAATACTGAATTGGAAACAGTTCAAATAATCAATACAACTTCTGTTTGAATTAGAATAATAATATTAATTTGTTATCGAAGAATATATTGTTTTGAATTTAATTTATATCGATTTAAAATAATATCTTCTCCATATGATCGAATTGAGCTTCGAAACCTGTTCTAGTGTGTTCAGGATAGTGGAATAACCCTAAGATTGCCAGTTGTTACGGTCAAATGGGAGTTCAAATTCAACAGGATAATTTAATTAATTAAAATCATATTTGTTAATTCAAAACTAAAAAAAAGGTTTCCTTCCTTCTTAAGTAATTAACAAAGGACACTGTAAACTACCTACCCTATCAGTACTTTGCGTTGACTTAATTCCTTAATGGTTATGTATGCATTCCTATAAATCGCGACCACTCTTATCTCGTTTCTTCTGATTTATGTCTAAGAAAAAAAAAAGAAACCAAATCGAAATAATATGTAAAAATGGAAGCCGCTACCTTCATTTAAAATCAAAGAAAAACACGACTTTCATCAAACGAAGAGGATGGGGCGCCTACGTTCCTACGAACAAAAATGGATCAAACAGGGGTTGAAATCAAAAACGAAGTGTTCGATTTTAGGACACTGGAAGCTCGCTATTCGGTTTTTAGGGTTCGAAAATTATGCTTAGACCTTAAGGCTCATCGTGAATCGGGGTAAAGAAGGCCAGTTTTTATCTCGATGGTGCAGTTGGATTTTGATGGTGCGAGGTGTTCAGAGAAGAGTTCGGTGATAGTTTTAGGAAAAACCTGGAGTGGAGGTCGTTGTTGTGTTGGGCGCGACTGGTACGAGCTCGAGTTGATGATGTACTGGGCATGATATTGGATAAGTAGTGGAGTTCAAATCTTGGTCTGAAGTCGATATGGGAGTGTGGCAGTAGGGCGTTGGGAAGCACACTTAGGAATGTCGAGATTATTTTCTAGGGTAAATCCAAACCCGCGTTGATTGGGGATTAAGCAAGGTAACCAGTTTATTGTAAGTATGTTAAGTTAAAATTTAATCTAAATGTTAATTTTTTTGAGTAAGTCATTTGATAAATTTAGAAATTGAATTAGATAATGATGCCATTAGGATTTTTAAGTTATATTAGTATAGAAAACCATTTATATCCTTACATGATATTAGAATCTTTAAACACAAAAGATTTTGTTAGTTTATGTAACATATATGCTTTACATGATAACACTAAATTGGTCAGTAAATTTAAAAGGTTAACTTTAGAAAAGGAACTTAGGAGCGAATTAGATATATCCGGTTTATATAAATAAATTATTTAGATTTATTTAATGGATTATATATATATAATCACGTTAACTTATAAATAAAATTTTAAACTGTAATTAAAGGATATTAGGGAATGAGATAAAAGCGAATTTAATTTAGTTAATTAAGTTTTAGTTACTAATTTAGTTAATCGGTTCCTTAGAAATATTGTGCTTAATTTATACAAGGTCTAAAATGCTAGCGCAAATAGAGTTGGACCTATAATGGGAATGGATTTGGTTTTCTGGAGACAAATGCAATTTAGATCAAACATCTTTGATTTTTCCGTCAAATAAAATCAGGTGAGTAAATCTCACTTGGATTTTATATTAGAATTTATTTTTATCGTTAAAAATATCTATTGGTTGTTTGGTTGCATAAAAATATTACTTTGGCTATTATAAATATATATTAGTTATTTAGGATTAGTGTTTCTGGCTATTATATATATCGGTGGTTGGATTCCCGCAGTATCATTAGCGAATGCGCGCGGTATCATTAGCGGATGATTTCCTTATGCGCCCCCACAATATATATGGTGGATGACCTTCATAGCGCAATATCCTACCTCGAAGCAGGATGGGTATTATTTATGTTGGCTAATGTCTGTGGATGCAAGGAAAACAGGTTGAAGGAATCCAACTGGATTCCTCAAAATTTATTATTGTTCGTTTGCACATATATATTATCACATATGATGTGTTATAAAACCCATGATTTGATAATCGAGTGTTTTGGATATTTAAATATCACTGGGCTAAAATGTTGATATATAAAAATATCATGAAAACAGTATTTGAGATTTAAATGGAAATTTCTATTTTTCTAAAAATAGAATTTGAAATTCGAATGGACTAAAAATATTAAGTTGTTCTGAATAAATAAAACAAGTATTGAAATTTATAAACGATGTTTATAAATTAAAAATCAGGGAATTGAAGTAAATTTATAAACATTGTTTGTAAATAAAATGGAATGATCTTCATTGGAAAATCTGGAAACTGAAGTGAATTTATAAACGATGTTTATAAATGAAGTATCAATTGCTTAATCTGAAAAATACAAATTCAAAGGTGAATTTAAAAAGGGAACTGAAATTAGTTTAAAAAAGAAACGATAAATCTATTCTGATATTCTGAATGTAAAGTGAATTAAAATAAATCTGTATAGATTTATGATTTAAATTCGATTAGATTGAATTTATTTAAATAAAATATTTTTAGAAGAAAATATTAGGATTTTATTTAATAGAAGTTTAAAGTTAAATATGAAAATAGATTCCATATTTATATAGATAAGTTATAATAAATAAAATATTCTAAAATAAGGTTTGGTTTTCAAAAAGATTCTAAAATGAAACTTGTTTTATTTTATAAAACAAGAAAGTTGGATTTATAAACGATATTTACAAATCTAGTGAAATAAATTATCATTAGATAATTTAGAGGTTTAAATTCAAGTATGAATTTGAAAAGTAGAATTTGAAATGGAATCAAAATGGAAATTTGGTTTTATAAAACAAGAAAGTTAAATTTATAAACAACGTTTATAAATTAAGGAAAATAAGTTATCATTTGATAACTTAGAAATTAAAATTCAAATATGAATTTAACCATGAATTGGAAATCGTTTCAGAAAGGGAATGACGGGTTTTATTTCGATATTCGGAATATAAACTGAATTAAGTCAAATCCAAGGGATTTAAATTGGAATTCGATTATATCGAATTTTATAAACAATTTATTTATATAAGAAATTGGAATTTAATATAGCAAACTGAGTTATAAACAAATTTATAACCAAGTAATGAAAAATCGACGATTTGAGATAATCGGAAATATTAAGTTGGATTTGGTAAATAGGCTGAATATATATTAAAATATATTAGAATAGAGTTGGAATTTATATATAAATGAAGTTTAAAACGTTTATATATTAAACATAATTAAAACGAACTCGCCGCAGCGCGGCAGTCCGTAAATTGGCGTTTCGAACTTCAATTGAGTATATAGAACTCAAATTAAGTCTGAATTCTTTGAAACAAGAATCGTCAGGACCGGTTGAATATTAGTTTTCTAATGGAAGAGAAAAATCTGAATTTCGTCCTATAGATTTTGAGTTATGTCAAAATCAAATTTTTAGAAAAACAGCGGCATAACCATTGTAAAACTATAATGGTTTATTTAAATTAATAAAAGGATTTTCAGTAAATAAAAATCCGAATTTGGATTAGAAAAATCCAAATTTGAGTTATAAATATATTTGAACTCAAGTGGAGTAATGAATTGATTTTTAAAATAGAAACCAGATTTTTAACTATCGAATAGAATTAACTAATTTGAAAAATAATTAGTTAATGGAAATTTCGAATCGAAACTGAACTTTGGAAGGTAAATGAGATTTGAGAATTTAAATTTGAAATCGAATATGAAACTTAAGTTGAAAATGGAATTTTGATTTGTTACAAACAAGTTAAAATTTTATTTGAATGTGTTATGTTCAAATAAAAGGTAAAATAGGCAAAAGAGCTAGTTAAAGAATAAATTAGCAAATTGAGTTAAAAACGATTGGATTGAGTTGGTATAAATTGGAAATGGACGTATATGAGTTAAACAGGTATGGAATGAAGTGTTTGAAGATTATAATTTAAGTGCCCGACAAAAAGGTACATGTTTAAATTCCATATGAGGTTTTATGCGCCGAATCGGCAAGCCACTTGGCTTTTTGATTTTCTTTTTGAATGGGAAGGGCCTATAGAGGCGAGTTGAGGTTTGAACTATTAACCGGTACAAAGGAGGTTATGGCGAATTTTTCCGAGAATTTAAGGAGTTAGAATATTTTTAAGAAAAGTTGATAGTTAGAAATAAATGTATCGATATATATATAGAATTCGATAAGGAAATGAACTTAAAAATAGAATATTATAAACAAAAAGGAAATATATAAATTAGATTTGTTAAAAATATAAAGAGAAGCGTATACATGTTTTAGAAATGGAAAATTAATTTAATATGGTGTTGATTATTCGAGTTAGCGGTCTTGTCTGTGTTGAAGTTAATAATATTTTCAGACAAGGTCTGAGAGGTAGTTATACAACAACTTGATTGATTTCATTATTAGCTGATAAATAGCAAGATTCAGTCTTGAAGAGAAACGTTTAAAGAAATTTAGTCGAATGCAGTATTTTGGGTTGTTGTAATGATGTTTTACATAACATTCATTTTAACCCAAGTAAGTGGAATTTTGGAAATATAGTAATAAATATTTCCTAAGTGTAGGAATAAACGGTCGTGAAAGGGAGAAGTAATTGGAAATGTTTTCCAATTATAAATCTACGTATAGAAAATAAAAGAGGACAATATATGGAAATGTTTTCCAAATAACGTAAGAGGCCAAGAAGGTGATTATTGAAAATATCGAGTTAATAGATATTGACAAGGAAATGGAGAAGTGATTTAATTATTAAATTATTAATTAAGGGGCCCAATGATTGTTTGATGTTTGGAATGTTTGTTTATTTTTCTTCGATAGTTAAATAACCGACTATCGAAGTATTTGCCAATATCGTTGTCAATATGCAGAGACCAGTTGGATCATTATCCGAGAACCACTCTGTATTGGCACTAGCGTTGCGAATCAGATTATATGAAGATAATCGAAGACGGAGTAAAGTGCAAGGGCTTTTTCTATTAATAGAAATTATGCCTTCGGTTTCGTTCAGTCCCAGAACGAACGTGTATGGACGAGTGTTTGACATAGTATTTCCAATGATCTCATATTTTGGTCTGTATAAATATATATGGTGGTGGAGAATTTATTCTCTTAGCATAATATCCAGAATGTATTTGTGCAAATCAGCTAATGATTTACGGATCTGAAAATGTGGCATTCAAAGTGATTGTGCTATAAATGAAATGTATGTGATCATAGCCTCATGCCTCAACAACCAGGAAATGACAAAAATCGGGCAGGCAGCATGGCTATGTGGGTAGCTCCCATTAGGATGTATTATTACCTATCTAGAGATTCATTTAATTCCTTATTCTATTCGATGTTGCCCCATTTGGGAACGTGAGATGAAAGCGTTCCACTAGATTTCTACTTATTTGATTTAGACACTATTATAATATCTAAAGGGTTTTGATATAAAGATTATCGTTTCTTTCAAAAGGATTTTGTAAGTTGAATCAAGTGTTTTGGATTTTCATAAGGGACAAACCCGTTCCGTGTTATATGGCGTGCTCTTATGCGATATCGTTTGTTTTCTCAAACTGTTTTAAACTATTTACTCATACTAGTCCCATGACTATGTAACGACCCAGGAAAAAATTCGATGCTCGAATTTTCGACAATAATACATAAACCCGTATTATGTGCCAAAAATCCAAGTACCGAATCCCAGATTGTTATTAGAAAGAAGTTAGAGGGTGAAAAATAGAAAGAAAGAAGTATTAGAATAGAAGAAAGAAGAAGGACAACACATCAGAATCTCACAGCAGAACGAATAAATTATGATATCAAATCTCTTTATACGAAAGAAATGTATATACATACCAATCATCAGAGTACAACTGTAACAACCTGGAAATCTAGGCCAGTTTAAAATTTTTATTTTAGCAATTTTAGCGAATTTTGAATATTTAAAATATATTATTTTAAATAATATCGACGAGAAAATTTATTTTGAATAAGATTCGAACATATACATTATATATGTCATCGTTAGAATATAAATAATTATATATAATTATAAATAGAATTGAAAATGGCGCGGTAGTTCGATAATTCGATTTCAAACTTCAATTGAACGTACCGGGAGCAAAATAAACCGGATTTTAGTGAAACCAAAAATAATAGGATCTAATTGATGATATCTTTCCAATGAATCCGAAAAATCAAAATTTCATAGCGGGAATCAAAAGATATGTCCAGTTGAAAATTCTGAATAGTCGCTATGGAATTCAGGCCCTTAAAAATGGGAATTTTGGAAACGACCTCGGATTTCGACGAAACCACTTTTGTTGGGTCCATGATGTCAAATTATTGCTAGGTTTCAAATTTCAAAAAAATTCGAATTAATATGTGAGCGTGGCAAAGGAAAACGTGTTTGACCAATTTCAGTTGATTTTAATCGACTGGAAATTGACCGTTTTTCAAACGGTCTCAGAATTCAATGAAATTAGTTTTGTTAGGACTGTATCGTCAATACGAAGCTAGAAAATATTTTTTGGGAATTTTTAGTGACTATATGTGACCCCGGTAAATTGAAATGCGTGTTCAAATTCATTATATAGAGTTATATGTTGATTTTGACGAAAACTGATCAAAACGATCGAATCAGCCTACGATACATATCCCATTGTGTTCGGAATGGGGGTAATACGCTATGGACGACAGGCGCTGGGCCTCGTTTAGAGGTCGAAAATAAAAGTTGCTTTTTGGTGTAAAAATAAAATAATTAAATAATTAACTTCCTCTCTCCTCACCCTTATCTCCTCTCAGGCCCTCCCCCCCCCCCCCCCCCCCCCGGTCATATTCATTCAGAGAAGAAAAAAACGAAATCGATCCTCGTGATGCCGCTTCGGGCCTCTGCCACCTCTCACCGACGATGCTCCGCCCCCTCCCCCCCTTGGCGTTTCCGATCCTCCGGCCTTCATCTCCACCTCCGCGCCCCCCCGCTCGCGAACCCCTCCTCCTCCTTCTTCCTCCATCTTACAGTCTCCCCTCTCCTCCCCTAGCCTCTTCGATCCACGCACAAACCCCTCACCTCGATCCCCTCTTCTCCTTCCACCGCCCGCCTGAGCCTCGCCGCCAACACCCTCGCCCAGTCCGCCGTGGCCCACAGCCCCCCCCCCTGATTCTAACGCAACCGACCCCCCCCCCCCTTCTTCCATTTTACAGTAAGTTTTCCCTCTTTCTATTTTAGTTAAAACTGAATTTTTATTCGATAGGAAAATTAGAGATAGAATTTTTATTCGATAGGAAAGTTAAAGATATGATTTTTATATGATAAGGAAGTTAAAAATATAATTTTTATCGTATGTAAAGGTTGAAAATATAATTTTCATATTATATAGATAATAAAAATATAATCTTTTATATTGTAGAAGGATAAAAATATGATTTTTACATAGTAGGAACTATAAAAATATAATCTTTATAAGATAGAGAATAGTGTGATAAAAATAGAATTTTTATCTATATAGTATCGATGTAAAAATAGGATTTTTATATATAGAATAGTGAAGTAAAAAAAATGGGATTTTTATATATTGAATAGCGAAGTAAAAATTTGATTTTTATATATTGAATAGCAAAGTAAAAATTCGATTTTTATATATTGAATAGCAAAGTAAAAATGTGATTTTTATATATGTAGTGGCTACGGGCAACGAAAGAGACGAGAGGCGGGAACGGCGAAGATTTCTACTTAAGAAGAGTCGAGATGATTGGGTTAGCTATTGGTGAGAACTTCTCACCTTTTAAAATTCCTTTTTCTAGTTATATCATAATATATGCTAGGATGTAGACAGTGTTTAATAGCACCCGACACCCGTCATCCACAGATCATGGATGGCTTGTATGCTTGTTTGATGTGTTGTGAAATTTGTTTATATTGTTGATGTGAAATCGATAATATAAATTAATGTGTTGAAAGGAAATAAAATATTTATATAGTTAAAAATATTTTATCGTTAAAAATATAATTTTTAACGTGAATGTGAATAAATAAATATTTATAAACGAATCGGCCGATTTGTTTATATACACTGATTTGATTGATATTGATTGGGACGATAAATTTTACACATCGCCCAACTGCACAAATAAAAAAATCTGTGTTTGTTGATTTGAAACCCCACACGGGTATTGGGATAATATATCACATACACTAATCCCAATAATTAGTTGTATGTCAATCGATTGATTGACAGGTTGTTATAAGCGTTAGATATCTATATTTGATGCTTATACGTGTAGTGCACTTTGGATGATGGTTGATTATGTGTCGTTGCTATTATATACATGTGTTGTATGGAATCCATATAATTAACTTTATATGGTAATTGATTGGGCCTCATTCCAATTTAGAAAATAAAGTATATTATAAAATAAAGGTTCATGTGTTGACCGTACTCATTCGTTGAGATTAGTCATGTGTTGAACGAAATATTTTAATAATAAAATTTACATCTTTATCATTCTAAAATAAAGGTTCATGTGTTGACCGTACTCATCCGTTGAGATTAGTCATGTGTTGAACGAAATATTTTAATAATAAAATTTACATCTTTATCATTATAAATAAAGGTTCATGTGTTGACCGTACTCATTCGTTGAGATTAGTCATGTGTTGAACGAAATATTTTAATAATAAAATTTACATCTTTATCATATATAAAATTAGAAACTAACTGGAAAATAGATAAGATGAGTGGTCTCCTGGATATTGATCTGATGTTGGTTTCGGCCTTTGGGGTTAACATTTAGGGAATCGTTCTCTTACTAATTTACAGTTGGAGTCTGATTTGAAATCAAACGATAGATACCATAATTTTTATAAAATATATTAAATAACAATAATAGTCACACGTGGACAGTACTCATTCGTTGAGATTAGTCATGTGTTGACAAAAATATAGATTCATTTGTTGAATAGAATAACGGAATTATTGAAATATATAAAGTCGTGTTGATTAGAGATGCGCTATTTTGACGCGAACGACATTTATATCGATTATATTCATTTTTATATAATTGAATTGAAAATAAAACGAATTCGAATTGAATAGAAAACAAATTCGAGTTGAATTGAATAGAAAACGAATTCGAATTGGATTAAATAGAAAACGAATTCAAATTGAATTAAATAGAAAACGAATTCGAATTGAATTAAATAAAAAACGAATTCGAATTGAATTAAATAGAAAACGAATTCGAACTGAATTAAATAGGAAACGAATTCGAACTGAATTGAATAGGAAACGAATTCGAACTGAATTGAATAGAAAACGAATTCGAACTGAATTAAATAGAAAACAAATTCGAATTGAATTGAATAGAAAACGAATTCGAATTGAACTGAATAGAAAACGATTCGAATTGAATTGAATAGAAAACGAATTCGAATTGAATTGAATAGAAAACGAATTCGAATTGAATTGAATAGAAAAGGAATTCGAATTGAATTGAATAGAAAACGAATTCGAACTGAATTGAATAGAAACCGAATTCGAACTGAATTGAATAGAAAACGAATTCGAAGTGAATTGAATAGAAAACGAATTCGAACTGAATTGAATAGAAAACGAATTCGAATTGAATTGAATAGAAAACGAATTCGAATTGAATTGAATAGAAAACGAATTCGAATTGAATTGAATAGAAAACGAATTCGAATTGAATTGAATAGAAAACGAATTCGAATTGAATTAAATAGAAAACGAATTGAATTGAATAGAAAACGAATTCGAATTGAATTGAATAGAAAACGAATTCGAATTGAATAGAATAGAAAACGAAGTCGAATTGAATTGAATAGGAAACGAAGTCGAATTGAATTGAATAGGAAACGAAGTCGAATTGAATCGAATAGAAAACGAAGTTGAATTGAATCGAATAGAAAACGAAGTCGAATTGAATCGAATAGAAAACGAATTTGGAATAGAATTGAAATTGATTTGAATTTGAAATGAATGTTGAAATTGTTTTTGAAACAAATTTGAAACGATTTATAAAATTCATTTTGAATAGAAATCGACGAAATATATATTATATATATATATAATATAATGGCCTGAATAGAACGCGCCGCGCCGCGGCGGTTCATAAATTTCAACCATTGACTTCAAATTGACGTTGCGGGAGATCCGACTGTCGGATTCTCCTAAAACAGGAACCATCGGTTTCGTATCGAAAAGAGCTTTCTAACGAATATTAGAAATTTGAAATCTAACGATTGTATTTGGAGATACGTCCAAATCAAATTTGGACAAGGTCGCTATAAGTGCAGTTCGATGGCCGTTGATGGAAATCGACTGTACGGGCCTTGATAAAATTATAAAAAATATCAATAATTTGTATAAAATCATAAGAAATGATTTGGGAAAATTGGGGTGAAAAACTCCACATTTAAAAAGATAAAAATAGATTTTTATCGAAATGAACTAGTTTTGAACTGAAATTAAAACCCATTTATTTTTAAATAAATAAATTGGATTTGAAATGGGTTTTAAATAGAATTGATCTGTGGGTTTATCGTGAACAGTGTTTTAAAATACCACTTGTTCTTTAACCCAATAATAAATGGAATGTGATTTGGGTTTGTCATGAACTGTGTTTTAAATGACATTAGTTCTTTAACCCAATAAAAGGAGTTTTAATGAATCTGCAATTAGATTGAAATGTGAATTGATAATCTAAATTATCAAATTAGGAAAATAAGCGAGAATGGAGTATCACCAGTTTTGCTCCAAGCGATAGTTAAATCTTTAATTAGATTTGAACGGGAAATGGTAATTAATTTTACCGATAACACCGTGTTGTTAGATATGGAGTATTACCAGTTTTGCTTCATGGGATGAATAGGTTGTGATTGGGAAATAAAATAAATAATTACTTCGGTCTGGTTCGCTAATCTCGACAAGTTTGGGAAAACCATAATTTGGTTTGAAACGACATCCAATGGAAGATTAAAGGATAAATTTTAAAGAATTTATCTTGGATAAAATTAATGGGAATCTTTCCCTAAGAATATGAAATTTAGAAACTAGCTGTAGGTTAGTTAAGAAGAATGGTTTCCTGGATATTGATCTGATGTTGGTTTTGGCCTTCGGGGTTAATATTTGGGAAATTATTCTCTTGCTAATTTGGGTTAGTGAGTGTTGAATTGGAATAAGGCGTATGTTGTGTTTGTGTAACATTTGTTTTTGATATACGCGGGTTGTTCGGAAAGGCCGGGTTTACACCCATTCTGAATAACCGATTCGACGATAAGTCAAAGATGATGATGGTGGTTGAAGACCGGAAGTCTTCACATCGTTTGGGTGATTACTGATGATCTTGATTGGGCTGTACACCCAAGATGAGGGAATCAGTTAGTGATCGTCTAGACGTACTTGGAGATCGATGGATATGCGAGGAAAGTGCCTCCGGTTTCGTTCAGACCCAGAACGAACTAATAAATGGATTGTGTGTCTGACATTGGATTTTATTCTGTGTTGATTGATTTCTGTTAAATATATATCTGTTTGGCGGCGGAGAATTTATTCTCTTTCTTAACGCCCTTCTCTAAGACGTACGAGCTTAGAGGTTATATATATTGATAGATATCAATCGCATGGCATGAATTGCCTGTGTGACACACTGAGTTGCATGGATCAAGGCTTCTGTTGAAAAGAAAAGTCTTGTGGTTGATGATCAAAGCACGGCCTTTGTGGCGTAGCTTTGTGTATAACGTGAATTCGCGACCCTTACACCTCGGTATGAGTTAAAAACGGGATACGGACCGTTGGGAGAACATGACGTTTCTTTCTGGATTTGGTGGTGTCAGTGACTTACCAGCCCTGACATTTATATACTTTTCACCTTTGTGGTTGTTGGAATGAGGCGCCTCGATATTAGGTCTGTAAGGACCGGGAAACGTGTGTTCAGGAATTGCCAATCCTCAAACGTAAGAGAGGACCAGCCCAACCGATCCAAGTGGCTGCCCAGAGTGTGTAGTCCTGAGCATTTGCTAAAGTGTCTCGAAAGCGGAGAGGAGCTTGCCCCTTGCCTCGATTCATGATGGAAATCCAATTTCCAATACGTGTATTGCGGTTTTAATTGTAGAACTAGTATGGCGACATGATATATGGTACCCAAGCCGTCTATGATTTATACTTAAGATTGAAATTGTTTTGACACTATACACTTATTATAGTATCAAATGATTTGTTTTAAACGTACCAAGCATGTTTGGCTATTATAAGGGAAAACCCTATCCTCCGGCTTGCGTTGCATTGTGTGATGGGACTTGGGTCTTATAATAGCTTCATTTTTCGAAAAAGCATTGCGGTGTTTATTTATGCACTGGTATTCTTGGGAGGAAACCCGTTCTGTGTTATACGGCGTGGTCCCTTGAATCACTCTCTTTTAAAGTAAAGTTTTAAATAACTGTTTTAGTTCTCACACCAGTCACATGACTGACCTGGAGTTTATTGTTTTAACCTAAACTCTGGGTGCCCCTATTTTCGACACGGGCAGCTAGTAGTTTTAGTTTTGCAGATTTATATTCACAGGATCCTGATTTACAGCTGGAACGATGCTCGGAAAGCTCTGTATCCGTGTATTACTTTCAGTTGTGTTTTATATTGTTTTCCCGTTGCTATGTAATTTATTGTAATCTCTGATATTTATCGAATGTAATTTATTCATTATACTCTGTATATTCTTGTATCTGATGGAATTGTTGTAATAGCAATGAAATGTTATTCTGTTTGCGTTCCAATTTGTCCTGTTCTCAAAACGATCAGGGGTTTCGAACGGTCTAGATCGGTTTGACGACTGATTCGGATCGAGCGAAATTCCTTGCCGTTACAGTATGAATAAAATAATTTGGTATCAGAGCTTTGGTTTACAGAGCTCGAGAACAAGGCACATTAGAACCATACGAAAGAATTCACCAGATATTGGATTAGTAATATCCAATTAGAATGACTCGTTAGAGATAGGATCAGTAGTATCCTAGAACGAGTGTGAAGAGTATAGTTTTCAAATGAAAAACTCCATATTTGAAGGACATTGATTGGGACGATAAATTTTACACATCGCCCAACTGCACAAATAAAATCTATGTTTGTTGACAAAAATAGTCACACGTGGACAATACTCATTCGTTGAGATTAGTCATGTGTTGAACGAAATATTTTAACAATAAAATTTACATCTTTATCATTATAAAATAAAGGTTCATGTGTTGACAGTACTCATCCGTTGAGATTAGTCATGTGTTGAACGAAATATTTTAACAATAAAATTTACATCTTTATATCAGTCACCGCGGAAAATAACTTTATACATCTAACGGTGAAGCCACCTGCTTCCAGCTCTTGAAACTCTAAGCGAAACCTAAGCTGGAAATACACTCGGTCTGACCCGAGCACATTTGAAACAAAGCAAAATTCACCGGGTCAGCCTGGAATACTTTCAGTAATATATTCACAACACAAACAACTTGTTTAACTTTGGAAAATTCTTTGTGAAATCAAAGGATAATAGTAAGACCAACCCACACATAAACACATACGGTTTTTAACTTACTATAACCCAAACCATTTTTGAAATCATACTTTGTTCTGATATTATAATAGCGTCTACATACAAATAAATAACAATCTAGTGGAACGCTTGCATCTCACACTCCACATATATAGTATACAAACCAAAACCGCGGGCGCTTATTTGAGATGGGATTCCAACTATGACAAGGTATGGGACCACCTGCCGATAGTGTACCTCTTGAGGTGAATACGCTGGTTTCAACATGAACGACTTGCAACCCGGCCCACACATGTCCGACCACTCATTTCGCTTGAGTGTATCTAATGTATATCACTGAAGGTTGGGATCAGCAACCGTCTCCCGAAAAAGGGACAACATTGAATATAGATTAAAGAAGTAAATGAAATTTCTCTAGATAGATGATTATATACCCTAATGGGAGCGACCCACATAGCCATGCTGCCTGCCTGATTTTTGTCATTTCCCGGTTGAAGAGGCTTGAGGCTAGAATTTATCTTTATAATATCTGGTCATCATTCACTTTGAATGTCACATTACCAGATCCGTCAAATCACTAATTGATGTCCACAAATATACTCTGCAGCTGACAGAAGTACATTTGTAAAAATCAATGTACGTTATTCTTAAGAAATACTCTGTCAGACATTCGTCTATACAAGTCATCCAGGATCAGGATGAACCGAAGGAACCTTCCTACCGCATACAATATAGGAATCACCCCAAGGATCAGTGAGTAGTCCTTTCAAATCCGTAGATTTCAACTACGACAGAATCACAAATCAAATAACTCTGGTTGCAAGCTAGAGAAATTCGAAAAGTAGTCCTTCCGCTTATAAAGATCCACGGTCTTCAATTGCTCCATCTTCAATTACTATCTTCACGTACTTGCTGGTCGGAATGGTTTTTGAATATAAGTTCGATCCTGGTCTTTTCATACCAACAAGCGTATTGGTCAGGTTTGATAGTCGGTGATTTAACTATCAAATAACAATCGTGTGAATAAAATGAGCTTATTGATTCAGTATTTGACAGTTCTTGGCCTCTTTAAAAATAATTTACAAAATAGGTAATAACTTCTAAATCTCCCAATATATTTGAACATTTATTTATCCTTATTTTTATATAACAAAACTATTTTATATGTCTTATAGTACATATATATATACCTAATTTACCATTTCCTATACCATTGGTGATATTGTCATATTCCGACAAAATATTTTTCCCATTTCCCTTAAAATTTGCATCTCAATATATATATACATATATATTTTACTTAATGGTATTAACAAAATTACCAATTCTGATATGACAAATCAAATGTCAAATTTATATAAATTTAAAACCAAATATTCTTATTTATCTTGTAACCAACATTTATATTCAAAAACCTCGTACTCATTTCAATATTTCTCGTATGGAATAATTAACCAATTCCAACACTTTGCACTCACCACAAACGAATATCATTCCTCGATAATAGTGAAGCCATTCAAGTTGGGGTATTTTATTTACCTCTCAGACCTTGATCGACAACGTTCTTATCTCAGAATAATATTAGTTCGTCACTTAACCACTGATATTAAAATCTCATTTACCACCTTGATTTCAAATCTGGTTTTATAACTCGTTTCTTATATTTGAAATCTTCGTTCAATATATCTCTTTACTTAATTCCTTTAATTAAGTAAATATTCACTAAAACACAACTTTTAACTAAAACCAAAATTTCACTTATAACCTTTTGATTTTCAATAAAATCCTACGTACAATAATCCGCTTCCATCTATTCGGGCATTTCTTATAATACTCTTTATCTTGGATTATAAATATCACCACCTTCTTTACGATAAGGCCTTGTTACCTTGGATTTTATTTCCAAAATCCATTTACCAATTTCTAACTAAAATCACTATATGTATTTCCCTTTGCTTTTGAAATCTTTGTTTCAATTATAGTGATTCGTTTAAACCATTCTTTAACTTTTCAAAGTAATCGGTTTGGTTTTAAAAACACTTTTCTATACCTTGCTTGGATTCCCTCCTAAATACTTATAATAATCCCTTAAGCAAAATTAAACAACTCTTATATTTTATTTTAAAACCACTATCATTACCATATTCCAGTCTATTACTAATATATTATCATCTCTCTTAAACATTTATTTTCAATTGAAATCACTTTATTTAATTAAACGATTAAGAAAAATCTTATTTAAATCTCTATATTTACTTACTAATTTCATTTACAAAGCTCGTTTGCACCCTTTGGTTACAAATCCCTTTATAACACCCTTATTTGACTTTAATCGTACTTATCGCCACTTAACTACATCTTACTTGAATTCCAATTAAAAATCATTACTCAATATTAATTAAAATAATAATTAACTTTAACATTAACTATATTAAAAATAGTTAATCTTGCTATTAATAAAAAATAGGATAATTATCACTTTTAAAAGTTGATTTAATAATAATTTACTTTATTAACACTAACCAATTTAATAATTACTTCGGATTATAGTTAATCGAAGATTTACTACATTTAACACCCTTCGTTGAATTCAAATTAATTTCATAATCAATTAAAATGGTTGATCTTTATCAACCATACGTATCAGCTAATAGTTACCCTGTAATGACCCAAGAGATTTTCGGCCCTGGAAATTGACATAAATACCTTTACCGTAACTCATGCCGACCTTCCAAACACCGAAAACACTGGAACCTTATTAAAAAGAATTTAGAGGGTGAGATAAGAAAGAAAGAAAAATTAGAATAGAAGAAGAAGAAACAACACAACACAGAGTCTCACATCGCAGCGGAACAAAATATAATACAGAAATAAATCTTTATTGAGAACTTTAAAAATAATTACAATATCAGAGTACATCACACAACGGGACAGTTATGATAACCTGTTCCTATATACAACACACAGCGGAATAGTGGCTATATAATATCATACATCAGAACATCTCCAGCTCGTCTCTGGACTTCATAGCATTTGATAACCTGAACCTGTACCTCCCTGGCTAACCCGAGCATTTACAAAACATCGGGTCAGTCTGGTGAACCAAAGTGAGAAAAACTCGCACAGTATTAATGGTATCACACAACCTAATTTTAAAGTTAAAATCTTTTCAAAAGAAAAGGATGATCGTAAGACCAAATCCTCACATAAATACAGACGGTTTTTACCTTACAATAACCCAAAACATTTTTGAAATCAATATCTTTTCTGATATTATGATAATGTCTAAATACAAGTAAATAGAAATCTAGTAGAACGCTTGCATCTCACGCTCTACATATATAGTCTACAAACAAAGCCGTGGGCACTTATTGGAAATTGGATTCCGACTATAACAAGGTATGAGACCACCTGCTGATAGTGTATCTCTACAGGCAAATACACTTGGTTCAACAAGAAAGTCTTGCAACCCGGCCCTCACATGACCGAACACTCATTTCGCTTGAGTATATCGAATGTATATCACCAACGGTTGGGTGCGACCCACCGTTTCCCGAAAAGGGACAGCATCGATAGATTAAAGAAGCAAAAGGTATTTCTCAAGATAGGTGATTATACACCCTAATGGGAGCGACCCACATAGTCATGCTGCCTGCCCGATTTTTGTCATTTACCAGTTGTGAGGCTTGAGGTTTGAATTTTCTTTACAACACCTGGCCACAATTCACTTTGAATGCCACATTGTCAGATCCGCCAGATATCACCAATTGGCGCCCACAAAAATACTCTAGTTGGGAGCTAACCAACTATAGCACGTTTGAAGAAATCAACGTACGTGATCCTTTGGAAATACTCTGTCAAACACTCGTCCATACAAGTCATCCAGGAACAAGATGAACCGAAGGCACTCTCCTACTGCATCTCATATAGGAATCACCCCAGCGAGTAGTCCTTGCAACTTGAAGATTTCAACTCCGACAGAATCACAGTTTATCCCTGGCCGCTAAACCAGATATTATTAGTAATTCTTCCATTTATGAAGATCTACGGTCTTCAATGCTACACCTCGATCATCTTCTGATCTCTTCACATATTTGTTGGTAGAAATGGTTTTCGAATATAAATCCGATCCCGCTCTTCCCGTATCAAGAATCGTATTGGACAGATTTGATAGTCGGTGATTTGACTATCAAAATAAACAGTGTTTCAAACATGACAATCCAGTGAGTTCACTGGTTCAGTATTCAGCACCACTTGGCCTTTTAATTAAACAAATGTAAATTTTAAACCCTTAAATCTTTCAATACTAAAAATATAGTCTCCTCGCTTCTTTATTTAACATGAGATTCTTCTATAAATAAATTCATTACTTAGGGTAATCCTATATCATATTTAGTTTTCTATTTTCACTCTCAAACCATTACCACATTATCACCATATAATATTGGAAAATCAATTTAACTTATTATACATACCATAACTTTACGAAACATCTTCGTTCATTACTTGACAATGATAACACATGCTTATCAATATAGAGTACACTTATTTCAATACTCAACTTTACATTTCCTTTTTAACTTTGCGGATAACGTTATAATTTGACGCAAACTCCTTTATTCCCTTTTTACTTTGAAATCATCATTTTACATATATTTTCATCAAAAATATATCGTTACCATTTCACTAATGAAATAATAAAGTTTATTAACCACATTTACCATTACAACTCATATCATTCTAAGATAATCCTGAAGTCGTTCAAGTTGGGGTATTTCAGTTACCTCTTAGACCTTGATCCACAACGTTCATACCTTAAAATAAATATAAGTTGTAATCCAAAACCAATATTTCATTCCAATCCCATTATTAGGTAACGTTAATATAAATTTAACGATTTATCACCTCACCTCTTTAATATAACTCTGGTTTATCGTCAAACTCTTTATTTTACTTTCCTTTTACTTAATTCGAATAATTAAGTAACATTTATTTACACTATCGCATTTGCTTAACCATTCCTTTCATAACAAAAGTGTTAAACAAAACATGTTCACACTTTACTTTCTTCATTCAATTGAATTCCATTTTAACTTAGGTTACTTTTTAAATGATTTCCCATTAAAAGTAATTTTCTAAATTATTATTAATTACGATAATAATTTATTTCAACCATTAACTACATTAGTAGTTAATTTATTTATTAATTAAAATAAATAGTAAATCCCTTTTTAAAATCTTATTATAATCTAAACAATATTCATTAAACTATTTTCTATTCAAAACCTACTAATTTTGTAATCAATCTAATTAACGAGTCGATTTGGTATTTCACTGTATACAAACGGTTATCTCTACACAGTTCAAATTAAACAATATTCAATAATATATTTGAGGAATCCGGCTGGATCCCTCCAACATGTTCTTCCCTGTATACAAACAGTTATCTCCACACAGTTTAAATCATTCAAACAGATCAAACAATTCAAACAAGTCAAACAATTCAAACCATTAAACACGTTTATTGATAAACGTGACCAATAAGGTAAGTTACCTTTATTGGGTCCAATTCATTAAAATAATTTGGTATTTCACTGAAATTAAACGACAGTTTAATTTCATCAGTCATATCAACAAATAATTATAATACTAGCAAACAATCAACCATTATCAAACAGAGCACACAAAATAAAAACCCAATTTATATAAAATATAAATGGGAAAAATACTGAGTGAGTTTAACTCACCTTGCGTTTAATTCGGTCGGTTGGAACGGTTCGTTTTAATTAAATTAAACATGCGTTTAATTTAATTGAAGATTCCAATAACCACTAACTCTGATTGAAACAGCTTCAAAATGTCTTGGTTGTTCCTATAGTCCCAACGCTGTTTGCTTGATCTGATTCTGTTAATGTATAACCGATTTATAAACAATATAAGTTAACGGTGTATGCTAAGATAATTAAAATCCTATTTTAAATTAACTTCTTAATTAATTTAACTAATTAATTGTTATAGGTAATAGGCTCGTATTAACCTTCTTACATTTGGGCTTTCCTTTTGTTCAGGCTTTTGGAGACCACTCCGATGTCTTCCTGTAGCAATAACATGAACAGCAAATTCCCCCTTTATTTTAAACATGCCGAACCTCCCTCTTCCTTTCCTTTTTCCATGTTAAAGACCCAAGATCCATGATGTCCTCCCCACCTTTGCATGTATGCGTTTAGGGCGTCCCCATATTATACCTTTGTTCCCATCTTTGAACATCCTTCCACCATTCGACACAGTCCCTCTTCCCGGTTCCGTTTCATTCTTCTTTCTCTCTTTTTTTTATTTTTTTCCACAAGAGCCAATCCTTTATGTTCCACGTCCATTTCCTTCTTCAACGTACCACGTTGAACCCATATTAAATTACAAAGCGTCCAGGAATGGAAACCCATTCGTTTGTCCACTTTATATATATATATATATATATATATATATATATATATATATATATTCGTTAGTCCTGTTCTTTATAATAAAAAGCTAATTACCTTATCTGCCCAAAATGGCCACGTGCACTTTCACCTTCATCATTCTCTTGTGTTGCTTCTCCCCCCACGTTGGCTGCCAAGGCCGCTTCTTCCTTATGCGTTCCAGTCTAAATGCAGCTCTCCATTTCCCAATGTATAAACGCTTGGAGCTCCCGCACTTTTCCCATTTGCTGTAACTTCTTCCAGTCCTTCTCGTTTTAAACATTCTGCTTCTCTTTTCACTAATGAAAACTTCCCCCAAATCTCTTACATTGCTTTATATTTTGCTGCATCTTCTCTCTCCGAACTTGCTTGAAACCGTAAGCTTTCGTTTTAGTTTACTGGGTAAAGCGCAAACCGCAAACCAGTGTTTTACTTATATAAATACCTATATATTATTATTATAATATAAATGGGTTTGGTTGAATTCCGTTGAGAGGGGTTTTGCATTGTGCCATTTCAGCCTATCAAAGAGGACGATAATTTCCAAACAGAAAATGGTATTTATAAAGGAGAATCCGTGGTGGTCATGCCACAATTTTATATTATATAATTTTAGATCTGCGCCTATGTTTCAATTTAGCATACAGGTGAAAATTTCGAAATTACTTTGTCAGCACGGCTTGTATGAAATGAAAGGAAAATACATGGAATAGGTAGTACTCCCTACATGGACTTAGAGGGTGCGTTTTATTTAATATATATAAGGGATGTTTAGAATTTAATAATATTATCAAAACTTCACCGCGAAGTAACACACAGAAACCACCACAAACGACTTTCGTTTACTGATAAAAGAAACTAATCTTGGTGTAAAAAGATATTCCGGATTCAATGGGACAAGTTTCGTCGAAATCCGAGGTCGTATGAAAAAAAATTCCTTTATAAAACAAGAAATAAACACACGTTTAATTTTTTCCTGATCATCAGATAAATCAAATCAACTTGAAACCTTGCAATCTTATAATAATTCTTCAATACGAATCCAACGGCACCAGTTTCGTCGCATTCTGAGACTGTTTCCCCAGTAGGCTATTTTTACGTGCACCGCAATGCCATTTTGAACACCAATTTAGCCGATCTCCAAAAATAACAAACTATATACCTATCCTGGCTCTAAACGACGATACGAACTCAACGGAATTGGTTTAACGGCCTAATTCGATCGTTTGTTCAAGTTATACCCAAATAACCCTTTGTTAAATTAATTATGCGCTATAGAAATTTAACGGGCGTTTACGGCTACCGTGCCACATACGACATCGGTTTGCCACGCCATTCAACACCGTACAACAATTTAATGATATGTTTCTAATGAAACTAGTTTCGTCGAAAACGAAGTCCGTTTGCAAAACGGCTATTTTAACGCGTATATTTTAAATAACGATTTCTATAGCGACTATTACAAAAGTTTATTGGCCATAACTAACAAATTACAACACGAAATCTAGATTTTTCTCTTTCACATGAAAATTATCATCAACACGATTCCATCATTTCTCGTTTCACAGAGATCCGACTTATATCGGATTATGTACATTCAATTAAAGTTCAAAATTCAATATTACGAACTGCAGCGCCGTTTCGAGCTCGATTTATATTAAATATAAATTTAATGTTCAAATATCGTTTTTAATAACGAATTAAATATTAAAATTCATTAATACTCCAAATTTAATATTTGAAATAATAAATTAAATTAAATATTTGATGGCCAAAATACGGGACGTTACATTCTTCACCCCTTAAAATAATTTCGTCCTCGAAATTGCTAAGGTAAGAAAGAACGTTACAAACCCATTATCTTTACAAAAATAATGAATTTAAAACTCGATTTTTTATTTATAAAATTAATCTAATTGGTTTTAAAACAAATTTATTCCAAGTAAAAGAAATTTCCAAAAATCTTAAAAAATTTCCAACACCTTAAATTTTGGAATTTTTTTGGCAGAGTCTCCCCTGTACAGAAGACATCTGCAATATCGTAGGTTCAAGAAATATACATCCACCAACCAACAGGGTCGAAAAAATTCAAAAACCAAACTCAAAACCCAAATAAAAACCAAAATTTCATATTCTGCATAGGCGTACCTTTTTGCGAGCATTATTATGCGGTAAGCAATATTTTATATTCGAGCTTGCTTAGTTATTATGCATCTCAATTCAAACTGGATTCAATTAACTCCAGAATTTTCTCTCGGATGGATTTTAAAGCTGAATTGGCGCTTCCGTACCTGTTCTTAACTCAAATCATTAGCCCCCAAACAACATTAGTTCAAATATCCATATCATGCTGTAACACCCCACCTCCACCAGGGTGGCTCTTGCAAGCACTCTGACTTTGGAGGGGCGTTTGAATCAGGTAAACATGCATAATGATATATCAAGGAAGAACAAGAACATATGTATATATGTAAACAGAGTAAATAACATAGATAAAACAGCGGAAGATTTCAAAACATTTCAAAACAAGTCTGGTACAACATAGCTTTCCAAATAAACAAGTCTAGATAAAACAACATCAACTGAAAAACTGAAATAAATAAGTGCTATCCCCAATTAAGTGGTAACCATAGCTAGCTTCATGTCGAAACCGTACATGAGCTGAAATCCCACAAGCAAGCAATCCGAAATCCAAGCTAAGCTCCAGTATTCCCTCCCTGAGAACCTGTGGGGGGGGAAACGGAAGAAAAGAGGCGAAAGAAAACAGGTCAGTCAAAAAGACTGAGTAAGCCCTACTACAATCAATGTAAACTGATAAAGTTAACTGGCATGAGCAGCAGGGATGAACATAAGGATAACAATATACTAGCTTGATGATTAACTAACAAGGTAGATAAAGGTGTCATCGCATAATCAGGATTAAGGTTTTGCACCACAGGTGTACTAGCAAACTAACATGACTTGAATAAACAAGTATTGCTCCCTTGGCCCAAGCTTTGGCCCAATAACATGAAATGACCCTAATACAAGGTCCAACCAAACGGTCTAGTCGATCGGCTCCCTAACCCTAACTCGTCACGTGTTGGTGTCAATACGGCCCAATCATAATTGTAGTCGAACTGTGTCGGGTCCACCCTTCGGGTGTATCAAGCCCTAGGGTGTCAACCCCTGGACACCATGAACATGAGTGCACAGTCCCGATCTACTGGTACCCGTGCATGTTTTCTCCGGCTACGGACTATGTGCACGACCAGAGTCTGCCCGGAACTACACCGGCGTACCCTCTGCCGTCGCTTTTGGTCACTTACCTCCAGTCCAGTAATCGTGCCCCCACCCTAGCCTAGTCCCTAGGGTCATGATGATACTAACTTGGGATTACTGCTGGAGTGGGCCCCCATTGCTAGGATTTTTCTAGTGGGTTAAGTACGGTTTAACCCTCTTGCTAATCCTGGATTAACTTGGTTAAGTGTAACGATGAGTTCACGACTTAACCCCGATTAATCTACCAAGCCCAAATTGGTTAAGTATTAAGTGGACCATGACTTAACCCTAATCACGAGGCATTAATTAATTTAATGCGCCTTAACCTCTCACATTAGACCTTGTTGTGGTTACTAGTTAAGCCGGGCGGGTCCGGGTAGCTTTACACCACAACTTGGTCTAACCTCGGGTTCAAGGTACAACATGACCAACTTCTCACATTGGGTCCTATTGTTTGTAGCAACTAGTTAAGACGGTCGGTTCCGGGTAGGTTTACGCTACAAACTCAACCCAACCTCGAGTTGGCCACACTTATCTTTTCTAAGTGTCATGTCCATCATGTTTCCAAAACATGTTACAAGTTTTCAAGCAATTGGGTAGACCTAACTTAATAGGTAAATTCCCAATGGGTAGACCTAACTTAATAGGTAAATTCCCAAGCTTATGTTTTATGTCTTTTAAGTTTACCCAACCCCAAACGCAATCCCATCGCTTACATATCGCAATAGCGCATAAAGGATAGAAAGAGGGAACTTGGCATAATCATGACATAAAGGTATTGAAGCCACAAGCTTAACATGGTGGCATATGAAATGTTCATATGTTCATACACTTGCATATTACATTTTTAGGCCTCAAAAGCATGCATAAAACCAAACTTAGCATATTGGTGATACATGGTGCTAAATGACATGTAGAGATGGCCATAAGTTCGCATTTAGCCTCACATGCAAGTTATCATAAGAGATATGATAACTTACATGTTGCTAAAATGCAACCTTTGGCATAAAGCTTAAAGCTTTATGTTCATAAACCCAAAATAAGCTTGCATAACATGATAGCATGAACAAAATGTTCAACCCAAACTTGCATAACATAACTTGGCATACTTGCATATAAACTTGCATATCACAACATGATAAACTTGCATATAAACTTGCATATCACAACATGATAAACTTGCATATAAACTTGCATATCATACATTTAACTTTAGAGTTTAAGTATGAAAGTAGAATAGGGCTTACAATGCTTAAGAAGTCACAAAAATATGACAAAGCCCTTATGAAATCAATTAAACCCAAAATGCAAGCAAAACCCTTGAGCCAAAATGATCAAGACTCTTTCTTTATGATGCAAATATATAAACTTGACTTGAATGCAAGCTAATGATGCTCATACAAGTTTGAAAACACTTGTATGCATGGAAAATCACTTAGGAATTTATTTAGGAATTTTATGAAGAGAGTGGAGGCCATGAGAGGATTGATTTTGCCATAGTTTAGTTGTATGAATGAATAATGATGATTTAGGGTAGGTTAGGGTCTTATTTATAGATTAGGCAAGTGTTTTAGGCCATAGGATTAACCCTAGATTCAATCCAAGTCATCAAAGCATGTCTTGGGGAAGAAGTCAAGTGTAGGAACCATCTAGGGCCTTTAGATTAAAGATGAACCATGAGAACCATTCAAATGCAAAATCTGCATTTGAGCGAATCGGCCCACGGGTTGACAGCCAAACACCCTGGATTAACCCCTAGTCGACCCAGCGGGCTCGGGTCGACCTCAAAAATCGGCCGGTTCGGTTATTCCCCTCTACCAATTCGCTGTTTTGAACATTTTTGCATATTTATTTATTTAATTTTCAATTATATATATATATATATATATATCAATATATATATATATTTCTCTGCGCAACCCATTTCACTTAATTAAGTATACTTTAATTTGGGAATTTTTCGTGAAACTTCGCGAGGCCATATCTTGGTCATACGGACTCCGATTTTCGAAAAATCGGACTCTATTTTGCGTATTTTTTCGAGACGAACGCAATGGCATTGCCCGTTTCCCTTGATTCAGATTTTACAGTTTAATTCTGCCTCCATTTATGTTATAACATGTTATTCAAAAATACGGGTTGTTACATTCTTCCCTCCTTAAAGGATTTCGTCCCCGAAATCTCCAAGTTAGGAAGAACGTATCCTACCATCCATCATCCATCTACTCAAAACATCATCCACGAGCAATCATTGTCCTTAAAAGGTTCTAAATGCTGTATGATCATATGCAAAGGTGTGTGTATATGTACTTATCTAATGCGAAAATCAGGAGGTTACTGATTCAGTAAACCCCCTTAATGCAAAATATGTTAGTGAAATGAGTCCATATGTATGCAAATTCCTAACATAATTTATAATCTCTACATGAGTGCACATAACATTCATCCATATGCAACATCCACGTGATAGCATAACAAGTTTTCATCCATGAATAAGCATAAACACTCATGCATATGCGGTATGAAAGTGTGTGAGCCGATCTTAGTGCCTAACGTGTATTATGCATCCACGAGTATCCACTTGCAAACACTTGCAACCACTTGCAACCATCAAGCATAACATGTTTCAAACACATGTTTCATCCAAAGGGTTTCTACCTAAGGTTCTCATGACAAGATTAACACGATAAATTAGATAAACATGGATAGCATAGAGAAAGATATGCTAACAAAGAAAAGAGATTGAGAGTGTACCCTCAAAAAGGAATGGATAAAGCCCACGCATCTTCTCCTCGGTTTCCCAAGTTGCGTCTTCTTCGGCTTCACCCCATTGAACCTTCACCAATTTGACCTCTCGATTCCTTAGCTTCTTGGTCTCCGTCCCCAAGATACGAATCGGAGCTCTCCTCATGGTAGCCTCTTTCTCCACTTCTACATCTTTTAGAACACTTGGCTCAACAACCTCTGCTGATTCATGTAAACACTTCCGGAGATGCGAGACATGAAAAACATCGTGTACTCCAGCAAGCTTCTCGGGCAACTTCACTCTATAAGCCATCTGCCCGATCCTCTCTATAATAGGGAATGGTCCAACAAACCTCGGTGCCAACTTCCCAACAGCTCCAAATTGGACCACATTCCGCAAAGGAGAAACCTTCACGAAAACCATATCCCCAACATCAAACTCCAAATCCGTTCTTCGCTTATCAGCATAGGATTTCTGTCGGTCTTGGGCCGCTTTCATCCATCTCCGAATCAACTCGATCTTCTCGGATGTATCTCTAATTATATCAGGCCCAAGTATAAGCTCATCTGTAGTCTCCCACCAACATGTAGGCGACTTGCACGGCCTCCCATATAAAGCTTCAAATGGTGCCATCCCTATGCTTGCCTGATAACTGTTATTATATGCAAACTCAACAAGAGGAAGATGGTCTTCCCAAGTACCACCAAAATCCAGAATACAAAGCCTCAACAGATCCTCGAGTACCCTATTCACCCTTTCGGTTTGACCGTCCGTCTGTGGGTGATAAGCCGTACTTAGATTCAACCTTGTGCCCACAGCTTCTTGCAAGCTATTCCAGAATTGACTTGTAAAGATTGGGTCACGGTCACTGACTATACTAGAAGGGACTCCATGTAGTCTCACAATCTCACGAAGATATACAGACGCTAGCCAAGATGCGGTCCTCTTGCTCTTCACCGGAATGAAATGAGCACTCTTCGTAAGTCTATCCACAATAACCCAAATGCTCGTATTCCCTTTCCTTGACCTTGGTAGCCCATCGATAAAATCCATGGAAATACTCTCCCACTTCCATAGTGGAACGTCTAGAGGATGCAATAGCCCACCGGGCTTCTTCGACTCGGCCTTAACTTGCTGGCAAATGATACATCTAGAGACAAATTCTGCCACATCCTTCTTCATCCCATACCAAAAGAAAATGCGCTTCATATCTTTATACATCTTATCTCCGCCCGGATGTATAGTCAACTTAGAGCGATGCGCTTCCTCAAGAACTCTTCTTACTAGATCTTCTACCATTGGAACACATAACCTTCCATCTCTCCTCAGCCAACCCTTGTCATCAATAGAATATCGAGCGAGATGACTAGACGTCTCTCCTCGAATTAGCTTATCCATAATCTTCACTATCTGAGGGTCTTCTCTCTGCGAAGCCCCAACTTGATCAAGAAGGGTAGGTCTGAGTTCCAGAGATGCTAAAGAACCGGTCATCGACTCAATCGCCAAAGAGAAATCAAAGGTTGCCACATACTCTAAATTCTTCATCTCAACGAATAGAGGACTTAGGGTCAACCTTCTTCTACTCAATGCATCTGCTACCACATTCCCCTTGCCAGGGGTATAAGCTATCTCAAAATCGTAGGACGCCAAGAATTCCATCCATCTTTGTTGCCTCAGATTCAGATCCTTCTGAGAAAAGAGATACTTCAATGACTTGTGATCGGTAAAAATCTCAAATCTTTCTCCCAGAAGATAATGGCGCCAAGCCTTGAGTGCATATACTATTGCTGCCAACTCTAAGTCATGAGTGGGATAATTCTTCTCATGCACTTTGAGTTGTCTACCGCCAAAGCATATCACTCTTCCTTCTTGCATAAGAACAGCTCCTAACCCCGTGCCACATGCATCGGTGTATACGGTAAATAACTTCCCTCCATCGGGCAAAGCTAGAACAGGTGCTGACGTGAGGGCTCTCTTGAGCTTCTGAAAAGCAAGCTCGCATTCTATGCTCCAAGCAAAAACTAAATTCTTCTTCGTCAATTTAGTGAGAGGAGCGGATATCTTTGCGAAGTCCTTGATGAACTTCCGGTAAAAACCCGCAAGACCTAGAAAACTTCTCACTTCGGTTGCATTCCTTGGAGTCTTCCAATCCTGAACTGCCACTACCTTAGCGGGATCCACCGCTAAGCCTTGCTTAGATACTATATGCCCAAGGAATCTAACTTCCCTTCTCCAAAAGTGACACTTGGAGAACTTGGCCTTCAACTGATGCGCTCTAAGCGTATCCATCACCTCCATGAGATGCCTTGCGTGCTCTTCCTCATCCTTAGAGAAGATCAGAATATCATCTACGAAGACCACGACAAACTTGTTCAAGAACTCCCTGAACACCCTACTCATCAAGTCCACGAAATATGCGGGTGCATTAGTCAAGCCGAACGGCATGACAAGCCATTCGATGAATCCATCTAGAGTTCTGAACGCAGTCTTGTCTATACTATCTTCAGCTACCCTGAGCTGATGGAACCCCGTAGCAAGATCAAGCTGAGAGAAAACAGAAGCACCGACAAGCTGGTCAAAGAGATCATCAATCCTCAGTAACGGGTGTCTGTTCTTCTTAGTCAGCTTATTCAACTCTCGATAGTCAACGCAAAGTCGGAGAGAACCATCCGCCTTGGTAGCAAATACCACAGGCGCTCCCCATTCAGATATACTTCGTCTAATGAAGTTCTTCTCAAGCAACTCTTTCACTTGCTTACTTAGCTCCCGCCTTTCACGCGGAGCCATGTGTCGAACGGGCAAAGAAACAGGCTTTGCATTATCCACCAGATAAATGCGGAAATCAATCTCTCGCTTAGGGGGCAACCCCCTAACTTCATCGAAAACATCCGGATACTCTCGAACCACTCTCACAGACTGAAGAGTTTCCATTGACGAGTCGAGTGATTCCAGATAGCACAACATGACGGGACCTCTCGGATCACAAGAAATCTCTAGGGTGTTTCCGAGGCGAGTCACGAGCCTCACAACCCTATGCTCACAATCAAGAATGGCTCCATATCTGGACAGCCAATCCATGCCCAATATCAATCCGTATCCCCTAAAACAAAGAACATAAGCACTGCACAAGAACTCTACACTCAGTATAGAGACCCTCAAATCCACACATATCATAGACAAATGGGCGGAACCCCCAATAGGATTTGAGACACAGACGGGATCATCTACCAAGCTAGTACTAAGGTGCAAACTATCAACAAGATCAGATGAGATAAAGCTATGCGATGCACCAGAATCAAACAAGGTACGAACTGGAAAATCAGAAATATATACAAGGCTCTCAACAGAAATACTACCTCGATCGGGAACTGGAGCGACATTGAGAGCATGAACTTGCCCTCCTAAAGGTCCAGCACGCTGAGTCTGACCCTGGCCTTGCCCTTGCTTCCTCGGGCAATCCTTACTGAAATGTCCAGTCTCATCGCAGAAAAAGCATTCACCATTCTTCCTTTTCCTCTTCTTACAATCCTTAATAAGATGCCCAACTGAACCGCAATAATGGCACTTCCCCTTGTTTTTTTTGCCCTTGTTGTTATTGCCCTTGTTGTTGTTCCCCTTGTTGCCTTGACTCTTGTTCTTGTTCTGATTGCCTTGACTACTCTGACCACTTGGATTACCCTGATTTCCTTTTCCCTGGGAATCAGTCTTCTTGGCTTGAGTATCATTCATCTTGGTTTCTTTCTTGACATCTCCCTGAAGTAACGCCATATCAACCAAACTCTCAAACGTGGCCCCATGGGGAATATGTGACATAGCCAATCCCTGCAACGGCTCATTCAATCCTCTAGCAAAACGAAGAGCCTTCTTCTGAGGAGTATTCACCATATCCAAGCCAAAACGAGCTAACTGATTGAACTTGTTCACATATTCTTTGACAGACATATCTCCTTGTTTCAAAGTTATGAACCTCTCCATTTGCAGATTCTCCTCAGCAGAAGATAGAAACTTAAGCATGAACCTTGCCCTGAAATCGACCCAAGTCTCAACAGGCCTAGTACCATTGGTGACTTCCCACCAATAAGCGGCTTCATCCTTCATAAGCCAAACCGCCAACAAGAGCTTCCTCTGATCGTCTAACCCAAAGATAGCAAACAAATCCTCGGTCTCTTTCAACCAATTTCTGGCCTCTACAAAAGTCTCAGTGCCTTGAAAGTTCTTGCCATCCATTGCTTTGAAATCTTTGCAAGTCTTTGCGAAGTCCACTTGAGGATGCTGAGGGGGAGGAGGAAGAGGAACCTCAGCGACAGGAGGAGGAGGAACATTAACCACCGGAGGAGGAGGAGGAGGAACATTAACTACCGGAGGAGGAGGAGGAGGAGGAACATCTACGGGGCCGGCTTCGGTCGCCCTAGCCTCCAAAAGTCTCCTATACCAAACAGGTACGTGTACTCCCTCCGGAATAGCAAAGTTATCGGCCATACTGAAAACGAAGAAAAAGACAGATTCAAAATGGAGAAAAACGAAGGAATTTTGCTAATGGCTTTTTGGGGAATAGCCTTTAAAATAAACTAGACTTTTCTTTGGAAAATACTTTATACTTGGTTTTGAAAATAGTTTTCCAAAAGTTTTCTAAAAGCCTTTTTGTTCCTTCTCGTACCATATGCTCTGATACCAAATGTAACACCCCACCTCCACCAGGGTGGCTCTTGCAAGCACTCTGACTTTGGAGGGGCGTTTGAATCAGGTAAACATGCATAATGATATATCAAGGCAGAACAAGAACATATGTATATATGTAAACAGAGTAAATAACATAGATAAAACAGCGGAAGATTTCAAAACATTTCAAAACAAGTCTGGTACAACATAGCTTTCCAAATAAACAAGTCTAGATAAAACAACATCAACTGAAAATCTGAAATAAATAAGTGCTATCCCCAATTAAGTGGTAACCATAGCTAGCTTCATGTCGAAACCGTACATGAGCTGAAATCCCACAAGCAAGCAATCCGAAATCCAAGCTAAGCTCCAGTATTCCCTCCCTGAGAACCTGGGGGGGGAAACGGAAGAAAAGAGGCGAAAGAAAACAGGTCAGTCAAAAAGACTGAGTAAGCCCTACTACAATCAATGTAAACTGATAAAGTTAACTGGCATGAGCAGCAAGGATGAACATAAGGATAACAATATACTAGCATGATGATTAACTAACAAGGTAGATAAAGGTGTCATCGCATAATCAGGATTAAGGTTTTGCACCACAGGTGTACTAGCAAACTAACATGACTTGAATAAACAAGTATTGCTCCCTTGGCCCAAGCTTTGGCCCAATAACATGAAATGACCCTAATACAAGGTCCAACCAAACGGTCTAGTCGATCGGCTCCCTAAGCCTAACTCGTCACGTGTTGGTGTCAATACGGCCCAATCATAATTGTAGTCGAACTGTGTCGGGTCCACCCTTCGGGTGTATCAAGCCCTAGGGTGTCAACCCCTGGACACCATGAACATGAGTGCACAGTCCCGATCTACTGGTACCCGTGCATGTTTTCTCCGGCTACGGACTATGTGCACGACCAGAGTCCGCCCGGAACTACACCGGCGTACCCTCTGCCTTCGCTTTTGGTCACTTACCTCCAGTCCAGTAATCGTGCCCCCACCCTAGCCTAGTCCCTAGGGTCATGATGATACTAACTTGGGATTACTGCTGGAGTGGGCCCCCATTGCTAGGATTTTTCTAGTGGGTTAAGTACGGTTTAACCCTCTTGCTAATCCTGGATTAACTTGGTTAAGTGTAACGATGAGTTCACGACTTAACCCCGATTAATCTACCAAGCCCAAATTGGTTAAGTATTAAGTGGACCATGACTTAACCCTAATCACGAGGCATTAATTAATTTAATGCGCCTTAACCTCTCACATTAGACCTTGTTGTGGTTACTAGTTAAGCCGGGCGGGTCCGGGTAGCTTTACACCACAACTTGGTCTAACCTCGGGTTCAAGGTACAACATGACCAACTTCTCACATTGGGTCCTATTGTTTGTAGCAACTAGTTAAGCCGGTCGGTTCCGGGTAGGTTTACGCTACAAACTCAACCCAACCTCGAGTTGGCCACACTTATCTTTTCTAAGTGTCATGTCCATCATGTTTCCAAAACATGTTACAAGTTTTCAAGCAATTGGGTAGACCTAACTTAATAGGTAAATTCCCAATGGGTAGACCTAACTTAATAGGTAAATTCCCAAGCTTATGTTTTATGTCTTTTAAGTTTACCTAACCCCAAACGCAATCCCATCGCTTACATATCGCAATAGCGCATAAAGGATAGAAAGAGGGAACTTGGCATAATCATGACATAAAGGTATTGAAGCCACAAGCTTAACATGGTGGCATATGAAATGTTCATATGTTCATACACTTGCATATTACATTTTTAGGCCTCAAAAGCATGCATAAAACCAAACTTAGCATATTGGTGATACATGGTGCTAAATGACATGTAGAGATGGCCATAAGTTCGCATTTAGCCTCACATGCAAGTTATCATAAGAGATATGATAACTTACATGTTGCTAAAATGCAACCTTTGGCATAAAGCTTAAAGCTTTATGTTCATAAACCCAAAATAAGCTTGCATAACATGATAGCATGAACAAAATGTTCAACCCAAACTTGCATAACATAACTTGGCATACTTGCATATAAACTTGCGTATCACAACATGATAAACTTGCATATAAACTTGCATATCACAACATGATAAACTTGCATATAAACTTGCATATCACAACATGATAAACTTGCATATAAACTTGCATATCATACATTTAACTTTAGAGTTTAAGTATGAAAGTAGAATAGGGCTTACAATGCTTAAGAAGTCACAAAAATATGACAAAGCCCTTATGAAATCAATTAAACCCAAAATGCAAGCAAAACCCTTGAGCCAAAATGATCAAGACTCTTTCTTTATGATGCAAATATATAAACTTGACTTGAATGCAAGCTAATGATGCTCATACAAGTTTGAAAACACTTGTATGCATGGAAAATCACTTAGGAATTTATTTAGGAATTTTATGAAGAGAGTGGAGGCCATGAGAGGATTGATTTTGCCATAGTTTAGTTGTATGTATGAATAATGATGATTTAGGGTAGGTTAGGGTCTTATTTATAGATTAGGCAAGTGTTTTAGGCCATAGGATTAACCCTTGATTCAATCCAAGCCATCAAAGCATGTCTTGGGGAAGAAGTCAAGTGTAGGAACCATCTAGGGCCTTTAGATTAAAGATGGACCATGAGAACCATTCAAATGCAAAATCTGCATTTGAGCGAATCGGCCCACGGGTTGACAGCCAAACACCCTGGATTAACCCCTAGTCGACCCAGCGGGCTCGGGTCGACCTCAAAAATCGGCCGGTTCGGTTATTCCCCTCTACCAATTCGCTGTTTTGAACATTTTTGCATATTTATTTATTTAATTTTCAATTATATATATATATATATATCAATATATATATATATATTTCTCTGCGCAACCCATTTCACTTAATTAAGTATACTTTAATTTGGGAATTTTTCGTGAAACTTCGCGAGGCCATATCTTGGTCATACGGACTCTGATTTTCGAAAACTCTGACTCTATTTCGCGTATTTTTCCGAGACGAACGCAATGGCATAGCCCGTTTCCCTTGATTCAGATTTTACAGTTTAATTCTGCCTCCATTTATGTTATAACATGTTATTCAAAAATACGGGTTGTTACACATACGATCCAACCAGTTCTACACACAATCTAATCCACATGAGAATATAATTATTTATAATCACTTCATTTATTATTTATTAATTATCCATTCAGGTTTACTAATCTGGATTGATTTATCCAACTTATTTGTTTCGTATTGGTTTTAAATCATGTCTATCATTTTCAGATTTATTCAAGCAATCAACAACACAATCCAAACATATCATTAACATCAACATTAACAAATCAATCGATTTCCCATATTATAATAAATTTAGAAAATCATTACTTTTATTATAAAATAAATTGGGAAAAAATAAATTTCAAAAATAATTTTATATCAAATTACAAATACGCGCTCTCATATATATAACCAACTCAATCTAGGGTATTACTGACCTCACCTCTATTGAGTTACGTCACAGAGCCAACGTTATCACTAAACCAATAGCTCTGATACCACCGTAACGACCCAAGAGATTTTCGGCCTTGGAAATCGATATAAATACCTTTACCGTAACTCATGCCGACCTTCCAAACACCAAAAACACTGGAACATTATTATAAAGAATTTAGAGGGTGAGATAAGAAAGAAAGAAATATTAGAATAGAAGAAGAAGAAACAACACAACACAGAGTCTCACATCGCAGCGGAATAAAATATAATATGGAAATAAATCTTTATTGAGAGCTTTAAAAATACTTACAATATCAGAGTACATCACACAACGGGACAGCTATAATAACCTGTTCCCATATACAACACACAACGGAATAGTAGCTATATAATATCATACGACAGAACATCTCCAGCTCGTCTCTGGACTTCATAGCATTCGATAACCTGAACCTATACCTCCTGGGCTAACCCGAGCATTTACAAAACACCGAGTCAGTCTGTTGAACCAGAGTGAGAAAAAATCGCACAATATTAATGGTATCACACAACCTGATTTTAAAGTTAAAATCTTTTCAAAAGAATAATCATAAGACCAAATCCACACATAAATACGGACGGTTTTTACCTTACAATAACCCAAAACATTTTTGAAATCAATATCTTTTCTGATATTATGATAATGTCTAAAAACAAGTAAATAGAAATCTAGTAGAACGCTTGCATCTCACGCTCTACTTATATAGTCTACAAACAAAACCGCGGGCGGTTATTGGAAATTGGATTCCGACTATGACAAGGTATGGGACCACCTGCCGATAGTGTATCTCTAGAGGCGAATACACTGGGTTCAACAAGAACGTCTTGCAACCCGGTACTCACATGACCGACCACTCATTTCGCTTGAGTGTATCGAATGTATATCACCAACGGTTGGGTGTGACCCGCCGTTTCCTGAAAAGGGACAGCATCGATAGATTAAAGAAGCAAAAGGAATTTCTCTAGATAGGTGATTATACACCCTAATGGGATCGACCCACATAGCCAGGTTGCCTGCCCGATTTTTTCCGTTTACCGGTTGTGAGGCTTGAGGTTTGAATTTTCTTTACAACACCTGGCCACCATTCACTTTGAATGCCACATCGTCAGTTCCGCCAGATATCACCAATTGACATCCACAAAAATACTCTAGTTGGGAGCTAACCAACTATAGCGCGTTTGAAGAAATCAACGTACGTGATCCTTTGGAAATACTCTGTCAGACACTCGTCCATACAAGTCATCCAGGAACAAGATGGACCAAAGGCACTCTCCTACTACATCTCATATAAGAATCACTCTAGGGATCAGTAGCGAGTATCCTTGCAACCCTTAGATTTCCACCCCGGCAGAACCACAGTTTATCTCTGGCCGCTAAACCAGAGATTATTAGTAATTCTTCCGTTTATGAAGATATACGGTCTTCAATGCTCTACCTCGATCATCTTCTGATCTCTTCACATATTTGTTTGTCGGAATGGTTTTCGAATATAAATTCGATCCTGGTCTTTCAGTACCAACAATCGTATTGGACAGATTTGATAGTCGGTGATTTAACTATCAAAATAAACAGTGTTTCAAACATGACAATCCAGTGAGTTCACTGGTTAAGTATTCAGCACCACTTGGCCTTTTAATTAAACAAATGTAAATTTAAAACCCTTAAATCTTTCAATACTAAAAATATAGTTTCCTCGCTTCTTTATTTAACATGAGACTCATCTTTAAATCAGTTCATTACTTAGGATAATCCTATGTCATATTTAGTTTTCTATTTTCACTCTCAAACCGTTACCACATTATCACTATATAATATTGGAAAATCAATTTAACTTATTACACATACCATAACTTTACGAAACATCTTCGTTCATTACTTGACAATGATAACACATGCTTATTAATATAGAGTAAACTTATCTCAATACTCAACTTTACATTTCCTTTTTAACTTTGCGGATATCATTATAATTTGACGCAAACTCCTTTATTCCCCTTTTTCTTTGAAATCATCATTTTACATATATTTTCATCAAAATATATCGTTACCATTTCACTAATGAAATAATAAAGTTTATTAACCACATTTACCATTACAACTCATATCATTCTAAGATAATCCCGAAGTCGTTCAAGTTGGGGTATTTCAGTTACCTCTCAGACCTTGATCAACAACGTTCATACCTTAAAATAAATATAAGTTGTAATCCAAAGCCAATATTTCATTCCAATCCCATTATTAGGTAACGTTAATATAAAATTAACGATTTACCACCTCACCTCTTTTATATAACTCTGGTTTATCGTCAAACTCTTTTTCTTACTTTCCTTTTACTTAATTCGAATAATTAAGTAACATTTATTTGCACTATCGCATTTGCTTAACCATTCCTTTCATAACTCAAGTGTTAAACAAAACATGTTCACACTCTCCTTTCGTCATTCAATTGAATTCCATTTTAACTTATACTACTTTTTAAATGATTTCCCATTAAATGTAATTTTCTAAATTATTATTAATTTCAAAAATAATTTATTTCAACCATTAACTACATTAGTAGTTAATGTCTTTATTAATTAAAATAAACAGTAAATCCCTTTTTAAAATCTTATTATAATCTAAACAATATTCATTAAACTATTTTCTATTCAATACCTACTAATTTGGTAATCAATCCAATTAACGAGTCGATTTATTCACTCAAAACACGATTATCTTATTAACTGATTCCAATTCGTTCCTCCCTTTAAATTAATTAATAATATAATTAATTAATTTAAATAATTCCATTAAATTGTTTCTCAATAACACAATTATTCAAATTTAACCGTTAGTTACTTTCCTTATCCTCACATTTACAAATCTGATTAACATCAGATTTGACTTTACAAAATCAACTTACACTTAATTATAAACATAAATATTTATTTCCTTTTAAATAAGTTTTAATTTAAAATATATATTTCAAATTTATCTTTAGTTATAAATAAATTTTTTAACTTCAGATCTATCGATTTACCTGACGGTAAGTCGATATAAATAAATAATTTACTTTTAGGCCATTTACTGCCGATTACTAAACCAATATATTTGGTTAAAACATAACATAGGTTGACTTTCCAGTCAATGATCACTACTAAATCAATTATCCCATCATGACTGTTCATATATGATAATATGAAAATAAATAATATATTTGAGGAATCCAGCTGGATCCCTCCAACCTGTTCTTCCCTGTATACAAATGGTTATCTCCACACAGTTCATATCATTCAAACAGATCAAATAATTCAAACAAGCCAAACAATTCTAACCATTAAACACATTTATTGATAAACATGACCAATAAGGTAAGTTACCTTTATTGGGTCCAATTGGTTAAAATAACGATTTGGTATTTCACTGAAATTAAACGACAGTTTAATTTCGTCAGTCATATCAACAAATAATTATAATACTAGCAAACAGTCAACCATTATCAATCAGAGCACACAAAATAAAAACCTAATTTATATAAGATATAAATGGGAAAAATACTGAGTGAGTTTAACTCGCCTTGCGTTTAATTCGATCGGTTGGAACGGTTCGTTTTAATTAAATTAAACATGTGTTTAATTTAATTGAAGATTCCAATAGCCACTAACTCTGATCGAAACAACTTCAAAATGTCTTGGTTGTTCCTATAGTCCCAACGCTGTTTGCTTGATCCGATTCTGTTAATGTATAACCGATTTATAAACAATATAAGTTTACGGTGTATGCTAAGATAATTAAAATCCTATTTTAAATTAACTTCTTAATTAATATAACTAATTAATTGTTATAGCTAATAGGCTCGTATTAACCTTCTTACATTTGGGCTTTCCTTTCATTCAGGCTTTTGAAGACCACTCCGATGTCTTCCGGTAGCAATAACATGAACAACAAATTCCCACTTTATTTTAAACATGTCGAGCTCCCTCTTCCTTTCCTTTTTCCACGTTAAATACCCAAGATCCATTATGTCCTCCCTACCTTTGCATGTATGCGTTTAAGGGCCACACCATATTATACCTTTGTTACCATCTTTGAACAGCCTGCCACCATTCGACACAGTCCCTCCCGGTTCCGTTTCATTCTTCTTCTTTTTTTTTCACAAGAGCCGGTCCTTTCTGTTCCACGTCCATTTCCTTCTTCAACATACCACGTTGAACCCATATTAAATTACAAAGCGTCGAGGAATGGAAACCCATTCGTTTTCCACTTTTTATAATAAAAAATTCGTTAGTCCTGTTCTTTATAATAATAAGCTAATTACCATATCCGCCCAAAATGGCCACATGCACTTTCACCTTCATCATTCTCTTGTGTTGCTTCTCCCCCCACGTTGGTTGCCCAGGCCGCTTCTTCCTTATGCGTTCCAGTCTAAATTCAGCTCTCCATTTCCCAATGTATAAACGCCTGGAGCTCCCGCACTTTTCCCATTTGCTGTAACTTCTTCCAATCCTTCTCGTTTTAAATGTTCTGCTTCTCTTTTCACCAATGGAAACTTCCCCCAAATCTCTTACGTTGCTTTATATTTTGCTGCATCTTCCCTCTCCGAACTTGCTTGAACCCGTAAGCTTTCGTTTTAATTTACTGGGTAAAGCGCAAACCGCAAACCAGTGTTTTACTTGTATAAATACCTATATATTATTATTATAATATAAATGGGTTCAGTTGAATTCCATTGAGAAGGGTATTTCGTTGTGCCATTTAAGCCTATTAAAGAGGACGAAAATTTCCAAACAACAATGGTATTTATAAAGGAGAATCCGTGGTGGTCACGCCACAATTTTATATTATATAATTTTAGGTCTGCGTGTGATGATCCCAAAACCCCGTGACACGGTGTTAAGGATAATCATTGGAATATACCACATTAATCATCCTTAGCAGATCACAGATAATAGCATAAACATATAATAGAATAATTTACACACATATGACAGCGGAATCATATAGATATCACCACATCAGAGAGCATAGTGCAGGATACAACTTAGTGCATAATAATACATAATCAGTCACCATCGCCTAAGGCGGAATCATACATAAAGAGTACACAAAATAAATATCAGTCTACATCGCCAATGGCAGAATCATAATACATATACTATAATGGCGGAGAGAGTCAAAGTCAGCACGGTGT
The DNA here is from genome assembly GCA_030737875.1 of Allium sativum. Lineage (NCBI taxonomy): Eukaryota > Viridiplantae > Streptophyta > Magnoliopsida > Asparagales > Amaryllidaceae > Allium > Allium sativum. The sequence continues at coordinate 158,888,540 of CM060923.1, forward strand.
AGTCAAGCCTCGCCATGAGCCAAAAGTGCACCAGATACCTATAACTAGGCTGCCCGTGTGAAAATGAGGGCACCCGAGTTTGCAAGGTGAAACAAACTACGAGTCAGTCATGGGACTGGTATGAGAAATCTAGTTAACTTATTAACAACAATAATAAGGCAAATCAAAGGACCACGCCACTTTCGCGGAACGGGTTTACTCCAATGAGTGCTAGTGCAGGAAATAAAGTAAATGATTAAATCATCGCAATGCTTTTCATAAAATGAAGCCATTATAAGACTCAGGTCCCATCACACAATGCAACGCAAGCCGGAGGATAGAGTTTTACCTTATAATGGCCAAAAATGCTTCATACGAATAAAACAAAAGTGTTTGATATTATTACTATTGCATATATGTTTCAAAAGCAAATTCAATCATAAATATCAATCCTAGGCGGCATAGCTACCATCTACTATGTCGCCATACTAGTAATACAATCACATCCGCATATTTCGTATTGGAAATTGGATTCCTTCATGAGTCGAGGCAAGGGGCAAGCTCCTCTCCGATTCGAGAAACTCTAGCAAATGTCTCAGGATCCCACCATGATCCTTGGATCATCAGGGCCGGTCCTCTCTTACTTTTGAGGATTAGTTATTCCTGAATACACGTTTCCCGGTCCTTACAGACCTATACCGAGGCGCCTCGTATTCCAACAACCACACAGGTGAAAAGTATATATAATGTCAGGGCTGGTAGGTCACTGACACCACCTTAGCTAGAAAGAAACGTCGTGCTCTCCCTGCAGTCACTATCCCGTTTTTGACTCATACCGAGGTGTGAGGCTCGCGAATCCACGTTATACACAAAGCTACGTCACACAGACCATGCTTTGATCATCAACCCCAAGACTTTGCTTTGCAACAGAAGCCTTGATCATATGCCACTTAGGCGTGCCACACAGGCAATCCACTCCATGCGACTGATTTCTATCAATACATAACCTCTGAGCTCGTACGTCTCAGAGAAGGGCGTTAAGCAAGAGAATAAATTCTCCACCGCCAAACAGATATATATTTAACCGAGATCAATCAGCACAGAACAAAATCCAATGTCAGACACACAGTCCATTTACAAGTCCGTTCTGGGTTTGAACGAAACCGGAGGCACCAATTTCCTCGTATATCCGAACAATCAACAGTATGTTTGGACGGCTACTACTTCAGCTCCTTCACGGTAGCTACTCCCATCACGAGCATCAGTAGCGCCCATCCATCCAATGTGAAGATCATCGGTCTTCAACTATCTTCGACTCTTTGACTTCTCAACGTCGATTGATTATTTGAAATGAGATGAACTCGGCCTTTTCAAATAACCCACATATATTTAGATTTTCGAATCAATTTATCACATGGTTGGACTATTCAACATTCACATTTCAGTTCTTTAGTTATAATTTTCATGTTAAATACATTCAGCCATCACATATCAAGAAAACACAACAAAATTTGTTTATTTCCACTCTATATCGTCTATAGTATTTTATAACGATATATCGGCATTTTTATTCATTTAAAATGCCTATATTTAATTAAACGACGATTCAGGTCGTGCCGATGCACCGGCGCTGTTTTTCACTAAATTTGTTTTACACATATCTGAAAATCTAACCGTTGGATCTTCACAAATTTTATGTCATTAGAAAGATCATTTCAAAACGAATCCAACGGTTCTAGTTTTGGGAAAATCCGACGGTCGGATCTTCCACACTAGCCATTTGAAGTTACGATTTCAATTTACGAACTGCAGCGTCGTTATTCGATTTAATTTAATTATATTTATATATATATAAAAATATAATCGTTTCTGACGCTGTTTTTCTTCAGATTTGAATTAAACATTCTAGACAATCCAACCGTCGGATCTTCACAAAGTTGGTGCCGTTGGAAAGATATTTCCAAGGCGAACCCAACGGTTACTGTTTCGGGAAAATCCAATGGTCGGATTTCCTGCACTAGTCGTTTGAAATCACGGTTTCAAAACATGAACTGCACGGCCACGTTTCGTTTTAGTTTTATTTATATTTATATATTTATATAAATATAGTTCATTCAAAAATTCCTATATCGTTTTCACTTCAAATAATTCACTAACGCCTTTAGATTTTGGAAAATTTCGGCATAACCTCCTTTGTACGGGAGGGGATGGGAAAATTCCCAAATAGCCACACGGGCGTCTCATCTCAAAAAGAAAAAGAAAAAGCCAAGCGGCTAGCCAATAGGCTCATAAAATCAGCACCCAAACAAAACAGTAAACGTGTACCTATTTGTCGGGCACAAAATTTTATTCCTCTTCTCTAGCCTCTTTGCTATAACCTGTTCAATAAATATGCATGTACATATATGCAATTCTTATCACTTATCATTTTCCATTCAACTTCATATTTGATTCAATTTGGTTTAAAAACACCATTCATTCTAATGTTGCATGCATAGGAAAAAATCATATCATTAGCTAATTAATGAATATTTCAACTCATGCATATTTATTTGAACAAGTGGCTATTTTTAATACTTCACATTTCAAAGATGATAATTTTGGCGAACTAAAATATATTTCAACACATGACTATTTTATTTAGTTCCTATGCATGTTAAAAATAATATTTCTTTCACAAATATTTATTTCAACGCTCGCATATCTTTAGCTTATCACATATATGATAAAAATGATATTTTTATCATTTAAAATATTTATTCAATACATGAATGTTTTTAACACTTTATAATTTCAATAAAAATGTCATTTTTATTGTTCGTTCTTTTTATTCAACACATGAACTTTTCCAATACACACATTTCTCAACACATGAGCACCTCCACACATGGATATTTTATATATGTTGTTCATATAAGAAAGATGAAATTTTTATTATTGAAACTATTTATATATAAGGCGAATATTTTACATACTTCATATATATTATAAAAATGTGATTTTTATTGTTTAAACACTTCATTCACTCACACATGAATTTAATTTTCCCACATCACTTCTCAACACATGAGCATTTCCACACATGGATATAGTTTCAACACATGACTTTAATTTCAACGCATGAAGATAATTTCAACATAATGAAAATAATTCTAACTTATGAATATTATTCAAAATTTCTACAGCATAACGGCAGGGTAGTTAAAACCGGCACTGTCCCTAGTACGGCTCCTAGCTCTACCTTAAAACCTTGCGGTTTTTGACAATGGGGATTCATGCATCTAATTCGCACGCAGGCGGCATGTTTTATTTTTATTTCCACAATTATTTCCAATTCATTTCAATCACCAATGGGTATTTTTCAACCGCAACCAATCAATATCAACCACAAACAATTATTCAACCATTCGTATTTTTCATCCAATATTTCACACCAATTCACAACAATAAATATCGTCCATGGTTTGTGGACGAGGGGAGTGTGTGTGTGTGTATATCTATATATATAATTTCTATATTTCACTTGCATTTCAACACATATATCAATTATTCTATGCATGTATAATTCATACTTCGCTTATATAGCTTACACAACGCATGTACATGAGGTATACAACACGTGTGTAATTTATATTTCGCTTATATAATTTATACACGACATTTTCCATTCAAATTCATTTAATTTATATTTCTCACATTGGTTTTCGGAGTGCTAAAAATCATAGATGACTCAAAAAATCCGCAGTCTCTTCTATATGGTAGAGAGCTTCCTTGCGGTCCCGATGTTTCCTGTTTCATCGAATTTCGTCAACACACCATAAAGATATGATTTTTCAAAGTTCAAACATCAAAAAGAACTCACCTTTATCGATGGTTCAAAACTAGGGTTGCAGTTTTCGCGAGAACCGAGACACGATAGGATGATCAGAGGTAATGACGTGGAAGACGGAGGAGAGGGGAGTCGGCGCAGGGTGGTTTGAGGTGGTTCGGTGGGCTCTGGCGCACGTGGCGGCGGCGGAAAGTGGTCGACTTTGGGTCGACGTTACTGGCGATGGAGGTGGCGATAGGGGTCGGGGAAGGGTCGGATTGGAAGAGGGGAGGGAGGCGTGTCGGCTGGTGGTGGTGGCGAAGGCTGAAATCGCCTGTGGCGGCGGCGATTTAGAGGGGAAGAGGCGAACGGGTTTCCGCCGTAGGTCGAGAGAGAAAAAGGGTTTTCGGGTTTTTTTTATTTTTAAAAATAATGAAAGGAAAATTCTGATTGGCCCATGGTTTTAATAAATTTTTAAATAGTATTTCTCTACACGGACACCAATTCAAACCCAACGACTGTCGTCCCTAGCTAATTACCCCCATCCCGGACACAATGGGATATGTTTCGTTGGCCAATTCGACTATTACAGTCAGTTATTTTTCAAATTAAAGTATAAAACATTTAATTTTAAATATGAACGTACATTTCAATTTGCCAGGGCCACAAACTAATTCGAAAAAATTCTAGAAAAATAAAACTAGCTATGTTTTGATGCTATGGTCCCAACAAAACTAGTTTCGTCGAATTCTGAGATCGTTTGAAAAATGGCCATTTTCTGGTCGATCCAATTTAACAGAAATTGACCAAACACATTTTCTTTTGCCACGCTCACATACTAGCTTCAAAAATTATGAAATTTGAAACCTAGCAATAGTTTGATATCCCAGACCCAACAAAAGTGGTTTCGTCGAATTCCGAGGTCGCTTGCAAAATATCGAATTTCCAGGGCTATATATTATATATAGCGACCTTTCTGAAAATTCATTCGGCCATAACTTTTGATTCCCGTTATGAAACTTCGATTTTTCAGATTCGTTAGAAAGGTATTGTTAAACAGATTTAAATATTTTTGGTTTCACTAAAATCCGTTATATTTTCCTCCCTGCACAGTTAGTCAAAGTTTGAATTCAAATTTTCAAGCTGACTCACTATTTCTAATTCACTATTTTATTGAAATATTCTATTTCAATTGTTCTAATTCCTTTGAAATAATCAATTTAAATTTTTTAAATTGGCTCGTATTTTCCGGGTTGTTACATTGCGCCTATGTTTCAATTTAGCATACAGGTGAAAATTTCGAAACTACTTTGTCGGCATGGTTTGTATGAACTGAAAGGAAAATACATGGAATAGGTAGTACTCCCAACATAGACTCAGAGGGTGCCTTTTATTTAATATATTAAAGGGATGTTTAGAATTTAATAATATTATCGAAACTTCACCACGAAGTAGCACGTAGAAACCACCACAAACGACTTTCGTTTACTGATAAAAAACTAATCTTTGTGTAAAAAGATATTCCAGATTCAATGGGACAAGTTTCATCGAAATCCGAGGTCGTATGAAAAAACTTCCTTTATAAAACCAGAAATAAACACACATTTAATTTTTTCATGATCACCAGATAAATCAAATCAACTTGAAACCTTGAAATCCTATAATAATTATTCAGTACGAACCCAACGGCACCAGTTGTCGCATTCTGAGACTGTTTCCCCGGTAGGCTATTTTGACACCTACCGCAATGCCATTTTGAACACCAATTTACCCGATCTCCAAAAATAACAAACTATATACCTATCCTGGATCTAAACGACGATGCGAACTCAATGGAATTGGTTTCGCGGCCTAATTCAATCGTTTGTTCAAGTTATACCCAAATAACCCTTTGTTAAATTAATTACGCGCTATAGAAATTTAACTGGCGTTTACATCTACCGTGGCCACATACGACATCGGTTTGCCACGCCATTCATCACCGTACAATAATTTAATGATACAGTTCTAATGAAACTAGTTTCATCGAAAATGAAGTCCGTTTGCAAAATGGCTATTTTAACATGTATATTTTAAATAACGATTTCTATAGCGGCTATTTCAAAATTTTATTTGGCCATAACTAACAAATTACAACATGAAATCTGGATTTTTCTCTTTCATATGAAAATTATCATCAACACGGTTCCATCGTTTCTCGTTTCACAGAAATCCGACTTATATCGGATTCTGTACATTCAATTAAAGTTCAAAATTCAATATTATGAACTGCAGCGCCGTTTCGAGCTCGATTTATATTAAATATAAATCTAACGTTCAAATATCGTTTTTAATAACGAATTTAATATTAAAATTCATTAACACACCAAATATAATATTTAAAACAATAAATTAAATATTTGACGGCCAAAATATGGGAAGTTACATACCCGATTTTAATTAGTCATTTCCCTTTTTAAATTAATTTAATAACTTAATTAATTTAAAAAAACACCATTTAATTGTTATAAAAACAATTATTTCATTTTACCAACTGGTAGGTAAATTCTCTGGCTTTTCTGCTTTTGTAACTCGTACCGATCATAAGATTTCATTACATAAACCCCTTAAATAATTATTTTTATAAACTCGATTTAAAATATATATTTATAAATTTCTAATTTAATTACTTGTATAAAATAACTAAAAAGCTTCAATTCAGTTATAAAATAATTTATAACTTTAAAACTTGTGTCGATTCACTGAACGGTAGAACGACGTCTAAACGATACATTTATGGCCATCTACTGCCAATTACCCAATCAACACTATCGATTGATTTTAAACACAACACAGGTGAATATCTATTTAACCATCACGCTCAAATAGGTTTAACTACCCTATAGGGGTTCAATCAGTTCAAATATAAATAATATAAAACAAACAACATATGTAATATTTGAGGAATCCGGTCGGATCCCTCCAACCTGTTCTTCCCTGCACCACAGTTCGTTATAACATTTCATAATAATATATGAAATAAATTTCAATAATCTATAAATTTAAAACGATGTAATATAAATAACAGCAACCAATCAAACAATGAACAGCCAATAGCAACCAATCAACCAATTTATACTTTTAAAGGTAAATTATATTTTAAAATGAATTTACCATATCACAGGATTCCACAAAGTGTGAGAATTAACTCACCAGTTCATTTCGGTTGACGGTCGACGCGTTTGTTCCTTCTAATTTTAAACGGACGTCTAAAATTATCTGAAATTCCAATCAGCTCTGACTGAATCCCAGTCAGCGCCATCGTCTAGGCCTCGTCCATGCGATCCTAACGGATCTAGTTTCGTCAGATTCCGTTAATGTATGAGAAAGATACGCTAGTTTAAAGTTTACACTAGCTTTAAATATAAATTAAATTGATTATTAATATAAACTAACCATTAGTTAATTAAATAAACCTTACCTTAATTAAACTTGTCACGTCATCGGCTTTTTAAACAAAAACGCGTTTTCCTCTTTTACTCTTCCCGAAACCTGACAGTATGCCATCAACCACACCTTCGATTTCATCTCCTCCACCCTAAGCCGCCGCATACCGCCGGAGACCCACCCTGCATCATCAGCCCCTCCGAGACCATCCACCGCCAAAGACGCCGAGGCCCAGTTCAACTCCTTCTACCGTGACAACGCAATACCCCCAAATCAGTTCAACTCTAGAATTGTGCCACCACAGGCTGTCGTATCAGGCCGCACCACCACCGGACTGACCGCCTTCCTCCCCCTCTTCATTAACCTTCAGACTGTCACCACCCACAACCCTTCCAGCCACCGGAAAAACCCAAAACCGAATGTGACTCGCCAAAACCTATCAGTTTTTAACATTTCCGAACATCTCATCCCCACGACCACCACACACGATTTCAGGCGTCCGACCCCACAACAAAGTTGAAGCTCTACATCTCCCCTACAAATTTAGTTCATACCCCCTCAGCAACTGACAACCTAATCTCCGCCAAAACCCACAAAAACGAAGTCAGTTTTTCGCTGTTATTCGCGATTTCCGGCCACCTCCGACCACCGTTCCACCCCAATTTTTCTCAGTAGGTAGATCCCAACCCGATCTATCACTGTGCTTCAGATTTCCCTAGTCAATTCCTGACAGATTCGGAGAAATAATTTAATTAGCGTTTGAGGGTTTTTTTGCAAAAATGAAGTGCTGGAAAATATTTTGGACGGGATGGTCAGAAATATGAGCTGAAATGGGTGTATATATAAATTGAAAATAATATTTATTTAAGTTGATGTGACGAACGATATTTATTTCATGTCTATCGCAAATTCTAAATGCTGTTTATTGGCTCCTGTACTCACATACAAACCTCGTTCGAGATGCGAATGGACGACATAGTATAACTTGACGTTACGGTCCTTATGAAACTTGTTTCGTCGAATTCCGAGTTTGGTTGTTCAAACGGCGCTCATTCACATCCAAATGGTCGTTTCATTTGCATTTTATTTTGCTACGCTCACAGAATAACTCCGATTGACACGCAACTTGAAACCTAACAATAATTTGTTGTTGGATCTCAATAAAATTTGTTTTGTCGAAAACGAAGGTCATTTGAATAAAGTCCCTTTTATAACTGCCCAATTCAAATAAAACAAACCAATTTTAAAATACCTCAATATAAAAATAATAAAATATTTCAATTGACCATACACGAGCAGAATTTCATATACTACTAAAATAAAATATCCTGGATAAAATTTCAAGCCAAATCGATATTACAAATATTTCAAAACCCTTTATTTTAAATAAATAACGATAAAATTTATAAAGGAATTCCACAGCGTCTATTTTAAAATTTGATTTGGACCTAAAACAAAATCTACAACACGAAAACTCGATTTTTCTCTTTCATTAGAAAAATAATACCCAACAGATTCGGACGTTTCTTATTTCGAGAAAATCCGGCTTATATTGGATCATGTACAGCCGTTTAAAGTTCAAAACGCCAAATTACGAACTACCGTGCCGCTGCAGCTTGTTTTATAATTAAATTATAAATTAAACGTTCTAACGTCGTTTTAATAACGAAATCGCTACTATAATTTCAATATAAATCACATTTAAACCATTTTAAATTACCTGTTCACATTATACTTCAAAATCAACATTTTTCCAAATATTCTGGAAATAAAATATTATTATATTTTTAATATAACTAAATATATTCAAAATCAAATAGTTGAATCGATTATTTAAATTCAAACCAACAATTTAAATAAAATAATTCAAATAATTGCCAAAAAACACGGGATGTTATAGACTGACTCGGAGTTTATTTTGTTTTGTTTTACCTAAACTCTTGGGTGCCCAATTTCATATGGGCAGTCAAGTAGTTCAGGATTTTACAAATTTATCCAAAGGAGCTTGGAGCAGGAGGCTTTAGTGTTATCTAGTTATTTTTATTTCCGTTGTGTTGTAAGTTGTACTCTGATAGTGATACTCTGATAATGATATGTTATACAGTCAATATTTGTATTTTAAAAGCTTTGATATATTATATTTTGTTCCGCTACGATGTGAGATTTTGTGTTGTTATTTCTATTCTTCTTCTACCTTTTTCTTCTAAAAAAATGATTTATATTTTCGTGATATTTTGGTTGGACGTGTGATGTATGTAGTCAACTCAGATAGTACGGATTTGCGGGCCATTACAATTTGAATGGAAATAATCTTCAGAATATTTCTATATCGGATTCCATAATTATGCGGGTATTGTTAAGGAATTTGGAAGATATAAATATCGTTATTCCAATACGATATCCGTTGGTTTCAGAATTTGATATTGAACACAAATCAATATGATTTCTATTTAGAGCCTTTTATTTAATATCAAATTGGATTTTGGGTTTGTCGTGAATGGTGTTTTCAATAACCCTGTTCTTAAACCCAGTTGAGAAAGGAATGAATCTTTTAATTAAGATTATTGAAGTTTTCCAATTAATACATGTAATTGGAATTAAATGGAATCCATTATAAGTCAGAATTGGATAAAACAAGAAACGTTGGAATATTTTAAATTGTAATTTTCTAACGAATTTAAGAAATTGAGATTTCACTTTATAAATTGTAAGTTATGTCTAAATTAAGATTTAGAATAGTCGCTATGAAATTTATATATAGCCCAAAAAGTCACATTTTGCATACGGAGGAATTTGAACTCAAAACCACTTCCGTTGAGTTCAATATGGCATTTGCGAGTTCAAAAACTATAAATATCGATATCTTTTGAGTTCGTGAAATTTGGTCATTTTCAATAAGTATATGGCCAAAATATCACTTTTTGCATATGGATGAATTTGGACTCGAAACCACTTCCATTGATTTCAAAATGTCTTTTTCAACATCAAAAAGTGTAAATTTCGATATATTCCGAGCTTCGGAGATTTGGCACCTTGAGTGGGACTTGGTTGGATAAACCTAGCCCACACACTTAAGATCTCAATCAACCCTCTCCTCTTCATTCATTCCAACACTTCAAAACAAGAATAGAAATGGGGAAAATGAATGGGATATTAAAACTCCCTAATCCCTAGCTTAATCTTTGGGCCCAAATTCTTGTTGAAATTAAGTGCAAATCAATGGAGAAGCTTAGGTAAGTCCATCCCCATCTTCTCTATCTCAATTCATCTTCAATTCTTGCTATTTCCTATGACCTAATTCTTAGGAATCATGTTCATATAATCATAGATTATTGATTCTAGGGTTTTTATCGAAGAGAGGTCGTTCTAGCTTGCTATTGGATCAATTTCTTCCTTATAACCATCAAAGGCGAGAGCTTTGAAAGCTATTCATAAACCCACATTTTGGCCACAATCTTATAACTTGTAAAAGTGTAATCTAGAGGTTAATTTGAGTTTTCATATGCTAGTGGATTGGATAGGCAAGTGAAACTTAGTTGGTTTCATATATTCATATTTCATTAAATTGAAATTTAAGATTAGAATTATCTGTACAATCTAATCCATATGCTATGAGTTGTTTTGGTAACATTGTGAAGCTCCGTTGTCGCCCTGGCAAGTTCTAAGTCTTCACAAGTCACTTGAATCACTTTAGATTGCAATGGTTAGAAAATTTATTCATTTATGAGTTTATAATCAAAACCATCGCAAATCCAATGCATGAATGTTTGTGCATGTAAATTTGGTGTTATGAGTTGCTTCGGCAAGTCTTGGAAGCCTCATTTGCATGTATAAAACATCATAGCCTTTGGGCATTAGTTGATATCACTTAGAGCTTGTTTTCTAGGAAAATTGTGCTTTGGTTTAGGATTCAGACATCTGAATATTTTAGGTCAGACATCTGACCTGCTCCAAATAATCATGGAATCAAACAACAGAATTCAGATGTCTGAAAATTTTAATTCAGATGTCTGAATTGAAATTCATACGTATGACCAAAATAATTCAGACGTCTGAATTGGCTTAAAAATGAATTAAATCCTTGTTGGTTCGGGAAATTACAAATTCAGACGTCTGAATTTTTAATTCAGACGTCTGAATTCTATTTTTGGACAGTTGACCAGTGGAGACACAGTCAACAGTTTAGACCCATTTAAGTTCATTCCCGGCCAAGTTTCGGCCCATTTCGACTTCGTTTGTGACTTATTAGTTTGCTCTGGTTCGTAGATTTCTATAGCTCGATTTTTACGGGATTGTTTTATAAATCATCAATTAAAGAATGACGGAGTGGAAACCAATGGTTCTTACTCAAACTAATTTTACAGTTATTAAAGCTGTGATTGAATATATATTGATTACTGTGATTGTGATATTTGTTTGTTGTTTGGCGGATGTTTACGGTTTTAATGTTATCATTATTAAACTGTGAAAATATATGTTTATAAAAAAAACTTTATATTATAAACGATTTTGGGATGATGATTTACCCACCCATCTCCCAAATAATGAATAAATTCACATGGACTGTGATGTAAACCCCACATAAGTATTGGAACGATAATTTTACACATTGCCCATGTATGCAAATGATAATCATTGGATGTTGATAGTAAACCCTACACGGGTCTGGGGATGATAATAACTTCACACATCTCCCTTTTGTTTAGTTTTACGTCGATCGATTGATTGACAGACCGTAGCAAGAGTTATTTAACTATTTAATGCTTATACAGTTGTAGATTACACTCTGGATATGAATTAAAAGTTTAATAGTTGTTTATCACTATTTTGGAATACATGCGATATATGGAACCCATATAAATAAAATTACATGGTAATTGATTGAGTCACATTCTTATTCAGGAAATGAACCAATATTTTGATATAATATTCAGAGATGAATCAAACTATGATTTTGATGTCCGATTTTGGATGGACATGAGAATATGGAAATATTTTTGGATGAAATATTCCATGTTTGAAAAGATAAAAAATATTTTCATCTGAATAAAATGGTTAACAACTAGAATAAAGAATGGAGATGGTTTTAATCTAACCAGAGTTTTTCCAACGTATGAATTGGAATAGATCTGAATGGAAATAATCTTCGGAATATGTCAATATTAGATTCCATGATTATACGAATATTGTTAAGGAATTTGTTAGATATCGTTATTCCCAATACGATATCCGTTGGTTTCAGAATTTGATATTGAACATAAGTCGGTATGATTTCTATTTAGAGCCTTGTATTTAACATCAAATTGGATTTTGGGTTTGTCGTGAATGGTGTTTTTAATAACCCTGTTCTTAAACCCAGTTGAAAAAGGAATGAGTCTTTTAATTAAGATTAATGAAGTTTTCCAATTAATACATATAATTGGAATTAAATGGAAGTTGATTTTGGGTTGATCATGAACAATGTTTTAAACAACATTAGTTCTTAAACCCGATTAACCGGGAAGATATGATTTGGAATTTATAAATCTTTTAACTAAGATTTAAAGAAATTTTCAAAGGTAAAGTTTCCAATTTAATAAACTAAATTTGAATTGAATGGAATTTGATTGAGTGATAATCAAGATAAGCTTTCGTGAATGAAGACCGCTACTATTTATGGAATTTAAAAGGCCTTGTCGTTATTCCACTTATAGTATTATTCCGATAAAGAAATTTATATCGATTACGATTGATCGAATTTCCGTGAAAATTCCATTTTGATGGAAGATGATTTGGGTTTATCATGAACTGTGTTTTAAATGACGTTAGTTCTTTAACCCAAGGTAAAGACAGGATTAATTTTCCTAAAGTTGAATAATCATTAGGTAATGATTTTTGAGATTAAAACTAAATGGAGTTTTAATGAATCTTCAATTAGAGTGAAATATGAATAAGGTAACTGAATTTACCGAATTCAAGAAATGGTTCGAGAATGGAGTACTACCAATTTTACTCCATGCGATAGTTAAATCTTTAATTAAATTTGAATGATAAATAGTAATTAAATTTACCGTTAAAATAGTGGGTGTTAGACATGGAGTACCACCAGTTTTGCTCCATGTGATGAATAGATTGGGATTGGGATAATAAAATAAATGATTACTTCGGTAAGGCTCGATAATCCTGACTAGATGGTAAACCTTAAATTGGTTTAAGATTGATAAATGATAATACAAAATCTTTTGCAATGGTTTTCAAAGAAAGATTTAAACAAGTGATTTAAATGAATTAGATCATTAATAAGATTTATGGGAATCATTCCCAATGTAACGAATATTTGAATAAAAGAATATTCTGGATTGATTGAGGCGTATGATGTGTTTTTATAGAACTTGATTATAAAATATGCGAGTTATTTGGAAAGACCAGGTTTAACCCATTTTGAATAACTATTTCGACGATTAAAAGTTGTTGATGAAGACGATGGTTGAAGACCGGAGATCATCACATTGTTTGGATGTTATTGGGTTGTACATCCAAGACAAGGTAATAAGTAGTGATCCTCCAGACGTACTTGGAGATCGACCGGATATGTGAGGACTTCTCTCCTGTATTGGACATATGAGATAAGGAATAAGGTTCCTCCGGTTTTGTTCAGATCCAGTATGGACTTGTATATGGATTGTATGTCTGACATTGTATTTCGCGCTATATTCATTGATCTCTGCTAAATATATATCTGTCTGGTGGCAGAGAATTTATTCTCTTGCTTAACACCTTTCTCTGAGACGTACGAGCTTAGAGGTTATATATTAGTGAAAATCAGTGGTATGGTATGCATTGACAATGTGGCATGCTAAGATGCAAATGATCAAGGCTTTTGTTGAAAAGCAGGGCCTTGTGGTTGAAGATCAAAGCGCCGCTTTAATTAGCATAGCTTTGTGTAATAGCGTTTATTCGCGAGCCTCACACCCCGGTATGAGTCAAAAACAGGATAAGGGACCCAAAGAGGATATGGCGTTTCTTTCTAGCTATAAGTGGTGTCATGGTATGGAGCCTAGACATTTTTACTTATGTGGATGATGGATTGCGAGGCGCCTCAGATATATTGGTCGCCAATGGCCAAGTGATAGATTCGATAGGACCAAGAAACGTGTGTTCAGGAATAATCAATCCTCAAATATAAGAGAGGACCGGCCTTGGAGGATCCAAGGTCCCACTATGGGGGGGCACAGGATCATCTTTCTAGAAGTGATCCGAATCGGTAATGAGACAATCCCTTGCCTTGAATCATAATGTAAATCCAATTTCCAATACGCGACTTTGCGGTATTGGTTGTAAAACTATATGGCGGCATAGTTGCATGGGACGCTCATGTCGTCTATGATTAATACATTTATATTTGAAGTTGATTTCCTCACTTATAGTAATAATAAAAGATGAATTTTGCATACCAAGCATATTTGGCCATTATAAGATAAAACTCTATCCTCCGGTTTGTGTTTGCATTGTGTGAAGGGACCTGAGTCCTATAATGGCTTCATTTTTTCTTTATTTAGCATTGCGATATTTGTTTTACGGTATCCTTGGGAGAAAACTCATTCCGTGTTATACGGCGTGGTCCCTTGATTTACGTAACATTAAAATCAAGCTAATAACTATTTTGGTTCTCACACCAGTCCCATGACTGACTCAGAGTTTATTGTTTTAACCTAAACTCTAGGTGCCCATATTTTCACATGGGCAGCTAGTAGTTTTGGTTTTGCAGATTTTTCTTTATACAGGATCCTGGTTTACAGCTGGAGCTCTATTCGGAAAGCTTTGTATCCCTGTAATTCCTTCGGTTGTGTTAGTCGATGTATTTCCGCTGTACGTTGTATTTATACATTTTAAATTTATATAATGTATTCTCTGATATTGTATTTTTCCCCTGTGTATTATTTATTGATACTCTGATATGTTCTTGTACTCTGATGTAAATTGTTGTAATAGCAATGAAATGTTCTCATATTTGTGTCTTGATGTGTCATGTTCTCATTACAATCCGCGTTCTTCCGTCTCTTAGGTGGCCGGGCGAATTCGGGGCATGACAAATTAACTATAAACTTACGATCATAACCAAATTAGCCAGCTCATCTACTCTAGCCAACAAATGAGTTACTTGATTTTTCAATGCAGTCACTTTTTTTGAATTACTCGAATAAATGCCCATTCGAGATGGAAGTACACCAAAACCTAGTCCTCTCACCCTTCCCCTATGTTCATCTCCAAAAACATGAGACACCCCATCTCCACTTACAGATGTTGTTCCTTGAGAGCTCTGAGCATTATTGTGGTGCTCTTGTATCTTCACCTACAAATTAAAACAGACTATTTCAAGAAAAATTAAATATGAATAAATTACTATCCATCAATGTTCAACGGTGGTAAATTTATTGCCACTCAGCTCTTAGACATAAATCATAACATATCCAAAGATACAGGTATAAAAATATGATGTGAGTCAACAATAATAGTAAGAATTTTTTCTACTCTATTCAAAGTTACAGATATCATTCAAGCTATTATTACATTATAAGTTGTAAACTTCTATTCTATTCAAATTTGTTCTATTAACATGCTCATCTATATATGCCTAAGAAGTCGATACCTTTTCATCAAATGTAACATACCATCATGTTCAATAATATGTCTGTTTAGAACCAAGTCATTAATGATCATATTATTATTTAATAGTACATTCTATTCATTTAAATAAAATAAAAAAATATTTTTGTACTTAAATATCAAGTAGAATCAAAGCAAGATGTTAAACACTAATTGTCTATAATTAATGCGCTGCAAAATATTTTTAGGCAGCAACTGAATCCATAAACTAGGCAACTTAGAATGTTGCTAAACATAAAACTGTAATATGGCGTTTACCTTCGTGTAAGAAGTGTATATTCTTCGCAGTCCTAACTCAATACCTAGTTGACATATCCTAGTGATATATTGACTTTCTTATTTGTAGGAAATTTATCAGCTTATAAGTAGTATATGCAAATGAATAATAATGTATTACATCAAAGATAAAAAATTATTTATATGCCGACGACATTAATAGATGTCACTTGATTAATCGAACAATAAGATCAACACTCTATTCAGTTTAATTTACTAATTTCATTTTGAGTATTGGGTGATTTTACATTTTGTACGTCAAACTGTACATGCTTTATTTTGTAGTAATATGAGTCTTATAAACCAACCTTGGCATCATGGAAGTGTTAGGTTCTCTATTTATTCACTTGATGTATGTTTTTTCACTTTATTCTCATGGAATGATCTATTTAAATGATATACAACTGTTTTAACGGTAGAACCAAGGGGAAATACTTACGATGCTGTTGGCTGCAATGAAATTCGATGGGTCTCCATTTTTCTTTGTGTAGGCTTTGCACCATGGCTCGTCTCTGCTAATATCTGATACTCCACTTTTCTTTTTCTGCAAAAAATAAAATAGTAAGAAGTAGTAACAAAGAAAAAAATTGTAAAGACCTGGAAATTCCCGCCCTTTGAATCGACCATAAACCACACAGGTCTAACCCAAAGGTTGGAAATCTTCGAATACTTTAACTCTGGGAATATAACACATCAGAACAATGACAGCAGACTTTTATAAACATTATAATAATGTTACATAAGAGTACAGAATATCAGACTACATCGAATAAATAATAATACAGCGGAAGATAAATTTTACATTAAATATAATAAATTGCAGCGGAAGACTGTAAATGCTCTGGACACAGCTTTAAGCTTCGATCCGGGATCCTACTAAAAGAATAAATATCTGCAAAACAAGCCACTCGACTGCCCGTATGGAAAATATGGGCACCCGAGTTTGCCAGTGAAACAAACTTCGAGTCAGTCATGGGACTGGTATGAGAAATCTTTTCTACATTATCTAACAGTATGGCAAATCACCGGATCACGCCGCTAATGCGAAACGGGTTTACTCCATTGGATTGCCAGTGCATAATTAAATAAATTTAATACAAAATAACGCAATGCTTTTTAGAAAGACGAAATCATTATAAGACTCAAGACCCATCACACAATGCAACACAAACTGAAGGATAGAGTTTTACCTTATAATGATCGAACATGACTTGATACATATAAAATAATATTTTATTAATATTATTAGTGTCTAAACAGTATTAAAATACTTCAAAGTAAGTGTATCAATCCTAGACAGCATGGCTACCATATACTATGTCGTCATATATAAGTTTACAATCAAAACCGTAATGTTGTATTGGAGATTTGATTTCCATCATGAATCGAGGATAGAGAACATCCTCTCCGATTCGAGACACTCTAGCAAATGCCTCAGGATCACACCTATGGGCAACCCTTGGAGCGGTAGGGCCAGTCCACACTTAACGTTAGTGATTGGCAATTCCTTAACACACGCTTCCCGGTCCTTTTGGACCATAGAATGACCACTTACGATGTATAAACCCGAGGTACCTATAATCGTACATCCACATAAGTAAAATGTCGGGCCATGTAAAAACTCAAACACCACTTCTTAGCTAGAAAGAAACGTGTGCACTCCCTACGGTCCATATCCCGTTTTTGACTCATACCGGGGTGTGAGGCTCGCGAAGTCATGTTATACACAAAGCTACGCCTAAACAGGCTATGCTTTGATCATCAACCACAAGGCCTGCTTTTCAACAAAAGCCTTGATCATTCGCATCTTGGCGTGCCACATTGACAATTCATGCCATGTGATCGATAACTACCAATACATACCCACTGAGGGTGTTAAGAAAGATAATAAATTCTCCGCCACCAAACGAATATGTATTAAATAGAAACCCATCTAATTTACATGGAATGAACTCCAACGTTAGACACGCATCCATTTACAAGCCCGTTCTGGGTCTGAACGAAACTAGAGGTACCTCATACCTTGCATATCGGAACAATCAACAATACGTCCGGAAGGCTACCCCTGATTCCCCTTCAAGGTAGCTACTCCAATCATGGACCTTAGTAGCAACATATCTATTCGATTTGAAGATCGTCGTTCTTCAGTCACCGTCTTCAACTCTTTGACTTAGATCGTCGTATAATCATTTGAAATGAGATTTAACTCGGACTTTTCAAACGATCCTCATATATACATATATATATATATTAAAATAATTTCATATCGTTATTAGTATTTGATAACGATTTATCGCTATTTTTATTTAAATAAAAATAGCCATTTTCATTTAACGACGGTTCGGTTCGACCAGCTGCCCTGACGCTATTTTTATCCAAATTTGATTTACACTTATCTCAAAATCTAACCGTTGGATTTTAACAAAGTTTATATCGTTTTGGATTTTAACAAAGTTTATATCGTTGGAAAGATCTTCCCAAAGCGGTCCTAACAGTTCCAGTTTAGGGGAAAATCCGATGGTCGGATCTTTCGGTATAATCGTTTGAAGTTACGCTTTCAAATCGCGAACTACAGCAGCGCGATTCGTTTTTATTTTAATTTATATTTATATACATATAAACATAATTCATTCGTTCAACGAGTTCAAATTATTTATTCTTTAAATAATTTTCTACACTTCGTATTCAAGTTATTTTTAATGAACAGAAGTTTATTTCAAAACGTGTACATTTTCTTCATCCCTTATATGACAATAAAAATATTAATTTTTAATGTTTATCATTTCTATTTCAAACGATGAATAATTTTTCTTCATTTATTGCATTACAATAAAAATGTAAATTTTATTGTTTATCCTTTCCATTCCAAACTATGAATATTTCTATATTCTCTTTCTTTACATTAAAAATGTGATTTTTAATGTAACCATGTTTTATTCAATCTTTTATTACATTGAAAAATGTAATGTTTATTTCATCTTTACTTATATTGAAAAATGAAACTTTTCCTTTCATTCTTTAATTACATAGAAAATGTATTTTTAAAATCTATTCTTTTTATCGCATCTAAAATGACAATAAAAATGGTTCTTTTATTTCTACTCTTTTATCATATCTAAAATGACGATAAAAACATAACATTAAAATATATTCTTTTTATTGAGTATAAAACATCAATAAAAAGTCACTTTTACATCTACTCTTTTATTGTCTCTAAAATGACAATAAAAATACCTCTTTTAATCCCATTCTTTTTTATTGAATAAAAAAAAATGTCAATAAAAATGTAATTTTTAATCTAATCTTTTATTTACATCCAAAGTGTAAATAAAAATGTAAATTTTAAACCAGTTCTTTTATTTACATTTAAGTGTCGATAAAGATGATACCCTTTTGACCTGTTCTTTTATTTACATCAAAAATGTAAACAAAAATGAAACTTTTTAATATATCCTTTTATTTACATCTAAAATGTAAATAAAGATATAACTTCAAATTCATTCTTTTTATCTACATCTAAAATGTAAATAAAGATGTCACTTTTTAATTCTAACCTTTTTATTGTCTCTATTTTGACAATAAAGATATAAAATTAAATTCTATCTTTTGATTACATCTTAAATGTAAATTAAAATGTCTGTACTGACCCAACTTTCGAACACATCGAAAGTCGTGCCATTAATAAGAATAAGAATTGATAGAAAATAAAATCACAGAAAACATCAGAATCTCACAGCGGAATTTTCACAAAAGATAATACTTCATAATATTACACAGTAGTACATATTACATAAGAGCATCATAGGTCTAGTGATACTTGCCATTCATAGTACATCATTAATTATACATATCATTGACAACTAACTTGCAGACTTATAATTATACAATAGATAAGATAGGTAGATCCACACAGAAAATCTTCATCCAGCTTCACAAGTTTTTCCATTCCGGGTTCACTTGTCTATTCATAAAAAGTGTTATGAATACCCAAGAGTTTAAGGGAAAACACAGAAAAATAAACTCCGGGTCAGTCAGAGGGCTGGTATGAGTAAACAGTTTAAAATAGCTTTAAGGAATGAAAACATCTCATAAGACCACGCCGTGAATACGGAACGGGTTTTTACCTTATGAGATCAAAACACTTTGTATACTTTAAACCAGATATTATCATAGTGTCTATTTGGTTTTCACAAATAATTTAGAATCTAGAAGAATGCTTGCATCTCACATTCTCCTACATAGTATACAAATAAAAACCACTTGGCACTTATGGAAATTGGATTTCCAACTATGACAAGGTATGGGACCACCTTCCGATGATGTATCTCTAGATGCAAATACATCTGGGTTCAACAAGAACATCTTGCAACCCGGCCCACACATGACCGACCACTCATTTCTCTTGAGTGTATCGAGTGTATATCACCAATGGTTGTGTACGGCAACCATTCCCGAATGGGCAGAATCGACAGAGTAAGAAACAAAAGGAATTTCTCTATATATGTAACACCCCACCTCCGCCAGGGTAACTCTTGCAAGCACTCTGACTTTGGAGGGGCGTTTGAATCAGGTAAACATGCATAATGATATATCAAGGCAGAACAAGAACATATGTATATATGTAAACAGAGTAAATAACATAGATAAAACAGCGGAAGATTTTAAACCATTTCAAAACAAGTCTGGTACAACATGATATCAAATTTCCAAATAAACAAGTCTAGATAAAACAACATCATCTGAAAACTGAAATACATAAGTGATATCCCCAAAATAAATGATAACCATAGCTAGCTTCATGTCAAGACTGTACATGAGCTAATCCCACAAGCAAGCGATCAGAAATCCAGCTAAGCTCCAATATTCCCTCCCTGAGAACCGGGGGGGAAACGGAAGAAAAGAGGCAAAAGAAAACAGGCCAGTCAAAAAGACTGAGTAAGCCCTACTACAATCAATGTAAACTGATAAAGTTAACTGGCATGAGCAGCAGGGATGAACATAAGGATAACAACATACTAGCATGATGATTAACTAACAAGGTAGATAAAGGTGTCATCGCATAATCAGGTTTAAGGTTTTGCACCACAGGTGTATCAGCATTCTAACATGTCATGTATAATCAAGAATTTATCCCTTGGCCTAAACTTGGCCCAGTATCAGGTGTTTGACTCAAATCAAGATCCAACTTCTTGGTACCAATCCTAGTATAACAGGATTAGGTGTTACCCCAATGTTCACATCGAAACAGGATGGAACAGAATGGTCCATACAGAAATAGAGCTTGGGAAAAATGGTCTCTTACCATCCCAACAGATAAAGTACAGAAACGGAATGCTAACAATAATGGGCCTTAACCACCCTAACAGATAAAGTACAGAAACGGAATACTAACTATAATGGGCCTTTACCACCCTAACAGAACGGTACCACGCAGAAACAGACGGGTGTTGCCACCCAACAGAACAGACGGTACCAACAGAATCAGACAGAACTAAGTGTACCCTAAATCCTACCCAAGCGATCGGCTCCCTAATACATAAATACCCTGTGTCGGCCCCACGATAGGGTGTATCACCCCCTAAAGTGGCAACCAATTGGCACAGGCATATTTATAGATGTCACGGCGTCTTACATCCTCAGAGGCAGACCGGGATCCATGCACGCACATGACCCGGTTGGAACGCACCATCAACACCCATCGCCACTATCAGAATGAACCACTTATAATTAGTTCAGTAAGCGTGCCCGGACCCTACCTACAGTTGGGTCAAAGTTTTGATACCAGAAAGGGTTACTGACTAATATGGGTCCCAAACAACAGATGACACAAGTATTCCCCCTTGTGTCCCCAGACTATCAGATTCAGATTAACTTATTAACAGAGTTCAGACATACAAAGTTCAGACGATTAGTTTTCAGACTAACGGATCAGATAACAGATTTACAAACCTGCCTAACTTAGTGTGGGTCCTACAGATCCGCAAAGCAGGTTCGTTTAACTTATCAATCAAGTTAGTTTATCCAGACCAGGTATCAAATCGGTTCTCAGCCTTATCAAATTACTGAGTTGGATTGGTATAGTTCAACTTAACCCCGTGAAATTACCGAGTTCAGATTGGTTAAGTGTAGGTTAACTCAACCCCGTTAATCTACCAAGCCCAAATTGGTTAAGTATTAAATGGACCATGACTTAACCCTAATCATGAGGCATTAATTAATTAATGCGCCTTAACCTCTCACATTAGACTTTGTTGTGGTTACTAGTTAAGCCGGGCGGGTCCGGGTAGCTTTACACCACAACTTGGTCTAACCTCGGGTTCAAGGTACAACATGACCAACTTCTCACATTGGGTCATATTGTTTGTAGCAACTAGTTAGGCCGGTCGGTTCCGGGTAGGTTTACGCTACAAACTCAACCCAACCTCGAGTTGGCCACACTTATCTTTTCTAAGTGTCATGTCCATCATGTTTCCAAAACATGTTACAAATTTTCAAGCAATTGGGTAGACCTAACTTAATAGGTAAATTCCCAATGGGTAGACCTAACTTAATAGGTAAATTCCCAAGCTCATGTTTTTATGTCTTTTAAGTTTACCCAACCCCAAACGCAATCCCATCGCTTACATATCGCAATAGCGCATAAAGGATAGAAAGAGAGAACTTGGCATAATCATGACATAAAAATGTTAAAGCCACAAGTTCAACATGGTGGCATATGAAAGGTTCATGTGTTCATACACTTGCATATTACATTTTTAGGCCCAAAAAGCATGCATAAAACCAAACTTGGCATATTCATGATACATGGTGCTAAATGACATGTAAGAATGGCCACAAGTTCGCATTTAGCCTCACATGCAAGTTATCATAAGTGATATGATAACTTACATGTTGCCAAAATGCAACCTTTGGCATAAAGCTTGAAGCTTTATGTTCACATACTCAAAATAAGCTTGCATAACATGATAACATGAACCATATGACCATCCCAAACTTGCATAACATACTTGCATATCATATGACACTTGCATAATAAACTTGCATAATAAAACTTGCATAATATATGACAACTTGCATATCAAACTTGCATGAACAAACTTGCATAACATATGACAACTTGCATATCATACTTGCATAAACAAACTTGCATGACATATGACAACTTGCATATCATACTTGCATAAACAAACTTGCATAACATATGATAACTTGCATATCATACATTTAACTTTAGAGTTTAAGTATGAAAGGAATAGGGCTTACAATGCTTATGCGGACTCAAATGAGTATAGCAAATGTAAGAAACCCCTTATGCAACTAATTAAACCCCAAAAATGCAAGCAAACTTGATCAAAACTCTTCCTTTAAGATGCCAATAGAGAAACAAGACTTGAATGCAAGCTAATGATGATCATACAAGTCTAAAAACACTTGTATGCATGGAAAATCACTTAGGAATTTATTTAGGAATTTTATGAAGAGAGTGGAGGCCATGAGAGGATTGATTTTGCCATAGTTTAGTTGTATGAATGAATAATGATGATTTAGGGTAGGTTAGGGTCTTATTTATAGATTAGGCAAGTGTTTTAGGCTATAGGATTAACCCTAGATTCAATCCAAGCCATCAAAGCATGTCTTGGGGAAGAAGTCAAGTGTAGGAACCATCTAGGGCCTTTAGATTAAAGATGGACCATGAGAACCATTCAAATGCAAAATCTTCATTTGAGCGAATCGGCCCACGGGTTGACAGCCAAACACCCTGGATTAACCCCTAGTCGACCCAGCGGGCTTGGGTCGACCTCAAAAATCGGCCGGTTCGGTTATTCCCCTCTCCCAATTCGCTGTTTTGAACATTTTTGCATATTTATTTAATTTTCAATTATATATATATATATATATATATCAATATATATATATATTTCTCTGCGCAACCCATTTCACTTAATTAAGTATACTTTAATTTGGGAATTTTTCGTGAAACTTCGCGAGGCCATATCTTGGTCATACGGACTCCGATTTTCGAAAACTCGGACTCTATTTCGCGTATTTTTCCGAGACGAACGCAATGGCATAGCCTGTTTCCCTTGATTCAGAATTTACAGTTTAATTCTGCCTCCATTTATGTTATAACATGTTATTCAAAAATACGGGTTGTTACATTCTTCCCTCCTTAAAGGATTTCGTCCCCGAAATCTCCAAGTTAGGAAGAACGTATCCTACCATCCAACATCCATCTACTCAAAACACCATCCACGAGCAATCATTGTCCTTACTAGATTCTAAATGTTGTATGAACATATGCAAAGGTGTGTGTATATGTACTTATCTAATGCAAATATCATCAATGCAAATTATGTTAGTGAAATGAATCCATATGTATGCAATTCCTAACATAATGTATAGCATCTATATGTGTGCACATAACATACATCCATATGCAACATCCATGTGCCGAATCAACCATCTTGCAACCATAAGAATTGAAAATGTACACACGTCCATATGCAATATGAGAGTGTATTTCAAGCCGATCTAGTGCCTAGTGTGTGTTTATGCATCCACGAGCAACCACTAGCAACCACTTGCAACCATCAAACATAACATGTCTCAAACACATGTTTACATCCATAGGATTCCTATCTCAACAAGATACAGTCGAGTGATGGAAGCGAGTACAGATAAAACAAAAACTTGGTATATATACTTACAGACTACTAGTACAGATCAGATCTTCCCAAATGATTCTTAGGAAACTAAGCATGGTAGGAACCCAGAATGTATTTGTCATAGTCACAGATACTCTCAAATCCCAATTTATCACAAACAGATGAGTTATAACTCTCAGGGAGTTTGAGACTATTACCAGATCAGAAGCAAGACTAGCATTAAAGTACTGAGTTGCCATTACAGAATCAAGATACCAGAAAAAGAGTTTCAAACTGAAAATCAGACAAGGAAAATTAAACATCCTACAGACAAATTATTCTAGCCCTAATCTATTCACCCGCCATGCGAGTATTCACCGCTCCTTCCGATGTAGTCCCTTTCTTCTTCGGGCAATCCCTAGTGAAGTGTCCCATCTCTCCACAGTTAAAGCAAGTGCCCTTCCTCTTTCTGCAATCCTTGTTTAGATGAGTTGAGCTTCCACAAGTAAAGCACTTCTTTTCCTTCTTATCTTCAGACTTCTCCTCCTTCTTTTGCATTTCCTTTTTGGGCCCCGTTTTCTTGTTTTGAGACTCATTCACCTTGACCTCCTTCTTTGCACTCTTGTTCTCTTCATTGAGTAGGGCCATATCTACCAAACTCTCAAACGTGGCCCCCATGGGCACATGAGACATAGCTAACTCCTGTAACGGCTCATTCAATCCTCTAGCAAAACGAAGAGCCTTCTTCTGAGTAGTACTCACCATATCCAAGCCAAAACGAGCTAACTGATTGAACTTGTTCACATATTCTTTAACAGACATGTCTCCTTGCTTCAAAGCAATAAACCTTTCCATTTGCAAATTCTCTTCAGTAGAAGACAGAAACTTAAGCCTGAATCTTGTCCTGAAATCGGCCCAAGTCTCCACAGGCCTAGTACCATTGGTGACTTCCCACCAATAAGCGGCTTCATCCTTCATAAGCCAAACCGCCAACAAGATCTTTCTCTGATCATCTAATCCAAAGATAGCGAATACATCCTCGGTCTCTTTCAACCAATTTCTGGCCTCTACAAAGGTCTCGGTGCCTTGAAAGTTCTTGCCACCCATTGCTTTGAAATCCTTGCAAGTCTTTGCGAAGTCATCCTGAGGATGTTGAGGGGGAGGAGGAAGAGGAACCTCAGCGACAGGAGGAGGAGGAACATTAGCGACAGGAAGAGGAATATTAACTACTGGAGGAGGAGGAGGAGGAGGGACATCTGCGGGGCCGGCTTCGGTCGCCCTAGCCTCCAAAAGTCTCCTATACCAAACAGGTACGTGTACTCCCTCCGGAATAGCAAGGTTATCGGCCATACTGAAAACGAAGAAAAAGGCAGATTCAGAATAGAGAAAAACGAAGGGATTTTTGCTAATGGCTTTTTTTGGGGAATAGCCTTCAAAATAAACTAGACTTTTCTTTGGAAAATACTTTATACTTGGTTTCGAAAATAGGTTTCTAAAAGTTTTCTAAAAACCTTTTTGTTCCTTCTCGTAAACCATATGCTCTGATACCAAATGTAACACCCCACCTCCGCCAGGGTAACTCTTGCAAGCACTCTGACTTTGGAGGGGCGTTTGAATCAGGTAAACATGCATAATGATATATCAAGGCAGAACAAGAACATATGTATATATGTAAACAGAGTAAATAACATAGATAAAACAGCGGAAGATTTTAAACCATTTCAAAACAAGTCTGGTACAACATGATATCAAATTTCCAAATAAACAAGTCTAGATAAAACAACATCATCTGAAAACTGAAATACATAAGTGATATCCCCAAAATAAATGATAACCATAGCTAGCTTCATGTCAAGACTGTACATGAGCTAATCCCACAAGCAAGCGATCAGAAATCCAGCTAAGCTCCAATATTCCCTCCCTGAGAACCTGGGGGGGGGGAAACGGAAGAAAAGAGGCGAAAGAAAACAGGTCAGTCAAAAAGACTGAGTAAGCCCTACTACAATCAATGTAAACTGATAAAGTTAACTGGCATGAGCAGCAGGGATGAACATAAGGATAACAACATACTAGCATGATGATTAACTAACAAGGTAGATAAAGGTGTCATCGCATAATCAGGTTTAAGGTTTTGCACCACAGGTGTATCAGCATTCTAACATGTCATGTATAATCAAGAATTTATCCCTTGGCCTAAACTTGGCCCAGTATCAGGTGTTTGACTCAAATCAAGATCCAACTTCTTGGTACCAATCCTAGTATAACAGGATTAGGTGTTACCCCAATGTTCACATCGAAACAGGATGGAACAGAATGGTCCATACAGAAATAGAGCTTGGGAAAAATGGTCTCTTACCATCCCAACAGATAAAGTACAGAAACGGAATGCTAACAATAATGGGCCTTAACCACCCTAACAGATAAAGTACAGAAACGGAATACTAACTATAATGGGCCTTTACCACCCTAACAGAACGGTACCACGCAGAAACAGACGGGTGTTGCCACCCAACAGAACAGACGGTACCAACAGAATCAGACAGAACTAAGTGTACCCTAAATCCTACCCAAGCGATCGGCTCCCTAATACATAAATACCCTGTGTCGGCCCCACGATAGGGTGTATCACCCCCTAAAGTGGCAACCAATTGGCACAGGCATATTTATAGATGTCACGGCGTCTTTCATCCTCAGAGGCAGACCGGGATCCATGCACGCACATGACCCGGTTGGAACGCACCATCAACACCCATCGCCACTATCAGAATGAACCACTTATAATTAGTTCAGTAAGCGTGCCCGGACCCTACCTACAGTTGGGTCAAAGTTTTGATACCAGAAAGGGTTACTGACTAATATGGGTCCCAAACAACAGATGACACAAGTATTCCCCCTTGTGTCCCCAGACTATCAGATTCAGATTAACTTATTAACAGAGTTCAGACATACAAAGTTCAGACGATTAGTTTTCAGACTAACGGATCAGATAACAGATTTACAAACCTGCCTAACTTAGTGTGGGTCCTACAGATCCGCAAAGCAGGTTCGTTTAACTTATCAATCAAGTTAGTTTATCCAGACCAGGTATCAAATCGGTTCTCAGCCTTATCAAATTACTGAGTTGGATTGGTATAGTTCAACTTAACCCCGTGAAATTACCGAGTTCAGATTGGTTAAGTGTAGGTTAACTCAACCCCGTTAATCTACCAAGCCCAAATTGGTTAAGTATTAAATGGACCATGACTTAACCCTAATCATGAGGCATTAATTAATTAATGCGCCTTAACCTCTCACATTAGACTTTGTTGTGGTTACTAGTTAAGCCGGGCGGGTCCGGGTAGCTTTACACCACAACTTGGTCTAACCTCGGGTTCAAGGTACAACATGACCAACTTCTCACATTGGGTCCTATTGTTTGTAGCAACTAGTTAGGCCGGTCGGTTCCGGGTAGGTTTACGCTACAAACTCAACCCAACCTCGAGTTGGCCACACTTATCTTTTCTAAGTGTCATGTCCAACATGTTTCCAAAACATGTTACAAATTTTCAAGCAATTGGGTAGACCTAACTTAATAGGTAAATTCCCAATGGGTAGACCTAACTTAATAGGTAAATTCCCAAGCTCATGTTTTTATGTCTTTTAAGTTTACCCAACCCCAAACGCAATCCCATCGCTTACATATCGCAATAGCGCATAAAGGATAGAAAGAGGGAACTTGGCATAATCATGACATAAAAATGTTAAAGCCACAAGTTCAACATGGTGGCATATGAAAGGTTCATGTGTTCATACACTTGCATATTACATTTTTAGGCCCAAAAAGCATGCATAAAACCAAACTTGGCATATTCATGATACATGGTGCTAAATGACATGTAAGAATGGCCACAAGTTCGCATTTAGCCTCACATGCAAGTTATCATAAGTGATATGATAACTTACATGTTGCCAAAATGCAACCTTTGGCATAAAGCTTGAAGCTTTATGTTCACATACTCAAAATAAGCTTGCATAACATGATAACATGAACCATATGACCATCCCAAACTTGCATAACATACTTGCATATCATATGACACTTGCATAACAAACTTGCATAATAAAACTTGCATAATATATGACAACTTGCATATCAAACTTGCATGAACAAACTTGCATAACATATGACAACTTGCATATCATACTTGCATAAACAAACTTGCATGACATATGACAACTTGCATATCATACTTGCATAAACAAACTTGCATAACATATGATAACTTGCATATCATACATTTAACTTTAGAGTTTAAGTATGAAAGGAATAGGGCTTACAATGCTTATGCGGACTCAAATGAGTATAGCAAATGTAAGAAACCCCTTATGCAACTAATTAAACCCCAAAAATGCAAGCAAACTTGATCAAAACTCTTCCTTTAAGATGCCAATAGAGAAACAAGACTTGAATGCAAGCTAATGATGATCATACAAGTCTAAAAACACTTGTATGCATGGAAAATCACTTAGGAATTTATTTAGGAATTTTATGAAGAGAGTGGAGGCCATGAGAGGATTGATTTTGCCATAGTTTAGTTGTATGAATGAATAATGATGATTTAGGGTAGGTTAGGGTCTTATTTATAGATTAGGCAAGTGTTTTAGGCCATAGGATTAACCCTAGATTCAATCCAAGCCATCAAAGCATGTCTTGGGGAAGAAGTCAAGTGTAGGAACCATCTAGGGCCTTTAGATTAAAGATGGACCATGAGAACCATTCAAATGCAAAATCTTCATTTGAGCGAATCGGCCCACGGGTTGACAGCCAAACACCCTGGATTAACCCCTAGTCGACCCAACGGGCTTGGGTCGACCTCAAAAATCGGCCGGTTCGGTTATTCCCCTCTCCCAATTCGCTGTTTTGAACATTTTTGCATATTTATTTAATTTTCAATTATATATATATATATATATATATCAATATATATATATTTCTCTGCGCAACCCATTTCACTTAATTAAGTATACTTTAATTTGGGAATTTTTCGTGAAACTTCGCGAGGCCATATCTTGGTCATACGGACTCCGATTTTCGAAAACTCGGACTCTATTTCGCGTATTTTTCCGAGACGAACGCAATGGCATAGCCTGTTTCCCTTGATTCAGAATTTACAGTTTAATTCTGCCTCCATTTATGTTATAACATGTTATTCAAAAATACGGGTTGTTACAATATAGGTGATGTTACACCCTAATGGGGGCGACCCACATAGCCATGCTGCCTGCCCGATTTTTGTTATTTCCTAGGTGTGAGGCTTGAGGCTAGACTGACCATTTGATCATTTGTTTCCTTTGAATGCCACATCGTCAAAACTTCTCGATCACTAATTGATTTCCCCAAAAGTATATTATAGGTATACGGCGAGTGAGACGAATTCCTCGGCCACCATATAAATACGTTTGAAGAGATCAACGTACGTGATCAGTTAGAATTACTTTGTCAGACATTCGTCCATACAGGTTGTCCTGGGTTTGGACAAACCGAAGGCACTATTCAAGAATAGTCCTTGTATATCGCCGTCTTCTATTATTTTCGATAATTGTTGACTTGTGACGTAAAAACCGAATCGAAGTGGAGTGCAGATTCCGGGCTCTTCGAAACGGTTAGCGTTAATATCTTTTAGGGGCAAGTGGTGTTTAAATAGAACAGATTATTATATTCAAAATAAATTCTGGTATTTCACATTTATCCGTTGTAAATTTTGAAATCATTTTCTCTATTTTTAAAATAGTTATTAAGTTGATAAAATCAAATATTTATTCATAAGTAAATTTAATTTACAATCGACCACCTTTCGATAGTTACGGTCAACAAATATCAATTTTTATCATCGCTTCGGTTGGGAATTTGATTGGGAAAACCCTTACTTAAATAAGTATTTAAATTATTTTAGAAGAAGTAATTTAATTTCCAACACAATATAGATTATATAAAAGTGTATAATTTTACTTTTAAACAAGTTTGGTTTACAACAAGTACAAATGATAGTCTAACTAAATATTCCTAAATTAAATCATGGGTTAAAAACAAGCTGCCAACGTCCCCTTTTCATTTTCATTACCCCCTTCAACCAACTTGTTCAAAAAGGGCTCAGCCTTATTATATATGTGTGGCCCAATATTTTCTGGTCCACACTCCTCAAAGTTTAAACCCATATTCACGTGGCCTCCAATAAAAAAACCCACTCCCAGATTTGTATTTCCGTAAACATCTCACACGTGGCCAAGCTTAGAAGCTCCCGCACCAATAAAATCGGGACCTGCTACTAAAAACAAAGTTCCTATTCTATTTTTTTTATATACTTTTACTTTATCACGTACATGTTTCCATTATGATGCAGGCCTCTCTCCCCTGCCGTGGACAACCGGTCCTCCACTTAAGTTCCAGCTCTGGTGATCAGGGTTCAACGTCCGTTTGTCCTTCACTGTCCAATTTGAAGGTACCACACCCATGATTTCTTTTATATTTTTGAAGACACATTGCTAAATTTAATTCCCTTCTACTTTACATTTACTGTTGCTTCTTCCCTTGCCATTCTTACTATCTATTCCTTCTACCCTGGCTGCCGTTATGTGATTCCTTGTACTTCCTAGAATGTTTGATTTTTTTTAGTTATGTGATTGGTTATGAAATTTGCTGCTCATCTAAACCAAACTTTCACGGCATAAGAACAGGGAGCCAAATTAGGTTGTACCTGTGCTATGCAAATACATATACATACTGTCTTTCATTTCCATGTGTGGCACCTTGTCCTTGCTATTGCTGCCGTAAATTGCAATTCCCACTTGTTCCCTTTTCCTCTTACTCCCTCCTCCTCTTGGCTGTATACTACTGCTACTCCACCATGTTGTCAAACGCTGGTGCACTGTCGACTCATCACTTGTACACCGCCTCCCAAACCGTGATTACTGGCTTCTCACTCCCTTACTACAGCCGTAAGCCGTTATTCCTCCATCACGACTCTGATGATGTGTCCCTCCCATTCATTATACGTTTAACAAATCTGTGGTTCCATAAACCCTCCACTTGTTTCAACACTTCATGAATGTATTGTTTCATTCATAAATTTTCTTGTGTTCTTTCAGTGCTCGAACCGACACCGTGCACATCTTCGTGTACACATGCACACTCACGACGGCTCGTGCACTGGGCCTCCACCAACTATACACACTAACTAGTCATGCCACAACCATTCTCATCCCTTCAACTCGCCTTCGATCCATTTTATCAGCAAAAGACCCTCATACTGATCTTGCCGAAACAGTTACTTCAGTTTATGCTGAGGGGAAATGATTTTCCCGCTATCACCATACTATAAATTACTCTCCGGACTTTTCCCGAATATGGTCGACGATGAAGCCAATCACTTCGTTGAATCACTCCTCACTTGCTCAACCTCTGCTGCTGTGTATGTCCGCTCCTCGGTCAGGCTCCAATGATGGTCTTCCATGTTTATTTCCGTTCCAAAAGTGTATGCAAAACCTTTTCCGAACAATTGCTGAAAGCTACTGTTGAATCCCCTTCATATTTACACTTCCAGTAATCGCTCCCTCCTTCCATGTTTACACCCTCCACCCTTACTATCATGAAATTTAATCATTGCACCACTTCACCAATGCTCCGCAAACCGAAGAACTCACCACTTCTCCAACGTTTTCAGGCCAAGCTTCCCGCTTCTTTCCATATTAGTGTTGTCTCCTTTAGTACCAACAAGAGACATCGCCGTGTATGAGTTAGTGTGCACGTGTACACACATATTGGTCCGAACTTGGGTGTCGGCACCACTCACACACGCACACACAACGTACGGAATTCATTCTAACTCATCCGTACTGTCCCTGATCAACTTGTTCGGAAAATTCACATATTCCCGGACTATGAAAAAAAACATGGTCTGTTGCTATTCTTATTTCTGATCGGAAATACTCCCAGTTCTCGGCCAACTCTTATGCTCATTTTTCCATTCTTAAAATCCCAATTGTTCATTTTTAACAACTGACTTTGTACTGCAAATATATTTACCCCTTAAATTTAGAACTAGTCTAGTTGAAGATATACGTTCCAACTAGAAAACTAAATGAACATTTCAATGAAGAATCAAAATAAAATCTACACTTGAAACAAGGACATGGGAATTTATGATTAGACAGAGTAATGTTTTTAATAGGTGTAACACGTACACAATTTGCCTTCCAGGGTTGTCTTAGGTGTGATCAATATGAGTCAAGCAATACGATTTAGCAATTTAATCATAACCAGTTGTACATATCAAACCAAATAACTTGCATGGATTTATTGTAATAATATAGTGAGTGTTTACTCACGAAACTTGTTCACTGCTCAATGATTTTTGGTTCTTTGTTTAGTTTACTATTCCAGTTAAAGGGAGGTTTTCACTTCCAGATTGAATTCATGTTTAAAATTTTCAGGTATATATATATATATATATATATATATATATATATATATATATATATATATATATATATATATATATATATATATGTGTGTGTGTGTGTGTGTGTCATTCAACAATCTACCAAATCTTTATAATATAAGACTTAAAGAATTTTAAACATAGTTTACTCACCTGTTTTCTACTCTGTTCTTTAAGCTGCCTGGTTCCTTTCTTCAATTTCTACCCAAAAACTTAGCTCGAATGGATTTGTGAATAAATGTCTGCGTTTGTGCTCATATTTATAGGTGGGTTTAAGACTAAAATATAGTGTATGCTTTAAATGCTTTGACAGGGAAAGGTATAGGCAGATGGTTCTCTTACTACAGATCTTTACTTTTTCTCAATAGCTGCGCAATTGATTGATACAAATTTGTGAAAAGGCTTTTCACTCTTCAGGTATATATGGCCAGGTCGAAAAGAAGTACCACAATATGTGTGTACAGCACATACATGAATTGCTGTTTACAGAATCATGCTTTGATCTTAAGAAACTTTCTATTACTCCTTTGATTTGAAAGTGTAGGCTGTCTCTATATCTTAGCTTATGGAAAGGAGTATGCTAGGTGTTTGATTGAGTGATTTTGCCTAGACAATTTAGATGTGCAGAGTGGCCAGGCTACGGCCAGAAAATGTATAATCTATGTAAGATAGTTTTTTTTAAAAGTAGTGCTTGGTTTTTAAGCAACTAGCTACTCTGTTCAATTCAAAAATGTAGAATGTTCTTCCTTCCAGGCTCGTCTGATATGATAGAAATGCAGGTCTGTGTAGGGAGAATTTAAGTATAAGGCCATGTGAAGTTCAAGTGGACTTAGTTCTTAAGTAAAGCTATTTGTAGCACCCTATATATTTGATTAGAAATCAATATTTTGACTACACAGCACATGACATTAATATTTTGAGTACTCTTGTGGTCCTATATAACAATACATGTGCAGTCATACCCTTGTTCGATTTGCTGTTATTCCAAGGGTTTAATCAATGCTAACTCTTCAGGTTGCTTTTAAGTGTAGTAAAATACTAACTATGGTTGTGTGTGTTAAGATTTCCTCTTCTAATAAATAAATAAGGTTTTGAGTTAGCTAAACATACATGTATATGATGTGGAAACATTTTACTTAGTGTATTTTAATTGGTAAACATAAATGAGAACAACAAAGTATAACCATTGCTTACATATATTAGAGATGTCTAGATGCAAACTAGTACATACACATAAACAAAGGAAATTAAATTGGATTTGTTTACAAGTATTAAATTTATTGTATTAATTAATTAATTATTGATAAGATCGACAAATTATTGTTTTAAACAAAGTTGGTAAAAACTCGGGACATTGCAATGTCACTTTGTTTCAATGTTTTTATTTACATTTTACATTTAAATACAAATGTGTATTTTTATTCCTATGTTTAATCACATCTAACATGTAAATACAAATGTGCCTTTTACTTCATGTCCTTATTTACATGTAAAATGCAAATAAAAATGTCCTTTTCTAATCCATGTTCTTATTTACAACAAGAATGTAAATAGAATGTACTTTTCTATAGTCCTGTTTTTATTTACAACAAGAATGTAAATAAAAATGTACTTTTTAATTCTAAGTTTTTATTCACACCTAAAATGTGAATAAAAATGCACTTTTTTAATTCTAAGTTTTTTTTTTTCACATCTATAATGTGAATAAAAATGCACTTTTTAATTCTAAGTTTTTAAACCATCTTGATAAACAAAAATATCTATTTTTGTTTAATCCTTTCAATGAACAAAAATGTTTATTTCTCTTAAACGAACCAAAATGTTTACATTTGTTTAATGAACAAAAATTAGAATGATTTGTAACAAATTTCTATCTTTAAATTAACAAATAAAAATGAAAAAAAAAATCGTTAACAAATTCTATTTAACAAAAATGATATTTTTGTTAAATCTAATTTATTTGAATAAAAATGAATCTCATTACAATAAAAATGCAATCCTTATTGTCTACTCTTTTCTAATGTTTCATATTACAATAAAAATGTAATTTTTGTTGTCTACTCTTTTCAAATGTTTCATATTTCAATAAAAATGTAATTTTTATTTTCTACTCTTATCTTATGTTTCGCACTACAATAAAAATGTAATTTTTATTGTCTATTCTTTTCTAATATTTCATATTACAATAAAAAAGTAATTTTTATTGTCTATTCTTTTTTAATGTTAACATGTTTTTATTATTTTAAAAACATGACATTTCTTTAATTACTTTCTTTACATTAAAGAATGTAATCTTTTGTTGTTCATTCTTTCATTACATATAAATGTAATCTTTTTTTCTCTACTAAAATCAAACAACAACAAAGTTGGTGTTTTTATCAATCGACATAAAAAGTGATCTATCTTATATTGAATTGAAAATTTAACTCAATTCAATAACATAAACAAGGCGATGTTTTTATTGAATTGAAAATTCTGATTCAATTCAATAATATAACAAAAATGATACTTTTAATTGAATTGACAATTCTATACAATTCAATAATCATGACAAGATGATATTTTAAATTGTATTGGCAATCTAATTCAATTTAACAAATATGACCAAATTATATTTATAATTGAATTGACAAACTAATTCAATGACAAAACAATATTTTATATTGAATTGACAAACTATACTTCACGTTAACGATAAAAGTGAAATTTTATCGTTAACCTAAATTTAACAAATACTGACTTCATGTTAACGATAAAAGTGAAATTTTATCGTTAATCTAAATTTAACAAACATGGTACAATTATTTACAACTATCTTATTTTAACAAACATGGGACACACAAATCAATTCAATGATACATCGCAATCATAAAACAACCAACACTGAATAAATAAATACACAACATCAACATTTCAATAAAGATATACAACATCACATGAATTTTATATGAAATAAATATAAATTTCACATTTCAGTAAATAATTAATTTTAAATTATAAAATAGAAATCTCACCTTGTAATTCTGATCTGAAATTTCCACTGTTCTCTGTTTAAGTTCTACTCTGTTCCATGGTCTAAATCTCGTCATGAGGATTCCAAGAGATCCAAATCTGTTGAATTCCGACATCGTATGGCCTAGATATTTATTTTACAACTCTTATACACCATTTATACATTATTAATATAATTTAATAATTAATTAACTCCTTAACCTCCTATTAATTACTTCCTCCTCCGTTCGTTTTACTGGAACCACTTGAACCCATCGTCGGTTTTGACTTCCGTTCAACTCACCTCCTCTGGTCAGCCAGAGCGCTATCGGCCAACACCACATCGAAGTCGACGTCCGCCTCTCCCCATGCCCCTCCATCCAGTCCAACTCAGCGCCCCATCCCTTCGGAAATCATGACTGACATTGGTCACTTTGAGCATCAAATCCGAGCGCGACACCCTCCTAACCACGATCTGGTCCGGATGGATTTGTAGAGCATGAGATCCTCACTAATTTCTGCCTTAGTTTCATGAACGAATTCGATCTGTATTGAGATATTTTAGTGGACTAAATTTGGAGTGTCTCTGCCATTCGTTCCT
Source organism: Allium sativum (assembly GCA_030737875.1). Lineage (NCBI taxonomy): Eukaryota > Viridiplantae > Streptophyta > Magnoliopsida > Asparagales > Amaryllidaceae > Allium > Allium sativum. The sequence continues at coordinate 158,925,389 of CM060923.1, forward strand.
AGTTGATGGCGGCTGTAGTGTTCAATTAGAGAATTAGGGTGTAATGTTTTAACCTAATGTATATTTATATTAAAATATTATTTAATTGAACCCTTAAGGCCTATTTAGTCACTAACTCCAATTCAGGTCCAACGACAGTCATTCCTAGCTAATAACCCCCGGTCTGGATCGAATGAACCATGTCCCGTCAGCCCAAACAAACGTTTGTAGTCTGTTTTCTTTATTTTAATATTTAAATCATTTATTTAATTAATACGATCGTACATTTAAATTCACCGGAGCCACATACGACCTCTAAAAATTATAGAAAAATTATTTCTGTCTTTCTTTTGACGATACGGTCCTAACAAAACTAATTTCGTCGAATTTTGAGACCGTTTGAAAAATGGCTATTTTCCAGTCGAATAACTTTGACTGAAATGGTCAAAACACATTTTCTTTCCCCACGCTCACATATTAATTCTAAAAATTATGAAAAATTAAACCTAACAAAAATTTGATATTCCGATTCCAACAAAAGTGATTTCATCGAAAACGAATATCGTTTGAAAAATGGTTATTTTTAAGGGATATATATTATATTAAAAAATATATAAATTCTACAGTGACTTTTCTAAAATTTAGACTGGACATAACTTTCTATTTTTAAAGTGAAATTTAGATTTTTCACACTCGTTAGAAAGATATTATTAAACAGATTTAAATATTTTTGATTTTACTAAAATTCGATTTATTTTGAATCCTGAACATCCAGTTAAAGTTTAAAATCAAAATTTCAAACTGCAGCTCTATTTCTAACTCAATTTATTTTTAAATTAAATTTTTTCATTTTAACTTCGATTAAAATAAATTTATACTCATTATTATTTAAAATAAATCATTTTAAATATTAAAAATCTGTTAAAATTTCTAAAATAAAAATTTTGAATTGGCTCCAAATTCCGGGTTGTTACAATCTCCCCCACTTAAAATCTTTTCATCCTCGAAAAGGAACGAAGCAAAAAGTTGTTTAACTAATCATTTTATTTTTATTAGTTTCAATAAATTTATTAGGTGATTAACTTATCAAATATATATAACTTTTATATATTCAAAATCATATTTTCTAAGATCGAATTATATACATAATCAAATATACGTTAATTATAAACTCGGCACTCTCAATTCATTCTACGGCATTACTAACCCCATCTCTAATGAGTCATCTCATTCTAGGATACTGCTGATCCTATCTCTAATGAGTATTCTTATTGGATATTACTAATCCAATCTCTGATGAGTCTTTTGTTCAGTTCTGATGAGTTGTACCCCAAAGATTTGAATTAACCAAAGCTCTAATACCAATTGTAAAGATAGCAACAAGGATTTGCAACCATCCCTTCATCCTCCAGTACAGCAGGTAAAACCCATCGTGGCTAACAGTGGTACCCTAGACACACCTTGTTTTACGGCGACCCTTTCGAGCCTCCAGGCTGACGCCTAACCAACCATAATCATAAGGGAAATGTAGGGGTAAGAGTCTCTCGTTCGCCACCAAACCACGAAGCGAGAACCCCCTATCATGCGTAACCGGCTCCACAGTCGGCAACAAGGACTGGTATAAGAAATCTTTTCTACATTATCTAACAGTATGACAAATCACCGGATCACTCCGCTAACGCGGAACGGGTTTACTCCATTGGATTGCAAGTGCATAATTAAAAAAATTTTATACAAAATAACGCAATGCTTTATAGAAAGATGAAATCGTTATAAGACTCAAGTCCCATCACACAATGCAACGCAAACCGGAGGATAGAGTTTTACCTTATAATGAACAAACATGACTTGAAACGTATAAAATAATATTTTAACATAATTATTAGTGTCTAATCAGTATTAAAACACTTCAAAGTAAATGTATCAATACTAGACGACATAGCTACCATATACTATGTCGCTATATATAAGTTTACAATCAAAACCGTAATGTTGTATTGGAGATTTGATTTCCATCATGAATCGAGGCTAGGGATCGTCCTCTCCGATTCGAGACACTCTAGCAAATGCCTCAGGATCACACCTATGGGCAACCCTTGGAGCGGTAGGGCCGGTCCACACTTAATGTTAGTGGACTGGCAATTCCTGAACACACGCTTCCCGATCCTTTTGGACCCTAGTATGACCACTTACGGCCTATAAACCTGAGGTACCTCATAATCCAACATCTACATAAGTAAAATGTCGGGCCGTGTAAAAACCCCAACACCATTTCTTAGCTAGAAAGAAACGTGTGCACTGCCTATGGTCCATATCCCGTTTTTGACTCATACCGGGGTGTGAGGCTCGCGAAGTCACGTTATACACCAAGCTACGCCTAAACAGGCTATGCTTTGATCATCAACCACAAGGCCTTCTTTTCAACAAAAGCCTTGATCATTAGTGTCTTAGCGTGCCACATTGACAATTCACGCCATGCGATCGATAACTACCAATACATACCAACTGAGGGTGTTAAGCAAGAGACTAAATTCTCCGCCAGCAAACGAATATGTATTAAATAGAAATCCATCTAATTTACATGGAACGAACTCCAACGTCAGACACACATCCATTTACAAGTCCGTTCTGGATTTGAACGAAACCGGAGGCACCTCATACCTCGCATATCCGAATTATCAACAATACGTCCGGACGGCTACCCCTGTTCCCCTTCAAGGTAGCTACTCCAATCTTGGGCCTCAGTAGCAACACATCCATTCGATGTGAAGATTGTCAGTCTTCAATCACCGTCTTCAACTCTTCGACTCAGATCGTCGTATAGTCATTTGAAATGAGACTAAACTCGGACTTTTCAAATGATCCTCGTATATACATATATATATATATATTAAAATCATTTCATATCGTTATTAGTATTTGATAACGATTTATCTCTACATTTATTTATATAAAAATAGTCATTTTCATTTAACAACGCTTCGGGTCGACCGGCTGCCCTGGCGTTGTTTTTGTCCAAATTTGATTTACACTTATCTCGAAATCTAACCGCTGGATTTTAACAAAGTTTATATCATTGGAAATATCTTCCCAAAGCGGTCCTAACGGTTCCAGTTTTGAGGAAAATTCGATGGTCGGATATTTCGATATAATCCTTTGAAGTTACGATTTCAAATCGCGAACTATAGCAGCGCGATTCGTTTTTATTTTAATTTATATTTATATACATATAAACATAATTCATTCGTTCGACGACTTCAAATTATTTATTCTTTAAATAATTTTCTACACTTCGTATTCAAGTTATTTTTAATGAATAGAAGCCTATTTCAAAACATGTACATTTTCTTCATTCCTTATATGACAATAAAATATGTGAATTTTTATTGTTTATCATTTCTATTGCAAACAACGAATAATTTTTCTTTATTTATTGCATTACAATAAAAATGTAAATTTTATTGTTTATCCTTTCCTTTCCAAACTATGAATATTTTTATATTCTCTTTCTTTACACTAAAAGGGTGATTTTTAATGTAACCATGTTTTATTCAATCCTTTATTACATTGAAAAATGTAATGTTTTGTAACGACCCGGAAATCCGAGCCAATTTAAAAATTTTATTTTGGCAATTTTATTGAATTTTGAATATTTAAAATGAATTATTTTAAATAATAACGACGAGAAATTTATTTTGAATAGAATTAGAATGTATATATTTATATAGATCGTCGTTAGAATATAAATATTTATTTATATATATAAAAGGAATTGGAAATGGCGCGGTAGTTCCAAAATTCGATTTTAAAATTTAAATGAATGTATCGAATGCAAAATAAACTAGATTTTAGTGAAACCAAAAGTATTAGAATCTATTTGTGAATATCTTTCCAACAAATCCAAAAAACTGAAATTTCATAGCGGGGATAAAACGTTGTGCCCAGTTGAAAATTCAGAATAGTCGTTATGGAATTCTGGCCTTTAAAAATAGTCATTTTGCAAACGACCTCGGTTTTCGACGAAACCACTTTTGTTGGATCCGGGATGTCAAATTATTGCTAGGTTCCAAAATTCATAATTTTCTGAATCAATATTTGAGCGTGGCGAAGTCAAACGTGTTTTAATAGTTTCAGTCAATTTCGATCGACCAGAAAATGGACATTTTTCAAACGGTCTCAGAATTTGACGAAACTAACTTTTTGGGGCCGTATCGTAAACACAAAGCTAGAAATAATTTTTATGGAATTTTTAGAGTTCGTATGTGATCCCAGTAATTTAAAATCTACGTTCAAAGTGAATATATAAAGATTTATATTTTAAATTTGACGAAAGCATATCGAAACAGCCGGATTGACCTACGATACATATCTCATTGTGTTCGAAATGGGGGTAATTAGCTAGGGGCGATAGTCGTTGGGACTCGTTTCGAGTTCGAATAAAAAGTCAACGAATTAATGAACTAAATAATAAAATAATATATATATTATTATATAACTACCTTCACCCCTCTACACTCTCTCTCTCGTTTCAGATCTGAAGAAAAATTAAAATAAAATAAAAACCGCCCAACCCCCTCGATCCAATCGCCACAGCCTTCCACCGCGCCACCATCGGTGACCGCTCCCCCCCTTTGCGCCTCCACCTCCTCCACGATCGGTCGCCTCTTTCCCCGACTCCATCCCTCTCGCGCGAGCTACGTGACCCAAAATCCCTCCAATTCATGAATATCACAGCCCCTCAACCCCCACATCAAAACCCGCCTCCTCCTGAACCGTGTCGCCCACCACCATGTGCCGCCACGACGAGCGCAGCACCCCTCAGTCGACCGCCAGTCTGAAGCTTCAAACCCCGCCTTCCTCATTGAAAAAGACCGTGAGTTTTTATCTATTTTTTTTCTTATTTCCTTTATTTCCTTTTTTTTATTTTATAAAAAATATACATTGGTTCTCAAATATGTTTTTATATATATTTTAAAACAAGAAAAAAATTCAGTTTATGTATATATATTGTAGCATTAGAAAAGCGTTATAAAAATATAATTTTTATATAGAAAATAATGATTAAAAATATAATTTTTATTTGTTCGAATAGCGAATAAAGTAGTGATGTTTATTCATATAAAGTAGCGATGTTTATTCATATAAAGTAGCAATTTCTAAACAAGATCAAGGTTAGATTTTTATCATAAAAAGAAATGGTTTTTATCATGAAGGAAAGTTTAGATGTAGAAAGTAGAAATGTAACGAACTGGGATTTTCGACTCCGAAAATCGACACAAAACCCAGTGGCGACTATTCAGACATCGAAAATACCAGGTCATTAATAGAAAGAAATAAGAGGATGAGAAAGATAAGATAGAACTAATAGAATAGAAGAAGAAGAAGAACACAACTGAGCAAAATCAGAGTAAACACGAATCTCACAGCGGAACGAATAAAATATATTATATAACATAACTTTGAAATACAATTTTATTTTGTATATACATACCATTATCAGAGTACAACACATCATATCACAGCGGAAATAATCTCTAAATACTAACGGTGAAGCCTTCTGCTTTTAGCTCCTCCAAGTGTATCTGTAAAAGCTTGAAACACTTGACTGCCCGTACAAATTTGGGCACCCAAGAGTTTAGGGAAAACAAACAAAATAAACTCTGTGTCAGTCATGGGACTGGTGTGAGTAAATTCCAATGCTACGTCTTAACTTTGAAAATCCTTTCGAACAAAAGGATAATAGTAAGACCAACCCACGCATAAACATGGACGGTTTTTACCTTACTATAACCCAAAATATTTTGATATCAAAATCCAATGATATTATAATAATGTATAATCAAGTAAATAACCAAATAGCAGAACGCTTGCATTTCACGCTCTACATACATAGTATAAAATCAAAAACCGCAGGGCGCTTATTGGAGATTGGATTCCAACTATGACAAGGTATGGGACCACCTGCCGCTCGTGCATCTCTAGAGACGAATACACTGGGTTCAATAAGAACGTCTTGCAACCCGTCCCACATATGACCGACCACTCATTTCGCTTTAGTGTATCGAATGTATATCACCAACGGTTGGACTCAAACCACCGTTTCCCGAAAAGGGACAGCATCGATAGATTAAAGAAACAAAAGGAATTTCTCTAGATAGGTGATTATACACCCTAATGGGAGCGACCAACATAGCCATGCTGCCTGCCCGATTTTTTTCATTTCCCGGTTGTGAAGCTTGAGGCTACGTCTATCTTTTAGAACATCTGACCACCATACACTTTGAATGCCACATTGTCAAACCCGTCAAATCACTAGTTGATCTTCCCAAAAATATTACGGGTATAAAAGCTAAGAGAAACGAATTTCTCCGCCACCAGACGTAATATCTAGAAAAGATCGTCTTATGTGATCGTCAGGAATACTCTGTCAGACAGTCGTCCATACAAGTTGTCCTGGGACTGGACAAACAGAAAGCACCATTCTGAAACAGGACGACCCTTGCATTTCACTCCGTCTTCAGTTGTCTTTAGCATAGTCAAACACGCAGTGCTTATGCCTATACGGAGTGGCTTTCGGATAATAGATCCAACCGGTCTCTCCGTATTGACAACGATGGTCAAAACACTTCGATAGTCGTTTATTTAACTACCGAAATAAAAACAAACATCCATTCTAAGGTATAACTAAACATCATACAATCACGCTTAAGTTTGGTCAACAGCGCTAATTTATCGTTATAGTTTAAAACTTATCATACGCTGTAATATTCCATTTTATAACTAATCTCGACATCTCTTTCCGTTACAAAAATCTTAACATCTCTTTCCGTTACAAAAATCTTGACATATCTTTCTGTTACAAAAATCTTGACATCTCTTTCCATTACAAAAATCTTGACATCTCTTTCCATTACAAAAATCTTTATACAATTTCTTTATAACTTCTTTGGCAAAACGCATTTACGTTCTATCTTTAGTCGTTTTACTTTTTACTTGAATTGTTATACTTAATTCAAGTAACATACCATTACAACTCCATGTCATCTTAAATGAAATCCATTTAAGAAACAATTTCTTTAAAAATCAAATAATAATTATTCATTGTTGAAGTAAAACAATTTACTTCTTTATTATCCAAAAAGATTTGCTCATAGGATAATTTACAACCTTTATCTCCTTATAACCTTATATAGAATGTTTAAAACAATTGTTCATATTCACTTATAAAAGTAACTACAAAGTGTTAATTTATAATAGAACTTCTATTAAAATTTTAAAACTTTGCCTCAATTATAAAAATATAATTTTTATAAATTTAACTTCGTTGATTCGTCTGATGACAATTCAACGTCTTAACAAAGAGATGAATTTACGGTCGTCTCCTGCCATTTTCTTAACCGATACCGTCTATTTATTAAATCAAAATCATTGTTGAATTTCCATTCAACATCAATATCACACAGGGTTAAATGTCATTTGGGTTCAAACAGTGCATATAAAACAAACAGTACAAATAAATATTGAGGAATCCGGTTGGATTCCCCCAACCGGATTCCTACATCCACAGATGTTAGTCAAATAAATATCCAACTAATGATGTGTACATATGCAATAATATATATTTTTCAACCAATTTAATTGTAATCTACCGAAACGACCATCACACAGCATTCAACCAATATTATAATATTTTAAAATAGACCAGAGTCAGTGAATTTACTCACCTTGGCGCGTTAACCATTAAATAACGATTTGCGTCGGTACACCGGATCAGATGTTATAGTTTCCGACGATCTCTGAATCGCTCCTAAATTGGTTCCAGTGCGTAGCCTATGTCCCGCACGAATTCGATGTGACAGATGGTTCACATTTCAGTTCTTAAATTCATGTCAGCCCTTTCAAAAACAACCTGCCCAACAGATTCTTCTTTGCCGGTAAAAAGGCACGGCTCCAATGCCATTTCCGATCGAGCTTCAATTCCAGTAGCATCCCTTGTTCTTGGTATGGAAATACAATGCTACTCTAGTATAATATATACTCCACATACCATACGTTTATCGTTCTTCCTTCCATCTTTTTTTTCCATCAGTGAAACACACTCCAACACTTCATACACATGCCACTACTACCTCCCATAACCTGCTATCGCCGAACACTGTTCCGACGCTGGATCTGCCTTCACTCCAAGGCCGCGCCATGTCCGCTTAGTTCCTATCTGCACCATCCTTTGTTTCTGTAAACACCCTCCTATTACTTCACGTTGGAAGCAACATGATCCCACACATCACGTTAAACCCATGTTGCACCATCATCTTCTGGCGCTGCACTTCTTTCATGCACCACCCCTTAAACGCTGCCTTCTCTTCCCCGGTATTTCCATGCATTTAATTCATGTACAGAGGAGCACTTGTTCTTTGTTGGAATTTGGTACACTTTTTTTTCAAAGGAGAAGCCACATAGCTGTATAACTCTATTTATTATGTTTTGATCTTCTTCTTTTTTATATTTATGTGCCTACTCCCTTCACTGTCACACTCGCGTCTTCCATCTCTTCACAACGCCATGCTCCCACCAGAAAACATTCCTTCCTCGCATGTGTTCACTTCCATATGTGACTGCATTAACTCACAACATCATACCCCATAAGCTAATGTCCCCCCCCCCCCAAGCACCATGCATTCCACTCACGTCCCCCCCCCCCCTCAAACAAACAAACGCAACTCCCCATGTTGTGTGTCCATCCCTTCTCTTAATTACAGGGTACCCTCTCACAACCCTCCCTTCCTCCTTTTACACATCCATGTCCAACGTTTCATCCCTACAACTCCACCTTTCCAATTACCTCCTGTTTTTTCCCGTTACATAACAGAATGAAATGTAATATACATAGGATCTGCCTCCTGTTTCTCCATATGATGCTTAGAATACTGGTATGTGACTTTCTCCACTGCTTGTGAAGCTAAATCTTGTGTGGTGCTGTTCATTAGAAATCACCGACTCTTTAAATACATGGAACTAAATTTTTATCCGATCAGCCATTGAAGGAAGTTGTATCTATTTGCTGAAGAAGAACGCAGGGGATTCAGTGTGTATTTATATCTTTATAACACTTGCGTTCCAAGTAATAGGTATGTAGTATAGGGTTGTAGCTGCCATGAAATTTCATTTCATGGTTGGGAAGATTCTTGGCAGCGAATTTTCATTTCAGCTGATGTACTTGAAAGCATAGGTTGTAGAGCGTACGAGCCTTGGGGATGAAGGAAGCTTACGGTTCAACTGGACAGGGCGTATCTCATTTTATATGTTATGTATAACAGTGATTGGAAGTTTCGAAAGCAAAGGAAAATAAATAAATAAATAAATAAATAAATAAAGAAGGAGCAAATGGGTGGGGCATGCAACCACCGTGTGAATGTACGTGCTGCAAAATGTAAGCGTTTAGAAGTGTTTATGTTCTTTAAAGATATATATATATATATATAAACCACGTTACTCTTTCTTAATTTAAAGTTTCAAAACTAGCTAGCAAACGAAAAGTGGACATGGAGATGTGAACAACTAAATGAGTGCATCTATACACAGCTTTACATAGGTTAAACGAACGTACATATTGTCCATGTAGAAACATGCATGGGTGTAAAACCCGCCTTCATAATACACATATGTATTATATTTTATTATAACCAACTTAATTTATATTCTTCATTATTTGGACACCCTATATTACTTAGTGATCGAAGCAATCATATGTGGATTAAATTTACGGTTACTAAGAATTCTGTTTATGTATATATCGACCGCCATAGACAAAAATAGAAATACCGTTACGTAAAACTTCGTTCATTTACAGATTGTTACGGACAGAAATAAAAATACAGTTGTGTCCAGCGATGAGCCACGATCCCAAAAATATAATAATAATGGTAGATTAATTCATATTTTGAAACCCCAAAATGTTGATTAAGGGTGCAAAATACTCCAAATAAAAGGTTGCGTATTTAATTAATTAAAAATTACAGTAAAATTCTAAAAATTAAATTACCACTACGTCTCAAAAGAGCCTTGTCTAAATTTGAAACCGATATCTAGTTATATCGAATAAACCGTTACGGTCGATAAACGATTTTACAACGACTATTTGAATATTTGATTTGGATATAACTCGCAATTTATAACTTAAAATCTTGGTTTTTCACTTCCATTATAAAGATACAACTCAACAGATTCCAACGCTTCTTGTTTCGAAGAAATCCGATTTAAAACGAGTCCTGTACACTCAGTTGAAGTTCAGAACGTTAAATTACAAACTGCAGCGTCTTTATGTGCTCGATTATATTTAATATTTTTTTTATACGTTCAACTTCATTTAATATATAAATCCACTTATAATAGTATTTCAATATTTAAACTGATTTAAATATTCAAATATAAACCGATAAAAATGCGGGACGTTACATTCCTTCCCCCTTAAAATAATTTCGTCCTCGAAATTGCTAAGGTAAGAAAAATGCTACAATCTTTAATATAACAGGTTAAAAATCTTTTTGGTTAACTTCATAATTTCAGTTTCAACTGTACTGATTTATTCCAATTAAATATTAATTCCTTTCTTTGTAACGAAAATTTTCAAAATTCTGAAAATTTTCTAACACTTTAATTTTCGGAGAATTTCGTCAGCCTCTCTGCTGCACGGTTCATTCGGTACTACAACCACTTGCCACTCTGGGCCTTCTCCAATTCATCAGAAAATAACACAGCCACACGATTTGCCAAAATTGCTCATAAATCTCTTATCGATATAATTTAAACATGTAACTCTTTGTCGGCATTCAGCTCTTTCGCTGCCGTTCGCTATCAAACCAGCATATATCCAAGCATTTCCAACTTTGGTCTCCCCTCGCTTTATCCTCAAATTTAATCATTCGCTTGCCCCAACCAAAATCCCTTTCAAATTCTAAACTCTTACTTGGTAATTCAATTTCACAACCAAGTTCGGTTCTATTCCAAATCTCAATTCACAACTTCAACCACTTTGCCAAGTTGAATCCTATTACATTACGATTTCCACTTACTTGGCTTCAATTTAACTCCACTTTTATTTGACTTATTTAAATTCTCTGTTTATTTACTTCATAAGTAAATTTTAAATTTCAGAATTTAAATTCCTGGGGTTTTCATTTCAAATGAGTTTGAAATCATATACACAGCAATTCAAAACATTTGAATTTCCAAACAACTTATTTCAAAACAAAACTTTGGTAGTAATCCGTCACTTAGAGACTCGAAACTGAACACCGATGATGTCCGGATCATCATCGGAATTTATTTTCCAGCCATCGAAGTGAGTTCAATACTATATTTCTATCAAAAACTCATTTCTAAACACTTCATTTTGAAACTTCATCAAACATTCTTTCAAAATGCTTGGAAAAACATTTTTAAATTCCCAGGATTTTAAAATTTCCATATATTTAATTCAAACATTATTTCTAACTCCTTTCCAGGTTTCCAGAGTTTTATTTCCAATTCTGGTTAAAAATTCAAAATTTTATTCATCTGATTTTATAAATACTCTTATACGAATTCATATTGGTTATTTATAACCAATTCAATTATAATCCTATTCGATTATAATTTCAACCAACACATTCAATATATATTAGATAATTCCAATATATATGTTTTCTTTACATCAAAATATATTTCGGGTAAGATTTTTCATTTACCCTCTTTCTAAAACATTACTATGTCGAATTTCTCTATCCAAGCGTTTATAAATCCCTATCAACCACATCAGCTAAACGCGTCGATCTGGAATTCATATACCACTCAACAGCTCAATCAACACAATATAAAACAATTTTATATCAAATCTAAAAATACGCGCTCATATATATACACTCAAACTCAATCTAGAGTATTACTAACTTCATCTCTATTGAGTCAAGCCACAGAGCCAAGGTGATCACTTATCCTTCAGCTCTGATACCAACTGTAACGAACTGGGATTTTCGACTCCGAAAATCGACACAAAACCCAGCGTCGACTATTCAGACATCGAAAATACCAGGTCATTAATAGAAAGAAATAAGAGGATGAGAAAGATAAGATAGAACTAATAGAATAGAAGAAGAAGAAGAGCACAAGTGAGCAAAATCAGAGTAAACACGAATCTCACAGCGGAACGAATAAAATATATTATATAACATAACTTTGAAATACAAATCTGTTTTGTATATACATACCATTATTAGTGTATAATACATCATATCACAGCGGAAATAATCTCTAAATACTAAAGGTGAAGCCTTCTGCTTTTAGCTCCTCCAAGTGTATCTGTAAAAGCCTGAAACACTTGATTGCCCGTACAAATTTGGGCACCCAAGAGTTTCGGGAAAACAAACAAAATAAACTCTGGGTCAGTCATGGGACTGGTGCGAGTAAATTCCAACCCTACGGTTTAACTTTGAAAATCCTTTCGAACAAAAGGATAATAGTAAGACCAACCCACGCATAAACATGGACGGTTTTTTACCTTACTATAACCCAAAATATTTTGATATCAAAATCCAGTGATATTATAATAATGTCTAATCAAGTAAATAACCAAATAGCAGAACGCTTGCATCTCACGCTCTACATACATAGTATAAAATCAAAAACCGCAGGGCGCTTATTGGAGATTGGATTCCAACTATGAAAAGGTATGGGACCACCTGCCGCTCGTGTATCTCTAGAGACGAATACACTGGGTTCAACAAGAACATCTTGCAACCCGGCCCACACATGACCGACCACTCATTTCGCTTGAGTGTATCGAATGTATAAAACCAACGGTTGGACTCAAACCACCGTTTCCCGAAAAGGGACAGCATCAATAGATTAAAGAAACAAAAGGAATTTCTCTAGATAGGTGATTATACACCCTAATGGGAGCGACCCACATAGCCATGCTGCCTGCCCGATTTTTGTCATTTCCCGGTTGTGAAGCTTGAGGCTACGTCTATCTTTTAGAACATCTGACCACCATACACTTTGAATGCCACATTGTCAAACCCGTCAAATCACTAGTTGATCTTCCCAAAAATATTACGGGTATAAAAGCTAAGAGAAACGAATTTCTCCGCCACCAGACGTAATATCTGAAAAGATCGTCTTATGTGATCGTCAGGAATACTCTGTCAGACATTCGTCCATACAAGTTGTCCTGGGACTGGACAAACAAAAAGCATCATTCTAAAACAGGACGACCCTTGCATTTCACTCCGTCTTCAGTTGTCTTTAGCATAGTCAAACACGCAGCGCTTATGCCTATACGGAGTGGTTTTCGGATAATAGATCCAACCGGTCTCTCCGTATTGACAACAATGGTCAAAATACTTCGATAGTCGGTTATTTAACTACCGAAACGAAAACAAACATCCATTCTAATGTATAACTAAACATCATACAATCACGCTTAAGTTTGGTCAACAGCGCTAATTTATCATTATAGTTTAACACTTATCATACGCTGTAATATTCCATTTTATAGCTAATCTCGACATCTCTTTCCGTTACAAAAATCTTAACATCTCTTTCCGTTACAAAAATCTTGACATATCTTTCCGTTACAAAAATCTTGACATCTCTTTCCGTTGCAAAAATCTTGACGTCTCTTTCCGTTACAAAAATCTTGACATCTCTTTCCGTTACAAAAATCTTTATACAATTCCATTTTTAACTTCTTTAGCAAAACGCATTTACGTTCTATCTTTAGTCGTTTTACTTTTTACTTGAATTGTTATACTTAATTCAAGTAACATACCATTACAACTCCATGTCAGCTTAAATGAAATCCATTTAAGAAACAATTTCTTCAAAAATCAAATAATAATTATTCATTGTTGAAGTAAAACAATTTACTTCTTTATTATCCAAAAAGATTTGCTCATAGGATAATTTACAACCTTTATCTCCTTATAACCTTATATAGAATGTTTAAAACAATTGTTCATATTCACTTATAAAAGTAACTACAAAGTGTTAATTTATAATAGAACTTCTATTAAAATTTTAAAACTTTGCCTCAATTATAAAAATATAATTTTTATAAATTTAACCTCGTTGATTCGTCTGATGACAATTCAACGTCTTAACAAAGAGATGAATTTACGGTCGTCTCCTGCCATTTTCTTAAACGATACCGTCTATTTATTAAATCAAAATCATTGTTGAATTTCCATTCAACATCAATATCACACAGGGTCAAATGTCATTTGGGTTCAAACAGTGCATATAAAACAAACAGTACATATAAATGTTGAGGAATCCGGTTGGATTCCCCCAACCGGTTTCCTACATCCACAGATGTTAGTCAAATCAATATCCAACCAATGATGTGTACATATCCAATAATATTTTTTTCAACCAATTTAATTGTAATCTACCGAAACGACCATCACACAGCATTCAACCAATATTATAATATTTTAAAATAGACCAGAGTCAGTGAATTTACTCACCTTGGCGCGTTAGCCGTTAAATAACGATTTGCGTCGGTACACCGGATCAGATGTTATAATTTCCGACGATCTCTGAATCGCTCCTAAATTGGTCCCAGTGCGTAGCCTGTTTCCCGCACGAATTCGATGTGACAGATGGTTCACATTTCAGTTCTTAAATTCATGTCGGCCCTTTCAAAAACAACCTGCCCAACAGATTCTTCTTTGCCGGTAAAAAGGCACGGCTCCAATGCCATTTTCGATCGAGCTTCATTTCCAGTAGCATCCCTTGTTCTTGGTATGGAAATACAATGCTACTCTAGTATAATATATACTCCGCATACCATACGTTTATAGTTCTTCCTTCCATCTTTTTTTTTCTTTTTTTTCCTTTCCATCAGTGAAACACACTCCAACACTTCATACACATGCCACTACTACCTCCCATAACCTGCTACCGCCGAACACTATTCCGACACCGGATCCGCCTTCACTCCAAGGCCGCGCCATGTCCGCTTAGTTCCTATCTGCACCATCCTTTGTTTCTGTAAACACTTTCCTGTTACTTCACGTTGGAAGCAACATGATCCCACACATCACGTTAAACCCATGCTGCACCATCTTCTTCTGGCGCTGCACTTCTTTCATGCACCACCCCTTAAACGCTGCTTTCTCTTCCCCGGTATTTCCATGCATTTAATTCATGTACAGAGGAGCACTTGTTCTTTGTTGGAATTTGGTACACTTTTTTTTCAAAGGAGAAGCCACATAGTTGTATAACTCTATTTATTATGTTTTGATCTTCTTCTTTTTTTATATTTATGTGCCTACTCCCTTCACTGTCACACTCGCGTCTTCCATCTCTTCACAACACCATACTCCCACCTGAAAACAATCCTTTCTCGCATGTGTTCACTTCCATATGTGACTGCATTAACTCACAACATCATACCCCATGAGCTAATGCCCCCCCCCCAAGCACCATGCATTCCATTCACGTCCCCCTCTCAAACAAACAAACGCAACTCCCCATGTTGTGTGTCCATCCCTTCTCTTAATTACAGGGTACCCTCTCACAACCCTACCTTCCTCCTTTTACACTTCCATGTCCAACGTTTCATCCCTACAACTCCGCCTTTCCAGTTACCTCCTGTTTTTTCCCGTTACATAACATAATGTAATGTAATATACATAGGATCCACCTCCAGTTTCTCCATATGATGCTTAGAATACTGGTACGTGACTTTCTCCACTGCTTGTGAAGCTAAATCTTGTGTGGTGCTGTTCATTAGCAGTCACCGACTCTTTAAATACACGGAACTAAATTTTTATCCGATCGGCCATTGAAGCTAGTTGTATTTATTTGCTGAAGAAGAATGCAGGTGATTCAGTGTGTATTTATATCTTAATAACACTTGCGTTCCAAGTAATAGGTATGTAGTATAGGGTTGCAGCTGCCATGAAATTTCATTTCATGGTTGGGCAGATTCTTGGCAGTGAATTTTCATTTCAGCTAATGGACTTGAAAGCGTAGGTTGTAGAGCGTACGAGCCTTGGGGATGAAGGAAGCTTACGGTTCAACTGGACAGGGCGTATCTCATTTTATATGTTATATATAACAGTGACTGGAAGTTTCGAAAGCAATGGAAAATAAATAAATTAATAAAGAAGGAGCAAATGGGTGTGGCATGCAACCATCCTGTGAATGTACGTGCTGCAAAATGTAAGCATTTAGAAGTGTTTATGTTCTTTAAAGATATATATATATATATAAAAACCACGTTACTCTTTCTTAATTTAAAGTTTCAAAATTAGCTAGCAAACAAAAAGTGGACATGGAGATATGACCAACTAAATGAGTGCATCTATACACAGCTTTACATAGGTTAAACGAACGTAAATATTGTCTGTGTAGAAACATGCATGTGTGTAAAACCCGCCTTTATAATACACACATGTATTATATTTTATTATAACCAACTTATTTTATATTCTTCATTATTTGGACACCCTATATTACTTAGTGATCGAAGCAATCATATGTGGATTAAATTTACGGTTACTAAGAATTCTGTTTATGTATATATCGACCGCCACAGACAAAAATAGAAATACCGTTACGTAAAACTTTGTTCATTTACAGATTGTTATGGACAGAAATAAAAATACAGTTATGTCCAGCGATGAGCCACGATCCCAAAAATATAATAATACCGGTAGATTAATTCATATTTTGAAACCCCAAAATGTTGATTAAGGGTGCAAAATACTCCAAATAAAAGTTGCGTATTTAATTAATTAAAAATTACAGTAAAATTCTAAAAATTAAATTATCACTACGTCTCAAAAGAGCCTTGTCTAAATTTGAAACCGATATCTAGTTATATCGAATAAACCATTACAGTCGATAAACGATTTTACATCGACTATTTGAATATTTGATTTGGATATAACTCGCAATTTATAACGCAAAATCTTGGTTTTTCACTTCCATTAGAAAGATACAGCTCAACAGATTCCAACACTTCTTATTTCGAAGAAATCCTATTTAAAACGAGTCCTGTACACTCAGTTGAAGTTCAGAACGTTAAATTACAAACTGCAGCGTCGTTATGAGCTCGATTATATTTAATATATATTTTTATACGTTCAACTTCATTTTAATTAATATATAAATCCACTTATAACAGTATTTCAATAATTAAACTGATTTAAATATTCAAATATAAACCGATAAAAATGCGGGACGTTACAAGAAAGGTTTGATTTTTCAAAGATTAAAAATATGATTTTTTTTATTATAGAGATAATAAAAAATATGATTTGTATATTATAGAGACAATAAAAAATATGATTTTTATATAATATAGATAATAAAAATATGATTTTTATATAATATAGATAATAAAAATATGATTTTTATATAGTATAGAATATAAAATTGTGATTTCTATATACATGACAACAATGTAAAAATGCGATTTTTATATATGTAGTGACTACGGACAATGAAATTGACAAAAGGCGAGCACGATGATGATTTACTACATAAGAAGAGTCGTGGCATTTGGTTTAGCTATCGGTGAGAACTTCTCACTTTAAATCTCGTTTTCTAGTTAAAAATATATACTAGGATGCAGACGGTGTTTAGTAGCACCCGACACCCGTCGTCCACAGACCATTGACGGCTTATAGCTTGTTTGTTTGATTTTGATGTTTAGTTGATTGTGTGATGTGATGTGAAATGAAATAAAATATTTATATAATTAAAAATATTTTATAGTTGAAAATAGAATTTTTAACGTGTATATGAAATGAAATAAATATAAACAAATCAGACGATTTGTTTATATACACACATTTGACTGATATTGATTGGGACGATAAATTTTACATATCGTCCAACTGCACAAATAAAATCTGTTTTTGATTGTTTGAAAACCCCACACGGGTACTGGGATAATATATGACATACACTAATCCCAATAATTAGTTGTATGTCGATCGATCGATTGACGGGCGGTTGTAAGCGTTAAATATTTATATTTGATGCTTATACAGCGTAGAATGCACTCTGGATGATGGTTGATTATTTATCGTTGTTATTTTATACATGTGTTGTAGAAATTCCATATAATTAACATTATATGGTAATTGATTGGGCCTCATTCCAGTTTTGAAAAAAGAAATATTTGAAATAGAATATTTGAAAATAGAAATATATGAAGACGTGTTGATTAGATTGACGCCATTTTGACGCGAACGATATTTATATCGATTTTATTCATTTTTCTATGAATGTTGAAAGTGATTTCGAAATTCGAATTATATTGAAAAGAATTGAAATTCGAATTATATTGAGAAGAATTGAAATTCGAATTAGATTGAAAAAGAATTGAAATCGTTTTGAATTGAATTTAAAACGTATTGAAATTGAACTGAAAAGCGATTTGAATTGAAATCAAATTGAAATAAATTCGAATTGAAATTGAATAGAAATCGATTTGAAATAAATTCAAAATCGAATAGAAATTGAATTGAAAAAGAACTGAAATTGAATTAAAAATCGATTTGAATTGAAATCAATTTGAGATAAATTTAAAACGAATTTACATTGGAAAGATACAATTTTGATTTGAATTTGAGATGGAAGTTGAAATTATTTTGAAAACGAATTTAAAACGATTTATAAAATTCGTTTCGAAAGGAAATCGACGAAGTATATATTATATATATTACATGTATAATATAATGGCCCGAATAGAAAGCGCCACGCCGCGGCAGTTCGCGAATTTCGACCATTGACTTCGAATGGATATTACGGGAGATCCGACCGTCGGATTCTCCTAAAACCGGAACCGTTGGGTTCGTACCGAAAAGAGCATTCTAACGAAAAATAGAAATTAGAAATCTAACGGTTGGATTTGGAATTATGTCCAAATCAAATTTGGGAAAAGGTCGCTGTAAGTGCACTATGATGGCCGTTTATGGAAATCGACTGTACGGGCCTCGATAAAATTATTAAAAATAGCAATAATTTGTGTAGAATCATAAGAAATGATTTGTGAAGAATTAGGGGTGAAAAATTCCATATTTGAAAAGATAAAAATAGATTTTTACCGAGATGAACTAGTTTTGAACTAAAATTATAATTCAATTTATTTTTAAATAAATAAATTGAATTTGAAAGGGTTTTAAAAGTAACCAGAATTTCCAATAATTGAATTGAAATGGATTTGAATCGAAATTATCTTCAGAATATTTCGATGTTGGATTTCGTGATGATACAGGTGTTGTTATGGGAATTTGAAAGATATATTTATATCGTTATTTCCAATACGATATTTGTAGGTCGTAGAATTTGATATTGAATATAAGCCGATATATTTTCTATTCAGAGCCTTGTATTTAATATCAAATGTGATTTGGGTTTGTCATGAATGGTGTCTTCATTAACACTGTTCTAAAGCCCAGTTGAGAAATAGATTAAATCTTTTTATTTAGATTTAATGAAGTGTACCAATTAAATAATATTTAACTGGAATTGAATTGGTATTGATTTTTGGGTTTATCATGAACGGTGTTTTAAATAACACTTGTTCTTTAACCCGATAATTAATGGAATGTGATTTTGGGTTTATCGTGAACCGTGTTTTAAATGACACTGATTCTTTAACCTAGTTAAAGATTAAAACTAAGTGGAGTTTTAATGAATCTTTAATTAGATTGGAATGGTCGAGAATGGAGTATCACCAGTTTTTCTCCAAGCGATAGTTAAATCTTTAATTAGATTTGAACGTGAAATGGTAATTGAATTTACCGATAACACCGTGGTGATAGATATGAAGTATGACCAGTTTTACTTCATGGGATGAATAGGTTGAGATTGAGAAATAAAATAAATGAATACTTCGGTGTGGTTCGCTAATCCCGACTAGTTTGAATTGATATTCAAAGAAGATTAAAGAATAAATTTAAAGAATTTATCTTTGATAAAATTAATGGGAACATTTCCCAAAGTATAAGAATATTTTGAATTGGAATGAGGCGTATGTTGTGTTTGTGTAACACTTGTTTATTATATACGCGAGTTATTCAGAAAGACCGGGTTTATCCCATTCTGAGTAACTGATTCGACGTGGTGTTGAAGATGAAGATGGTGGTTGAAGACCAGAGGTCTTCGCGTCGTTTGGATAATTACTGATGATCTTGATTGGGTCGTACACCCAAGAGGAAAGAATCAGTTAGTGATCATCCAGACGTACTTCTAGATCGATGGATATGCGGCGGAGAATTTATTCTCTTGCTTAACGCCCTTCTCTGAGACATACGAGCTCAGGGGTTATATATTGATGGATATCCATCGCATGGAATGAATTGCCTTTGTGGCATGCCTAAGTGGCAATGGATCAAGGCTTCTGTTGAAAAGCAAAGTCTTGTGCTTGATGATCAAAGCACGGCTTGTGTGGCATAGCTTTGTGTAACGTCGATTCGCGAGCCTCACACCCTGGTGGTGGACCAAAAACGGGAGAGGACCTCAGGGAGGACATGCGTTTCTTTCTAGTTAGAAGTGGCATCAGTGGTTTTACACGCCTTGACGAGTTTGACTTATGTGGTTGTTACTGTTGCGAGGCGCCTTGGTTAGATCGGACGATCCAGGTCCGATGGAGTCATTCGTTGGCTCATTTACGCCCCAAAGGGTGGGGAAACGCAGTGTTCAGGCATTTTAATCCACATCGGTGGACCGGCCCTGACGATCCAAGGGTCGATGCGCTCTGACTCTGAGGCTCAAGCTAGAGAGTCTCAAAGCCGGTGAGGACTATCTTTTCCCTCGGTTCACATATGGAAATCCTACTTCCAACACGTGACATGTGTGGTTTTGATTGTAGAGCCTAGTATGGCGACATAGTGGGATGGGGCGCTTATGCCGTCTATGATTGATACTTATGATTTGAAATTGTTTTGACACTATACACTTATAGTAATAACAAAAGATGAAATTTCACGTACCAAGCATTCTTGGCTATTATAAGGTAAAAACCCTATCCTCTGGCTTGCGTTGCATTATGTGATGGGAACTGGGTCTTATAATAGCTTCATTTTAATTTATTTAGCATTGCGATGTTTGTTTTATGCACTGGTATTCTTGGGAGGAAACCCGTTCCGTGTTATACGGCGTGGTCCCTTGATTTACCTAACTTTAAAAATAAAGATTAATAACTGTTTTAGTTCTCACACCAGTCACATGACTAACCTGGAGTTTATTGTTTTAACCTAAACTCTGGGTGCTCTTATTTTGACACAGGCAGCTAGTAGTTTTGGTTTTGTAGATTTATATTCACAGGATCTTGGTTTACGGCTGGAACGATATCCGGAAAGCTCTGTATCCGTATATCTCTTCTAGTTGTGTATTGTATTATTTTTCCGCTGCTATGTAATGTATTGTAATCACTAATATTTTTCGGATGTATATTATTTGTTTATACTATGTATATTCTTGTATTCTAGTGAATTGTTGTAATAAGCAATGAAATGTTCTTCTGTCTGCGTTCTATTTTATCGTGTTCTCAAATAATCAGGCGTTTCGAACGGTCTTGACCAGTTTAGCGACTGATTCGGATCGAGTGAAACTCCTTGTTGTCTCATTTGGTATCAGAGCTTTGGTTTACAGAGCTTGGAGAACAGGACACATTAGAACCATACGAAAGAATTCATCAGAAACTAGATTAGTAATATCCAACGGGAATGACTATTTAGAGATGGGATCAGTAGTATCCTAGAATGAGTGTGAAGAGTAGTGTTTTGAAAAATAAAATTGAAAACAAGTTTTGTTTTGAAAATTTAATTCAATAATTCATATTTGATTATTTATTTTATATTGATTTGGACTATCAGGTATATAGAGATTTTAATATACGTCTGATCCATGTGTATTAGAAGCCTTCAATATACTGGATAGATATAGAGTCACACTCTAGTCACCCGATGATAATTCTGATGATGCGGCCACATCATCAGTATTTATATTCGAGTGCCGAAAGCCTGATATCTATATATTTCCATTAGACTGGTGTGAGAACTAAAATATAGTTAGAATATATTGTTGTGATTTGGCATCAAAAATCAAATTTTTAGACTATATATCAAAGTTATGAATTTGAAAAGCTAATCAATTAATTGATTGCTGGTTGTGTTGTTTGATTACTATTCGTTTAATTAAAATTTGAACCGTATAACCAAATTGAATCAAATAGTAAATTGTATTGAAAATTAGTCGCATTTGCTTGCATATACATGTAATTACATTGAACAGGTCATTGCAATGAGGCTAGAGCAGATGAATAAAATTGTTTGCCCGACAAATAGGTACATGTTTACCATAATTTACTGTTTTGTTTGGTGATGATGATTTTATGATCCGATTGGCTAGCTGCTTGGCTTTTTCTTTTTCTTTTGGATTGAAGAAGGCCATGGGAGGCTATATGAAATATCCCGAAATCCCCGGTGCAGGGGAGGTTATGGCGAAATTTTTCGAAAATTTAGGGTGTTAGCCAAATTTTAGAAAAAATTTGAAAAGTTCTTAGAAACTAAAAAGTTGATGAACTTAAGCCGTAACGAAAACAATGAAAGTTGAGTTGGTTTGTTAAACAACTTTCGGCTTCGTTCCTTTTCGGGGAAGAAAGGTTTTAAGTGGGGGAGATTGTAACGACCCGGAAATCCAAGCCAATTTAAAAAAATTATTTTGGCAATTTTATTAAATTTTGAGTATTTAAAATGAATTATTTTAAATAATAACTACGAGAAATTTATTTTGAATAGAATTAGAACGTATATATTTATATAGATCGTCGTTCGAATATAAATATTTATTTATATATATAAAAGGAAATGGAAATGGCACGGTAGTTCGAAAATTCGATTTCAAAATTCAAATGAATGTATCGAGTGCAAAATAAACCGGATTTTAGTGAAACCAAAAATATTAGAATCTATTTGTGAATATCTTTCTAACAAATCCGAAAAATTGAAATTTCATAGCGGGGATAAAAAGTTGTGCCTAGTTGAAAATTAAGAATAGTCGCTATGGAATTCTGACCTTTAAAAATAGCCATTTTGAAAACGACCTTAGTTTTCGACGAAACCACTTTTGTTGGATCCGAGATATCAAATTATTGCTAGATTCCAAAATTCATAATTTTCTGAATCAATATATGAGCGTGGCGAAGTTAAACGTGTTTTAACAGTTTCAGTCAATTACAATCGACCAGAAATTGGCCATTTTTCAAACGGTCTCAGAATTTGACGAAACTAGCTTTGTTAGGAGCGTATCGTCAATACGAAGCTAGAAATAACTTTTCTGGAATTTTTAGAGTTCGTATGTGACCTGGGTAATTTAAAATGTACGTTCAAATTGAATATATAAAGATTTATATTTTAAATTTGACGAAAGCGTATCGAAACAGCCGAATTGGCCTACGATACATATCCCATGGGTGTTCGGAATGGGGTAATTAGCTAGGGGCGACAGTCGTTGGGTCTCGTTTCGAATTTGAACAAAAAGTCAACAAATTAATGAATTAAATAATAAAATAATATATATATATATTATTATATAACTAGCCTCACCCCTCTACACTGTCTCTCTCTCGTTTCGGATCTGAAGAAAAATTTAAAAAAAACCGCCAAACCCCTCCATCCCATCGCCACAGCCTCCCATCGCGCCACCATCGGTGACCGCTCCCCCCCTTTGCGCCTCCACCTCCTCCATGATCGGTCACCTCTTTCCCCGACTTTATCCCTCTCGTGCGAGCTCCGGGACCCAAACCCCCTCCAATTCGTGAATATCGCAACTCCTCAACCCCCACATCAAAACCCGCCTCCTCCTGAACCGCGCCGCCCACCACCATCTGCCGCCACGACGAGCGCAGCACCCCCTCGGTCGGCCGCCAGTCTGAGGCTTCAAACCCCCCTTCCTCATTGAAAAAGACCGTGAGTTTTTATCTATTTTTTTATTATTTCCTTTCTTTTCTGATTTTTAAAAAAATATACATTGGTTCTCAAATCTGTTTTAATATATATTTTAAAACAAGAAAAAAAAACCAGTTTATATATATATATATTGTAGCATTAGAAAAGCGTTATAAAAATATAATTATTATATAGAAAATAACGATTAAAAATATAATTTTTATTTGTTTGAATAGCGAGTAAAGTAGCGATGTTTATTCATATAAAGTAGCGATTTTTAAACAAGATCAAGGTTAGATTTTTATCATGAAAAGAAATGGTTTTTATCATGAAGGAAAGTTTAGATGTAGAAAGTAGAAAGGTTTGATTTTTCAAAGATTAAAAATATGATTTTTATATTATAGAGATTATAAAAAATATGATTTTTATATTATAGAGATAATAAAAAAAATGATTTTTATATAATGTAGATAATAAAAATATGATTTTTATATAATATAGATAATAAAAATATGATTTTTATATAGTATAGAGTATAAAAATGTGATTTTTATATACATGACAACAATGTAAAAATGCGATTTTTATATATGTAGTGACTACGGACAATGAAACTGACAAAAGGCGAGCACGATGAAGATTTCCTACATAAGAAGAGTCGTGGCGTTTGGTTTAGCTATTGGTGAGAACTTCTCACTTTAAATCTCATTTTCTAGTTAGAAATATATACTAGGATGCAGACGGTGTTTAGTAGCACCCGACACCCGTCGTTCACAGACCATGGACGGCTTGTATGCTTGTTTGTTTGATTTTGATGTGTAGTTGATTGTGTGATGTGATGTGAAATGAAATAAGATATTTATATAGTTAAAAATATTTTATAATTGAAGATAGAATTTTTAACGTGTATATGAAATGAAATAAATATAAACAAATCGGACGATTTGTTTATATGCACACATTTGACTGATATTGATTGGGACGATAAATTTTACACATCGCCCAACTGCACAAATAAAATCTGTGTTTGATTGTTTGAAAACCCCACACGGGCATTGGGATAATATATGACATACACTAATCCCAATAATTAGTTGTATGTCGATCAATCGATTGACGGGCTGTTGTAAGCGTTAAATATTTATATTTGATGCTTATACAGTGTAGAATGCACTCTGGATGATGGTTGATTATTTATCGTTGTTATTTTATACATGTGTTGTAGAAAATCCATATAATTAACATTATATGGTAATTGATTGGGCCTCATTCAAGTTTTGAAAAAAGAAATATTTGAAATGGAATATTTGAAAATAGAAATATATGAAGCCGTGTTGATTAGATTGACGCCATTTTGACGCGAACGATATTTATATCGATTTTATTCATTTTCTAATGAATATTGAAAGTGATTTCGAAATTCGAATTATATTGAAAAGAATTGAAATTCGAATTATATTGAGAATAATTGAAATTCGAATTAGATTGAAAAAGAATTGAAATCGTTTTGAATTGAATTTAAAACGTAATGAAATTGAAATGAAAAGCGATTTGAATTGAAATCAAATTGAAATGAATTCGAATTGAATTGAAATTGAATAGAAATCGATTTGAAATAAATTCAAAATCGAATAGAAATTTAATTGAATTGAAAATGAACTTAAATTGAATTAAAAATTGATTTGAATTGAAATCAATTCGAGATAAATTTAAAACGAATTTACATTGGAAAGAATCAATTTTGATTTGAATTTGAGATCTAAGTTGAAATTGTTTTGAAAACGAATTTAAAACGATTTATATAATTCGTTTCGAAAGTAAATCGACGAAGTATATTATATATATATACAATATAATGGCCAGAATAGAATGCGCCGCGCCGTTGCAGTTCGCGAATTTCGACCATTGATTTCGAATGGATATTACGGGAGATCCGACCGTCGGATTCTCCTAAACCGGAACCGTTGGGTTCGTACTAAAAAGGGATTTCTAACAAATATTAGAAATTAGAAATATAACGGTTGGATTTGGAATTATGTCCAAATAAAAATTGGGAAAAGGTCTTTGTAAGTGCAGTTCGATGGTCATTGATGGAAATCGACTGTACGGGCCTTGATAAAATTATTAAAAATAGTAATAATTTATGTAAAATCATAAGAAATGATTTGTGAAGAATTAGTGGTGAAAAATTCCATATTTGAAAAGATAAAAATAGATTTTTATCGAAATGAACTAGTTTTGAACTGGAATTATAATTTTATTTATTTTTAAATAAATAAATTGAATTTGAAAGGGTTTTAAAAGTAACCAGAATTTCCAATAATTGAATTGGAATGGATTTGAATCGAAATTGTCTTTGGAATATTTTGATGTTGGATTTTGTGATGATACAGGTGTTGTTATGGGAATTTGAAAGATATATTTATATCGTTATTTCCAATACGATATTTGTTGGTCGTTGAATTTGATATTGAATATAAGCCGATATATTTTCTATTCAGAGCCTTGTATTTAATATCAAATGTGATTTGGGTTTGTCGTGAATGGTGTCTTCATTAACACTGATCTTAAGCCCAGTTGAGAAAAAGATTAAATCTTTTTATTTAGATTTAATGAAGTGTACCAATTAAATAATATTTAATTGGAATTGAATTGGTATTGATTTTAGGGTTTATCGTGAACAGTGTTTTAAAGAACACTTGTTCCTTAACCCGATAATTAATGGAATGTGATTTTGGGTTTATCGTGAACCGTGTTTTAAATGACACTGATTCTTTAACCCAGTTAAATATTAAAACTAAGTGTAGTTTTAAAGAATCTTTAATTAGATTGGAATGGTCGAGAAGTGAGTATCACCAGTTTTTCCCCAGGCGATAGTTAAATCTTTAATTAGATTTGAACGTGGAATGGTAATTGAATTTACCGATAACACAGTGGTGTTAGATATGAAGTATGACCAGTTTTACTTCATGGGATGAATAGGTTGGGACTGAGAAATAAAATAAATGATTACTTCAGTGTGGTTCGCTAATCCCTACTAGTTTGAATTGATATTCAAAGAAGATTAAAGAATAAATTTATAGAATTTATCTTTGATAAAATTAATGGGAACATTTCCCAAAGTATAAGAATATTTGAATAGAAGAATATTTTGAATTGGAATGAGGCGTATGTTGTGTTTGTGTAACACTTGTTTATTATATACGCGAGTTATTTAGAAAGACTGGGTTTATCCCATTCTGAATTACTGATTTGACGTGGTGTCGAAGATGAAGACCGGAGGTCTTCACGTCGTTTGGATAATTACTGATGATCTTGATTGGGCTGTACACCCAAGAGGAGAGAATCAGTTGGTGATCGTCCAGACGTACTTGGAGATCGATGGATATGCGGGGTACTAGGTGCCTCCGGTTTGTTCAGACCCAGAACGAACTTGTAAATGGACTGTGTGTCTGACATTGGATTTCAGTCTGTGTGATGGATTTCTATTAAATATATATCTGTTTGGCGGCGGAGAATTTATTCTCTTGCTTAACGCCCTTCTCTGTGACATACGAGCTCAGGAGTTATATATTGATGGATATCCATCGCTTGGAATGAATTGCCTGTGTGGCATGCCTAAGTGGCAACGGATCAAGGCTTCTGTTGAAAAGAAAAGTCTTGTGGTTGATGATCAAAGCACGGCCTGTGTGGCGTAGCTTTGTGTAACGTTGATTCGCGAGCCTCACACCCCGGTGGTGGACCAAAAATGGGAGAGGACCTCAGGGAGGACATGCGTTTCTTTCTAGTTAGAAGTGGCGTCAGTGGTTTTACACGCCCTGACGAGTTTGACTTATGTGGTTGTTGTTGTTGCGAGGCGCCTCGGTTAGATCAGATGATCCGGGTCCGATGGAGTCATTCGTTGGCTCATTTACGCTCCAAAGGGTGGGAAAACGCAGTGTTCAGGCATTCTAATCCACATCGGTGGACTGGCCCTGACGATCCAAGGGTCGATGCGCTCTGACCCTGAGGCTCGGGCTAGAGAGTCTCAAAGCCGGTGAGGACTACCTTTTGCCTCGGTTCACAGATGGAAATCCAACTTCCAATACGTGACATGTGCGGTTTTGATTGTAGAGCCTAGTATGGCGACATAGTGGGATGGGGCGCTTATGCCATCTATGATTGATACTTATGATTTGAAATTATTTTCACACTACACACTTATAGTAATAACAAAAGATGAAATTTCACGTACCAAGCATTCCTGGCTATTATAAGGTAAAAACCCTGTCCTCCGGCTTGCGTTGCATTGTGTAATGGGAATTGGGTCTTATAATAGCTTCATTTTTCTTTATTTAGCATTGCGCTATTTGTTTTATGCACTGGTATTCTTGGGAGGAAACTCGTTCCATGTTATACGGCGTGGTCCCTTGATTTGCCTAACTTTAAAAACAAATATTAATAACTGTTTTAGTTCTCACACCAGTCACATGACTGACCTGGAGTTTATTGTTTTAACCTAAACTCTGGGTGCCCTTATTTTGACACGGGAAGCTAGTAGTTTTGGTTTTGCAGATTTATATTCATAGGATCCTGGTTTAAGGCTGGAACGATATCCGGAAAGCTCTGTATTCGTATATCTCTTCTAGTTGTGTACTGTATTATTTTTCCGCTGCTATGTAAAGTATTGTAATCTCTGATATTTTTCTGATGTATATTATTTGTTTATACTCTGTATATTCTTGAATTCTGGTGAATTGTTGTAATAAGCAATGAAATGTTCTTCTGTCTGCGTTCTATTTTGTCGTGTTCTCAAACAATCAGGCGTTTCGAACGGTCTTGATCGGTTTAGCGACTGATTCGGATCGAGCGAAATTCCTTGTTGTCTCTTGTTTATTTCATCTTTACTTATATTGAAAAATGAAAATTTTCCTTTCATTCTTTAATTACATAGAAAATGTAATTTTAAAATCTATTGTTTTTATCGCATATAAAATGACGATAAAAATGGTTCTTTTATTTCTACTCTTTTATCGTATCTAAAATGACGATAAAAACATAACATTAAAATAGTGTGTTGTTAAAAGCACCCTAAAATGTGCTTTCTAACACCATTCTTAATTTAATTGCTCTTAATTAAATTAATGTACTTCCTAACACCGGTTTTATTCCTCCACTCAATCGCTAATCACCAAACTTATTCCATCAACCGCCATTAGTTCTTATTTCTTTTTATCATCTTATCTCGATCGATCATTATCAAATATAAACATCGACCTGATTTGCTTTCTAACATGACCCGCCATCTACTTCTTCCCTAATTGATTCCTCTAAATTCCTAATTCTCAATTTTATTGTAATTTGAGGAAAAAATATTTTAGTAATCATTACTGTTGGATTTCTTAGCAATGAAGGGCGAGAACTTATACATGAACGAAAATTTCGCGAATAGCCAATGTTCTAATGAAAAAGATGAGGTTATTTATCTTAAATTATTTTTGTACGATTTCTAATGCTATTGTCTTTTTTTCTTTTGATTTTTAAAAATTAAAATTATTGTTATGGATTTGATTTTTTTGTTGTGAGTAATAGGAGACATTGAGTATGCTGAATTCAAAGAACGATAATGCAGAAGAAAATAGCGTCGAATGAAGGAATAGCGGGAATAATTTAAGGTTGGGTGCCTATTTTTTATTTCGTGGCAGCCAGAGGCATATGTGTATAAGAATGATGGTGGTGTTTAGTTATGGTGTTAGGAAGCACATTTAAGGGTGCTTTTAGCAGCACACTTAAAATATATTCTTTTTGTAAAGTATAAAACATCAATAAAAAGTCACTTTTAAATCTACTCTTTTATTGTCTCTAAATGACAATAAAAATACATCTTTTAGTCCCATTCTTTTTTTTATTGAATAAAAAAAATGTCAATAAAAATGTAATTTTTAATCTAATCTTTTATTTACATCCAAAGTGTAAATAAAAACGTAAATTTTAAATCAGTTCTTTTATTTACATATAAGTGTCAATAAAGATGATACCCTTTTAACCTATTCTTTTATTTACATCAAAAATGTAAATAAAAATGAAACTTTTTAATCTATCCTTTTATTTACATCTAAAATGTAAACAAAGATGTAACTTCAAATTCATTCTTTTTATATACATCTAAAATATAAATAAAGATGTCACTTTTTAATTCTAACCTTTTTATTGTCACTATTTGGACAATAAAGATATAACATTAAATTCTATCTTTTGATTACATCTAAAATGTAAATTAAAATGTCATTTTTATTTCTATGTTTTTATTTACATTTTACATGTAAATACAAATGTGTCTTTTTATTCCTATGTTTATTCACATCTAACATGTAAATACAAATGTGCATTTTACTTCATGTCCTTATTTACATATAAAATGCAAAAAAAATGTCTTTTTCTAATCCATGTTCTTATTTACAACAAGAATGTAAATAGAATGTACTTTTCTATAGTCATGTTTTTATTTACAACAAGAATGTAAATAAAAATGTACTTTTTAATTCTAAGTTCTTATTCACACCTAAATGTGAATAAAAATGCACTTTTTTAATTCTAAGTTTTTTTCACATCTATAATGTGAATAAAAATGCACTTTTTAATTCTAAGTTTTTAAACCTTCTTGATGAACAAAAATGTCTATTTTTGTTTAATCCTTTAAACGAACAAAAATGTTTATTTCTCTTAAACGAACCAAAATGTTTACATTTGTTTAATGGAAAAAAATGAGAATGATTTATTTGTAACAAATTTCTATCTTTAACATAACAAATAAAAATGAAAATTTTATTCGTTAACAAATTCTATTTAACAAAAATGATATTTTTGTTAAATCTAATTTATTTCAATAAAAATGAATCTCATTACAATAAAAATGCAATCCTTATTGTCTACTCTTTTCTAATGTTTCATATTACAATAAAAATGTAATTTTTATTGTCTACTCTTTTCTAATGTTTCATATTACAATAAAAATGTAATTTTATTGTCTACTCTTTTCTAATGTTTCATATTACAATAAAAATGTAATTTTATTTTCTACTCTTTTCTGATGTTTCGCACTACATTAAAATTGTAATTTTTATTGTCTATTCTTTTCTAATATTTCATATTACAGTAAAAAGGTAATTTTTATTATCTACTCTTTTCTAATGTTTCATATTACAATAAAAATGTAATTTTTATTGTCTACTCTTTTCTAATGTTTCATATTATAATAAAAATGTCATTTTTATTTTCTACTCTTTTCTAATGTTTCGCACTACACTAAAAATGTAATTTTTATTGTCTATTCTTTTCTAATATTTCATATTACAATAAAAAAGGTAATTTTTATTGTCTATTCTTTTCTAATGTTAGCATGTTTTTATTATTTTAAAAACATGACATTTCTATAATTACTTTCTTTACATTAAAGAATGTAATGTTTTGTTGTTCATTCTTTCATTACATATAAATGTAATCTTTTTTTCTCTACTAAAATCAAACAACAACAAAGGTGGTGTTTTTATCAATCGACATAAAAAGTGATCTATCTTATATTGAATTGAAAATTTAACTCAATTCAATAACATAAACAAGGCGATGTTTTTATTGAATTGAAAATTCTGATTCAATTCAATAATATAACAAAAATGATACTTTTAATTGAATTGACAATTCTATACAATTCAATAATCATGACAAGATGATATTTTAAATTGTATTGGCAATCTAATTCAATTTAACAAATATGACAAAATGATATTTATAATTGAATTGACAAACTAATTCAATTCAACAAGAATGACAAAACAATATTTTATATTGAATTGACAAACTATACTTCATGTTAACGATAAAAGTGAAATTTTATCGTTAATCTAAATTTAACAAACATTGTACAATTATTTACAACAATCTTATTTTAACAAACATGAGACACAAAAATCAATTCAATGATTCATCGCAATCATAAAACAACCAACACTGAATAAATATATACACAACATCAACATTTCAGTGAAGATATACAACATCACATGAATTTTATATGAAATAAATATAAATTTCACATTTCGGTAAATAATTAATTTTAAATTATAAAATGGAAATCTCATCTTGTAATTCAGATCTGAAATTTCCATTGTTCTTTGTTTAAGTTCTAGTCTATTCCATGGTCTAAATCTCATCACGAGGATTCCAACGGATCCAAATTTGTTGAACTCCGACATTGTATGGCCTAGATATTTATTTTACAACTCTTATACACCATTTAAACATTATTAATATAATTTAATAATTAATTAACTCCTTAACCTCTTGTTAATTACTTCCTCCTCTATTCGTTTTACTGGAGCCGCTTGAACCCATCGTCTGTTTTGACTTCCGTTCAATGCACCTCCTCTGGTCAACCGGAGCGCCATCGGCCAACACCACATCGAAGCCGACGTCCGCCTCTCCCCACGCCCTCCGTCCAGTCCAACTCGGTGCACCCCTCCTTCGGAAATCGTGACCGACGTTGGTCACTTTGAGCACCAAATCCGAGCGCATCTAAAAATTACAGAAAAATTATTTCTGGCTTTGTTTTGACGATACGGTCCTAACAAAACTAATTTCGCCGAATTCCGAGATCGTTTGAAAAATGGCTATTTTCCAGTCAATTAAATTTGACTGAAATGGTCAAAACACATTTTCTTTCGCCACGCTCACTTATTAATTCTAAAAATTATGAAAAATTAAACCTAACAAAAATTTGACATTCCGGCTCCAACAAAAGTGGTTGCGTCGAAAACGAATGTTGTTTGAAAAATGTTATTTTTAAGGGCTATGTATTATATTAAAATATATATATAAATTCTACATCGAATTTTCTAGAATTTAAACTGGACATAACTTTCTATTTTTAAAGTGAAATTAGATTTTTCACATTCGTTAGAAAGATATTATTAAACAGATTTAAATATTTTTGGTTTTACTGAAATTCGATTTATTTTGAATCCCGAACATCCAGTTAAAGTTTAAAATCAAAATTTCAAACTGCACTCTATTTCTAACTCCTTTTATTTTTAAATTAAATTTATTCGTTTTAACTTTGATTAAAATAAATTTTTAGTCGTTATTATTTAAAATAAATCATTTTGAATATTAAAAATCTGTTAAAATTTCTAATATAAAATTTTTAAATTGGCCCCAAATTCTGGGTTGTTACAAAAATTATCACTGATATACATATATGTGCATTTATTACCATATCTTCTTCTAATCTCGCATAACCCTTTCTTCTCAATGTATGTAGAATTTTAATTTTACCTCTCACTACTTTGAAATTTTTGCTAGTTTCCTGCATATGGGAAATACATTAATAAACTATAATTTACCTTTATTTCGTAATGAATTTAATACAAACTTATTACCTCAAATTCTTTTGATAGCTTTTCCTTAATAAAGTCGTTCCACTCTTGAACATTTTCTGTTGTTCCTGGTTTTAGCATTGCTAATATAGTGGAAGACTCGGGACGAGTAGAAGCTAATTTAACAGCGGAAACTAATCTGGATGTTGCCTCTCTCCGTCGTACTCCCACCAATATTAAGCAAAAATTCTTTGCTTGCTTCATCTACCACGAATCTTGACTGCATAATAAAAATAACTTGAAATAAACAGGATGTTCTCATAAAATTAACTGGTACATTGTTTCTATAATAAACAGGTTACAAATCCTATTCAACATGTTTTAGAATTCTGTATAAATCGTCATTGCAATTCATACTTCCCAATAAGGAACATCAAATTTGAATCCATAGGGTTGATTGGCTATGGTAGTTATAATAGTTCATGCCTGTAGATTCATTGACCAAATGACCTATGTACCACGATCATAAAAAATTACCTCTGTGATAGTTTTGTAATAATCTTGTTTGCCTTCAATGCACAGATTCAACGTGTGTGTGTAAATATATATATATATATATATATATATATATCTGTGTGTGTGTATATATATATCAATCAAAAGTATGTAGATAGAAATACAATCCTGCAAGTTAGGAACGATACTCATAAAGCTTTTTGTTCACCTACCAGTATGTTCATTGAATTGCACGTTTAATTTTAAACTAGATCAATTATTAATTCATATAACAGTGGGAACAGCAGAGGTCATATGGTATGACCATATACCTTCAAAATGTTAGTTCTACTTAGTTATTAATTCCGATTAATGTTTTTGTAATCCTATCACAAACTGTTTCATCCCTATCAAAAAAATTGCAAACTGTTTCAGTACTATTAAAGCATATGCTATAGCGATGAATGATACAAAATATCAAGAAAAATCAAGTCCATCAAAAGTCTACAAAATATCAAGAAAAATCAAGCTTAATTATAATACTATAAAAGTGGGACATTTATGATAGCATATTGCATACCTGAATACAAGTCCATATATCTGTCTTTAAGTTCGAATTGACTTTTTTCCAATCTGAAATGGTCAAAGGTACCATATCCCTTGCTATAGTACCAAGATAGATGACAAGTGCTTAGAGTTGGAGCCTTCTAATTGACCACGATCATTGAATTCAACTTCAGCCTCTCATTCGGCTTCAAAGTAAACATTGTAATCATTGTCTTACCTCTTTTTTTCCTTGTCATTTCTTCTTGGATACAATCATTAGAACCTAGGTTGCTCGAGGCATCGAGGGTGTTAAATGGTTCTATGTTCATGGGAGTAATATTTGGAGATCCGGATTAATTAGTGCTAGGGTTAAGATTTTAAGACTGGTTAATATCGTGTGGAGGCTTGTTTTTATTGGGTGTGGGGTTTAGATTTGAAGGCATCTAATTTTTATAGGGAAGAGGCTGGTTTTTAATGGGTTAAGGCTGAATTTCAGTACGCTTACGAGGGGATCTTTTAACATCAACACATCCTATAACATTTGGATATCCGGATGAATTAGTCCTAGGGGTGATGTTTGAAGGCTTGTTTTTATCGGGTGGAGGCTGGTTTTTATTGGGTGTGGGGTTTAGATTTGAAGGCAGCTGATTTTTATACGGAAGAGGGTGGTTTTTATCAGGTTGAGGCTGGATTTCAGTACGCTTCCGAGGGGATCTTCTAACATCAACACATCCCATAACATTGTTTTTTATACCAACAGCCTTGTCCTTTGTCTGTAAAGCTGCAACTGCAGCTAGAGATTGCTTCTGACAGTCTCGTTGCTACCTTTGATACCTGAAATTGGCATACAAAGTCAGAAGAAAAAAACACGATTTGCTAAAAAGCAATAGATACATTCTGATTTGCTTAGCGAATTATTTTTGTACATGCATCTACAGGTTAAGGCTTTATCATAGTACGACAACTAAACTATAGTTGATTTATTCATTTGACTGGAAGCATATAAAAAATTGTTAGAGTGATATCCCAACTATAGTTGATTTATTCATATATGTTAGTTGGCTGTTTTGAATTCCGAGGTGGTTCAATCGAATTGTCTACCAAATTAAGCTGAGTGAAACTGAGTATTTTTGTTTCAGAAAGCCTCCTTAAATTCAGTTGGCTATTTATATTTACTTAGCTTACTTTGTATTTTATTTTTGTTTCCTATTGTATGTATGATGTATCATTTGTATGTACGATATATCATTTGTATGTCACTTAAGATAACAGCTATTACTATTTCAAATAACTTATGACATTCAACATTCGTCTTTATAACATAAATGGTCAGTCTTAATTAATCATCTATCAATGAGATCCATTCTAAATCAAGCCAAAATTGATTAGAAAATATACAACAAAGTTTTAAAACCGTTTTAACTAACGGTTCATTTTTAGTCAACACATACCCAGTAGAAAAAAGATAAGCAATGTTCTGGAAAATTTTCCACTAAAATCATAATCTCCATACAAGACATTGGTAATTCCACATTTTCATGGCCTCTAGCTGAGGTAAATTTGGTTCCCGAGAGCATTGTCAATATTAGTAGACTAAGTTATGATTTTTAGTTGAGTTCAATCGACTGAGCAATTTATTCATTCGACTGAAAGCATATAAAAATGTGCCAGAGTGCTACGCCAACTACAGTTGATTTATTCATATATGTTAGTTGACTGTTTTGAATTCTGAGGTGCTTCTATCGAACTGGCTACCAAATTAAGCTGAGTGAAATTGAGTATTTTGGTTTCGGAATGCCTCCTTAAATTCAGTTGGTATTTATATTTACTCAGCGTGCTTTGTACTTTATTTTTGTTTTCTATTGTAGGTCAGTCGACTCAAACAAAATTTTATCGATTGTAATTGTATATTTTTGACTATTTTTACTATATATATTCATATATTTTAATAATATAACTTAGTTATTTGAATTTTGTCTTACTTAAGGAGTATACTACAAAGTTTAAATACAAACATGAATAATCTTTTAATATATCATTTGTATGAAGGTTAATCTAAAAAATTAATTTACAATTATTATTCATTTGCAAGCTGGTTCATGTAAAATATAACTCACAACTAATACTTATGCATACATGCATTCCCAAGCTAACTTGTGCACAATATATTTTGTAAAGACACAGCATCATTATCCATTTATTTTATATGTATGCAAAAGATTTGAATTACAAATCTATGTAAAATAAGGTTAACAATTCAGGGTCATCACGGAAATTTTGTAAATCAAAGTTTTAAAGAGATTGCTATGACAAGCTTCATAATCCTCATCACAAGTATTTACGGTTTGATTTTGTTTTTCTCTCTTATGTTCTATTACCTGCTTTTACATTAGCATACAATTTTTTTTGCAAACTATTTGCAATAGTTTTCTACAGTATAAGTGAAACAGTTTTTATTATGTGTACATCTAAAATCTTACTCATTGTATTACTGATGACAAAAGTAAAAAAAATCCTTGTAATAATTCATTATGCTAGAATAGATAGGTTTCTTTACTTAAATTCAAAATCTTTACATGTAGCATGTTGAAATCAGTCTTCAAAATCAACATGTAAAATTACTAAATGTTTGCTTTCATATGTGATGCTTAATGTAAAACAAAATAAAATCTTTATATACATAAAATAAGCCAAACTGAGTAAACAAAACGTGGTTTGGAAGCAACAAGCCCTTGCATACAATCAGATGGTACCTTAACAATATTGTTAATATATCATATTATCGTGACAGTGAAAAAGAGAATAGCTACTACTAGGTACATACTTAGTGGCAAAACTAAGACATTAAAACATTCTGATTCTACCAATTATACTAAGAAGGAAAACAATATCATCTTGAGTACCATAACAAACTACCATAAAAAGGAAATAATATGAAAATTTAGCATCAGAACGTCATTTTAAAGCATGATAGCAAATTGAAGTCTAAACCATAAATGAGAAAAATTGATTAAAATCTTAAAAGAAAGACTTAGTAGTGTTTGTTCCGAGGATTAAGAAGATGTAACAGACAATAAAGATGCGTGACATTTAATCAACAAAAGGAATTTAAAAAACAATGGTTGTAGAAGATTGATGATATCTTCTTATTTCTTATATCCGAGACACTGCTTTAGATGATTGGATGATGAAAATTTGAGCTCTAAAATTTTGTGGATATAAAAGGGGCTTAAATCCATATCTCTCATCAAGCAATAAAGAAAATTCCTGCAGTAGCACGCATGATTCAGACTACCCTTAGATTTGAGGAGATGACAATTTCATGTCTTGATTGAACCTAAATATGACTGAGTTGTAATTAATAAACGTAATTAAGAGGCCGAGATTAATAAAAGAAAATAATTAATTAATTTGAGTAGAACTGACGATGTACATGTCAAAGTTGAAGAATATATAACATTTCATATCATTCATTTTCCTAACATAGAAGAGATTCAACATGTGTTGCCCTAAAACACAAATGATATATCAAAAGATATATCCACAGATTACAACATTAAATAAGGAATAACAATTAATTTACATCCATGTCCATGTTTAATATATGGCTTCAATTTATTAACAATAGAAAATAATAAGCATAGTAAAAGACAACACTTGGCATCTTACTGATGGATTTTAGTAACTTGTTACAAATAAGAGAGATAACTGCTAAATCTTTTTAGTGCAAAATTATTAAGAAACAATAAACAAGTACAGTTAATGACTGCACCAAATAGCAGCACCGAAAATAGATTTCATTGTCAAAAGTATTAATAATTTACCTGTCCTTGATTTTGCTCCATTTTAATTATTGATGCTTCAAGTTCAACTATCTTCTACTGATGGAGGAACCTGAAAAAAATCATAAAATATACAAGAATGATCAGAATATGATATACGAATAAATGCAATAGGTGAGTAATGAGGTACATTAATAATTAATGTAATGAAATTTTCATTTGATCGCCAATTTTCTATTGCAACTTTGGAACTCACTAATTGTTCTTTTTTCATGATAAAATCTATGTTACACACATATTATTATTAAAGGATGCTTATATCATACAAAATTTTGATTATATGGTAATTTTTGATTATATTGTTATACGACTATGTTTTAACACAATCATTCATTAAGGATGTGTATATCATACCAAAATACCATCACAACCCTTTCTTATATAACTTTCATCTCCGTCATCGATATCTCTAACATCAAGTAGTGACTCATCTACTGGTTTGCTAGTTGACTCATCCTCCTCATCATACATTTCCAACTCATGAAAACCTCTAGGAGGCGCTTTTAGCGCAATATACCAATTTGAAGAACTACTTTCTCTATAAAAGAACACTTGTACGGCTTGCGTTGCCAAGATAAAAGGATTGCTAGCAAATTGATTTTGGAATTGATGTAAATTGACTAACGTAAACCCATCTTCAACCTTAACTCCAAGATCAATATTGCCCAATCACACTTAAATAAAATAATTTGAAGCCGACGATAGTCTAACAACAAAATCTCATGTAAAACACCGTAATATATCACTTTCTCAATGGATCCATCTAAGCAAACAGTATTTGCCTCAATGGAAACACCACTATTTTGTGTAGATTTGTCATTGTCCCTAGTATGAAAGTGGAGACCATTAATTATGTAGCCCGTGTAAGATATAACTTGATGGCGAGGTCCATGTGGAAGCCAAATCAATAGTTCGCTAACATCAGATGTTTTTCTATCGTCGTTAACCTGGAAAAGCATAAGATTATATAAAGACATCATAATAACATATACTTCTATGTAGAACTTATCCATCTTAAAAGATGTATAACACTATTAACCTTCCTTTCTAAACCAATGACTAAAAGTCTCTGAATGCTGCTTTGAAAGTTCCAAATCATCTAGCGAAAGATGGGGATGTAAACGTTTTAGCTCTTCGTTATGCATCCTATATATGTAAACATACAAGTCAAAATCTAATTTATTTCACGCAAAATAATTAAACTCAACTAATGCTTACTTTATATAAGGCTCTACTTCCTTGGTCTTAAACAACACATACCGATTAGCAACATCAATCACCTTCTTAGTAACTATCATAGGTTTTCCTTTGGAAATAGGCGCCCCTCCAGTATGCAATCACTTTGTTCCACTTCGTTCCTATTTTTACTTTGTACAACTTCTAATGCACCATAAATATATTCAGCACAATACTTAATGCATTCATCAGCAGAGTAGCGCTCAGCTATGCACCCTTCAGGCCATGCTTGATTTTTAACATACCCCTTTAGTGTTCTCATGTATCTATAACGAATATGCATAATCACATATTTTATTAATTACTATAAGTACTAATACCAAATTTTACCTCTCAAATGGATACATCCACCGATATTGTACTGGTACGCAAATTCTTGCTTCCCTCACTAAATGAATTGTCAAGTGAATCATGATATCAAAAAAAGGAGGAAAATATTTCTCAAGATCGCATAGTGTTAATGCGACCTGAGTCTCGATGCATTCTAATTTATATTTATCAAGCACTTTTTGGCAAATTTCTTTGTAAATAGAACATAGTCGTAATAATGCATTCCTTGTCCCTTTAGGTAGAAGTCCTCTCAATGATACAGACAACAATTGTTGCATCAATACATGATAATCATGGGACTTCAGACTTGAAATTTTGTTTTCTTTTGCAATATACCCATCAGGTAGTTTCAAATTCCTCATTCTATTGTAAAATATCTCCGTTTCTAGATCAGTTAAGGTGCATAGAGCAATAGGAAGTAATGCTTTGCTTCCTATGTCTATAGGATGTAACTTTTTCCTAATACCCAGTACTTATAGAGCTTTATGTGAGTTAATGCCATCTTTTGGTTTCCCTTTAATATCAAGTAACGTACCAATAACACTTTCACCAATATTTTTTTCAACATGCATTACGTCTAGAATGTGACGCAAAGGAAGTACCTAAGAAAATATAGACTATACATAATAAATTATTGATTATGTAATAGAAAAAGAAGCAATTATGTTTCTACTTAAGTTTTACCTGCCAATAAGGCAAATCAAAGAAAATAGACTTCTTTTTTATATTTGGCTTCCCTTTTTCTTCCCATCTCCCCTTTTTCTTTTCCTTATTTCTTTTTCTTCTTCCTTTGATTTTTTTCCCCAATCATTGCAAATATCTTTAACAATATCAAGACTTGATCACCGGTTTATACTGGAGGCCTTCGTCTTTTCTATATAGTTCCATCAAACAAGCTTTTTTGTTGGCGATATTCATGATTAGCATCAAGGAATCGCCTATGGCCTAAATATGCACCCTTCTTACTAAATGGTAACCATATTGAGCATGTATTAACACCACAAAACAGGACAAGCCCTCTTACCCTTTACGATGCAAGCTACTAAATTTCCATAAATTGAATCACTTATCGTCCACATTAGAATTGCACTTAATCTAAATTCATTGTGAGTGTATGCATCATATGCTTTCACCTTTTAATTCCATAATTTCTTCAAATCTTCAATAAGTGGATGTAGATACACATCAATATCATTCCCGGGTTGTCATGGCCCAGGAGTTAATAAAGATAACATCATATTATCTTTGTGCATACAAAACCACGGGGCAAAGTTGTACGCAACAAGAACTATAATCTAATTTACAAAATGTAAATCTTTGTTTAACCATAATCTAATTAACAAAAACGTTAATTTCAACACAAGGTATGCTGACAAAATTGAGGTTTTATTTTGCCAATTTTGATTTGACAAAAACGACATGATTATTTTATCAATTCTAATATGAAAAAAATATTCCATTCAATTTAACAAATCAACAAGCATCATCAAACTATTTTACATCCAATCACGAACTTCAACAAAATATTACAGCGCATGTGTAACACTAAAATTATGATTAACAAATTTAAATTATATAATTAAAGGAATAGAATTTCTCACATTGATTTTAATGTTGTATGGTTCAGATTTGAATTTGCTTTGAATTTTGGTTTGCTTCCACTGCGAAGCTCTCATTTTTCTGATTCCAACGGATCTGAAATCGTTCGATTCTGATTTGAAATGAATAAGTTATGGCCGTTTTTATTCTAACATTACTTAATTATAATTAAATTAAATTTATTCATTTTAACTTTGATTAAAGTAAATTTTTAGTCGTTTTTATTTAGAACAAATCATTTTAAATATTAAAAATCCACTAAAATATCTAAAATAAAAAATTGAAATTGGCCCCAAATTCCGGGTTGTTACAATCTCCCCCACTTAAAATCTTTTCGTCCTCGAAAAGGAACGAAGCTAAAAGTTGTTTAACTAACAATTTAATTTTCATTTTATTATTTTATTTCAATAATTTTATTAGTTGAATTTATAATCACACAACACAAACATCAATCAATTAGTTGACTAGCTTTAAAAATATATATAACTTTTATATATTCATAAATTATATTTTCGAAGATCGGATTATATATAATCAAATTACGTTAATTATAAACTTGTTACGCTCAACTCATTCTAGGGCATTACTAACCCTATCTCTAACGAGTTTTCTCATTCTAGGATACGGCTAATCCTATCTCTAATGAGTATTCTTATTGGATATTACTAATCCAATCTCTGATGAGTCTTTTGTTCAGTTCTAATGAGTTGTACCCCAAAGATTTGAGCTAACCAGAGCTCTGATACCAACTATAACGAGTACGGATTTTGCCCGGACCTAATCGATCGCAAAATCGATAAAGACCATTCAATTCCCACATACGTTAACTTTGGGAATACAATACATTAGAACAATAATAGCAGACTTTTATTACATCATGATAATGTTACATCAGAGTACATAATATATTAGAGTACACTGAAAATAAAATTGAATGGAGGATAAATATTACATTAAATATAATATTGTGCAGCGGAAGACTATCAAAGCTCTGGACACATCTTTAAGCTTCGATCCAGGATCCTGCTAAAAGAATAGATATCTGCAAATAGCTACTCGACTGCCCGTGTGAAAATATGGGCACCCAAGTTTGCCAGTGAAACAAACTACATGTCAGTCATGGGACTGGTATGAGAAATCTAACTTAACTAATTTAATAATAAGGCTAATCACAGGACCACGCCGCTAACGCGGAATGGGTTTACTCCATTGGATTGCCAGTGCATAATTAAAGTAAATCGTTAAACAACGCAATGCTTTTTAGAAAATGAAACCATTATAAGACCCAAGTCCCATCACACAATTCAACGCAAACCGAGGATAGGATTTTACCTTATAATGATCAAAAATGTTTGATACGATAAAACGGTTTAAATATTTGTGTGTAAATGTTTTAATAAAAACGTTTCAATCATAATATATCAATTATAGATGGCATAATACCCCATCCTACTATGTCGTCATACTAGTTCCACAATCAAAACCACATGGTGTCGTATTGGAAATTGGATTTCCATAATGAAATCGAGGCTAGGGATCGTCCTCTCTGATTCGAGACACTCTAGCAAATGCCTCAGGATCACACCTATGGGCAACCCTTGGATGCGGTAGGGCCGGTCCACACATGTCGAAAGTGGATTAATTATGCCTGAACACACGCTTCCCGGTTCCTTTGAACCTCCATATGGCCACTAATAACCTATAAATTCGAGGTACCTCATAATGCAACATCCACATAAGTAAAATGTCAGCGCTGGTAGGTCCCTGACCCCACTCTAGCTAAAAAGAAACATGTGCACTCCCTACGGTCCATATCCCATTTTTGACTCATACTGGGGTGTGAGGCTCGCGAAGTCATGCTATACATAAAGCTACGCCTAAATAGGCCGTGCTTTGATCATCGACCACAAGGCCCTTCTTTTCAACAAAAGCCTTGATCATCTGCATCTTGGCGTGCCACCTTGACAATTCACGCCATGCGATCGATAACCATCAATATACACCAGGGTGTTAAGCAGAGAATAAATTTACCACCACCAAATAGATATACACCAAATAGAAATCAATGTACATGGAATGAAATTCAACGTCAGACACGTATCCATTTACAAGTCCGTTCTAGGTCTGAACGAAACCGATGGCACCTTATTCCTCGCATATTCGAACAATCAACAAGTACGTCCGGTGGGCCACCGTTGTAGCCCGTTCAAGGTAGCTACTCCAATCATGGGCGTCAAAGGTAACTCATTCATTCGACGTGAAAATCGTCGGTCTTGTACCGTCTTCAATCTCTTTGACTGTTAGTCGTCGTATTCATTACTCAGGATGGGTTAATTAGGTCTCTCTGAATAATTCGCGTATTATATAATCAAAAATCAAGTGTTATTAAAGCACATCAATGCCTCATTCCAATTCAGAATATTCTATCAAAGATAAATTCTTTAAATTTGTCCTTAAATCTTTCTTTTAAAGATTTATTAAAAACTCTAATTTGGTTATAAATATCAAAATCATTATTTAATGTTTTTTAAATTTAAGTAACAAATCTTATCCTTAACTGGTTTAAAGAACTAATGTCATTTAAAACATAGTTCATGATAAACCCAAAATCATATTCCATTCAATATGGAATTCTCACAGAAATCAAATCAATATATAATCGATATAAATTTCTGTATTCGACCAATAATATAATTGGAATAACGGCAAAGCCTTTTAAATTCCATATATAGTAACGGTCTTCTTTTTCAGAAGCTTATCTCGATTATTATCAAATCGAATTTCGAGTTGGTTCCAATTTAATATACTAAATT
Source organism: Allium sativum (assembly GCA_030737875.1). Taxonomy (NCBI): domain Eukaryota; kingdom Viridiplantae; phylum Streptophyta; class Magnoliopsida; order Asparagales; family Amaryllidaceae; genus Allium; species Allium sativum. The sequence goes on from CM060923.1 coordinate 158,969,530, forward strand.
GTAAAACTTTACTTTGGAACCTTAACTTTTTAAATCTTAATAAAAAGATTTATAAACTCCAAATTATATTCTCACTATTAATTGAGTAAAATAAAAAATGTCGTTTAAAAACATTGTTCATGATAAACTCAATTCACAAATCCTTTTATTCCAATTACTAAATATGATTTGAAACGCTAATACTCTTAATTAAAAGATTTATTTTTTTCTCAACTGAGTTTAAGAACGGTGTTATTTAAGACACCATTCACGACAAACCATAATCCAATTTATTTAATTCCAATTAAATTTGGGTTGAATGGAAAACTTCATTTAATCTAAATGTAAAGATTTATCCTTTATTTAAAAGATTCTTAACTTTAAGATATTCAATTATTCTTGTACTAAAATATTATTTTAGAAAAATATTCTTTCTCTAAAATATTCTTTATTGGAATGTGACTCAATCAATAACCATATAGTTTCAATTCTATGGTTCCCCTATATTGCATGTAATCAACAATCATGATAAATAATTATTAAACATCCAAATGACGACCAGAGTGGAATTTATAACTGTGTGAGCATTAAAGTAAATAAATAACGCTCATCACAAACTGTCAATCCATCGATTGACAGATAACTAAATATTGGGATTAGTGTATGCCCAATATCATCCCAATACCCGTGTGGATTTTCATCCATCAAACAAATAATAAATTATTTGTGCACTCGGGCGAGGTGTGAAAATTATCGTCCCAATCACGTAAACAAGTCGGGTAACTTATACATGAGAGTATAATATTCAATTTGAATATACAAACATTTATCTTTAATACATCGAATATTTCTATACAACAAACATTACCATTCTTTTTTATTGAACTCAAATGACAATAAAACATGATTTTTATATCCTCCTATTTTTATCGTCTCTAAAATGATAATGAAAATGTGACATTTACATCTATTCTTTTTATTGCATATATAATGACAATAAAAATATAACTTTAAAATCTATTCTTTTATTTACATCTAAAATGTAAATAAAAATATTACTTTAATTCTAATCATGTTTTTATTAGCATCTAAATGTAATTAAAAATCCACTTTATGAATTTATGTTTTTTATTCACATCTAAAATGTGAATAAAACATCCCTTTTAAAATTCATGTCTTTATTCACATCTAAAATGTGAATAAATATATCCTTTTTAAAATTCATGTTTTTATTTGCATCTACAATGCAAATATAATGTAAAATTTTCCATTCTTATATTACATTATATAGAAACGTAATCCTTTCCTTTCTTATATTACATTTATGAAAAATGTAATCTTTTTATCTTTTCTTTTGTTACATCATATAAAAAATGTAATCTTTTTATCTTTTGTTACATCATATAAAAATGTAATCTTTTCTTTTGTTACATCATATAAAAATGTAATCTTTTTATCTTTTGTTTCATCATATAAAAATGTAATCTTTTCTTTTCTTACATTATAGAAAAAAATGTAATATTTTCTCTCTTTCTTTAATTACATTAAAAATGTAATCTTTCCTAATGTAATCTTTTTCTTCTCTTTTCTAACTTATGTTTATAATTACATTAAAAAGTATAATTGTTTTTCTATGTTTGTTTGCATATAAAAAAGGGCAAACAAAATATGTAATCTTTTTCTTCTATGTTTGGTTTACATATAAAAAGGGAAACAAAAAATGTGATCTTTTTCTATGATTTATTTTTATAATCATATTTTTATTTACAACAAGAATGTAAATAAAAAAGGTGCTTTTTAATTCTAAGTTTTATTCACATCTAAAATGTGAATAAAATATAACCTTTTAGTTTAAGTCTTTTATTTACATGTAAATGTAAATAAAATATATACTTCTTTATCCATGCCTTTTATTTACATGAAAAATGTAAATAAAATAAACTTTCTTTATCCATTACATAAAAAGTGTAATCTTTCATTTTCCTCTTTAATTACACATAAAACGTAATCTGTCATTTTCATTCATTTATTACATTATAGAAAAGTGAAATCTTTTCTATTCTTTGATTACATTAAATAAAAAGGTAATCTTTCTATTCGGTTGAATGACAACAAATACATTTTGGTTTCATTCTTTTTCTTGACCAAAATGTAAATTTTGGTTTTCATTCTTTTACTTGACCAAAAATGTTATTTTAATTTCACTACACATTTCTAATAAAAAGTTTGTTTTTACTCCCAATGTAACATTTGTACAAAAATGTTATTTCTTTTTTCTAATATCATATAAAAGAATATATTATATGTTAACAATTTCTAATTAACCAAAAATGATATTTTGGTTTCAACAATTTAGTTACAACAAAAATTGTATATTTTTGTTTTCAATCTTTTTTTGTCACAAACAAAATGATATATCTGTTTCCGACAATTTTGTAACGAAGGTGACATACTTGTTCTCATCAATTTTATAATAACAAATTGACATATTTCTAATTCGACTAATTTAATGAACAAAAATGAAACTTTTTGATTCACTATAATCTAATTTACAAAATGTTAATCTTTGTTTAACCATAATCTAATTAACAAAAATGTTAATTTCAACACAAGGTATACTAACAAAATGGGGGTTTTATTTTTTCAATTTTGATTTAACAAAAATGACCTGATTACTTTGTCAATTCTAATATGACAAAAATATTCCATTCAATTTAGCAGATCAGCAAGCATCATCAAACAATTTTACATCCAATCATGAACATTCAACAAAATATTACAGCGCATATATAACACTAAAATTATGATTAACAAATTTAAATTATATAAATAAAGGAATATAATTTCTCACATTGATTTTAATGCTGTACAGTTCAGATCTGAATTTGCTCTGAATTTTGATTTGCGCTGTTCCAGATCTAGTCTGTTCCACTGCGAAGCTCTCATTTTTCTGATTCCAACGGATCTGAAATCGTTCGATTCTGATTTGAAATGAATGAGTATTGGCCGTTTTTATTCTAACACTACTTAATTATAATTAAATTAAATTTATTCGTTTTAACTTCGATTAAAGTAAATTTTTAGTTGTTTTTATTTAAAACAAATCATTTTAAATATTAAAAATCCATTAAAAATTTTACAATAAAAATTTTAAGTTGGCCCCAAATTTCGGGTTGGTACACTTGTCGTACAAAGCCATGAGTATAACATTGGTTAAAAATGACATTGTCAAAATGGTTTACAATATCATTTCTAGATCGAGCTATTTAGCATTATAGTTGGAAAAACATATTTATGTAGAGTAAATACTAATATTTCTAGTTTACATCGTTTGTGATTAATCTTTATTAATAGTTCGAATATACGATCTTTTAGTCTCACAAAATAAATATTAATATTTTTTACGAGATGGAAATTTTTAAATGTAATTAAGGCTTTAAACTCTATTCCAACAAAAAACATTATTTTAACGAGATTTTTGGGTACATGAAATGCATGTGCATATAAAGTCCTTTATTAACGTAATAGTTAGTAATTAGAAAAAAAAATCTATATTTTCATATGTAAGGAAATAAGGTAATTATAAGTGCTCAAGCTAGTACCATATTCTTTTATCAATTGTTAACCGAGCAGCCAAAACAATTAATAAGTAACTAATGCAGTGGATTGTTTGCTTTGCTTTTGGTTTATCACAATTTCTGCAACGATGAGCACAATGCGCAGTGTATCTAGACATGCATCGCTGCTCATGAGTGGTCATTTCCTCATTCATGTCTCCTTGATCCTTAATGCATCCACACTAAATTTGTTAATTTTCCATAGGAAGTGAAACAAATACAGAGACAACTAGCTACTTGTTATCCAGTGGTTATAGTTTGAGAAGGATAGTAGAACGAAAATGGAAATAGCACACAAGGGAACATGTCATAATTAAAATCTTTATGATGCTTTCATATCTTATGTCTGAAATAATTTACAAATAACTTATGAAGAGAGGTTTTTTTTAATTCGAAGAGGGGCATTTGTCACCTGTGGCAAGTTTAGTTTGATTAAATAGAAGAATAAAAGTTGTGCAGCTAATGTTAATTATACAAACTGCAACATAATAAGGAATTTTGACCAACTATTACAGATGTTTGACCCACTGTTTCGGACATAAAAGTCATGCAGCTAATGTTAGTTATAGGCTGATATTACAAGTTCTTTCTATTTACTTTCCAAAGTAAGAGCAAAATTATGATGGTACTGTTAGTATAGTGCGGTGATTAGCAGCAGGGGTAGTGTTAGGACTCCTATGTTGCTTTTCATGCATACTACAGAACAAATTTATATGTTAAGTTAAAGTGTCATTATCTACTTAACTCCAAGATGTGTGATACTTTTTTATGTTCATTGTTTATATACCAAATTTATACATGCAACACTCCTAGCGGATATTAATGAAATAAAATATTTATGTTCGAATTAAACAATACACATGCAACACTTGCAGAAAATTTACACATGCAAACTTGCAGAAAATTTACACATGCAACACTTGTAGAGATATTTATACATGTGAATAATCCGATATAGCTATATTAATCGCAATTAAATATTTAGAAAAGAATCAATTTTATGCTTGTAGAGAATCAATGTTATTAACATACATAAATAACAAATTTAACAGACAGGATATCACTTGCAGGCAGATGTCTGAAACACACAAAAATTACAAACAAAAAAGAGTAGAAATCATACCTATTCGCTTTTCAACGATTTTGATCCCTGAATTCCACTGATTTGACCTTCAACTTCATAGGAAAGCGTCTCGGATGGATTAGAGAATGATCTGGAGAACAATCGAACTGAGGATTAGTTTTTTCGTACAACAATCGAACTGAAATTAGAACTACAAAGAGAGAGAACCCACAAAAAGCAAAAACCTCCCGGAAGAGGAGCATCAAACAAAGCATCCAGAGCAAGAAGCCAAATCAAACAAAATCCTCTAGAGGGAAGCAACAAAAGCTTACAAGAAGAGACGCAACATCTCCTACGAGGGAGTGCCTTTCAAACAGGGCCTACAATGCTTGCATCTCTGGCAATGGAGTGCCCTACCGGGGTACCTAATTATACATGCATCTCCGTTTAGCGGAGTTGCCTCTTAAGTAGGGGCTAGTTATGCATCTGCCCATAAAGAGACCTGTGTCGTTCTCTTAGAGAGCTTTCATTCATTTGTATATCATGGGGTTAGGATTAAGGCTAGGCATTAAATACCCAACAGCCAAATAATCAAACGGAACCTCTCGCTGAACGGGTGATAACTAAATGACCTAACGAAACTTCTCGTTGAACGATTGTGGAGTCAGATAGCCAAACGGAACTACCTATTGAACGATCAAACAATCGAAAGTTTGGATGATTGAATGGAACTACCTGCTGAATGGCTAAATGATGAAACAATTGAACTGAAGTACTCCTGAAGGGTCAAATGGTTTGAAGCTGAATGGAACTACTATTGAATGATTATTTTGTTCAGGATAAGATTAATTTATTTTGAAAGTAGTCCTCTTCATATGCGTCCGAGAAGTTTTCCCTCAGTATATTTACGACTCTTTCACTTCGTATGGATCCTATGAATAAACTTGCGAGGAATCCAAGATAATTTATGGTTGTTTGATCACTTCCAATAATGTTTGGATAGGTTGATACTACTTACATATATAACCCTTGGATGATTTGTGATGTTCTCATTGAATGATCCTTGAATTAACTTTAGATAATTCTTCTATGCTTGTATTAAGGCACTTTATTTACAGACTTCTCTCTAGTAATTTATGGTTGTAAAGAGGACTACCAATATATTTTCTCTATGTTTTCCAATTTTTGCTTACCCAAGTGTGAGTCTTAGGGTTTCCATATATTTTCTGATTTTTGCTTACCCAAGTGTGAGTCTTCGGGTTTCCATATTTTTTCTAATTTTTGCTTACCCAAGTGTGAGTCTTAGGGTTTTCATATGTTTTCTAATTTTTACTTACCTAAGTGTGAGTCTAGGGGTTTCCATATGTTTTTTGATTTTTGCTTGCCCAAGTGTGAGCCTTGGGGTTTCCATATGTTTTCTGATTTTTGCTTACCCAAGTGTGAGTCTTGGGGTTTCCGTATAATTTCTGATTTATTCTTACCCAAGTGTGAGTCTTGGGGTTTCCATATGATTCCTGAATTGTATTTACTCAAGTATGAGTTTAATAGTTTCTATAAGAATTTCTGATTTCCATTTATCTGAGCATAAGTCTCGGAATTTTTTATGTCCTACTTACCCAAGTACGAGTCTTGGGGTTTCTACTAATTATAGATGTGAATTTCTAATATTAGGTTTTCTGTTTATAAGCTTTCAGTTTCCTATCACACTCAAGATTTCAACCATCTTGTTGTATGAATTCAGGTTTGAGCCTTAAACTTCTTTCCTTTGGTAAATTTACAATGTTTTCAGGAGGTAAATCCTTAGACCTGCATTGTTCTAACAATTAAGTTTAGTTATGGATTCCTCATGCTTAATTCTTGAAAGGAAATGCTTAAATTTCTTTTGCTATATTCACATATAAAGTTTGAGTATACCGTTATTATTCCAAGCTAAAGGTTCCTAAGTTAGAGCACAAGAAGGTACTACCTTTTACCTAAAGCCTTGAACAAGAAGTATGATCTCACAACACTTCTTGTAGGAAGTTTTCTAAACTCATAGCACCTTTACCCCTAATACTTGCTATCATGAGTTATGATCTAAAATATTGTTTAACATGTCACAAGTAAAATACCATACATTACGCAAGTCATATCATGTTTACTAACACCATATACTATTTCTTAGCAAACTTCCAGTTCCGAATACCTAAATGAGAATTCTATATCAATAATTTCACACTTCCAAGGGTGAATTCTTTATAGCCGAATGTTTAGATAACAATACCAAGTTCTTCATTCAACAATGCTAGGAGAACGTTAAGTTTTAAATCACAAGATTCCACATGTATACCTATTGGCTTTTGCCAGCTAAAATTCATAACTTATAATTCTTATTCAAGTCCTATTTGATTAAAGAAGATTTATGCTTCCCCTTACATTAATATTATGGGTTATAGGAAACTAATAACGACGCTTAAGTGGCAGGCAAGCTGTGCAGGAGCCACAAGAGTTTGTCATAAAGATCAAAAGCTTCTTTATACAAAGGGGGCTAAATGTTAACACCAAAATTAGCACTGGAAAAATATAAAGAAGCAGAAGCTTCAGAGCTGAAAGAATGAAAGGTCTCGAACGGCGAATTCGGGATCATAAAGAAAAGGAAAAATCTAAGAAGCTGCCGGAAGCAAACTCCGAGAGCAGACAACAATTCGAAAGATGATACCGGCAGCCTAGAAGATTCAGAATACAACAATATCGGTCCAATACCAATAGCAAAAGGTTGAAAGTGGTAATAAAGACTCCAAAAGGACATGAAAGGAAGAAGCTTAGAGCTGATACGAAAGAAGAAGACACCGGCAAGACAATGCTGACACTAAAAGGAACACCGAATAACAATTCTGAAAGCATTACACATGATACCGGAAGCTAACAATAAGGGGTTACCGGATGCAAAAGTTCCGAAACCCAAACAGTGGAAAGTAAGAGGTTGATGATACAAACATCAAGAGGTAGCTTCAACATTACCAGAAGGTATTCAGGCGCACACCTTCATAGCCAAGACAAGACGCTAAAGCAAAAGGCTGGAAACAGCGCAAGAAGAAGCTATCGATACCAACATTTTCTGTACCGATACCAGTGGACAAAACCAACACCCTTTACCGTTACCAAAGATTCCATAATCCATTATGTAAACCGAAAGGTATAGAGGCGGACCGAGACCAGTAGTCCCAAAACCGATAGCCACCAAAGTCAAGCTCTCAAATTCCAAGACCAAGCTACCGAGAGAAATAACACCGGAACCACTCTCGAGAGCCCAAGATTGTTATCTCGGAGGCAAGAAGAAAGGCGTCGAGACCTTCCTGCCAGAACTGATAACCAGAATTGCGGCCTAAACCTTAGTTCAACACCTGAAAAAGGCTTCTACTGGGTTTATAGCAAAAGGGGGCACAATATGCCTATAAATAAGACCCCAGGGTCTCATTTTAGAGAACGGAATTTTCATTCCATAATCTCACACTCATTTCTTAGAGAGCAAACCCTAACTTGTAAATCAGTTTGGGGATTTCTCATGTGACCTCCTCTATGAATAAAATCATCAAAATCCTTAAAGTGGACTTGGTTCAAATCGAAATGAATCACTATAAATTGTGTATTCTTACTCTTTCAGCATATTGTATTGTTCTCTATCATGCTTCTTTATGTATTCTGCTATGTCACCAAATTACCAAGATACCCTTATATAAGCCGTTTAGCTTCTTAACTACCTTATGCTTTCCACACGACATAAGCCTTTCCGCACCAACCTTTCCCTAAGCATTAAGTCACAAAATATCCTTCCGTAAGATGTTTAGCTTCCTGTAACAAACCTAAGTAGCACTTGCGCAAGCTATTTAGCTTCCTCACTTGTGTTGTGCTTAGGAAACCCTTATTCCAAGGTCCATTTCCTTATACCTATCTCCGATGTTGATGCAAAATATCGTTAACACTTATCATTCAAATAAATGAATAAAACATAACATATAAATAACCAGTAATCACACAACAGTCCATAGCAAATATTTTCCCATAAAATGGTCAACTATATATCCAACCAATGTATCAACCAGATATAAGCTTTATTACCTGTAAGTGTATGTAAGGGTCTTTTGCAACTAATACAGGCATGAGGAAATTTAGGGTAATTCTATTTTGAAGGCCACTATGATTATGTTAGATTCAGAGAAATCAAACCTAGCTGAATCGTATTTTCTATCATTTGACAAAGAGCTCAGCACATATAAATCCTATTGCACTTTTCATCCATTTAAACTTAAGGCCTCGGTACCTATACATATGTATATTGCGGCCCATATTTCCTTTCCATATATTTTGCCATATATCAATATTATTTACAACAATTGATAAATAAATAGTTTGGGTTTTTTTGTAATGGCCCGAATTTCCGTAGTCTTTGAGTCGACTAATAACACCACATGTCTAACCCAAATTGCACAGAAATACGAATCATTATTAGAAAGAAGTTAGAGGATGAGAAATAGAAAGAAAGAAATATTAGAATAGAAGAAAAACGAAGATCATAACTCACAGCGGAACAAATAAAATATATTAAATAACATAACTTTTAAAGTACAAATATGTTTTGAATACACATAACATTATCAGAGCATAACAGTATTGGAACAGTTATAAATACCTGTTTCCAAATAAAACATGATACACAGTGGAAAAAATATGAGTCTATAGCAAACTGGTGAAGCCTCCTGCTTCAAACTCCTCCAAGTGAATCTGTAAAATCCCGACTACTTGACTGTCCGCACAAATTTGGGCACCCAAGAGTTTATGGAAAACAAAACAAAATAAACTTTGGGTTAGTCATGGGACTGGTGTGAGTAAACTCCAACCATTTGTTTAACTTTCAGAATCCTTTCGAAAGAAATGATAATCGTAAGACTGATCAACACATAAACACGGATGGTTTTTACCTTACGATAACCAAAAATATTTTTGATATCAAATCCGGTGATATTACCATAGTGTCTAAATCAAATAAATAGCAATTTAGCGGAACGCTTGCATCTCACGCTCCATATATAATATTAAATCAAAAACCGCAAGGCGCTTATTGGAGATTGGATTTCCAACATGACAAGGTATAGAACCACCTTCCGATAGTGTATCTCTAGAGGGGAATACACTGGGTTCAACAAGAACATCTTGCAACCCGGCCCACACATGATCGACCACTCATTTCTCTTGAGTGTATTGAATGTATATCACCAACAATTGGGATCAGCAACCGTTTCCCGAAAGGGACAGCATCGATAGATTAAAGAAACAAATTAAATTTCTCTAGATAGGTGATTATACATCCTAATGGGAGCGACCCACATAGCCATGCTGCTTGCTCGAGTTTTGTCAATTCCCGGTTGTGAGGCTTGAGGTATGAATTTATCGTCCAGAACATCTGGCCACCATTCACTTTGAATGCCACATCGTCAGATCCATCGGAAATCACTAATTGGTTCCCACAAAACTACTCAGATTGTTAGGCTAAAGAAGTTTCCCTTCTTTGCCACCAACTTCGTACATTTGAAGGAATCAACGTATGTAATCCCTTTGGAAATACTCTATTAGACACTCATCCTTACAAGTTGTCCTGAATCTGGACAAACCGAAGGCACCGTTTATTAATCCATCTTGGGCAATTTCTACCTAGCATTAACAGAACAACCCTTGCACTTTACTCCGTCTTCATAATCTCTTCAACATAAGTAGATTCATAACGCTTATGTCAGTACGGAGTGGATTTCAGATATTAAATCTGATCGCGGTCTCTCCGTATTGACAATAGAGGTATAAAATAACTAAAACCTTGATAGTCGATGATTTAACTATCAAAGGAACATCTATATAATCAAAGGTCCTATTTCCAAATGGAAATTCTATCTATCAATCATTAAGCAACACTGGCCCCTTTTCATTTAATTTCTTATTAACTTATCATTTCCCAATTTCCCCATCTTTCCATATTTTTCAAAACTGGTTTAGCCTCTCACGATTCTTGGAATACATTTCCATTTATTTAAACTCTTATTTTCTATATTTCAGAAGATATACATTTTAAACGTCGGAATATATTTCCAACTTTTCACATTTCTTATTTTCTATATTTAGAAAATATACGTTATTAATATTGGAAAACATTTCCAACTTCTATCTCTAACTTCTCATTAATTAAATCATTTTTGTTTCTATACTTAGAAAATACCTCTGCTTTATATTCCGGAAACGTTTCTAAAAATCTTTTTATTCGATTAAACCGATGTTATATACAACATCGTTATTATAACTCAACACATTTATCATTCATTAACCGAACGTATCAATAACCAACCCTTACCACCGAACCTTAACCATTTCTCAGTCAATCATAACGTCAATCAAGTTGGGGTATAATTACCTCTCAGACCTTAACTGAACGACATTCTTGACTTTGAAATAGTTAATGCTCACAACTTTAAAGAAAACATCACTTACGTTACTCTCGGATTCAATCTAAGAATCAACTTCTTTTACTGAAAAAACATTGATTATAACGGTAGCATTATAAATCGTTGTTTCCAAATATTTGATTTATAAATCATTTATTATAACGACAGCGTAAAAAATTGCTGTATAGATTTACAAAACATTTATTATAACGAAAATGCTAAAATCGCTGTTTAGATTTATAACACATTTGCCATAACGACAGCGTTATAATCACTGTTTAAATTTATAGAACATCTGTTATAACGACAGCGTTATAATCGCTGTTTAGATTTATAACAGTTATTATCATCTTTTCATTTAAATCACTCCATCGATTCTAAAAAAAATCAATTCTCTATTCTTGCCTCGACTAATCTCTCGTGTTTCATTACTTTGAAAACATAATCCAATTCTTGAATCTTTTAGATAACCAAACTCCTTTCATTGATATTCACCTTCACTTAATCTTTCTTTTTTTAAGTAACTCTTATTTAAACAAAACCCTTGGTTTTTACTTCTTTCAATATCATTCATATACAAAGCTGGATTTTTATTATAACAAATCCATTTATTCCATCTCAAAACTTAAATTTGTTTGGAACAACGCAACTTACGTTCAATACCACCAACAAAGTCCATTAATCCTCTTCCTTTATAAATTTTGAGCATCTTCCTTTGATACAAAATATTTTACTTAACTAAATTATTAAGGTAAATGTTTATTTAAAACTATCATTTTATCCCATTTAAGCTTTAAGTCCATTTATAAATTTTTTTTACCAAACTTGGATTCATTCTTGGATCTCTTCTCGATTTCAATTATTTCTCAGAACACAATTTACCCTGTAACTTTTATTCAAAATCATCGCATAAGTCTCGGGCTTCTTTGGTAAACCTTGCTTATAAAATTTGGATTTATTTTAAAATCCTCCCTTCAGAACTTTTACAGAATTTAAAATGTTTTCTCAATCTAATCTGATTGCCTAAAAAGGCAATCCTTTTAATTATTATTAACTAAAATAATAATTAACTTTAATATTTACTCTAGCAAACGTGGTTAAGTCCTTGATTAACTAGAAATGGAACAGAATAATTAATTATCTTAAATAGTTATTAAAATGATAATTAACTTAATAATGAACAATTCAATAATTACTTTATAATTGCTAAGTTCAAATCTATTTTCAAATATTGATCTCAAAACCGATTTTCACTTTCCCATATAAATTCATATTTGAATTTATATTTCAATTTACCCAATGAATTATGATTCACTTAATTTATATTCTTATTTATAAATAACTTCATGATTTATCCACTTGAATAGGCTTCTATTTTCAACTCTATTCGAAATTTTATTTCTATTTCGAAAATAAATCCATTTTAAATCCCAATTTCCCTTTTCCCAATCGAAAAATGTTTTACGGTATCTAAAATACAAAGTTTCTAGGGCCAGGGTAAATCAACATGTGAGAACCCGTTACTTCCCCGTGAAGGAAAGAGCGGATACTTTGAGAACAACACACAAATGAACGCAGATGGAAGAACATTTCATTGTTTATTACAACAATTCCATCAGAATACAAGAATATACAGAGTATAATTGAATAAATTACATTCGATAAATATCAGAGATTACAATAAATTACATAGCAGCGAAAAAAATTACAACACACAACTGAAAGTAATACACGGATACAGAGCTTTCCGAGCATCGTTCCAGCTATAAATCAGGACCCTGTGAATATAAATCTGCAAAACCAAAACCACTAGTTGCCCGTGTCGAAAATAGTGGCACCTAGAGTTTAGGTTAAAACAATAAACTCCAGGTCAGTCATGTGACTGGTGTGAGAACTAAAACAGTTATTTAAAACTTTACTTTAAAAGAGAGTAATTCAAGGGACCACGCCGTATAACACGGAACGGGTTTCCTCCCAAGAATACCAGTGCATAGAAAAGACAACGCAATGCTTTTTCGAAAAATGGAGCTATTATAAGACCCAGGTCCCATCACACAATGCAACACAAGCCAGAGGATAGGGTTTTCCCTTATAATAGCCAAACATGCTTGGTACGTTTAAAAACAAATCATTTGATACTATTATAAGTTTATAGTGTCAAAAAAAATTCAATCATAAATATCAATCCTAGGCGGCATGGGTACCATCTATCATGTCGCCATACTAGGCTCTACAAATAAAACTGAAATACACGTATTGGAAATTGGATTTCCGTCATGAGTCGAGGCAAGGGGCAAGCTCCTCTCCGCTTCGAGACACTCTAACAAATGCCTCAGGACTACGCACTCTGGGCAACCCTTGGATGCTTCAGGGCCGGTCCTCTCTTACGTTTGAGGATTAGTTATTCCTAAACACACATTTCCCGGTCCTTACAGACCTAAAATCGAGGCGCCTCATCCAACAACCACATAGGTGAAAAGTATTTAAATGTCAGGGCTGGTAAGTCACTGACACCACCAAAGCTAGAAAGAAACGTCGTGCTCTCCCTGCAGTCCTTATCCCGTTTTTAACTCATACCGAGGTGTGAGGCTCGCGAATTCACGTTATACACAAAGCTACGCCACAAAGGCCGTGCTTTGATCATCAACCACAAGACTTTGCTATTCAACAGAAGCCTTGTTCCATGCAACTCAGCGTGCCACACAGGCAATTCATGCCATGCGATTGATATCTATCGATATATAACCTCTAAGCTCGTACGTCTCAGAGAAGGGCGTTAAGCAAGAGAATAAATTCTCCGTCGCCAAACAGATATATATTTAACAGAAATCAATCAACACAGAATAAAATCCAATGTTAGACACACAATCCATTTACAAGTTCGTTCTGGGTCTGAACGAAACCGGAGGCACTTTCCTCGCATATCCATCGATCTCCAAGTACGTCTGGACGACCACCAATTATTTCCATCCTCTTGGGTGTACAGCCCAATCAGGACCATCAGTAATTATCCAAACGATGTGAAGACGTCCGGTCTTCGACCACCGTCATCATCTTCGACTTATCGTCGAATCGGTTATTCAGAATGGGTATAAACCCGGCCTTTCCGAACAACCCACGATATTAAAAACAAATGTTGCACAAACACAACATACGCCTCATTCCAATTCATTAGTCACTAACCGTAAATCAGTAAGAGAGCAATTCCCCAAATATTAACCCCGAAGGCCGAAACCAACATCAGATCAATACCCAGGAAACCATTCTTCTTAACTAACCTACAGCTAGTTTCTAAATTTCACATTCTTAGGGGAAAGTTCCCATTAATTTTATCCAAGATAAATTCTTTAAATTTATTCTTTAATCTTCCTTTGGATGTCATATCAAACAAAATTATGGTTTTCCAAACTAGTCGAGATTAGCGAACCACACCGAAGTAATTACTTATTTTATTTCCCAATCCCATCCTATTCATCCCATGAAGCAAAGCTGGTAATACTCCACATCTAACACCATAGTGTTATCGGTAAAATTAATTACCATTTCACGTTCAAATCTAATTAAAGATTTAACTATCGCTTTGGAGCAAAACTGGTGATACTCCATTCTCGCTCAATTTCTAAATTTGATAATTTAGATTATCAATTCACATTTCAATCTAATTGCAGATTCATTAAAACTCCTTTTACTGGGTTAAAGAACTAGTGTCATTTAAAACACAGTTCACGATAAACCCAAATCATATTCTATTTATTATCAGGTTAAAGAGTAAGTGTTATTTAAAACACCATTCACGATAAACCCATAAATCAATTCTATTTAAGACCCATTTCAAATCCAATTTATTTATTTAAAAATAAATGGGTTTTAATTTTAGTTCATTTCGATAAAAATCTATTTTTATCTTTTCAAATATGGAGTTTTCCATCCCAATTTTTCCCAAATCATTTCTTATGATTTTACACAAATTATTAATATTTTTAATAATTTTATCAAGGCCCGTACAGTCGATTTCCATCAACGGCCATCGAACTGCACTTACAGCGACCTTTTCCAAATTTGATTTGGACGTATCTCCAAATCCAACCGTTAGATTTCGAATTTCTAATATTCATTAGAAAGCTCTTTTCGATACGAACCCAACGGTTCCGGTTTTAGGAGAATCCGACGGTGGGATCTCCCGTAATGTCCGTTCGAAGTTAATGGTCGAAATTCGCGAACTGCCGTAGCGTGGCGCGTTTTATAAATAGTTTTAAACTCGTTTCAAAATATTTCAACTTTCATTTCCAATTTATATCAAAATTGAATCTTTCCTTGTAAATTCTCTTTAAATTCGTTTCAACTTAATTCAAATTCGTTTTCTATTCAATTCAATTTAAATTCGTTTTCTATTCAATTCAATTCAAATTCGTTTTCTATTCAATTCAATTCAAATTCGTTTTCTATTCAATTCAACTCAAATTCGTTTTCTATTCAATTTAAATCAAATTCGTTTTCTATTCAATGCAATTCAAATTCGTTTTCTATTCAATTCAATTCGAATTCATTTTCTATTAAATTCAATTCAAATTCGTTTTCTATTCAATTCAATTCAAATTCATTTTCTATTCAATTCAAATCAAATTGGTTTTCTATTCAATTCAATTCAAATTCGTTTTCTATTCAATTCAATTCAAATTCGTTTTCTATTCAATTCAAATTCGTTTTCTATTCAATTCAAATCAAATTCGTTTTCTATTCAATTCGAATTCGTTTTCTATTCAATTCAAATCAAATTCATTTTCTATTCAATTCAAATCGAATTCATTTTCTATTCAATTCAATTCGAATTCATTTCCTATTCAATTCAATTCGAATTCATTTTCTATTCAATTCAATTCGAATTCATTTTCTATTCAATTCAATTCGAATTCATTTTCTATTCAATTCAATTCAAATTCGTTTTCTATATATTCGATTTTTAAATCTCTTTTCAATATTCATTCTAAACCGAATATAATCGATATAAATATCGTTCGCGTCAAAATAGCGCATCTCTAATCAACACGGCTTTGTATATTCCAATAATTCCGTTATTCTATTCAACAAATGAATTTTATTTTTGTCAACACATGACTAATCTCAACGAATGAGTACTGTCCACATGTGACTATTTTTGTTATTTAATATATTTTATAAAAATTATGGTATCTATCGTTTGATATCAAATCAGACTCCAACCGTAAATTAGTAAGAGAACGATTCCCTAAATATTAACCCCGAAGGCCGAAACTAACATCAGATCAATATCCAGGAGACCACTCATCTCATCTATTTTCCAGTTAATTTCATATATGATAAAGGTGTAAATTTTATTGTTAAAATATTTCGTTCAACACATGACTGATCTCAACGGATGAGTAGTGTCAACACATGAACCTTTATTTTATAACGATAAAGATGTAAATTTTATTATTAAAATATTTCGTTCAACACATGACTAATCTCAATGAATGAGTACGGTCAACACATGAACCTTTATTTTATAACGATAAAGATGTAAATTTTATTATTAAAATATTTCGTTCAACACATGACTAATCTCAACGAATGAGTACGGTCAACACATGAACCTTTATTTTATAATATTCTTTATCTGTTAAATTGGAATGAGGCCCAATCAATTACCATATAAAGTTAATTATATGGATTCCATACAACAAATGTATATAATAGCAACGATACATAATCAACCATCATCCAAAGTGCACTACACTGTATAAGCATCAAATATAGATGTCTAACGCTTATAACAGCCTTTCAATCAATCGATCGAAATATAACTAATTACTGGGATTAGTGTATGCCGTATTTTATCCCAATACTCGTGTGGGGTTTCAAACAATCAAACACATATTTTATTTGTGCAGTTGAGCGATGTGTAAAATTTATCGTCCCAATCAATATCAGTCAAATCAGTGTATATAAACAAATCGGCCGATTTGTTTATAAATATTTATTGATTTATATTCACGTTAAAAATTATATTTCTAACGATAAAATATTTTTAACTATATAAATATTTTATTTTATTCCACATCACACAATCAATTTTTATCACAACAAACAATCGAACATATAAGCCATCCATGGTCTATGGATGACGGGTGTCGGGTGCTACTAAACACCGTCTTCATCCTAGTATATATTATAATATAACTAGAAAAAGAAAATTTTAAAGGGTGAGAAGTTCTCACCGATAGCTAATCCAATCGCCTCGACTCTTCATATGTAGAAAATCTTGTCGTTCTCGCCTTTTGTCACTTTCGTTGCCCGTAGCCACTACATATATAAAAATCACATTTTTATATTGTTGCTATATGTATAAAAAATATATTTTTATAATCACTCCATATGGATAAAAATTCTATTTTCACACCGCTACTATATAGATAAAAATTCTATTTTTACATCGCTACTATATAGATAAAAATTCTATTTTTACATTGCTACTATATAGATAAAAATTCTATTTTTACATCGCTACTATAAAGATAAAAATTCTATTTTTATATTGCTACTATATAGATAAAAATTCTATTTTTACATCGCTACTATATAGATAAAAATTCTATTTTTACATTGCTACTATATAGATAAAAATTCTATTTTTACATCGGTGTTCATATAATAAAGATTATATTTTTATCTCGCTATTCTCTATATAAAGATTTCGCCTTTTCAAATATAAAGATTTTATTTTTATTTCTTTAACCTATATATAAAAATTCGATTTTTATCACTTTAATCCACATATAAAAATTCAAGCTTTTTACTTCACGAATAAATATCAAAATCCAAGCTTTTTACTTCACGAATAAATATAAAAATCCAAGCTTTTTACTTCATAAAAATCTCTACTTGCGTATGTAATTTTATATACATAAGAAATCAAACTTTTATTTGCTATTTACTATTAAATAAAACAAAATAAAATCAAAATATATACACTTACAGTCTTTGTTTCCTTCAACGAAAAGGGGGGTTCGAACTGGTGCAAGAGGAGGGCGGAAGGGGGTGGACTGGTGGCGTCGGGGTCTGGGAGTGGGGCAGGTGGCGCTTGCGGTGGCCGCTGGTGGTTTGAGGGGGCTAGGGGGCGCAATTGGGGTTTCCGTTCAGAAAGGGGGGGGGAACAGGAGTGAGGGAGACGGAGGAGGAAGGGTTGATCGGAGGGGGGGTATCGACGTCGGAGGGGAGGCGGAGGATGGGTGGCGGTCGCCTGGGCGGGCGCGACCTGGAGACGGCGAGTTCTTTTTTTTTTATTTTAAAAATGAACGGGGGAGGGGGGGCTGAATGAATAAGGAGAGGGAAGGGGAATTTTTTAATTTATTTTATTTTATTTTATTTACAAAAAGTTGACTTTTTCTTTTGACCTATAAACGAGACCCACCGCCTGTCGTCCATAGCTAATTACCCCCATTCCGAACACAATGGGATATGTACCATATGCTGATTCGACCATTTCGATCAGTTTCCGTTAATATCAACATATAACTCTATACATTGAATTTGAACGCGCATTTCATTTTACCGGGGTTACATACTAACTCTAAAAATTCCAGAAAAATATTTTCTAGCTTTGTATTGACGATACGGTCCTAACAAAACTAATTTCATCGAATTCTGGGACAGTTGGAAAAATGGTCATTTTCCATTCGATTAAAATCAACTGAAACTGGTCAAACGCGTTTTCCTTTGCCACGCTCACATATTGATTCGAAAAATTATGAAATTTGAAACCTAGCAATAACTTGATACCACGGATCCAACAAATGTGGTTTCGTCGAAATCCGAGGTCGTTTGCAAAATTCCCAATTTTAAGGGCCTGAATTCCACAGCGACTATTCAGAATTTTCAACTGGACGTATCTTTTGATTACCGCTATGAAATATCAATTTTTCGGATTCATTGGAAAGATATTCCCAATTAGATCCAATTATTTTTGGTTTCACTAAAATTCGGATTATTTTGCACCCGGTACATTCATTTGAAGTTTGAAATCGAATTATCGAACTACCACGCCATTTTCAATTCCTTTTATAATTATATATAATTATTTATATTCTAACGACGATCTATATAATATATACGCTCTAAATATATTCAAAATAAATTTCTCGTTGATATTATTTAAAATAATTCATTTTAAATATTCAAAATTCGCTAAAATTGCCAAAATAAAAATTTTAAATTGGCTCGCATTTCCGGGTTATTACAATCTCCCCCACTTAAAACTTTTCGTCCCCGAAAAGGAACGAAGCCGAAAGTTGTCTAACAATTCAACTCAACTTCCAGTATTTTGATTACGGCTTAAGTTTTTCAACTTTTAAGTTTCTAAGAACTTTTCAAATTTTCAAAAATTTGGCTAACACCCTAAATTTTCGAAAAAATTCGCCATAACCTCCCCTGCACCAGGAAAATCCCAAAATTGCCATATAGGCTCTCTGATCCCAAAAAGAAAAAGAAAAAGCCAAGCGGCTAGCCAATCGGCTCATAAAATCATCACCACCCAAACAAAACAGTAAATTATAGTAAATATGTACCTATTTGTCGGGCAAACAAATTTTATTCTCTGCTCTAGCCTCCTTGCTATGACCTGTTCAATGTAAGTACATGTATATGCAAGCAAATACGACCAATTTTCAATACAATTCAATATTTGGTGCAATTAGGCATAATGGTTCAAAATTATCAAACAAATAAACAAACAACACAAACATCAATCAATTAGTGAATTAACGTTTCAAATTCATAACTTTGATATATATACAAAGATCACATTTTTGTTGCCAAATCACAACAATAAATCTATCTACTTTTGGTTCTCACACAGTCTATGGAATCATATAGAAATCACACCTTCGAAACACGAACATAAGTTCTGATGATGATCGATCAATCATCAGAACCATCTCCAGGTGTCTAGAATGTGATTCTATATCTATCCAGTATATTAAAACTTCGAATATACGTTCATGACGCGTATATGCAAAACCTTTATATAATGGATTGTCCAAATTCAAAATAAATAAATATTCAAATACGTATAAAACGATTTAAATTTTCGAAACAAAATTGTTTTCATTTGAAAAATATACTCTTCACACTCGTTCTAGGATACTACTGATCTTATCTCTAACGAGTCATTCTAATTGGATATTACTAATCCAATATCTGATGAATTCTTTCGTATGGTTCTAATGTGTCTTGTTCTCGAGCTCTGCAAACCAAAGCTCTGATACCAAATGTGAGAACCCGTTACTTCCCCGTGAAGGAAAGAGCGGATACTTTGATAACAACACACAAATGAACGCAAATGGAAGAACATTTCATTGTTTATTACAACAATTCCATCAGAATACAAGAATATACAGAGTATAATTGAATAAATTACATTCAATAAATATCATAGATTACAAAAAATTACATAGCAGTGAAAAAAAATACAACACACAACTGAAAGTATTACACGGATACAGAGCTTTCCGAGCATCGTTCCAGCTGTAAATCAGGACCCTGTGAATATAATTCTGCAAAACCAAAACAACTAGCTGCCCGTGTCGAAAATAGGGGCACCCAGAGTTTAGGTTAAAACAATAAACTCTAGTTCAGTCATGTGACTAGTGTGAGAACTAAAACAGTTATTTAAAACTTTACTTTAAAAGAGAGTAATTCAAGGGACCACGCCGTATAACACGGAACGGGTTTCCTCCCAAGAATACCAGTGCATAGAAAAGACAACGCAATGCTTTTTCGAAAAATGAAGCTATTATAAGACCCAGGTCCCATCACATAATGCAACGCAAGCCGAAGGATAGGGTTTTCCCTTATAATAGCCAAACATGCTTGGTACGTTTAAAAACAAATCATTTGATACTATTATAAGTGTATAGTGTCAAAACAATTTCAATCATAAATATCAATCCTAGGCGGCATGGGTACCATCTATCATGTCGCCATACTAGGATCTACAAATAAAACCGAAATACACGTATTGGAAATTGGATTTTCGTCATGTGTTGAGGCAAGGGGCAAGCTCCTCTCCGCCTCGAGACACTCTAGCAAATGCCTCAGGACTACGCACTCTGGGCAACCCTTGGATGCTTCAGGGCCGGTCCTCTCTTACGTTTGATGATTAGTTATTCCTGAACACACGTTTCCCGGTCCTTACAGACCTAAAATCGAGGCGCCTCATCCAACAAACACATAGGTGAAAAGTATATAAATGTCAAGGCTGGTAAGTCACTGACACCACCAAAGCTAGAAAGAAACGTCGTGCTCTCCCTGCAGTCCTTATCCCGTTTTTAACTCATACCGAGGTGTGAGGCTCGCGAATTCACGTTATACACAAAGCTACGCCACAAAGGCCGTGCTTTGATCATCAACCACAAGACTTTGCTTTTCAATAGAAGCCTTGATCCATGCAACTCAGCGTGCCACACAGGCAATTCATGCCATGCGATTGATATCTATCGATATATAACCTCTAAGCTCGTACGTCTCAGAGAAGGGCGTTAAGCAAGAGAATAAATTCTCCGTCGCCAAACAGATATATATTTAACAGAAATCAATCAACACAGAATAAAATCCAATGTCAGACACACAATCCATTTACAAGTTCGTTCTGGGTCTGAACTAAACCGGAGGCACTTTCCTCGCATATCCATCGATCTCCAAGTACGTCTGGACGACCACCAACTATTTCCATCCTCTTGGGTGTACAGCCCAATCAGGATCATCGGTAATTATCCAAACGATGTGAAGACGTCCGGTCTTCGACCACCGTCATCATCTTCGACTTATCGTCGAATCGGTTATTCAGAATGGGTATAAACCCGGCCTTTCCGAACAACCCGCGTATATTAAAAACAAATGTTACACAAACACAACATACGCCTCATTCCAATTCATTAGTCACTAACCATAAATCAGTAAGAGAGCAATTCCCCAAATATTAACCCCGAAGGCCGAAACCAACATCAGATCAATACCCAGGAAACCATTCTTCTTAACTAACCTACAGCTAGTTTCTAAATTTCACATTCTTAGGGGAAAGTTCCCATTAATTTTATCCAAGATAAATTCTTTAAATTTATTCTTTATTCTTCCTTTGGATGTCATATCAAACCAAATTATGGTTTTCCAAACTAGTCGAGATTAGCGAACCACACCGAAGTAATTATTTATTTTATTTCCCAATCCCAACCTATTCATCCCATGAAGCAAAGCTGGTAATACTCCACATCTAACACCATAGTGTTATCGGTAAAATTAATTACCATTTCACGTTCAAATCTAATTAAAGATTTAACTATCGCTTTGGAGCAAAACTGGTGATACTCCATTCTCGCTCAATTTCTAAATTTGATAATTTAGATTATCAATTCACATTTCAATCTAATTGCAGATTCATTAAAACTCCTTTTACTGGGTTAAAGAACTAGTGTCATTTAAAACACAGTTCACGATAAACCCAAATCATATTCTATTTATTATCAGGTTAAAGAGTAAGTGTTATTTAAAACACCATTCACGATAAACCCATAAATAATTCTATTTAAGACCCATTTCAAATCCAATTTATTTATTTAAAAATAAATGGGTTTTAATTTTAGTTCATTTCGATAAAAATCTATTTTTATCTTTTCAAATATGGAGTTTTCCATCCCAATTTTTCCCAAATCATTTCTTATGATTTTACACAAATTATTAATATTTTTAATAATTTTATCAAGGCCCGTACAGTCGATTTCCATCAACGGCCATCGACATGCACTTACATCGACCTTTTCCAAATTTGATTTGGACGTATCTCCAAATCCAACCGTTAGATTTCTAATTTATAATATTCATTAGAAAGCACTTTTCGATACGAACCCAACGGTTTCGATTTTAGGAGAATCCGACGGTCGGATCTCCCATAATGTCCGTTCGAAGTTAATGGTCGAAATTCGCGAACTACCGCAGGGCGGCGCATTCTATTCAGGCCATTATATTATATATATAATATATATTTCGTCGATTCCTATTTAAAACGAATTTTATAAATAGTTTTAAATTCGTTTCAAAACATTTCAACTTTCATTTCCAATTTATATCAAAATTGAATCTTTCCATGTAAATTCATTTTAAATTCATTTCAACTTAATTCAAATTCGTTTTCTATTCTATTCAATTCAAATTCGTTTTCTATTCAATTCAAATTCGTTTTCTATTCAATTCAATTCAAATTCGTTTTCTATTCAATTCAAATCAAATTCGTTTTTTATTCAATTCAATTCAAATTCGTTTTCTATTCAATTCAATTCAAATTCATTTTCTATTCAATTCAATTCAAATTCGTTTTTTTATTCAATTCAATTCGAATTCGTTTTCTATTCAATTCAATTCAAATTCGTTTTCTATTCAATTCAATTCAAATTCGTTTTCTATTCAATTCAAATTCGTTTTCTATTCAATTCAAATCAAATTCGTTTTCTATTCAATTCAATTCGAATTCGTTTTCAATTCAATTCAAATCGAATTCGTTTTCTATTCAATTCAAATCGAATTCATTTTCTATTCAATTCAATTCGAATTCATTTTCTATTAAATTCAATTCGAATGCATTTTCTATTCAATTCAATTTGAACTCATTTTCTATTCAATTCAATTCGAACTCATTTTCTATTCAATTCAATTCGAATTCATTTTCTATTCAATTCAATTCAAATTCGTTTTCTATATATTCGATTTTTAAATCTCTTTTCAGTATTCATTCTAAACCGAATATAATCAATATAAATATCTTTCGCGTCAAAATAGCGCATCTCTAATCAAAAGGGCTTTGTATATTCCAAAAATTCCGTTATTCTATTCAACAAATGAATGTTTATTTTTGTCAACACATGACTAATCTCAACGAATGAGTACTGTCCACGTGTGACTATTTTTGTTATTTAATATATTTTATAAAAATTATGGTATCTATCGTTTGATATCAAATCAGACTCCAACCGTAAATTAGTAAGAGAACGATTCCCTAAATATTAACCCCGAAGGCCGAAACCAACATCAGATCAATATCCAGGAGACCACTCATCTCATCTATTTTCCAGTTAATTTCTAATTTCATATATGATAAAGGTGTAAATTTTATTGTTAAAATATTTCGTTCAACACATGACTGATCTCAACGGATGAGTACTGTCAACACATGAACCTTTATTTTATAACGATAAAGATGTAAATTTTATTATTAAAATATTTCGTTCAACACATGACTAATCTCAATGAATGAGTACGGTCAACACATGAACCTTTATTTTATAACGATAAAGATGTAAATTTTATTATTAAAATATTTCGTTCAACACATGACTAATCTCAACGAATGAGTACGGTCAACACATGAACCTTTATTTTATAATATTCTTTATCTACTAAATTGGAATGAGGCCCAATCAATTACCATATAAAGTTAATTATATGGATTCCATACAACAAATGTATATAATAGCAACGATACATAATCAACCATCATCCAAAGTGCACTACACTGTATAATCATCAAATATAGATGTCTAATGCTTATAACAGCCTGTCAATCAATCGATCGACATATAACAAATTACTGGGATTAGTGTATGCTGTATTTTATCCCAATACCCGTGTGGGGTTTCAAACAATCAAACACATATTTTATTTGTGCAGTTGAGCGATATGTAAAATTTATCGTCCCAATCAATATCAGTCAAATCAGTGTACATAAACAAATCGGCCGATTTGTTTATAAATATTTATTGATTTATATTCACGTTAAAAATTATATTTTTAACGATAAAATATTTTTAACTATATAAATATTTTATTTTATTCCACATCACACAATCAATTTTCATCACAACAAACAATCGAACATACAAGCTATCCATGGTCTGTGGATGACGGGTGTCGGGTGCTACTAAACACCGTCTACATCCTAGTATATATTATAATATAACTAGAAAAAGAAAATTTTAAAGGGTGAGAAGTTGTCACCGATAGCTAATCCAATCGCCTCGACTCTTCATATGTAGAAAATCTTGTCGTTCTCGCCTTTTGTCACTTTCATTGCCCGTAGCCACTACATATATAAAAATCACATTTTTATATTGTTGCTATGTGTATAAAAATTATATTTTTATAATCACTCCATATGGATAAAAATTCTATTTTCACACCGCTACTATATAGATAAAAATTCTATTTTTACATCGCTACTATATAGATAAAAATTATATTTTTACATTGCTACTATATAGATAAAAATTCTATTTCTACATCGCTACTATATAGATAAAAATTCTATTTTTACATTGCTACTATATAGATAAAAATTCTATTTTTACATCGGTGTTCATATAATAAAGATTATATTTTTATCTCGCTATTCTCTATATAAAGATTTCGCCTTTTCAAATATAAAGATTTTATTTTTATTTCTTTAACCTATATATAAAAATTCGATTTTTATCACTTTAATCCACATATATAAATTCAAGCTTTTTACTTCACGAATAAATATCAAAATCCAAAATTTTACTTCATGAGTAAATATAAAAATCATAGCTTTTTACTTCATAAAAATCTCTACTTGCGTATGTAATTTTATATACATAAGAAATCGGACTTTTATTTGCTATTTAATATTAAATAAAACAAAATAAAATCAAAATATATACACTAACAGTCTTCGTTTCCTTCAGCGAAAAGGGGGGTTCGAACTGGTGCAAGAGGAGGGCGGCAGGGGGTGGACTGGTGGCGTCGGGGTCTGGGAGTGGGGCAGGTGGCGCTTGCGGTGGCCGCTGGTGGTTTGAGGGGGCTAGGGGGGCGCGATTGGGGTTTCCGTTCAGAAAGGGGGGGAACAAGAGTGAGGGAGACGGAGGAGGAAGGGTTGATCGAAGGGTGGTATCGACGTCGGAGGGGAGGCGGAGGATGGGTGGCGGTCGCCTGGGCGGGCGCGACCTGGAGACGGCGAGTTCTCTTTTTTTAAAAAAAAAAATGAATGGGGGGCGGGGGGGCTGAATGAATAAGGAGAGGTAAGGGGAATTTTTTTAATTTATTTTATTTAATTTACAAAAAGTTGACCTTTTCTTTTGACCTCTAAACGAGGCCCACCGCTTGTCGTCCATAGCTAATTACGCCCATTCCAAACACAATGGGATATGTACCGTATGCTGATTCGACCGTTTCGATCAGTTTCCATTAAAATCAACATATAACTCTATACATTGAATTTGAACGCGCATTTCATTTTACCGGGGTCACATACTAACTCTAAAAATTCCAGAAAAATATTTTCTAGCTTCGTATTGACGATACGGTCCTAAAAAAACTACTTTCGTCGAATTCTGAGACCATTGGAAAAATGGCCATTTTCCAGTCGATTAAAATCAACTGAAACTGGTCAAACGCGTTTTCCTTTGCCACACTCACTTATTGATTCGAAAAATTATGAAATTTGAAACCTAGCAATAACTTGACACCACGGATCCAACAAAAGTGGTTTCGTTGAAATCCGAGGTCGTTTGCAAAATTC
This sequence comes from Allium sativum, assembly GCA_030737875.1. Lineage (NCBI taxonomy): Eukaryota > Viridiplantae > Streptophyta > Magnoliopsida > Asparagales > Amaryllidaceae > Allium > Allium sativum. Next base: position 158,996,254 of record CM060923.1, read on the forward strand.
CCATTTTTAAGGGTCTGAATTCCATAGCGACTATTCAGAATTTTCAACTGGACGTATCTTTTGATTCCCGCTATGAAATATCAATTTTTCGGATTCGTTGGAAAGATATTCCCAATTAGATCCAATTATTTTTGGTTTCACTAAAATCCAGATTATTTTGCACCCGGTACATTCATTTGAAGTTTGAAATCGAATTATCGAACTACCGCGCCATTTTCAATTCCTTTTATAATTATATATAATTATTTATATTCTAACGACGATCTATATAATATATACGTTCTAAATATATTCAAAATAAATTTCTCGTTGATATTATTTAAAATAATTCATTTTAAATATTCAAAATTCGCTAAAATTGCCAAAATAAAAATTTGAAATTGGCTCGCATTTCCGGGTTATTTCACAACACAACATATCCAATCATGGATTATATACCCATCATATATCACAACAACAAAAATAACAGTAAAATAAATGTTGATGAATCTAGTTGGATCCCTCCAACCTGTTTTCCTGCATCCACAGTTGTTAATCAGCATCGATAATATTATTTCACGTCAATATGAAATATCAGAACTAATAATCGATCAACGATGTAATCATATCAACCAATTTTATCAACTATTCAACCAAGCAACCATTGCATAGTATAAAATTACTATTAATAAATTTAAAACTTGTTTATATAAAATATAAACAAAGCAGAGTTAGTGAGTACTCATCTTGGTTCGCAGTTGACGGTTCTGCTATTTAATTTATTTAGAATCGAACAAGCGTTTGATTTCTCTTTAAAATTCCAGTAGCTTAGTTTTCAGTCATGTTATCTCCATAATGTAGACTTCTTCATCGTGATTCCAACAGGACTGGTTTTATTAAATTCCATTTACGAATGAATAAGTTATTACTACCATAATGTTGAACATAAATTAAAAATATTTATATTACTAATTATTGTCATTAGTTTTTAACTAAATCAAGGATTAACCTGAATCAACCCCTCGTAATTCACGAATTTGCATGCGACAACCGATCAACGCTTTCTTTTTTTGAGGTAAACTCGACATATCCTCGTTTAGACTGAATCACGTCCTGCTCAACGTTTATCTTCCCAACTTCTTCTCTCCTGCTACAGTACTTCCCTAATCTTTCTTCTACAACGCCATTTGCAAGCTTAAAAAACCATTTTTAACCCTTTAATGACTCCCAGTTGATGCGTCCTCTCCCATAGACATGCAGGCCATTGCACCCCTTCACGTTGTGGCTTTTCAACACCAAAGCATCCACTCATTAAAAACCGTACCTATCCATCACCATTGTCGTGTTTTCCTTCTCATCTCCCATTTGCAAGCTTGAAAAACCATTGTTGCACCCTTTAACGAGATTTGTTTCAGAAATCTTTGGATTCTTAAATGCACAAAATTGTTAGAAGAAAGAAGTACCAGCGGTTTTGTGTTGTTTTCCAGTTCTGAAGAAATGAAGGAACACGCCAGTATATAAATATTTGGAAACTTGGCCACCGCGGTTCTAGAGTAGGATAGGTGGGTTCAATTTCAACGGAGGCTACTGTTTGATTAAACTTAGCATGTGGGTTTTTTTCTTGCCTGAAATGGATCAGTGATATTGTACTATTTATAATAGGGGTGACTTGGGATGCACGGTTTTAGAATAACTTGACGTGCACGGCTTTGAGCTACTTGGTCATCACGTATGCAGAGAGTCGCTTTCCATCAGTACATGCTAGGTTTGCTAATTTCAAAATATAGCTGTTATTTTCTCTTTAGCCATGTGGATTCATTAAATCTTATACAGTGTTGGCATGTGATCTCTGTTACAGTCTATGTCTACATTGATGTATATAGGCCGATGTGCATGCATAGAGTATTTAATGAAGATTGGGTCCTAAATGAAAACAATTGACATATAGCAAGATTTGAAACCTGCAAAGTCGACTTCTTGATGTGTTGTGCAAGAAATATTTTATTGCGGTCCATTTCGATAGCATGTGAAAAGATCAGAAAACAAAGATAAGTTGACACACATACGCTAAGTTGGGTACTTAAGGTTTTCGTTCATGTCTGAACTGCTACGGACAGAAATAAGAGTATGGTCGTGTCCAACGAGGTACCACGATCCCAAAAATATAATAATATCGGTAGTTTAACTTATATTATGAAACCCCAAATATTGATATAGGGTGCAAAATACTCCAAGTAAAAAGTTGCGTATTTAATTAATTAAAAATTACAGTAAAATTCTAAAAATTAAATTATAACTACGCCTCAAAAGAATCTTGTACAAATTCATAACCAATCTCTAATACTAACTAAACCGTTATGGTCTATAAACGATTCTACAGCGACTATTTAAATATTTGATTTGGATATAAAACAAAATCTACAATATGAAAACTCGATTTTTCTTTTCCACTAGAAAAATAAAATCAAATAGATCCGAACGTTTCTTGTTTCGAAGGAATCCGACTTATATTGAATCCTGTAAGTTCGGTTGAAATTGAAATCGTAAATTACGAACTATCGCGACTATTTCAAGCTCTTTTAAATTATATTATAAATTATACGTTTAAATATTGTTTTATTAAATAAATTCCTATATATAATTCAAATAAAATATTTAAAACAAATTTAAATATTCAGAACTCAGCGGCTGAAAATCTGGGTCGTTACATTCCTTCCCCCTTAAAATAATTTCATCCTCGAAATTGCTAAGCAGTAAAAATGCTATAACTCTAACTCCTTATAACCTGCTTGGTTGAAATATTATATTCCACATCTTCATAAATCATTTCTTACCCAACCTTCGAATTTTCAAACCCACACTCGACCATTCATAATTCTTTCCAAATGACATGTCCACCATTTTTGGATAATCCATCGTCACTTTCTTGTCTTCAGTCCATATGCTTTTCTGCATATTCACACCTATCCCAATGGATTTTAAATCCATTTATCAATTTCATTATTTCACTAAAAAAAATTATTTGGTTTTCTTATTTCAACTACAATTAACAACTTGGTTTTAAATTATCAAAAATTCTTGAAAATTTTCTAACTCTTAAATTTTCGAAAATTTTCGCTAGCATCTCCTATGCATGGCTCAGTCGGTACAACCACAACTCTCCTTTCTAGGCCTTCTCCAATCCAAAAGAAAATCAAAAAGCCAAGCGGTTTGCCCCATAGGCTCATAAAACCATCAAACCCAAGTAATATTGTAAACATGTACCTTTTTGTTGGGCATAAATTCTATCTCTTGCATTTGCTTCCATTCAATATCTGCTCAGCATACATATATCCATTTCCTGTTGTTTTCAAATCAATCCAACTTGTAGTTTTTAACTCTCTAATCAACTTCTGATTAGTTCACTTCCATTCTACCAATTCAAATCTATTTTTTATTTAACTTAATCCACTTATTATACTTGAATCCAAATTTATCACAATTCAATCTCATTTAACAACATCCAGTATATTTTCAACTTGCTTATTCATAAGTTGAATTCATATTAATAATTCGAACCTCAACATTTCTCCTTATTTAAATTTCATTCGGAATTATTTCAAATCTAATCCAGTTTTATTTTACTTAAGTTAAATTTCAATTCGTTCAACTTATACAAGTTAAGGTCAATTTCAGAATTTAAATTCCTAGGTTTTATTTAAAATTAGTTTGAAATCATATAACTATACACATATATTTAAAATCCTTTTTTGCAAATTCAAAACATTTGAATTTCTAAAACATCTTGTCCTTTTCAAACAAATTTTTCATTACCAAATTACTATTGTAGGAATCCCTCACCCAGAAACTTGAAAATGAATACCGATAATGTCGCGATCCATTATCAGAATTATTTTCTCACCACTAAAGTGATTTCAATGCTTAATCATTTTCAAAATCTATTTAAAAACTATTCTTATTCAAAAATACCTTCAGGTAATCCTATATTACTTTGTAATACTTCAGAAATACTTCTAAACACCTGGATTTAAATTCCAATTCTGGTTTGAACTAAATCTTGGTTAACCTCATCTGTATACATTTTCGGTATACTAATTATATAACCATTTCAATATTTCATAATTTCACTTGATTGTAATAACAATCGACACATTCATATATAATAATTCAGAAATTATTCCTTTTATATAAAAATAATCTTGGGTAAAATTATTTCATTTACACATTTTTAAAACAATACTGCGTCGAATTGTTCTGTTCGAGAGTTTAGAAACACCTATCGATATAGTTGTATATCCTGTATCGACCATAATTCATAAACCACTCAACAAACCAACCAACACAATATAAAACAATTTTATATCCCATCTACAAATACGCGCTCATATATATACACTCAAATTCAATCTAGGGTATTACTAACCCCATCTCTATTGAATTACGCCACAGAGCCAAGGTTACCACTCAACCTTCAGCTCTGATACCAAATGTAATGGCCTGAATTCTCGTAGTCTTTGAGTCGACTAATAACACCACATGTCCAACCCAAATTGCATAGAAATACGAATCATTATTAGAAAGAATTTAGAGGATGAGAAATAGAAAGAAAGAAATATTAGAATAGAAGAAAAACGAAGATCACAACTCACAGCGGAATGAATAAAATATATTAAATAACATAACTTTTGAAGTACAAATATGTTTTGAATACACATAACATTACCAGAGCCTAACAGTTATTCCTGGAACAGTTATAAATACCTGTTTCCAAATACAAACATGATACACAGCGAAAAATATGAGTCTATAGCAAACTGGTGAAGCCTCCTGCTTCAAACTCCTCCAAGTGAATCTGTAAAATCCTGACTACTTGACTGCCCGCACAAATTTGGGCACACAAGAGTTTAGAGGAAGACAAAACAAAATAAACTCTGGGTCGGTCATGGGACTGGTGTGAGTGAACTCCAACCATTTGTTTAACTTTCAAAATCCTTTCGAAATAAATGATAATCTTAAGATCGATCCACACATAAACATGGATGATTTTTACCTTACGATAACCAAAAATATTTTTGATATCAAATCCGGTGATATTACCATAGTCTAAATCAAATAAACAGCAACCTAGCGGAATGCTTGCATCCCACGCTCCATATATAATATTAAATCAAAAACCGCAAGACGCTTATTGGCGATTGGATTTCCAACATGACAAGGTATGGAACCACCTTCCGATAGTGTATCTCTAAAGGGGAATACACTGGGTTCAACAAGAACATCTTGCAACCCGGCCCATACATGACCGACCACTCATTTCGCTTGAGTGTATCGAATGTATATCACCAACGGTTGGGATCAGCAACCGTTTCCCAAAAGGGACAGCATCGATAGATTAAAGAAACAAACGAAATTTCTCTAGATAGGTAATTATACATCCTAATGGGAGCGACCCATATAGTTATGCTGCCTGCCCGATTTTTGTCAATTCCCGGTTGTGAGGCTTGAGGTTTGAATTTATCTTCCAGAACATCTGGCCACCATTCACTTTGAATGCCACATCGTCAGATACATCGGAAATCACTAATTGGTTCCCACAAAAATACTCAGATTGTTAGGCTAAAGAAGCTTCCGTTCTTTACCACCAACTTCGTACGTTTGAAGGAATCAACGTACGTAATCCCTTTGGAAATACTCTGTTAGACACTCGTCCTTACAAGTTGTCCTAGGTCTAGACAAACCGAAGGCACGGTTCTACTAATCCATCTTGGGCAATTTCTACATAGGATTAACAGAACAACCCTTTCCCTTTACTCCGTCTTCATAATCTCTTCAACGTAAGTAGATTCATAACGCTTATGCCAATACGGAGTGGATTTCAGATATTAAATCTGATCCCGGTCTCCCCGTATTGACAACGGAGGTATAAAATAACTAAAACCTTGATAGTCGGGTGATTTAACTATCAAAGGAACATCCATATAATCAATGGTCCTATTTCCAAATAGAAATTCTATCTATCAATCATCAAGCAACACTGGCCACTTTTCATTTAATTTCTTACTAAATTATCATTTCCCAATTTCCCCATCTTTCCAGTTTTTTCAAAACCCGTTTAGCCTCTCATGATTCTTGGAAAACATTTCCATTTATTTAAACTCTTATTTTCTATATTTCAGAAGATATACATTTTAAACGTCGGAATATATTTCCAACTTTTCACATTTCTTATTTTCTGTATTTAGAAAATATACATTATTAATATTCGAAAACATTTCCAACTTCTATCTCTGACTTCTCATTAATTAAATCATTGCAGTTTCTATACTTAGAAAATACCTCTGCTTTATATTCGGGAAACGTTTCTAAAAATCTTTTTATTCGATTAAACTGATGTTATATACAACATCGTTATTATAACTCAACACATTTATCATTCATTAACCGAACGTATCAATAACCAACCCTTACCAACGAACCTTAACCATTTCTCAGTCAATCACGATGTCAATCAAGTTGGGGTATAATTACCTCTCAGGCTTTAACTGAACGACATTCTTGACTTCGAAATAGTTAAAGCTCACAACTTTAATGAAAACATCGCTTACACTACTGTCAGATTCAATCTAAGAATCAACTTCTTTTACTGAAAAAACTTTGATTATAACGGTAGCGTTATAAATCGTTGTTTCCAAATATTTTATTTATAACTCATTTTTTATAACGACGGCGTAAAATATCTCTGTATAGATTTACAAAACGTTTATTATAACTACAACGCTAAAATCGTTGTTCAAATTTATAACACATTTGTCATAACGGCAGCGTTATAATCGCTGTTTAGATTTATAAAACATCTGTTATAATGACAACGTTATAATCGCTGTTTAGATTTATAACATTTATTATAAACTTTTCATTTAAATCACTCCATCGATTCTAAAAAAATCAATTCTATATTCTTGCCTTGACTAATCTCTCGTGTTTCATTACTTTGAAAACATAATCCAATTCTTTAATCTTTTAGATAACCAAACTCCTTTCATTGATATTCACCTTCACTTAATCTTTCTATTCTTAAGTAACTCTTATTTAAACAAAACCCTTGGTTTTTACTTCTGTCAATATCATTCATATACAAAGCTGGATTTTTGTTATAACAAATCCATTTATTCCATCTCAAAACTTAAATTTATTTGGTAATAACGTAACTTAAGTTCAATACCACCAACAAAGTCCATTAAGCCTCTTCCTTTATAAATTTCGAACATCTTCCTTTGATACCAAATATTTTACTTAACTAAATTATTAAGGTAAATGTTTATTTAAAACTATCATTTTATCCCATTTAAGCTTTAAGTCCATTTATAAAACTTAATTTACCAAACTTGGATTCATTCTTGGATCTCTTCTCAATTTCAATTATTTCTCTTAACACAATTTACCCTGTAACTTTTATTCTAAATCATCGCATAAGTCTTGTGCTTCTTGGTAAACCTTGCTTATAAAGTTTGGATTTATTTTAAAATCCTCCTTTCAGAACTTTTCACAAAACTTCAAATGATATCTCAATCTAATCTGATTGCCTAAAAAGGCAATTCTTTTAATTATTATTAACTAAAATAATAATTAACTTTAATATTTACTCTAGTAAATGTGGTTAAGTCCTTGATTAACTAGAAATGGAATAGAATAATTAATTATCTTAAATAGTTATTAAAATGATAATTAACTTAATAATGAACAATTCTATAATTCCTTTATAATTGCTAAGCTCATATCTATTTTCAAATATTGGTCTCAAAACCGATTTTCACTTTCCTATATAAATTTATATTTCAAATTACCCAATGATTTATGATTCACTTAATTTATATTCTTATTTATAAATAACTTCTTGATTTATCCACTTGAACAGGTTTCTATTTTCAACTCTATTTGAAAATTTTATTTCTATTTCAAAAATAAATCCATTTTAAATCCCAATTTCCCTTTTCACATTCGAAAAATGTTTTACGGTATCTAAAATACCAAGTTTCTAGGGCCAGGTTAAATCAACACAACATATCCAACCATGGATTATATAATCCATCATATATCACAACAACAACAAAAAACAGTAAACTAAATGTTGAGGAATCTAGTTGGATCCCTCCAACCTGTTTCCCTGCATCCACAGATGTTAATCAACATCAATAATATAATTTCACGTCAATTTGAAATACCAGAACTAATAATCGATCAACGATGTAATCATATCAACCAATTTTATCAACAATTCAACCAAGCAACCATTGCACAATATAAAATTACTATAAATAAATTTAAAACTTGTTTATATAAAATATAAACAAAGAAGAGTTAGTGAGTTCACTCACCTTGGTTCGTAGCTGATGGTTCTACTGTTTAATTTATTTAGAATCGAACAAGCGTTTGATTTCTCTTTAAAATTCCAGTAGCTTAGTTTTCAGTCATGTTAGGTCCATAATGTAGATTTCTTCATTGTGATTCCAACGGGACTGGTTTTATTAAATTCCATTTACGAATGAATAAGTTATTACTACCATAATGTTGAACATAAATTAAAAATATTTATATTACTAATTATTGCCATTAGTTTTTAACTAAATCAAGGATTAACCTGAATTAACCCTTCGTAATTCACGAATTTGCATGTGACAACCGATCAACGCTTTCTTTTTCCCAGGTAACCTCGACATCTCCTCATTTAGGCTGAACCACGTCCTGCTCATCATTTATCTTCCCAACTTTTTCTCTCCCGCTACAGTACTTCCCTAATATTTCTTCTACAACGCCATTTGCAAGCATGCAAAACCATTGTTGCACCCTTTAATGACTCCCAATAGATGCGTCCTCTCCCAAAAACATGCAGGCCATTGCATCCCTCCACGCTGTGACTTTTCAACACCAAAGCATCCTCTCATTAAAAACTGTACCTATCCATCACCATTGCCGTGTTTTCCTTCTCATCTCCCCCACTTCTTCAATCACCCAACACCAATGCAAACTCCATCAAAGTTAGATGATCAAACGACAGAATGCTCCATGCACTAACTCGCCTTCCTTCAACAAGCAGCTCGAGATCCTTCCATATCCCATCGAACCGGATGACATCACCACTACCGTTGGCCACAGAAACATTTTGCTACTCCGAACAACAAGAAGTAACAGGCTCCCTCTCATGCTTGCTCTAGTTGTTGAGATGCTCGGACTTAGACTCACGCTGGATTAAACCCCGTACCCCGGAAATCGATCGCACTCAACGAAATGATATATAATGGAAGAAACACGAGCTTACAAGCCCAACGAGGTTTGTTTCAGAAATCCTTGGATTAAATGCACGAAATTGTTAGAAGAAAGAAGTACCAGCAGTTTTGTGTGGTTTTCCAGTTCTGAAGAAATGAAGGAACATGCCAGTATATACAAGATTTGGCAACATGGCCACAACGGTTCTAGAGTAGGATAGGTGGGTTTAATTTCAACGGAGGCTACTGTCTGATCAAACTTAGCATGTGGGTTTTTTTTTCTTGCCTAAAATGGATTAGATATATTGTACTATTTATAATAGGGGTGACTTGGGATGCATGGTTTTAGAACAACTTAGCATGCACGGCTTTGAGCTACTTGATCATCACGTATGCAGAGAGTTGCTTTCCATCAGTACAGGCTCGGTTTGCTAATTTCAAATGTAGCTGTTATTTTCTCTTTGGCCATGTGGATTCATTAAATCCTATACAGTGTTGGCATGTGATCTCTATTACGGTCTATGTCTGCGTTGATGTATATAGTCCGATGTGCATGCGTAGAGTATTTAATGAAGATTGGGTCCTTAATGAAAATAATTGACATATAGCAAGATTTGACACCCGCATAGTCGACTTCTTGATGTGTTGTGCAAGAGATATTTTATTGTGGTTCATTTCGATAGCATGTGAAAAGATCAGAAAACAAAGATAAGTTGACACACATATGCTAAGTTGGGTACATAAGGTTTTCGTTCATGTCCGAACTGTTATGGACAGAAATAAGAGTACGGTCGTGTCCAGCGAGGTACCACGATCCCAAAAATATAATAATATCGGTAGTTAACTTATATTATGAAACCCCAAAATATTGATATAGGGTGCAAAATACTCCAAGTAAAAAGTTGCGTATTTAGTTAATTAAAAATTATAATAAATTCTAAAAATTAAATTATAACTACTCCTCAAAAGAATCTTGTCCAAATTCGTAACCAATCTCTAGTTATATTAACTAAACCGTTATGGTCTATAAACGATTCTACAGCGACTAGTTAAATATTTGATTTGGATATAAAACAATATCTACAATATGAAAACTCGATTTTTCTCTTCCACTAGAAAAATAAAATCAAATAGATTCAATCGTTTCTTCTTTCGAAGAAATCCGACTTATATTGGATCATGTATGTTCGGTTGAAGTTGAAATCATAAATTATGAACTACTACGATTATTCCGAGCTCTTTTAAATTATATTATAAATTATACGTTTAAATATCGTTTTATTAAATAAATTCCTATATATAATTCAAATAAAATATTTAAAACAAATTTAAATATTTAAAACAAATTTAAATATTCAGAACTCAACGGCTGAATATCCGGGTCGTTACATTTTTAAACATTTACATCTAGTAAATCAAAATGACATGAGTTCTATCAAGGAAAGAAATAAAACCCATATGGTGAAATCAAAAAATTCATATAAAATCCATAGAAGATCATATTGGGAACTGAATCCAGCATTTTAGATCAAAAACATGTTTAGTATAAAAAATTTGGCTGCCTTTCTTATTTTTAGGACTTAATGCCGTAAATTTTTGAGTGAGATTGCTCACCTAAATCCTCTTGCTATAATCCCTTTTAATTCCATTGTTTTCTAATCTAATCTGGCTCCATGCTCCCTCCTAGAAGCTACTGCCCTTACCCCCATTTTTTCTTAGTTTTACTGAGGAGTAAAATAGCCTAACAACTCATGTTCCCTGTTGCCATTTTTACTACCACGATATATTTTTATTATTATTTTCATGTAGGAGAAAATGTCTAACTCATTCTTTGCTATAGTAAGGTTTATTTATAGTTGATTTCTAGGATTTTAGATGATGGCTCTACCCATTTTGCCCTGGGAAAAACTGCATTCCATCTCCATTTCAAATTTAAAATATAAGTATTTTTGTTGTTATGTATAGCGCATTTCCTTTCAAAAAGAAAAAGTTTCCTTATTGTTTTCCATCCTTGCCCCCTGATCATGCTTATCAGCCCATTTAAAATGGAGCATACTATTTATGTGATTTTTCACAACCATTTACATATCATCTCTTCCCACTTTTGCACATAAATTTATATAAACCACCTTATCCTATTCATTTGGTTACGATTTTTATTCATGTGCCTAGGCTATCACATGTTATTATCTTTCTATTTGAGTTCTCGGATGTTTTTACATTATGGCATGTTTCAGGATAAATAAAACATTAAACATTTGCCAGTTAAAATGAATATTATTTAAATTTAGATATTTATTTGTATTTATATATATACATACACACTGATGATACATATTTCAGGCTATTTATAAATATTTTGTTGTATTTAACCAAACTACATTTGTATAAGTTTAGCAACAGTCAAATTCATTCTTGTAAATTTCATTTTTATTCTTAGTTTTGTATATTGGTTTCATATACATATACAGATTTTTATTTATAAAAGCTACTATACTTTTAATTGCATATATATATCATAACACATTTAATCACACATATATTTATGTGATCACCCTCTTATTTATATTTTCAGATTTTATACATATAAATTTGTATATGTCTTATGTGCAAATGCACACTTGGATATAATACATTCACATACATTTTTATTCAATTTTTATGAATTATCATATTTCAGTATGTATATGAAAAATTAGGGTCATTGCATATATCCCCCCTTTAGGAATTGAGTCCCACAATTTAATTATGCTCTTAGTGGCATTCAATCAATTCTGAGTCAAAACCGACCCTTATTCCTTTTTTCAGGCTAAACCTGTATATCTATATATTATATATGTGGTTTCATTGCAGTCTCATATTGTTCCTTTATCATAATTGCATTTAGTTTGGAATCTTTTCCTCTAATTGTATCTATTTTTGATTTAATCCCTTCTATACTTCAACTGGTTTATTTCCTCTTCTTTTATCACAAATTCAATCATCTACATATATCACATGATTTCAAATCCCTTTATTTATATTTTTTTATATAGTTCAAATTGAAAATATGTTGCAATTCTCATAGGTTCATTCATCTATTTCAAAGACATGTTTTTATTGCCTTATCTTTTATAGCCTTCGCACTGAGTTTCTATAATCACTTGTTGGTATACTCAATCAGTTTTACACACTTGGTATAGTCAAGAAACAAATCAGCTACAAAATCTTTTTAAGATGGGTATTTGTTTTCATTCACTTCATTGTATACTCAATAAAACATTTTAACTTCACCTATCTTCAGTTTTTTTTTCCATCGCCATTTTGATTCTGCTTTGATAGTCATAAAAGGTTATACTAATATCATCTAGTTTGTTTACTAAGTGAAACACCCCACGTCCGTTAATGTCACTCACTAAGGGAATGCAATAAGTTACATGAAGCGCTACAGGTAAACAGACACAGAATAATTAAAAGACAGTGATAAATAAGGCAACAGCGGAAATTTAAACTTTTATTTCAAACATAAGTCATAATTCCGTGGTCCACAATTTCATAAGTCACAAAAACAATTACAATAAAAATACTTTTGTCTTGCACCATCAGAGTACATAAGTAAATAAAAAGCATCATTTCCCCAATAAAAAGAGTTAAGCCATAGTGGAGTCAAGAACTTGAGCCATACTTCAGTAGTAGCTCCTAGCAAGATGATATCTGATTCCTGATTAAATCTGATTATTTCCTCCCTGAGAACCTGGGGGGACACGGAAGAAAGAAGGAGAAACAACAGGGTCAGACATAAAGTCTGGCGAGTCTAGTTACTTTTAGCCAGTAGATAATTAAAAGCAACATGGTAGGCATATAAAGTGGATACGAGAGAAATCAATACATAAATGGTAGGCGTGATAAGGTAAGTAAGTTAAGGTATATGTGACTTACTAATGATAACTCTGCATTATTACTAGTATAACTGAAATGAAATAATCCCTTCCACTATAAGCTGGTAGGCTTAGGTCATACGTCCAAGTATACCCTAACCACTACCCTAATCGATCGGCTCCAAACCCTGTAGATATCCTGTGCTGGCCCCATAGTAGGAAGTATAACTTTCTAAAGTGACAACCCATGGTGTGCACAACTATATCTACTGGTGTCACGGTCGTCTTAGCCCTCTCTGCACAGCCCATGCACGCACATGTCCACGGTCAGTTTGCGCTGCCCACACCATCCGCCTCGTTTGGACCTCTTACAATCAATCAGTAAGCGTGCCCCTTCTCCGCCTATTACGGAGGTCTTTACTTGATACCACTTCGGGTTACTGACTGAAATGGGTCCTTCTCAATATGATACAAGCTCTCCCCCTTGTCTTGTATCCCCACTAGGTTTTTCTATTGATTATGTATACCCTTAGGTGTCTTTAATTACATAGCCCTATACTAGTTATGCTTACCCTAAAGGGTGTCTTTAATTACATAACTTTCTTATATCATCTACCGGTTATGTATACCACTTAGGTGTCTTTAATTACATAAACCCTGTTACACTATCTATTGGTTATGTATACCACTAGGTGTCTTTAATTACATAACCTTATTGGATTAAGTATGTGGGCCTATATATATATATATATAAATATATATATATATATATATATATATACACATTACCCATCCCCTTTAACTTACTTAACCCCCACTACCCATCCAATTTTACTTAACCCTAACTTAAGTCCATAGTCGTACTAATTTAGGTTAAGTAGTCCATTTTTTTACCATGTCCAATTATGGTTATAATGGCCTAGACCTCCCACATTAGGCCTACAACGTGTGGATGCTGGATATGCCGGTCGGGTCCAGGCAGTCTTATTCCATGGTTGGGCCTAACCTCGTGTCTTAGCCCGATTTGTATTTGCCTACTTAGACCTCACACATTAGGTTCAACATTAGTGGATGCTGGATATGCCGTTCGGGTCCGGGTTGACTTCCACCACTAATGTAACCTAACCTCGTGTCACAAGTACAATTTATGATTCCTAATTGTAAATTACTAAACATTCCAAATTAATCCAAATCTACCTATGTCATTATAGGTAACTATTTCTATGTTTTCCCCATTTGATTTACATGTCCCATTTCCTATTAAGCAATTCATAAATCATGCCAATTTTAATTCTCATTTTCCCTGTTTTCTCTCTAACGTTTTCGCACATATTTTGGCGGCATCTAGGCTACACTACACCAGAAAAGGCCTTTCCTAGCGTTGAAAAAATGCTACTAATTCTTGCAGTAGCATTTCGATTAACGCTGCGATACGACATGCAACTAAAAGTCTGAAAGTTTTAGTTGCGTTGTAGAAAACGCTACCAAAAATGTACATATTGCAGCGTTTCTGAAACCCTACAAAAAGTTTTTTTTAGTAGCGTCTTAAAAACGCAACCAAAGTAGTACTTACACCATTAATTTTTTATTTTCTGTAGCGTTTTAGTTATGCTACTATAATATTTTTTGTAAGTTGCATTTCTTTTGTAGCACTTTTAAAACGCTACTAAAACTTATTGATCAATGAATAACACATTTTAGTCGTAACTACTTACTATTAATGACTTGCATCGTTTCTAACAATCACTTATAGAATATTCATATTAAAACCAACAACCAATCACATAATTATCATTTTCAAACCAACGTCGATAATCACTATATTCAAATAATTCAAAGACACATCGCATAATCAAGGGTAATATCCATAATCATTTCAATAATAGTATTTCGAGAAGATAATCAAATTCATGTACCACAACTATTTACAAACAAGTCTACACAACTGTACAATCAAAATATTATAATACATAATAAATAAAGTCTTGTTCATAGCTAAATTACCGAATGTTCTTTGAAATGGTTGCTCTTCATTTCAGCAATGTTAATTACCTATACACAAGTATAACAGTCAACAATTAGAATTACATACAAGTCCTAATGATTTATATGTATATATGATCTCGAATTGGGGTGTGTGTGTGTTTGAATTTGATCCGGACGAAACCGACCGAAGCCGTAAAAACCCCCTGGTGCACCTAGCCCGCTCCGCGGATACCACAAGTGGCTAACCGTAGCGTATGCACATGGTAAAGCCTTAGCATGTCATTCAAGGTTTCAAACTCATATACCCGTAGATGATATGAACTCATATAAATTATGAATATATCAAGCTTGGGATTGTTTACATGGTTTTAAAAATCAACAATAAGAATTATAAACAAGCACTATGTTACTGATTACCTGCAAACGAGTTTAACATAATTCTGAAATATATCAAGCCTCGGAATTAATACCTGGGAATACATCAAGCTAACTACCTGCATACGAGTTTCACAATCGACAATATGAATTATAAACCAAAACTAAATGCTAAGTTACTGATTCAAAGACTAATCACTAAAGCACGCTTATCAATTAATGGATGCTAAAAAAACTGGTATGCACGAAACCTGGTATGTTACTTGCTCAAAGTTCGTATAATAATTTCTTTGGTACCCAAGGTTATAATTAGAACAAAGGATAACTCAAAGGGGATAGGTTTAATTATAACTATTAAAAAATAGGAACTACTATAAGTTTATAACTACACACACCCCTTCTTTGCGATGCATTCAGGACATGTATGCTTGTTTGCTAATAAACTGGTTTGAAAAGCTAATTTAAACAATACATACTAATAAATATATTTATATAAGTAGCTTCTTATAAATATAGGATCCTCCAGGTTTACAGAATATTTAATTTCTCAAAGCTTGAAAACTTGAATCAAACCACACATTAGATTTATATATGAATTATACACATCTCAACAGCAGCATTTTTAGATTGGACTTCTTATTTAAGCAAATCATAATGTATAAATTTTTGTAGATATGTTGTTACTAATTAATAAAAGTACTAGTATTATAATATGATTCTCTAAATTTCCAAAATAGTGTATCATATTTAACAAACCATAAATTCAGCATGAATTTCAATGCAATAATCTCTAGTATACATCAGTCAATACTATAAGAAGGCGGAGGTCCAAAAAGTATAAGATTATAATCGAGAGGGGAGCTACCTGTTGCTAGAAATGCTCCAGTTAATCACCAGTCAGAGCCTGAATATTGCCTCCCCACCACTTCAACAACCTCTCGACACCTGCTGCCTTCAGGCCGTCCATCAAATCCAGTATTGCAATATCTAAACTCACATACCACTCTAAACAAGTTTCTGAACAAGCATACTTGCCAAACAACCACCCCTCAACAATTTAATTAACAACCCAAACCACCATCATCTACCAACGTGACAGCAACAACAATTTGCAGACTTCAGCGTTAAATCATTCACGATCCATGTTCGCTACAACACATCAAAATGCCCTTATCTCTGCCTTTCAAACTGTCACAACTTCCTTCCTCGGGATCAGAAACCACCACTGCCTTCAACAGTTCATTACCTCAACTAGCAACGTTGCCAATCCATCCACCTGCTATGTACAACAAAATTGCCTCAAAACCATCATTCACCCTCTGCCATGTACCATCAACCAATTTACAGCATCTTCCAACTCCTCACTGAAATACAGACAGCCTCCTGATATAATCACTACATTGCCAACCATACCAGACCCAGCATCAAGCTTCATCAACCAACAACACACAAACAAACAAAATATGCCAAGCCATTACCGTCTACTATTAACCAATTCTTACTTCAACCTCATCAATTCAACCGCCACATCAAACCCAAACTGCAACTATCTCTATCTAACATCAGCAACAATTCCTCTCATATTCTTGGATCGCCAGAACCTCATCACAACGATAACTATCTACTCCAAAAAAACTACTATATCTTACACCCTCCATCATTATACAAAACAACAGCCTGCACCTCACTTCCATTAAAAGTCAAAAATCTCAGTTTTTTTCTAATAGGATTATAGGATTAGCTATCTAAATTAAGACAATAATTTTATTACTAAAATATGTTACATATTTAGGGAATCTTGGCATACTTCAAGATATACTACAATATTTCACAAAATCAACAAACATCGCAAATTTTGAGACTCGTTGAAACATATTTATCACTCATTCCATATCTTTTGAGATCGAATTTAAGTATTTGCATCTGAAACTAATATTAAAAATGAAAAATAAAGCATGCAAACCATTGTATTCTGAAGGTGCAGACACAATACCAAAATAAAGGCAGATTGCATGGTGTTTTTCTTAGTCAAAATGCTTCAAAGTTTTAGAAATAAACCTATATATGCATGGTTTTTTTTTTTTTAGAAAACACTTAGTCGCATGTGTCGATTTGAAAACACTTAGTTACATGTGTCTGCATTTGAAAAACACTTAGTCACCTGGTGTCTAGGGTTTACGAAATGCAAGTGAGACACATGACAAAATAAACAATGATAAAAACAAAACATTTTCATTTGAAATGTACAGAACTGATGAATGTAGTATCAGCAAATAAATAAATGACGGTAAATGATTTACCCTTGGTTATATGCGATTTTCAGGAAATGCTTATAAAAACAAAATAAGCATTTGTGTTATGTTGTGTTGAATGTAATATTATGCATAAATGAATAAATGATGAATGTAGTATCAGCAAATGAATAAATGATGGTAAATCATAATTTTAACTTAGCAAATACAGGAAGTGCTTATGAATGTAGTATTATGCATTTTTGTTGTGTTGCTTATTTTGTTTCCACTTCCTAAAGATTATGATTGGCAGGATAATTTTAACTGTGTTACAGTGTAAAATGATTGCCCAAAACAAACCCAATTCCCAGGTTGACTTTTTGTTGCAGTCTAGGTGCCATTTTAGTGATATCATGTGTTATACTTAGGACAAGTAATTCTTTATGCCAGACTACACAATCATTTTTACAGTGCAATCGCTTTACCGATGACACTGGCTAAGACATAAGTAATAATGTCCATGTGTTTTTTTCTAGGAAAACATTTATTCAGAGATTTCGGTGAGTAAACACGTGCAGATAAACTCAAACAACACTAGATGACCATGCCCAGCAAAAAGATTCAAGACAAAAGAAAGGGAGGCATGGTTGTCATACCAAGAACATCTTCACCTCACTGAGCACCTGTGACTCCAATACATGAAAACAAAGAAGCATCATCCAACTTCAGTTGCTCATACGCAAAGTATATGTCCTCTATTGTTGCAGCTTCATATAGTGCATTCAACTCTTTAATGCACGACATATCCTGAGTTTCAAAGGATATGGAAAAAGTAATAGCCTACTATAAGCTACCTACATATCGACACAAACATAGGCATTTTATATTTAAATCTTACCTTTCTGGGAGTATAATGTGACTGCAAATGTGTTAGCGATCTGGGTCTTGCTTTACTGAATAGAGCAAGCTAAATTATAGTAGATTGAGTTGATGTGCACATGGGTTACCAAAGGGCTGAAGAGGAGCTGCAAGTACTGCAAAAGATTAACAGTAACAATGTGAATCAAGCTGCATGGTGAGCTGCTTGGTTATCGAACAAAGCTGATGTAAAAATTATAGCTCAAGAGGTAGTTGTTGTTTCTTCATTTTTATACCTCATGTCAGGCAACTTCGGTATGGATTTAGTTTCCTAACCAAATATGAATAGAATACATATGAAAAGTGCCACTTTCTAACTGACCTTGGATTAATGTCCAGCAATTAAGGTTGTCAATGGACCCCCGAAAAATCCAATATTCGTCCGAATTCGTATCCAAAAATATGAAAAATATCCGTTATTCGAAAAGCGGATATGGATATCCGATATCCGAAAAGCTTTTCGGATATGGTTACAATGGTATCCGTATTTGAAAAATATTCGTCCGACTAATTGATGTAATATATATAACTCAAAATAGAAAAGTAAAGTTTATAATTATTTTGCAACAATTGGGTGTTACTATGATATAAATTTTTGTCAATTTTTAGTGAATGGAAGTTTTAATGTCAAATTTTCGAATAATTTTGGATATGCTTATGGATATTGGTATAAAGCAATGTTTCATCATCACATTTGTTTATTTTCTGGTTTTTTTATAAACGTTAGTATAAAAATTATTTTATGTTGATCCAAACTTTTTATTTATATTCTTAAATTTATTCATTACTGGCGAAGCGGATAAATATCAGATATTCGTCCGTATCCGAAAATTAAGCGGATACGGATATCTGATATCTGAAAATTAAACGGATATAGATATCTGATATCCAGAAATAATTTCGGATAAGGATATGGCACTATCCGTATCCGAAAGCATCCGTTGACAGCCCTACCAGCAATGAGTTATTAGTCATGGCTTACAACACATTAGCAAAAAATTCCTGGATGTCATGGTAAGTTTCTGTGCAACTTGATATACATAGAATGATATATAATTATGTCTTTGTTGATCTTAGTTTCAAAAGAATGTTGTATACACATATATGTGTGTATATACACACACATGTGTATAACTCATAGGTGTGAGTTGAATTGTTTTGATTACTTGAAAAAATGGCACACATACCCGTTAATATATCTGATGGTACTTTCAAGTCAATCACTACAAAAATAAGGAAGAAGACATGTCCTAAAGTAACAAAGCCCATTTCAGCCTACTAATATACCTGATGATGCATCATTAAGATTATCGTAAATCTTTTATAAGCAACACAAATGAATAAATGATGAATGTAGTATCAGCAAATTAAATAATGAATGTAGTATCAACAAGTGAGTAAATGTTTTGGGCAATCATAAATAAATAAACCTATATTTGCTGATGAATGTAGTATCAACAAATGAATAATGAAGGATAATGAATAAAAACAAAATAAGCAACACAATACAAAATTATCCTACCAATCATACATTTATGGCCACTGTTATTTGCGCTTATGTTTAAATAGCTAAATAAATTGCATAAAACACTCATTACCTTTTACTACATTGAAGAATGCAAACCAATTCATCATTAAGCTTAATTTCTACAACATGTATTATAACTAAAATGCCTCAAAATTAAGGGAATTCAATAAGAATACATATGCACATTTGTATAATATACTATAATAGAGGTAAATAGATGAATATCTATCACTCAAAGTTGACTGAAATTCTTTAGGAAAAAAAAACCCTGCTTTTATTTATTGAAACTCAACAAAGGTGCAGCCCAATTCCATATATAGAAGAGACGAACTTGGGCCAAATCACATTAATTGGTCATTGCAGTATATAAATACAGTTCACACATTTCCAGGAAAATTGTAGCTCATGGTAGAAAGCATGACATGTATACATATATATGAAAATTAAACCCAATCTCTGATTGTTATAAGACTAGTTATGTAAAATACGATTCCTAGCTGCAACATGAACCATTCATTAATCCGCCACATAAGATTAAACAAGTTTACATGTACCTAGTTGTTGTCCCTAGGCCTGTTTTAGTCTCATTATTTAACGCCGGAAACACATGGTTGTTCAAATTAGAACAAAAGATAGTAAGTCATTCTTCAAGGATAATAAACAAAAAGATATGATAAAATGGCCGTAAATTTCGAAATAAAATAAATTTTATTGTCATACCCTGCTAGTGTGTATGTTTAGAATATTTGCAAATAACGAATACTTAACAGAGCAATTACAGCCACTTCCATGAAAAACACAATACAAAACAAAGCAAAAGGGATTTTAATATTTTAGATTGCGAACAACGTCTGTAGTACAATTTAAAGATTTATTTGTATCAACCATCTAAAATAACAAACGTCTACATGCGTGAATTAAATGAAATGACCAGAGAATTGAACAATTTGTGTATGATTATTGACAACTTGATCTAAATGCACGGAAAATGTTGTGTATAACGTTCTGATATATGCTTACCAGCATGGACTGCAAGCAGCTTCATCCCAGTCCACAACAAATACCATCATGGCGTCAACAGTGATAACTTTGGATCAATGGAAGCAATTAACCTAAGGGATGAAACTCTGTTACTTACGTTCCATCCAATGTAAAATCTAGTACTTAACACAATACCTTCAATAAATAGCAAAAGCTCATCCAAAGGGCTTTAAACTGAAGATATACATGCACATAAACCATCTTTTGTATCCAACTAATTATAATAACAGTGAATTCTCTCAAATGGAATTAAAACTAACAGGTAGTCTATTTCATAAATTATATATAATTTTTGAATAATTTGCGTACGACGAATGTTCTGAAATTAAAACAAACAAACTACTACATATTCCTCATATATATTTACGCTTTTAAGCATGGCTTTAAAAAAACAAAAAAAACCTCATATATGTTTGAGTTTTCTTGTAATAGGATAAAAATGTCTGATGATATAAAGGGATATTACGAGTTCTCTAAAATCAAGTCAATATGACTAAGATTATTATTTTATTTTAGGAATTTGGAAATTTTCAAATGGATATACAACTAGCACACCAATACGTCAACTTTTCACCAGATTTGTAGTAGATCAAAGTAATAGTGTTATGTGTTATTTATGTATGAATAATTATGACTTAGAAATGATGAACAGATGAAAGAATCATATGACACATAAATACAGAATGAAAATTCAATACATCTTATTAAATCTATATTTATTTTAGAAAATCAATATCATAAAAACTTGTTTAATAATTTATCAATAGCACATCATAAATGGGACTCTGGAGTTTCACAAAACTTTCCAATAATACATGTTCCCAAGTATTTCCCAAATGTAGTTACTGTTCCATATTATAGCCTAGAGATTATTTGTTCTACACATAAAAAATATATATGTAACATTTATATAAATTTGTTAATGTTATATATATATATATATATACATATATATATATATACATATATATATATATATATATATATATATATACATATATATATATAAAAACTTTCCTTCTTACCATTGGGCCTAAATAAGCCCAACCTAATTACCATAAGAGCTGCATGCCCACTTGGTAAAACAAGCGGGTCTCAGCCCACTTGTTCTCACCTATCCAAGAAGGTGAGATATACTCACCTGATATGCAGGTGAGGTATTTGTTGTGCCTTTAAGGCGGAAAAACTGATAAAAGACCAAAATTTTGTTGTGCCCAAAGGTAGAACAATGACTTCAGGGTTGTGCTATACAGCATCCAAAATATAGTAATGAAACTTATGGGTGCAACATTAATTTTTACAGTATAATATTTATTTTTAGCCATGAACTCGTAATTTTATAAACTTCAAACAACTAATGAGTGGAAAGTAGTCTGGATAAATGTTAGGCTTTAAATTAGATATGTAGCTGTTAGACAACTATTAATCCATCATATCCATCATTAATTCAAAGAAACAAAAGTGTATATAATTGTTCGTGATGAAGATATAACAAATAGAACAATATAAGGAAATGATACCTAAAATTTCTGATTTTTGGTATGGATAGAATCTTCAGCGGCGATGAAATAAATTTCAATACCAGAAAAATTGTTGGGACATACGGTTATATGTCTCCCAAATATGCTATGGATGGAGCATTTTCAGTAAAATCGGACGTATTTAGCTTTGGGGTATTGGTTCTAGAAATCATAAGTGGACAAAAGAATAGTGGTGTTTATGCTGTACCGCCTCATATTAATCTAATTGTTCATGCATGGTGTTTATGGAAAGAAGGAAATGACATACAGTTAGCAGACAAGTCAATGAGCGACTCTTTTTCTAGTGATGAATTTTTAAGGTGTATAAAACTTGAGTTACTATGTGTACAAGACATAGTAGTCAAGGCGCTAAGGCGCAAGCATTGAGCCTGGGGCTTTATTGAGCCTTGGGCTTTTTTGTGTGCTTTTTATACGAGTTTGATCTACTATTTTACTAACTACAAATTAATTTGTAAACCATATTTTATAATTCACTCAATTATCTACATATTTTATTAATAAGATTTAAAATTTAAACCATATTTTATAATTTATTGAACAATTAATTTTTTTATTTTTTTATTTAACTATTTGTAAACAAGCCAACCCCAACTTGTTTGGGATATATGGCTTTGTTGTTGTAATTATTTATAAACAAAATTTTGAATTTAACAAAAAAAGCGCCTCAAACTGCAAAAAGGCGCAAGCCTTTAGCCTTGGACTTTTCTGCGCTTAGGCACGCCTAAGCGCGCTCCTTGATAACTATGGTACAAGAGCATCCTGAAGATGGGCCTTTAATGTCATCGATAGTACAAATGTTTGGTAGTGATATAAAGACAATAACACAACCAAAGCAACCCGGTTATGCAGCAAGGAGACATCCTGATTCAGTAGACTCATTGGGCAATCAAGATTCTTGTTCTAATGAATTGAGTATTGCAATGCTTGAACCAAGATAATCGAGTTAACAAGCTTATATGGAAACTTCATCTTCAGATGATACACATGCATGTGGCTTGTCTTGTGCTTAAGAATTTTTTTGATGAATACCTTTTTTGCTTCTTGAAGGCAGCAGCATTGTTGTTTCTGCTTTTTGTAGGACATTATTTTTACAAGCTTCAGTAAAACATTTGTCACGTGAATTAAGCAACAATATTGTATGTCCGCAAATTCTGGACGACAAGAATGTTATGAAAATTTTAGATAGTGTTTGTACTGGAAAAGAAAAGAACAATATAAAAAATGCTAAAGATATAACATACGGATTGCCATTTACTGAATCCATAACTTGAACCTACAACTGATTCTTCCAACGAACCTCCTTGTCGGTATGTTTAATCCTCTTTCTTATTTTGGATCTTAACCTATTGCAAGGAAAAATGTATAAATTTGCTTTAGAGAAGGCAAATCTAGCAACATTCTTAGGCAAATAAAGGTCCACTAAATCATCTTCTAAAATCACAAAATACAATCTGACATATTGACTTGAGCTCTCTAAGCCCATAATAAACAATATTACTAATCGTATTAACTATGAAATTTAGTCAGACCAAAAATGTCTTCAGCGCAAAACAACGAGTAACAAGGTAAACAAGTAAAACTGTAAGAGGATTAAAATTAAAAAAACAATACTCATAATATATCGATCAATTAAAGATTAATAAATCAGAATCATGTTATAAAACCTAAAATGTTCAGATTATTCAATTTCGGACAAATGTATCGAATCACAGGATAAATTCTAGATCTAGAGCTATAAACTTTTGATTTCGGATCAGGAGAATCGAATCTGAGTTATTCGGCGCTAGTGTGAAACCCTGTAGGGAGACAAGGCTATGGATCCAAGGTGTCTGCTTGCCTCCTTAAACCATAGAGAACAATACTCCTCCAGATCTAGAAGTTTACCTAAGGAATCAAAGGAATTTAGAACAGAGCTGTTGAGATTTTTGACAGGAAAGTCGGGATTGGGATCCAAAAAGTTTAGAGAGTTAAACCAAAATATGCGTGAAAGGCAATGAATTTCATTAACCAAAACAGTGCTACCTAAATTTTCAAGCCCCGCTAAGTAATTTTAGTAATAAAGGCGGCACATAAATTGAAACGCTGCTTTATTCTGTAAGTAATACTTGTTTTTGTTGTAGTGCTATAAAGTAGCGTAGCTATATTAATTAGAAGGGAATATGACGAGGGTGATAGTTTCAACATGTCGTAACAAAAACATGATCATAAACTGGCATAGTAACAAAGTGAATGGACATGTGGTTAACATCATAACTAAGTGGGCATAATTAATTACTTGTGGCAATTACTATGATGTTTAAGCAAGCATAATGAGATCTAGATCTAACATTAGGTGTCCAATTACCTAGATCTAGCACAGTCATGGCAACATGTTTAGATCAAAAGGTAAATTCACATGTCAAGTTTACAACATATATCAATGTATCACAGTATGACAAGTGAAACGTGGTTAGCATAAAAGCCTAGATCCAAGTAATGTCACAATTATCTAAATTAATAGACGTACTTCCATCATAACATGGTTACAAGTCAAGATCCACATAAACATCATATTCGCATCACCATAATTATATTAGATC
The DNA here is from genome assembly GCA_030737875.1 of Allium sativum. Classification (NCBI taxonomy): domain Eukaryota; kingdom Viridiplantae; phylum Streptophyta; class Magnoliopsida; order Asparagales; family Amaryllidaceae; genus Allium; species Allium sativum. The sequence continues at coordinate 159,021,552 of CM060923.1, forward strand.
TAGGAAATTAGATCTTGTCATGACATAGGATAAAGTTTCATATCAACAAAGAATCATACTTTACAACATATCCAATTCATTGTCTATAAAAGCATACTTTTATTTATCTAAACCTAAAAGTAATCTAGAAACTTACAGCGTTAGGTTTAGAGAATTGAGAGAGAATAGATCTGAATTATGAATTATGATTTTGATTAGCTAAACCGTTGTTGTAGAATTTGATCTTCTAATTTGACTTGATGGAGAAGAAAGGCTTGTTTTAATTTAGATTAGAGAAGCATGGAGGCACCATGGATGAACATAATGAGATTAGGGTTAGGTTTAAGTGTTTATTTATAGATGTATTAGGTGTATAAGGGGCTTTAGATTTGATTAGGAACCATCTGAACCACTCAAATTAGAAAAACACGTCATTAGAAAATTGGCTAGAATCAACTAGTCGACTTACCAATTTCAACTGGTCGACAGTTTTCACTTTTGTCCAAAAACGGTATACTGGTGATAAATCGGCGATCGACTTGTATCAGTCGAATGGTGAAAAATGGGTGGTCACTTGTTTTACAGCTTTAAACTTTAAATCTTCCGAGCTTCATAACTTCTTCATACGATATCCGTTTTACACAAACTCAGACTCTATCTCAAGCAGAATTCTGAGACAAACGCAATGGCGTAACCCGTTTCACTTAATTCTTCTTCTAAAAATTAAGTATTCTTTAATTTGTCTTTTTTATATTTAAAATTACGGGGTGTTACATTCCCCCCTCCTTAAAGGATTTCGTCCCCGAAATCTTCAAGTTAAGAAGAACGTATCCTACCATCCATCATCCATCTACTCATCCATCATCCACAAGCATCCATTGTCCTTAAAGTTTTCAAATGCTTATATGAATGTATGCAACCGTGTGTGTATATGTCCCAACGCTAATGCAAAAGATCAGGCGGTCTACTGATTCAGTTGACCTCCTTAATGTGATATACGTTAGTGCCATGAATCCAATATGTATGCAAATAAACCTATTGTATCATATAAGTTCTATATGTGTGCGCACCTATTCGTCCAAATGCGACATCCATATGCCAGTTCATCCATTTTTATCCATAAAAGAAAAGAAAATGCACACACATTTATATGCAATATGAGCGTGATTGAGTCGATCTTCATGTCTAATGTATGTGTATGCGTCCACAGGCAACCACTAGCAAACACTTGCATCTACTTGCATCCATCAAACATAACATGTTTCAAACACACGTTTACATCCATAGGATTCCTATCTAAAGGTAGAAAATACCACGGATAAGACATACTCTATTGACAGAAACAAGTACTGATAAGATTTAGGAAAAAGGAGTTAAGAACATACCCTCGAAAAGAAAAGGGTACGAAGCACGAATCTTATCTTCAGTTTCCCAAGTCGCATCTTCTGGGTTATCTCCCTATTGAACCTTTAGCTACTTTATTTCCTTATTGCGCATCTTCTTAATCTCTGACCCAAGAATACGGGTGGGGACCCGTCTGACTATCGCCTCCCTTGCATTTCAACTTCTTCCAACATGCTCGGCTCAACAACTTCTGCGGTGTCATGTAGGCACTTCCATAGATATGAGACATGGAAAACATCATGAACACCGGATAAATTTCCTAGGAGCTTTACTCAACAGGCCATTTGGCCAATCCTTTCGGTTATGGGAAATGGTCCCACAAACCTAGGTGCCAACTTCCCTATTGATCCAAAGCGAACCACATTCCTCAAAGGTGATACTTTGATAAAAACTAGGTCTCCTACTTCGAATTCGATGTCAGTCATTCTCTTGTCTGCATAGGACTTTTGCATATCTTGAGCTGTCTTCATCCGTCGTCGAATAAGTCAATCTTTACGGACATTTCCCTAACCATATCTGGTCCAAGCAATAGTCTTTCTATAGATTCCACCAACAAGTTGGCGATCTATTGGACCGTCCGTATAATGCTTCGAAGGGTGTCATACCGATACTAGCCTGATAGCTGTTATTATAGGCAAGCTCTAATAAAGGAAGATGCTCTTCCCAAGTCCCTCCCTTCGAAGTCGAGGATACATAGCCTTAAAAGATCTTCTAGAATTCTATTCACCCTCTCTGTCTGCCCATCGGTTTGAGGATGATAAGCGGTGTTCAAACACAACTGTGTACCCAATGCTTCTTGCAAGCTCCTCCAAAGTTCGCTGGTAAAGATGGGGTCACGATCGCTCACGATGCTGGAAGGAACTCCATGGAGATGAAATATCTCACAAACATAAATTGCTGCCAACCATGGTGTCGTCCTTTTACTTTTAACTGGAATAAAGTGAGCACTCTTGGTGAGTCTGTCCACTATCACCCAAATACTGGTATTACCTTTCTTCGATCTAGGCAAACCATCTATGAAATCCATAGAGATGCTCTCCCATTTCCACTAAGGAACCTCCAATGAATGAAGTAATCCACTGGGCTTCTTTTGCTCAGCTTTGACTTGCTGTCAAACCAAATATTGAGAAACAAATTCGGCTACGTCCTGCTTCTTCCCAGCCCAAAAGAATTCCCTCTTCATGTCTCTGTACATCTTGTCACCGCCTGGATGTATGGTTATCTTAGAATAGTGGGCTTCTTCTAGGACTGCCTTTATCAAGCTTCCAGTTTGAGGAACACAAATCCTTCCATCTCGTCGCAACCACCCCTTTACATCTATAGCATACCTACTGAGGTGACTAGAAGTTGCCCCTCTTCTGAGCTTATCCATGATGTCTAGAATCTGTGTGTCACCTTGTTGCGAAGCTCCTATTTGCTCAACAAGAGTCGGTCGTATCTCCAAGGATGAAAATAAATCAGGCAAAATTTCGATGGAGGGTCTAAAATCAAAAGCTGATATGAACTCTAAGTTCTTTCTTTCCACAAACAGAGGACTCAGGGCTACCCTCTGTCTACTTAGTGCATCTTCCACCACATTACCATTGCCAGGGGTATAAGCATTCTCAAAATCATATGAGGCTAAGAACTCCATCCATTGTTGTTACCTTAGGTTTAGATCCTTCTGGGAGAATAGATACTTAAGAGATTTATGATCGGTGTATAACTCGAACTTCTCTCCAAGTAAGTAATGACGCCACGTCTTTAATGTGAATACTATGGCCGCTAGCTCTAGATCATGCGTGGGGTAGTTCTACTCATGAACTCTCAACTGTCTACCCCCATAACATATTACTTTTCCTTCTTGCATCAGAACCGCACAAAGCCTTGTACCGCACGCGTCAGTGTAAACAGTAAACACTTTACTCCCATTGGGGAAGGTCAAGACCGGGGCTGTTGTCAGAGCCCTTTTTAGTCGTTGGAAAGCAACGTCGCAGTCTATATCCCATGAAAATGTCAAATTCTTCTTTGTCAGCCTGGTGAGAGGGGTTGATATCTTTGTGAAGTCTTTAATGAACTTCCTGTAATAACTTGCCAACCCAAGAAAGCTTCTCACCTCAGTTGCATTTTTAGGAATCTGCCAATCTTGTACTGCAACCACCTTCGCGGGATCTACGACTATCCCTTCTTTGTAGATTACATGTCCCAAGAATCTCACCTCTTTTCTCTAGAAATGGCATTTGGATAACTTTTCTTTTAGCTGATGGTCATGGAGAGTTTTCAGAACTTCTCCCAAATGATGGGCATGCTCTTCTTTACTCTTAGAGAAGACCAAAATATCATCAACAAAGACTACGACGAATTTGTTTAGGAACTCCCGAAACACCCTACTCATCAAGTCAACAAAATAGGCGGTTGCGTTTGTCAACCCAAAAGGCATAACTAGCCATTCAAAGAAACCGTCTAGAGTTCTGAAAGTAGTCATATGTATGCTGTCCTCATCCACCCTCAGCTGATGGAACCTCGTAGCCAAGTCCAACTGAGAAAATACCGAGGCACCAACAAGATGGTCAAATAAATCATCAATCCTCGGAAGCTAGTGCCTATTCTTCCTGGTGAGCTTATTTAACTCTCTACATTCAACACACAAATGAAGCGAACCATCTGCTTTAGTTGCAAATACTACTGGAGCACTCCACTAAGATATGCTATGTCTGATAAACCCTTTTTCAAGTAGCTCCCCTACTTGCTTACTCAGCTCCCTCCTTTCTCTTGGAGCCATTTGTCGCACTGGTAATGCAACTATCTTCGCATTGTCGACTAGATATATGCGGAAGTCGATCTCACATCTTGGAGGTAAACCCCGTACCTCATCAAAAACGTCGGGATAATCTCGAACCACTGGAACAGTTTGCAAATCATCCATGGATGCATCTAGAGACTCTAGGAAGCTAAGCATAACAGACCCTTGAGGGTTGCAAAAAACTCCGAGGGTCTTTCCATAACGAGTCAGGAGTCTAACAGCCCTCTTTTCATAATCCAGAATGGCCCCATACGTGGTAAGCCAATCCGTTCCTAGAATCAACCCATAGTCCATAAACCCGAGCACATACGCGTCGCATTCAAATTCGATGCCCAACACAAATATTTTCAAACCCCGACAAATCATCAATAAATGAGTCGAACCACCATTGGGGTTTGAAACAACTACGGGATCTACCACCATATTAGTAATTAAATGCAGAGATTCAACCACAGAACTAGATATAAATGAGTGTGAAGCACCAGAATCAAAAAGTGTTCTAACTGGAAAGTTTGAAAGAGAAACTAAACTTTCTATGGAAAATTTTCTACCTCTTTCAGGATCACCGATCGCTAAAGCATGCACCTGCCCTCCAGAAGTCCCTGCTCTTTGCCCTTGTCCCTGCATTCCCTGTTTCTTCAGGCACTCCTTAGAGAAGTGTCCGAACTCTCCGCAATTAAAGCAACTGGCCTTCCTTCTCTTGCAATCTTTGATCAGGTGGCCCTCCTTTCCACAATTGTGACATTTTCTCTTATCCTTGCCCTTAACATCTTTTCCCCCTTTCTTCTGTTGTTGCTATTGCTGTTACTGCCCCTTCTTGGGCCATACCTTCTTATTCTGCGATGTCCCCTCATCTTTCACTTCCTTCTTTTCTCCCTTATCCTCCTCATGCATTAGGGCTATATCAACAAGCTTTTCAAATGTGGCCCCCATTGGAATATGGGATATTGCTAGCCCATGCAGAGGCTCATTCAGCCCTTTAGCAAACCGCAAAGCCATTTTGTGCGGTGTATCCACCAACTCTAAACCGAACCTTGCCAGCTGGTTGAACTTGTTCACATATTCCTTCACCGTCAAATTTCCTTGTTTGAGAGCTAAGAATCTCTCCATCTGTTTGCTCTGCTCCGCTTGGGAAAGAAATTTTATTTCGAACCTCTGTCTAAAGTCTTCCCAAGTCTCTACCGGATGTCCAGCTTGTGTGACTTCCCACCAAAATGAGGCTTCGTCCTTTAACAGCCAAGAAGCTAATTGGATTTTTCTTCAGTCCTCCACTTCAAAGATTATGAATAAGTCCTCAGTCTCCTTGAGCCAGTTCCGAGATTCTACGAATGTCTCATTCCCATGGAATGGCTTCACTCCCATAGCACAGAAGTCCTTGCAGATCTTGGCGAAGTTTTCTGCTCTTGGAGGGGGGGAGGAGGAATGACTGGTGCAGCTGGGGGAGAAACGTCTCTTTAGACTTCGGCTAGCACCGTGGCTTCTAAATACCTACGGAACCATCCAAATATAGTGATGCCCTCTTGGATATTAGGGATGTTTTGTTCCTCAGACATGCTGAAAAAAGGAAAAGCAGGAAATTTAGATAGAGGACGGAAGGATACTACATATGGCTCTTTGGGGAATGTTTTTCAAAACAGACTTTTCTTTTTGAAAATGCTTTCTTTAAAACCTTTTTGAAAAAAATTCAAAAACTTATATCCAATCCTGTAACCTTCAGCTCTGATACCAAGTGAGACACCCCGCGTCCATTAATGTCACTCACTAAGGGAATGCATTAAGTTTCGTGAAGCGCTATAGGTAACAGACACAAAATAATTACAAGACAGTGATAAATAAGGCAGCAATGGAAAATTTAAACTTTTATTTCAAACATAAGCCATAACTCCGTGGTCCACAATTTCATAAGTCACCAAAACCATTGCAATAAAAAAACTTTTCTCTTGCATCATCAGAGTACATAAAGATAAATTGCATCATTTCCCCGATAAAAAGAGTTAAGCCCACTACTATAAAAGTGGGCATATTCGACACTAAATTATGAGTGTTGCATGAAAAGTGTGGCGAAAGCTATGCTTTCTTATATCTTCTGCAACAACATTCATATGTTGTTGCATTAGATATGAATGCAGTGTTGCGGTTCGAATTCTTGTGTTGTGACGTGCAACACCAGTTCAAAGTGTTGCTTTACATAAATACATGTCAGGTCAGCGATCTGCGTTATCAGTTTAAACAAATAATTAATAGTAGATGTTTGATTAATCCAACAGTTCAAACGTATCCCTGCTTCAGTTTGGTGAAAATTTGTCGCAATCTTTTCCCAATTCATGAAATACTTCCCCCTAAAACAAATTTCTCCCGTACTCCTCCTTTTGTCTGTTTCTCTCTCCACGAATACCTCTGATTGCTACACTATCGCCGTTACGAACTATAAACCTCTGATTGCTCCTATTTTACAAACTTTACACCTCCGATTTGGATCATTTAGGACAATTACAGGTAGTTAGGGCTTCATCATTTCGGTTTTATTTAGATGATTTCATCTCAAACTTATTTTGGTCTACGTTCAAAGTCTCTGGGTGATTTGGTTATACCGATTGCCTTAATTTAGGGTTTTTTATACTTAAAGTGTTGTATTTATATGTTTGCATGTGTTGAAATTATGCAAATTCTGTATTTTTATGTTTGCGAAACCATTGATATATTGGTAAATAATGCTTATTTCAACAGGTGGAAACAAAATTTAGAGGACAAAAGAAATCCAATTTAAATGTTTAAATGTCTATTTCTATTTGTAGTTAAATAATGCCTATTTCTCTTCCTACATCGTATGACTACGAAGATACCCTGGGCATGGGTGATCAAGGATTGTCAAACCCATCATCACCAGAAACTCCTATTGATTTTTATATAGAGATGAAAAAAAGGAACTACGATGATTTGCTTGAGTATGAACTAGAGCAAGAAGAACTCCGAAGACAACGGCTAGAAGAAGAACGACGTGAAGAAAGGGCGATGCAACGGCATAGTCGTGCTGCCTTGCGTCGTCAGCATCAAAACAACCAAGTGGTTAACGAATAGCAAGCTGACTTACCAATCATAATGTGTGATTGTGGGTATGCCACTGTATAAGATGTTATTTCGATTGGATTCAACATTGGTTGTCGTTATTTTAGATGTCATGTTTATCCCACAAGGTGTACCTTTTGGCAGTGGATTGTCCAACAGTTTCCAAGTCGAGCCGCTGAGTATGCAAATGAATTACAACATCAACTTACAACGCTGCAAAATCGAGTTATCGGTTTTCGAACTGACGTTAGTAGACTTAACGACCAGCATCAAAGGCTAAACATTAGAAGACAAAATTAAATTATTGCATCGTTCTTTGTATTAGGTACAACTGCATCGTCTTTGTGTCACTTGTATAGTCTTTGTATCTGTATTGTTTTGTTTTGGTGCAGTCATGTAATGTTATGAATTTGTGTTCAGTATCCTTAGTTGCTTGTTTTATGTATTATCCTGATAACTTGGGCTTATGGACTTTATTACAATGTGCTTATGGACTTTATTAAAGATGCTCTCCATTACACTGAAATAGGAGGAGTCTATATCATCAGCAAAGGAACGAAGGGTGGCTGGTAGCTAATATTGAGTGACAAGGACGTAAACGAGTACGTACAGGGCTGTATTAATAAGCAAGAAGAAGTGGTTTTTTACATCGACGACACCATTGACAAAGACAGTGAGTCGATGACTCAACTGCAGCCATATTTAATCATACGGCCAAGGAAAAACATAATTCAAGGTATATATGTATATGTAATATAGATCCATTCTTATATACATATCTCTGTTTGTGTAAAGAACTACGAAGGAGGCCATCGTTTCGTTTTTTATTTTTTGTTCCAGGTTCGGCTAAGAAGCCGATTGCAAAGCGCAAGTATACTACTGCACATAGATTTCAGCAGCAACACAAAATGATGAAAAACAACCCAACTCAAGTTGGTCAGAAGAAACTATCGCCGGAGCCTGATATGAATAAGGATGAAGAAGATATTACTGTGACGGACAGAGGAACCAGGAGGAAATTAAATGTAGAAAATGAAACAGATAATGATGATGATACCCGAGAGAATGAAGCTGATGTTCAGGTATTTTTTATTTTTCATTTCAGTTTTATTAATCCGGATAAAATCTTTTATTTCAAACTACTTTTTATTAAAATTCTGCATGTAAAAGCAAGAACTGGATTTTAGTTGTTTTCTATTACTGTGTCAATGTCCTATTCCGACCATGACGGCTGCAGTTAATTCAAGTAACTATTTGTTCTTTGTGCATATATTCTGTCAAAATAGCAAGAATTGTTTATACGTCAACTCTATTTGGTTAACTAGCTTAAATTTATCATCTATGGTGAGTAATAATGCTAATCTGCTTGCAGTTCTCACAACCATCAGTTTTGACGAAGTATGAACAAGAGTGAATCGCGCGAATGCAAGAAAACGATGCAGTTAGTAGATCACTTGGGGTGGCTTCATTGGTTAGTTGTATGCAAGAGGCTGCCGCATGAAATAAGAAAGATAAAGGTAAAGATGTTGCTGGACATGATGAATACATCCCAGAAAATGCTGGTGAAGACGTCACTGATGATTCATCGGATTCGGAGGTATAAAGAAGTTATTTGTTTATTACTTATTGTCTTTGCCTTTATGAACGTAAAAAATCTTGACCTTCAGCTTAATTGTAGAGAATCAAAATTGTTAAGTCAAAGGATCCTTTACATGGACCAAGAACTCGTTCGGAACCAATGCAGCTATTGAAATTGAGAAGGAAGCGATGACCTGCACCCCCCCCCTCCAAAGAAATCTGGCTCCAACAGGGAGTTGATCAAGACACACACTCCCACTCCAAAAGAAAATGAGTAACCTGGAGAAATTCGCAGAAGCATTAACGAAATTGACGAAACCTACACCGTCTTTTTCAGGAGTTTTAAAACCTACAACGTCTCGTCCATCCGTTTTAAAACCTACATGTAGCAAATTGTTTAAACAATCAACCACTTCATGTGAAGCTGCTGGTTCAGTTGCTGCTTATTTAGCGATGCGAAAACGTCAAAAGCAGAATGTTGAAGCGCCTGAAACAATGGGAAATCTTATAGATCAATTAGAGCAGGAATGGATTGCACAGGAAGAAGAAGCAGGTACAGGTACAATACAATGTTCCTTTATCTGTGCATTGCACTGTTGACTGTGTCTTTTTTCTATTCATTTTTTTGAACCTGGTAGATAAAGTACAAGGTCCAAAAAAACCTAGAGGGAAGTCAAAAATGACCAAGGTGCATGCTAGATCCCTTGATGATAAAGTAGTCATTGAGTTGAATGAGGATGGTCAGCCAGTATCTGATAATATTATAGAGTTAAGCAATTTTCTTGGTACACTGGCAAAGGATAATGTGTCTCTAACTTACATCAATTGGCATGTTGTTCCAGATCAATTAAAGCGATAAATGTTGGAATATGCTCTGGTACAATCTACTTTCTTTAACCATATCAACTGACTTCCTAAATGTTTGGTTTTAATTAATTAGTTTGTTTCCTGAATTTTGTGATTGATATATTGTAGGCTAGGTAAGTCATTCCGGAAGAAGGACACAAGTGGGTCTTGAACACGCGTAACGACACTTGGAGGCAGTACAAGTCTCGCATCAAAGCAAGGTATTGTAAAAAATATTCAACTGATGAGGAAAGGCTTGCAAATAGGCCCAGTACAATTCCATTGGAGGATTTTAAAATGCTCTTGGAATGCTGGAGGGATGAAGAAGTTCAAGTACGGCTTTAATGATATTCACATTTGTATAATGTTTAGCAGTTCACATTATCTTGTTTAGTGCTAATCTTTTCTTTAGTAGTTCGCATTATCCTTGTTTAGTGGGTTTTTTTTTTTTTTGGATTTCCAGGCCCTAGCTGATACTAATTCCGCGCATCATAATTCATTAAATGAGACACATACCATGGGTCCTAAAACTCATGCAGTAGCCAAAGAAAAGATAGTATGTGTTTTTTTGAACTAAAGTTTTTTTTTATGATTGAGTTGAATTGACCACATGATAATTCTATTTTGTTATATCATTGAATTATATTTTATATATCATTGTCACAATGTTCAGAGGCAGCAGCTAGATCTGTAAATTCTTAATATTGAATGTTAAAAATTGTGTTTAATTTTTGGTAATCCTAATACTTGACAAAGAAAGAAGGACTCAGAAGACGCCTCCCCATTCGCTGCCTTGGTTTATTTGGAAACATATAAACGAGAACTGAGTAGAAGTTACAAGATTAATACGGATGAACTAAAGGCCAAATACGTGAGTACTATAATTAGATACTGAAATAGCAGTACTTGTGTCAGTATAATTGGCACATTGTACGTTTGTTGGAGCTACTTATTAAATCGAACACATAGTTAGTTTGAAAGAAAACAAGTTCTGTTAATAAATTCATTCCTTCCAGCTGCCTATTTATATATATGCTTGTCTGGTTTTCATTTTGTAGGCGAAGGCTCAAGCAATGGTGGATGCAAGAAATATTGCCAAGGCAGATGCACTTATTTCTGATAGGAAGAGCCACACACGGAACTAGCTTGTAGGAAGGCGAGGTAAAATGGTCGAAAAGTCTCCAACAACTCCTGGTTCTTCGGACAATTATGTGCAAGAGCTGGCCCAAAAAATAAGGCAAGTGCTTGAGGCAGATTTGGAAGAAAAGGTGAACAGAAAAGTGAAAGAGAACGTGTCATGGGTGTTAAAAAAGCTAAGTGAAGCCAATCCAGATCTTAATTTAGACGTCGGAGACTTTTGTGCCACCACAACAAGTGATGAAGATGACCTTGTTACCCCTGTAACCCCGGCAACTGACTGAAGTATTTGGATGGTATGTGTTAGCACTTGTGATATGTTCTATTCTTTTAAATTATGTCACTTGTTGTATGTGTTCATGATGGCACTTGTGGTATGTTTGGATGATGGCACTTTTGGTATGTGTTGGTGATGACACTTGTGAGTTGGTATATATAGTTGGTTGGTCTGACTGTGGTTATGAATGTTTTGGGAGGATTTATTGTATGAATATTTTGGTATACATGTATGAATGTGGTGCAATGTTTTGGATTGAATATATGCACTGCAGATTGTAATTACAGGGTTGTATTACAACTGCATTTGATTTTTTTTCTCTGGTGTTGCATTTGATTTTTTCTACCATTCCAGTTGATGTTTTCTGGTGTTGCAGTACAATATTGTGGTTTCGTATTATATGGCACTGTGGTGTTGCATTAGATTGATGTGGTGCTCTATTAAGTGTACTATTATTAATTTCACAATGGTACGACACGTGGGGCCCACACCTTACGTGGTGCCACGTGAATAGCTGACATGGCATGTGACACATATGCAGCTGACGTGGAGAGATGACGTGACATGTGACACGTTGGCAACTGACGTGGAAAGTCCATATGCCCCCCACTACCAAGACCTGGAAGCTCGGCTCTGGCTTCTACTTAAGGCAACGTTGTATGTTGTTGCATTAAATGCATATACTGTTACAATAGGGTTATAATGCAACACTTCCTGTCTGTGGCCGTAGATGTGCAAAAGCGTTGCCTTAGAAGGCTAATGCAATGGCCGCGGATGCCACGTCCCCTTGGTGTTACCTATTTGAAAAAATGGCATACGGCAACACTTTTCTGATCTACGGCCACAGTAAGATAGTGTCAAATATGCCCAATTTGTAGTAGTGGCCATAGTAGAGTCAAGAACTTGAGCTATACTTCAGAAGTAGCTCCTAGCAAGATGATATCTAATTCCTAATTAAGTCTGATTATTTCCTCCCTGAGAACCTGGGGGGAAACGGAAGAAAAAAGGAGAAACTACAGGGTCAGACATAAAGTCTGACGAGTCTAGTTACTTTTAGCTAGTAGATAATTAAAAGCAACATGATAGGCATATAAAGTGGATATGAGAGAAATCACTACATAAATGGCAGGTGTGACAAGGTAAGCAAGTTAAGGTATATGTGCCTTAATAATGATAACTCTGCATTATTACTAGTATAACTGAAATGAAATGATCCCTTTCACTATAAGCTGGCAGGCTTTGGTTATACGTCCATGTATACCCTAACCGCTACCCTCACTACTACGAAACAGGTCAGTTGCTTCGGTTATTTACCCCCTGTTGCTTCTGTTCTGGAACCAAAGCAATTGTAGACGACGCAATAGACCAAAACTTGTTGCTTCAGACATACAACCAAAGCAAATATTAATTTTTTGCTTCGGTTGTTTACCCCATATTGCTTCAGTTTAATAAAGGAAGCAAATGCAGAAGACGCAACAGGTCTACACCTGTTGCTTCCGTTCCACAAAGGAAGCAAATGGCCAATATTTTGCTTCAATTGCTCCAAACAACCAAAGTAAAAAAGCGGCTGAAGCAGAAAAAAATATTACCACTTCAGGCTTTAATTAAAACCTGAAACAACATCAAATTGATTTTCAAGTCAGAATAAGAAACATAGCACTAACATTAAACCTAAGTACAACATCAATATAAAACATCGAAATAAAACTAAATATCAATACTATAACTACATACGATATTGAATTCTAACTAAATGTCAATGTTACGCAACAAAATAAAACTAAATAGTATAACAAAGTGAAATAAGAACTGCAATATCAAATCAACCAATACACAACACGCAGCATTGTTATTTGCTGAAAATAGAAAACTAAATTCAAGATATAAAACCAAATGCATCAACAACCGGCTTACTCAAGCTTGGTGTATGTTCCAAAACCAAATGCGCCTGCAGCATAAAACAAATAAAAAAGAACGAATTATTATTTTATTACATATTTACTCTTGTAAATATGAAACAAAATATTTAGTGGCAACAATTCACAATGCAGCTTCTTTTTTGTAGGCAACAAGACAGACAAATAATGTTTGTTACATGGGTGAAACTAATAAAATAAAATAAAAATCTATTTGGCAGTATGTACATACAACGTTCGTTCCATGGATGTGAATATCATTGCAAAATATGCATCAAACAACAGTGTTGTCTATTAAATTGTATGTACAAGAGATATCAAACTTTGAACAGCTGTGCATTTTACTAAATCGTATGACAAAAACAGTATGAAATTGTGCACCATGTTTTCTTTATTTTCCGCATTTTCCGTTTCTTCTGCATTTCCTTTTTCTTCATGTGACTTCTCCTCCATATACACTATATGAGATGAAATAATATGATATGAATCAATGGCAAGAAAAATTAGCACGGATGAAATTCAAATTGACCACAACTACTGTCAGGTTGGACAAGTACGATTTTTATGTAAAAATGATAATTTTGATGCTATGATATAGCAAAAAAAAGAGTATCTAAGATAACAATTTAAGGTTATTATTTCTAATTAAGTTTGATACCTTCATCGTAGATGATACCTTTTGTAAGTTTTGCATCTTTTACAAATCCGCTGCTATGATCAGCTTTTAACTTTTGGGCTTTCTTCTACGCTTCACTGATATTAGCGCCATTCTTCTTCGGATTTGAATTTTTCTTTGCACATGTCATGTTCAAGTTTATAATAGAAAGCGCACTCGAATTCAAAGACTTGGGTTTCAGATTACTAGCTTTAGCTAATGCAGGCTTTTCTGCCTTGCAAGAAAGGTGCACATTAAAATATACATCCTAATTTTGTTGGATGCTATAACCTGCATGCACTTATCAATAATGCAAAATTAATAAAATGGATATGCTGCTTATGACATAAAATAGATGAAAATAAAATTCTGAAATTAATAAAATGAATTTGATCAAGCTGTGATGCTTTAGAACATAAATTTTCACTCTTGCCTAAAATGATCAAAACTGCTTGGAAACACTGAGTTAATCTGGACGATAATACGACAAGAACAGAACTGATATATAATGTGATTCCAAAACTGCACCCAACAGATTTAGTATCATGCTATTCAGTTTTACTTGTAGTGAGATCAAACTAGTAAAAAGGATTTCATTCATTCCCATAATGCTTGATTCCACTATAATCAATCAAAATCTAATTCCAAAATTGAGCAACATGTACTTCATATTGCCATTAATTCAGAATGCCCACAAAGAGATAGATGGTCAAGACTGTATTACTACCAGACCACATAATAACTGCAAATCTTAAAAGACCAAATTTTGATTTCTTACCATCTATAAGTCGAATCAGCATAACTTATCTGCTTGTTTCTGAGAATCAGTTTTGCTTGATTCGCTGAAAATCGGAAAAAGCCAGATTCCGTTTACTGAGGATAGAAATCACAGGACGGAGCATTATCTTCTCGATCATAACCAAAGCAGCTTCATTTACTTCCAGTAGTTATTTGACTCGTCGTCATGCATATATCAAATCAGCATAAAAAATCTATTAGTTTAGCCGATCAGATAAACAATCCTCTGAACGTCATATTGATAGATCTGATCCATTATAGGCAAAAATCAAAGTTCTCGATCGAAATGGATAAGATTACGAGCCACGAGGTCAGCAGATCCAATATATTTTAAAGGATCGATTGTGCTTGATCCCAAATTTGAACTGTTGATCCGTCGGGTTGTAGATCTAATTTTCGGAGGGATTGAGTCAGAGAGGAGTCTTGAATTATGACGATTCGGGATCGTAGTGATTCAGAAAAAGAGAGTCGAAGATCCAAGTTAGGATTTTCGGATCTTCGGTTGAAACACAAAAGTAGCTTTGATGTGAAGCTTGAAACTAATTTGATTTCATTCACGTTGGAGATCGTCGTTCGTCAAAGAGTAATGAAGAAGAGAAGAATATTGCATTTTTGACGGCTGCAGTAGTGCGGTAATTAGGGTTATAAGGATAAGAGCATCTCCAACAGTGGAGGAAATTCATGTTAAGGGGTGTAATTTCGCTTATTTTTGCACCCAACAGTTGTTACGGGATGTAATATGAAGGGAAATGTTACGGGCTCAATTCAGAGTCCTGAATGGGGCGCGCGAGCCGATTTTATCGGCTCGTGATGTCGCGAGCCGATTTTATCGGCTCGCGACTTCAGGAGCCGATAAAATCGGCTCGTGGCTATTTTTTTTTCCAACTATTTTTACCATATGTTACCATATACAAAACCAAACCCATTATTTTTTTTATAAAATAAACTCCGAAACGTAATAATAATAGATGATTACTAAGAGAAAAACCATTTTTTTTTTTACGTTTTACCCTAGTTTGTCATATACAAAAACATAACCGATATTTATTTCGTACCATAAACTTAGAAACATAATAATATATGATTAATAACTCTTACGAATATAAGAGAACGAGTTGGTACAATAGAAAATGACAACATCTTTACTGCATACATGATTGATAAGTTCGGACAAACATAAAATAAAACACAAATTCAGATAATGGTCGTCCACTAACCCGAAGGAGTTATAAAGGAGTTTAAAACTAGGGTCGTCCACTAACCCGTGATATTTACACGTATATAAAAAGGAGTTCAAAAGGAGTTTAAAAGGAGGGTCGTCCACTTATCCTCATAATGTAAACATTTAAGCACCCGAAGGAGTTAAAAAGGAGTTATAAAGGAGTTTAAAACTAGGGTCGTCCACTAACCCGTGTTATTTAAACGTATATACAAAGGAGTTAAAAAGGATTTTATAAGGAGGGTCGTCCACTTACCCTCATTATTTAAACATGTAAACATTTAAGTACCAGGTTTGGCGCTTGGCAAAGTACCAAAACTTGGCAAGGTAACGGTTTGCAATAAAACAAGCATACATTACACAGAACATATGAAAGGAGCAAACATTACACAGAACATAGGACACGCGCAAACAGTACACAGAACATATGAAATGGCACATATCGCAGAACACATAGAAAAATAAATACAGTCCAAAACATTGAGACATACACATACATACATCGAGCCATACATATATACACCGCGACATACAGAAATATAAATCATGATAAATCTGCGGCATCATCATCATCACCATCCAAAGACATGTCGTCTCCGCTATCAGACGGGTCATAATACGGAATATCGTCATCACTACCTCCAACCACGTCATCCCCTCCATCAACGTCATCCCCTCCAACAACGTCGCCCCCTCCAGCAACGTCGCCCCCTCCAACTCCTCCTCCTACTCCTGGACCTCCTACTCCCGAACCACCTGCTCCTGAGCCACCAGTACACGACCCTACAATGGTACCTGATGCTGCTGTCCCCCCACCCTCTGCTGCAGCTAATCTGGCCTGTAAGTCATATATCTGCTCCTGCAATCCCTGCACAATCGCGTGGTGCTCCTGATACATGGACTGAGTCCGTAGCAGTGCCATATGCTGAATAGCCGCGATATGTATCCTATGCTGGTCCAACCTGGGTGCATACTGCATATATAGAACATATAAAATCAGTTTCTACAGCATAACATACAACGTAAATTCACAAGTACAAATGTTACCTCATGTGACGGATATAATCCAGTAGTAGGGACACCATACACCATGTCTGCAGGTGGGTAAACAATAGGCAGGGCTATCTGTGCCCCGCTAAGATCATATGTCTGAAATGTATCGGCGAGAGCAAAATCCTGCGGAGGGTCGGATATCTGTGAAGGGGTCGGGTCGAAAGTAAACGGCGGAGGGTGAACTCTACCACTCACCAATCGGGGTCCAATGTGATCGGAGTTCACACCCCGCATATAATCCGGCAGCAAGTACCGTCTAGGAGCTACCTGAACCCAGTAAGGACCAAACTCTGCGTCGGGTAAGTGAAAGTCAGTCGTATCAACCCATCCTGCCTGTCTCAATCCAGCCACATACTGTCTCCCTATAACACGCTGCGGCCCGAACATATCAAGTGGCAAAGGTGGATCTACGGGTACGCGCAGCTCACCGGTACTCTGGTAATAGCATCGGTCTCCCAAGTACCAAACAGAAAGGTGGGCCGGTGGGAAGAAGAGGACACGTCGAGTAGATAAGCTGCATGCAATGGCTAATGGATGGGCATCAGTTACTGGGCCACCGGCTGCAAGTAACATCCAATAAGAAGCCCAAGGTGCTCGTAATATGTTCCCCCTCTCCCTCATATCCAACTGGGTACGAGCCTCCATCAAGTCGTGTCTCACACCAGAAGGAGAACGCTGAACTACGTGAATACTCTCCCATCTACGCATCCGTGGGAAAAAGGTCTCAGCAGCATGACTGGCGGTGTGCTGTATGTGTGGGTGCATGTTGGCCGTGTACTCGTAGTACCAGCACGACAACATGTACCAAAAACCATACATCTGCTGAACCTCTCTAAAAACATAGGAGTCAAGAGCGGTGTATAGATAACCCAGTATGGCAGAGCCCCAATCAAACATATGCAGCTGATCTAAATCGACTAGTGCTGCTAGGTAGCCAAGCCTAATCGAACTCTGTTGGTTCGTAAAGAACGTCGAACCAAGGAGGTATAAAATGGTAGCCATGTACACTATGTCGTGGAAATCTATCACATCTACATGCACTGTAATATACTCAAGTAAATATGTGCAGGGAACGGCACCATTAGCTATACGAGCCGCATCCAAACCTGGCAAATACTGTATGTAGGACTCGGGTGACTCAAACTGGGAATCAAATGGAGGTATGACTCTATCTGGAAGGCCTATCTCAATCCCCGAAAGCATGTAAAAATCGGCTGGGGTGATACCTAGCTCAAAATCCGGGAAGTGAAAGGTGTGTGTCGTAGGCCACCATCTCTCTGATAAGGCTTCGACCAAAGGTCGATCGAAGGACTGAGGAGGTATAATACGTAAAAAAACGTCCGAATGGACTGCCAAATAGCCTCTCTCGAATTTCCAGAGGTAATATGTCTAAGGCTGATGATACAAACTTCGCCCACTCCCGCGAACGAAGATGTACCGAGTCTATTAAAATAATACCAGTTAAATGACTATTTAACAGTTAAATGAGTATTAAAGTTCGTACTACTAACGTATAACAAACTACTACATGGTAAATGCACTAATAAAGTTTTAACAGTAAAATGACTATTTAACAGCTAAATGACTATTTAACTAGTACATGCAATAATTTATACTATTTAAATGACTATTGACATTCAACCTACTAAACCATATAACGTACATGCACTAAACTATAACGTAAAACGACCAGATCATACTTTTTAATGGTTAACTAACTGCGAATATTATAAAAAGTAAAACTAATACCTGAACGGCGGCCAACGCGACAACTGATCGATGGGTGAATCCCTGTGGCATCTCGTGGAGGATACGTAAGTCCTCAATCGTCGTCCCCGTTGGTGGAGGAAGGTGTACTGGACCAGACATGTCGTCTGGCATAACTCTAACTGTGCGTCTCCCGCTCTTCGTCACGCGTGGCGGCATCCCGACGTTGGAACGATTAAAAAAGAAATTAAAAAGGAGGAAATTAAAATTAAACTAATATAACAAACCCCACCCCCCTCCCGAGCCATATATAGGCTCGGGACAGGCGCGAGCCGATAAAATCGGCTCGCAGACTGCGAGCCGATAAAATCGGCTCGCGCCCGTTGGGAGATATCAAAGATATCTCCCGTAATGTTACGGGCCGTAACGTTACTGCCCGTAACACTGTTGGAGATGCTCTAAATAGATATACCAGTACCAACCACATGATGCTGGTAAAGAAGATCCAATGGTTAGCACTATAAGTGGATAATTATCGATATTAATTTGTTAAGTTTACAATTTAAGGGTTACCTCAAAATAAAAAGTGGACAATTGCTGATTATATTTACAAAACATCAAATAGCAAATGTTACTCCTTAATTATTAACATTTCTTATTAATTATAAATTATTAAATATTTCCCTAATTATGTTTTATTTTTTATTTTTTGTTTTTTGATAGTTATCATTGATTGATAACTATTTAGATTAATTATTAAATAATAAATATCACATCATGAGTACAAAATTTTACTACTACTTATGGCTATGTAAGTATAAAATACTAAATATTACTTCATACATTTAATTGTAGTTATTTAATTGTAATTTTTAATTATCAAATATTATATATTGAAAGTTAATTATCAAATATAAATATTTAAAAGGTAATTATTTAATATTGTTTATTACTTATTAAATTGTATTGATTACTATTTGTTATTTTTTATTTGTTTATGGTAATTATTAGTTCTAAATAGTTCTAATTAGTTCTGAATAGTTCTAATTAGTTGTAATTATAAAATATCAAATGCTAAATGTTACTTTTCAATTATTCATATTTATTAGTAATTACAAATTGTTAAATAGTTCTAATTATTGATTATTTATTAATTGTCAATTTTTTATAGTTGTTATTAATTAATATTTATCTAAATTAATTATTAGATACTAAGTATCACTTCATAAGTACTAAATTGTATTATTGATTATTAATTCTTAAATATTACTTATAATTAGTATATGATTAACTAAATATTTTATATTAATTATTTATTAAGAATTGTTAAAAATTAAATATTACACATTTATTCTTGATTGATAAATAATACTTATTAATTTAATACTAAATGGTAAACATTAGTTATCAAATATTGATCATTAATCATTCATTATTTAATATTAACTATAATAAATTATTAGGTATATAAAAATAATTATATATTGCTTATAATAGTTGGTTAGTATAAACAATTTATTTATCAATAATTATAATAATCAACGAAGACATTGTAGGTTACTGTTTAAGATTATCGATGTGTGCATTATATAAGATAAAAATAATTTGCAGTTGTTTCGGTTTATTTGCTTTGGTTCTTTAAGAACTGATGCAAATAACGCTATTTACTTCGGAAGTGAGGACAATAGAAGCAAATGACATTATTAGCTTCATGCATTTGCTTCAGTTATAAATATAACCGAAGAAAATTATACTATTGCTTCAGTTTTGAGCATAACCGAAGCAAATAACAGGATTTGCTTCGGTGCATTTGCTTTGAAAGTTAACACAACAGAAGAAAATGGTATTTTTTGCTTTGGTTGTGAGCATAACTGAAGCAAATAAGGCGAAGCAACAGGCTTATTTTGTACTAGTGCCTAATCGATCGGCCCCCTACGTTGTAGATATCCTGTGCTGGCCCCATAGTAGGAGGTATCACTTACTAAAATGGTAACCCATGGTGTGCACAACTATATCTACTGGTGTCACGGTCGTCTTAGCCCCCTCTGCCCGGCCCATGCACGCACATGTCCAAGGTCAGATTGCGCCGCCCACACCATCCGCCTCGTTTGGATCTCCTACAATCAATTAGTAAGCGTGCCCCTTCTCCGCCTAGTACGGAGGTCTTTACTTGATACCACTTCAGGTTACTAACTGAAATGGGTCCCTCTCAATATGATACAAGTTATCCCACTTGTCTTGTATCCCCACTAGGTTTTTCTACTGACTATGTATATCCTTAGGTGTCTTTAATTACATAGCCCTATACTAGTTATGCTTACCCTAAAGGGTGTCTTTAATTACATAACTTTCTTACATCATCTACCGGTTATGTATACCACTTAGGTGTCTTTAATTACATAACCCTGTTACACTATCTACTGGTTATGTATATCGCTAGGTGTCTTTAATTACATAACCTTATTGGGTTAAGTATGTGGGCCTATATATATATATATATATATATATATATATATTACCCATCCCCTCTAACTTACTTAACCCCCCACTACCCATCCAATTTTACTTAACCCTAACTTAAGTCCATAGTCATATTAAATTAGGTTAAGTAGTCCATTTCTTTACCATGTCCAATTATGGTTATAATGGGCTTGACCTCCCACACTAGGCCTACAACGTGTGGATGCTGGATATGTCGGTCGGGTCCAGGCAGTCTTATTCCACAGTTGGACCTAAACTTGTGTCTTAGCCCGATTCGTATTTGCGTACTTAGACCTCCCACATTATGTTCAACATTAATGGCTGTTGGATATGCCGGTCAGGTCCGGGCAGACTTCCGCCACTAATGTAACATAACCTCGTGTCATAAGTACAATTTATGATTCCTAATTGTAAATTACTAAACATTCCAAATTAATCCAAATCTACCTATGTCATTATAGGTAACTTTTTCTATGTTTTCCCCATTTGATTTACATGTACCATTTCCCATTAAACATTATAAAAATGATGCCAATTTTAATTCCCTATTTCCCCGTTTTTTTCGTATTCGTACGTATTTTGGCGGCAT
Organism: Allium sativum; assembly: GCA_030737875.1. Classification (NCBI taxonomy): domain Eukaryota; kingdom Viridiplantae; phylum Streptophyta; class Magnoliopsida; order Asparagales; family Amaryllidaceae; genus Allium; species Allium sativum. The sequence goes on from CM060923.1 coordinate 159,043,039, forward strand.
CTAGGCTATAAAGTAGCCTACTATTATAATTAAAATGGAATATGACGAGGGTGATAGTTTCAACATGTCGTGACATAAACATGATCATAAACTGGGATAGTAACAAAGTGAATGGACATGTGATTAACATTATAACTAAGTGGGCATAATTAATAACTATTGGCAATTACTATGATTTTTAAGCAAGCATAATGAGATCTAGATCTAACATTAGGTGTCCAATTGCCTAGATCAAGCATAGTCATGACAACATGTTTAGATCAAAAGGTAGATTCACATGTCAAGTTTACAACATATATCAATGTATCACAATATGACAAGTGAAAGGTGATTAGCATAAAAGTCTATATCCAAGTAATGTCACAATTATCTAAATTAATAGTTGTATTTCCATCATAACATGGTTACAAGTCAAGATCCGTATAAACATCATAATCGAATCACCATAATTATATTAGATCTGGGAAATTATATCTTGTCATGACATAGGATAAAGTTTCATATCAACACAGAATCATACTTTACAACATATCCAATTCATTGTCTTTCAAAGCATAATTTTATTTATCTAAACCTAAAAGTAATCTAGAAAATCACAATGTTAGGTTTAGAGAATTGAGAGAGAATAGTTTTGAATTCTGAATTTGATTAGCTAAACCGTTGTTGTAGAATTTGATCTTCTAATTTGACTTGATGGAGAAGAAAGGCTTGTTTTAATTTAGATTACAACAGCATGGAGGCGCCATGGATGAACATAAATAGATTAGGGTTAGGTTTAGGTGTTTATTTATATATGTATTAGGTGTATAAGGGCCTTTAGATTCGATTAGGAACCATCCGAGCCACTCAAATTAGAAAAACATGTCATTAGGAAACTGGCCAGAATCAACCAGTCGACTGGCCAATTTCAACCAGTCGACAGTTTTCACTTCTGTCTAAAGACGGTCGACTTGTGATAAATGGGCGGTCGACTTGTACCGGTCGAATGGTGAAAAATGGGTGGTCGACTTGTTTTACAGCTTTAAACTTTAAATCTTCTGAGCTTCATAACTTCTTCATACGATGTTCGTTTTACGCAAACTCGGACTCTGTCTCAAGCAGAATTCTGAGACGAACGCAATGGCATAGCACGTTTCACTTAATTCTTCTTTTGAAAGTTAAGTATTCTTTAATTTGTCATTTTTATATTTAAAATTACGAGGTATTACACTAAGTGCATTCCCATTGATCTCCTTTACTGAGAAAAAGTTTATTCATAAGTGCTAAAGATTTCTTTTCATTCATTCCTTCTTCTGATATCAAAACCATATAGCATCTTAAAATGCTTATTCCAGTATTTAACAAGTCCTAAATCAATACTAATTCATAATCTTTTTCAGATTATTTTTTTGCTTACCCATATATATATTTATATATATATAGTTCCAAAGAAATTTACAACATACGTATGTATTCTAATTTTCTGATAGTCTCCTTTATTTCTATATAGATTTGGATATATACAAATTTCTACTGTTTCTTACAGAGGCATTTATTTGTTTACTTCACAATAACTTAATCTTACTTACTTCCAGATTTTTTTTCAATTATTCATTCTGGTTACAAGATGATATCTATATTTAGATATATTTCTTAACAAAGCTTCTAATTCACCAATTAAGTCCTTGCTAAATAAATTTTCTTTTTCTTACCTAGACTTTGTTTTTGACCATTTCAGATGTAAAAAATTTCTTTTAATTTATATACCAAAATACTCATGTAATAAGTTCCCAGTGTGACTTACATTATATTAGCAATAGTATTTTTAATATTTTGATTATATTGAAAAAAATTTCTTCTTAGCCAGTTCTTATTAGAACATTATACTTAACTTTTCCTAACTTAATCAAGACTCTCAGCCGCTTCATCTTAAATCTTGGACTGCCTAAAATCTTATCTTGTATACTCGTACTCATTTTTTCATGCTTCTTAATAATTGATGTGTATTTATTTTCTTAATCTTTACACAATCCATTTTTTTCATAAGCTAAGTTCTTAATTGCTTAATTTCCCTATGCATATATATATATATATATATATATATATATATATATATATATAACATACCTCATATGTATATATATGTCTCCCCCTCTATTTTGCATTTAAAAGTTCACTCCTTTGATTATACTCAGCACATAAGTATCCTTTTAAATCCGAATTAAATCATGTATTAAACTAAACTTATTTATTAGTGTCTTATTACAGAACCAAGATCCTGTGTTTTATTATACATATTTTTGTGATTTTAGATTGCTTAAAATTATAATCTATACACACTTACTTATTTATAAGTGTTAAAATTCTCCTATTTCACTATGGGTTTCAGAAAATAACTAGCATACAAAAATTCTAGTAAATTCTGATGCCTTACATTCCTACACAGGCTGTTTAGGTAATTGGTTCTTAAACAAAGTGTTAATTCATTCCAATATCAAGACATTACATTCTTAAAGCTTGATAACTCAACTATTCTGTATATTTTTTAAGGTCTTTAAATAATTAACCTTCCTAGAAATTCAAGAAACACTTTAACAATTTAATATCTCATGTATATTCAAGTGATTCCATTAGCATACATATAATTTTTTTTTAACACACATACTTAAGTAAATAAGTATATCAAACATAGCCAGTTTAAATTTCCATTTAATTATATATATATATATATAATCAACTCATTGGTACTTTCTTGAATGAAAGCTAAAGCACATACCAATTTTTACTAATTTATTTTACATACTAGTACCCTACCCCTTTTTTCCATTTATCTTACCAAACCAAGGTACTCCGTGTGTGTGTGTGTGTGTGTATATATATATATATATATATATATGTTCCAGAAAATATTAACAAAACATTACAATTAAATCATTTATATTTTCATGTTGCTTGACTGTGTATTTATAAATACTAATATATTCCTTTCCTAGGAATTTTTATTGTAACTGGTTTTCCTACAGTACCTGGCTATTTCTATAATGGATTTGACCAACTTTCATACTAAAATTTTTACAGCATTAGAGAAAGGCATTTATATTTCTTTAATTATATATATCACCCATTTTCCTTTTTAACAATTTACCCTTTAGCTAAAAAAAACTTTGATTAGCTATTTTCCAGGAATTATATTTCTTTTAATTTTCATCGGTAACCATATATATATATATATCACCTACCTGCATATATAAACAGATGCATGTCTTTCTTGTGATATATTCCTTCCCGAATAAATCAAACTTAACCTGATTCTATTACCAACTAGTTTTCAAAATATCTAGAGTTACAAACAAACCAATGCATTTGCAAGTCTCTTATCATGAAAGGGATTTGCACACATCAGGCATCATTACAAATTAAAGTGAAACTTTATGTCCTATTTAAAATGCCATTTTCAACACATGGAAATAAACAAACCATGCATCCATGTATCCATATCCAAGCAATTTGAAGCAATGAATTCATCAAACAAAATTAATTTTCTTTTTGTTGTTCCAACTGTGTGGCCTACAACCACAGCTCTAATATCAAATTAAACGACCCTAACCCTATTCCCATATGAAATATGGTGTACATGTGTACATGCATAAAAGTGTGCATGTCTAATTCACCTTAAGGTCCTTCTATCTACCTTTTTCTAACAATAATTCATGGTTAATTTTTTTCTTCTTTAATTATTATTAACTATTGTTTAAACAAACATAATCCCATGTTCTTAAGCTCATCATTACTCCCAGGCATCCTAAGCACCAATATAAAAATATTGGTATGGTTCAACTATGATATGCTTAAGAAGATACATAAGCTTCTTTTTCTCATATCAGAGTTAGCTTTTATTAAGTAAAGGCTAACTTGATTAGTTATAATTTAAACTAATCACAACACAACTTGTTGTTTGTCTTACCTTTGTATTAGTATACATTTTTATGATTTTTCTTATTTATTCTTATCCTGTGTATATTACTGTGTGTACTCTGATATGGAGGGGCATGGTACACACTTATACCTGTCAATTAGATTTTCATAATACACTTAATTTTTTTCCAATCTTTAAGATCTTAACTTAGGTACAAAATTGACTGACTTTAACAATGTATATCCTGATTTACATAGGCTATGTTATGATGCATTATAAAACCATATTCATATACTTCATATTGCAACATTTTAAAATGCCTATCCCAGATTTTATATCATGAATGATTTGATATTCAATTCAGATATCACCATTATCTAGATATGTATATATATTCCTGACACTTCATTCATGCTTAGGTCAAGTAACAATCTTATTAGCTCGGGTTAATCCAACAGTATATCAATCTAAAGAAAATAATACAATTCAGTTTGTAATAAAAAGAAATGCTAAGTTCATATATCATTTCATTACATCAATCTACAATTTAATTTGTAGGTGCACATAAACCTTCCTGTAACCCCTCATATTGGTTAATAGTCTCCTAAACATTCATTTATGATTATTCATACATATTTTTGAATGAAGCTAATACAATTAAACAAAGTTTATTCCATATACCATTAAACTTTCAGAAAACATATCAAATTTAAACTTGCTTTCTATCTATTAGCTTATTCACTAACCAATATAGGATTTCATGTTATCGTTATTTAATCTTTGATATATATATATATAGGATAATAGTTGGATGTATTTATTTATACATATACACCATCTTAATTTTTCCTACAAACATAACCAAATTCATCTTATGTGAACAGCTAGTGACTCTCCTAACCCATATCATGAAACCGGCCCCAGATTTCAGACCATGTATATAGACACCTTTAATTATTTTAGTGACTCCAGATTAACTAATACATAACATATTAGTATTATTCATGAATTCTTCAAATGTTATCCAATCCCCAATTTTCCAAAACAGTTTCAGAATAAATCAATACAATCTAACCTCATTAAGATGTAAACTAAAACTTAACCCAAATAGATTACTAACAAAATCCAAACAAAACTCTTAACAACCATGCATATAATGTTCCTTTACATTCTAATAAGAAGATTCTTAGAATTCATGCAGATCAACATTTTGAAACTCTTATTTGAAACTAAGCTAAGCATGCTAATTTTTCCTCCTCAAAGCCATATCTCTAATCTTTTACTTAGCACCTTCATTTCCTGAAAAAGCAATGGAGGCTGCCTCATTATAAAATCAAACACCCCATATACCATGAGCAACTAGGGTCAGACTTTTTTGTCTGGTATGAGTAATCTCATAAAATTATTTTTTTTAATTAACAAAACTGAGATGGAAAAGCATATAAAAAGGTTTTTAGATCATTTAATCAGGTGTACACACTTTGTATCAATGTGTAGGTGCACAAATCCTTTTTCCAATAATCGTTAAGTTTGTGTATATTGAACTTACGCTAAAACACATCGGCCCAACAACAATTCATTGCATGGAAACTAAAATGATCAAATCAAGGCAATCTTTACATTTTTCTCCCAGATTTCCTTATCACTAGTCTTTGGGAAGCTCAAGTCCCTTTTTCATATTTCATTCATGCATTATTACATTTTTCCTGGCCACAACTGCATGAATGAATCACAGGGACACACTGTAAGGAACTAATTCACATCCTTACACAAAGATCTCAGGACTTGAACAAGCCACGTGTCAAACTTGCAATTCAAATACAAGCCATTCTAGTAGCCTTTTTGACCCATCTTTCTTAGTTAGGCTGTTAAGTGCTTTCCCTTATATCTTATCATTCAAATAAATGAATAAAACATAACACTTAAACAACCAATAATCACACAACAGTGCATATGACTTGCAAACATTTTCCTGTAAAAGGGTTAACTACTTATCCAGCCAATAAATCAACCAAATAAACAAGATTTATTACTTGTAAGTGTATGTAAGGGTCTTCTGCAACTAATACTGACATGTGGCATTTTAGGGTAATTTTATTTTGAAGGCACTATGATTAAGCTGGATTTAGAGAAATCAAATCTAGTTGAATCATAGTTTCTATCATTTGACAAAGAATTCAACTCATAGAAATCCTATTGCGCTCTTCATTCATTTAAACTTAAGGCCTCAACACCTATACATATGTATATTGCAACCCATATTTTCTTTTCACTGATTTTACCACATATCAATATTATTTACAGCAGTTCATAAATAAACAGTTTGGGGTCTTTCAAACATTTACATCTAATAAATCAAAATGACATGGGTTTATATCAAGGAAAGAAATAAAGACTATATGCTGAAATCAAACAATTCATATAAAAATCCATAAAAGATCAGATTGGAACTGAATCCAGCATTTTTGGATCAAAAACATGTTTAGTATAAAAAGTTTAGTAGCCTTTCTTATTTTTAGGACTTAATGCCACAAATTTTTGATTGAGAATGCTCACCTAAATCCTCTTGCTTTAATCCCTTTAAATTCCTCAGTTTTCTGATCTAATCTGGTGTGACGACCCCAAACCCCCGTACGACAGTGGCAAGGGTAATCTTTGGAATATAACACATAAACAAATAACAGCAAAACAGAAATATAGAAATGCACCAGATAATGAACAGCAGAACAGAAATATAGAAATGCACCAGATAATGAACAGCAGAATACACTGAATACATAACAACATCATAGTTACACAGTATAACAGGATCATACTTAGTACAAAATACAGTTTTAGAGTAATATAAAATGTCTGCAGCGGAATCAAACATAATATACATAATAGAGTCTGAAACAGTAAATAAAAATGATAAGTCCATCTCCAGCTCCATAGCTATCCAGAATGAGTCTGCTAAAACCTGGTTACAAGGCTGCCCGTGTAGAAATAAGGGCACCCGAGTTTGCAAGTGAAACAAACTACGAGTCAGTCATGGGACTGGTATAAGAAATTTACTCAACTAGTTAAACAATAATAATACAGCAAATCATAGGACCATGCCACTTTCGTGGAACGGGTTTACTCCAGTGATTGCCAGTGCAGGTAACAAAGCAAATCTTTTTAAAACAACGCAATGACTTTTTGAAAGAATGAGGCCGATATAAGATTCAAGTCCCATCACACAATGCAACGCAAACCGGAGGATAGAGTTTTACCTTATATTGGCCAAAATATGCTTGATACGTATGAAACAAAGTCATTTGATATTATTACTAGTGTTTATATGTTTCAAAGCAAATTCAATCATAATATCAATCATAGACGGCATAAGTGCCCCATACCACTATGTCGCCATATATATTTACAATCAAAACCACACAATGTCGTATTTGGAAATTGGATTTCCGTCATGAACCAAGGCAAAAGGATAGTCCTTACACCTTCGAGACAATCTAGCCCATGTCTCCGGAACAACCGCAACTGCACCTTGGATCGTCAGGGCCGGTCCACTCGATGTGGATTATAGTTCCTGAACACTGCGTTTCCCCGCCCTTTGGGGCGTAAATGAGTCCTATGACTCCATCGGCTCCACAAAGTCACCGATATATCTGAGGCGCCTCGCAACAGCAACAACCACACAGGTGAAAATAATATAAATGTCAGCCTGTTTAAGCACTGACACCACCTCTAGCTAGAAAGAAATGCATGTCCTCCCTGATGTCCTCTCCCGTTTTTGGTTCATACCGAGGTGTGAGGCTCGCGAATTAATTTTATACACAAAGCTATGCCACACAGGCGGTGCTTTGATCATTAACCACAAGACTTTGCTTTTCAAGAGAAGCCTTGATCCTTTGCATCTTAGCATGCCACACAGGTAGTTCACGCCATGCAACTGATGGCTATCAATCATAGAATGAAATCCAATGTCAGACACACAGTCTATTTACAAGTCCGTTCTGGGTCTGAACGAAACCAGAGGCACTTTTCTCGCATATCCGGTCGGTCTCCAAGTACGTCTGGACAATCACTGCTTTTTCCATCGTCTTGGGATGCCTCCCAATCAAGATATCAGTAATCATCCAAACAACGTGAAGTTGTCTGGTCTTCGACCACCATCTTCATCATCGACTTCTTATCGCCGACCAATTATTTGAAATGAGATTTAACTCGGGTTATTCAAATAATTCACATATATTTAGAATTTAAATCAGTTCATTTTCATTCCATATCGTTAATAATATTTTATAACGATTTTTCGCTATATCTATTTAATTAAAAATAGCCCATTTTATTTAAACGACGCATCAGGCCATAAGGCGGCCATGGCGCTGTTTTCCTTCAGATTTGATTTACACATATCTGAAATTCTAGCCGTTGGATCTTTACAAATTTTGAATCGTTGGAAAGATCTTTTCAAGGCGGACCCAACGATCTCAGTTTTGGGAAAATCCGATGGTCGGATCTCCTGGTATCATTGTTTAAAGTTACGATTTTAAAACACAAACTACAGCGTCGTTATTTGTTTTATTTTAATTATATTTATTTTTATATATAAATATAATCCATTCTGGCGCTGCTTTTATTTAGATTTGATTTACACATATCTAGAAATCTAACCGTTGGATCTTTACAAAGTTGGTATCCTTGGAAAGATAATCCCAAAGCGAACCCAACGGTTTCGGTTTCGGGAAAATCCGACGGTCGGATTTCCCGCAATAATCGTTTGAAATCACGGTTTCAAAACACGAACTACAGCTTCGCTATTCAATTAATTTTAATTATATTTATATACATATATATATATATAATCTATTCTTTGATTTCCAAACCATTTCTTTTCATATATGTGATAAAATAATATTTTTATCCAACAAATATCTATTTCAACACATGACTGTTTTTAATACTTCATATATATAATAAAAATGTGATTTTTATTATCTAAACAATTTATTCAACACATGAATTTTCTTCAACACATGAATATTTTTATAACTTCGTATACACGATAAAAATGTGATTTTTATCGGTATAATATTTTACTTAACACATGTGTATTTTTATAACTTCATATACTGATAAAAATAATATTTTTAGATTTCTAGTCTTTTATTCAACACATGAACATTTTTCTAATTTCATTATAATTTAAATCAATACATGAATATATATCAACACATGAATATAAATCAAACACATGAATATTTCAAGAAATTTCGGCAGCATAACGGCAGGGTAGTTAAACCGGCACCATCCCGAAGACGGCTCCTCGCTCTACCTTAATACCTTGCAGTTTTTGACAATGGGGATTTCATGCATCTAGTTCGCACGCAGGCGAGCATGTTTTTCTTTTCTTTTCCACAAACTAATCCTATGTGCTTTCAACCAAATAATTCTCAACCACAAACGGGTATTTTTCAACCACAATTAAAAAATTCAACCACAAACAATCCAATCAACCATACGCATTATTCACTAAATTTCACACGCAACTCAAACAAGCCATCCATGGTTTGTGGATGACGGGTGTCGGGAGTTTCTGAACTCCGTCTATAACCTAATATATTTTATTTCAAATTAGATTGAATTTAGAAATCTCACTTTGGTTTTTCGCGTTGCCAAAAATTGTAGCAAGCTCAGAAAAATATTCGGTACCTTCTAGAATGTTGAAGACGTCCTCACGGTCCCGGTGTCTGTTGTTTCACTGAATTTCGATCACACATGAAAAAGATATGATTTTTATTCGATTAATCAAGTTTGCAACGCTTTTATGTGTAAAAATCAGTTTATTAAAATCAGACCCGTACCTTTCTGCGTTCGTTCAAACTAGGGTTTGGAATTTGCACCCAAACCGTGAAATATTGCGTCGATCAGAGGGTACCACGAGGCAGGGCGTGGAGAGGCGCACCGGCGCCAGAAGTGGGGCCCCCTGTGATGGCTCCTAGCGGCGGTGGCGGAGCTCAAAAGTCCGGAACTTCAGGTGCACGATTCTCGAGGAAGATGAGGCGATAGGGGGTGAGGTAGGTATGGATTTGAAGAGGGGAGTGAGGGCTTCAAAGTTTGGGTGGTGGCAGAGTCTGGTTCGCCGTGGTTTTGCCAGAAAGTGGACGGGAAAGTCGGAAAACCATTTCCGTCGAGAGCAGATGGGGGCGGGGGGTTTTGGGGAACTTTTATAATTTTTTATTTATGAAGGAAAATTTCTATTGGTCGATGCTTTATTAAAATTTTAAAATAGTGTTTTCTTAAACGAACTCCTTTTCAAACCCAACGACTGTCGCCCCTAGCTAAATACCCCCCTCCCGGACACAATGGGATATGTTTCGTAGGCCAATTCGGTTGTTACAGTCAGTTATTATTCAAGTTAAAGTATAAACATTTAATTTTAGATTTGAACGTACATTTTAATTTGCCGGGGCCACATACTGCTTCTAAAAATTCCAGAAAAAATATATCTGGCTATGTTGTGACAATACGGTCCCAACAAAACTGATTTCATCGAATTCTGAGACCGTTTGAAAAATGGTCAGTTTCTGGTCGATCCAATTTGACTGAAATCAACCAAACACATTCTCCTTTGCCACGCTCATATATTGATTCTAAAAATTCCAGAAAAATTATATCTGGCTATGTTGGGACGATACGGTCCCAACAAAACTGGTTACGTTTAATTCTGAGACTGTTTGAAAAATAGCCATTTACAAGGGCTATATTAATTTCACAACGACCTTTCTGAAAATTGATTTGGCCATAACTTTTAATTCCTGCTATGAAATTTCGATCTTTCAGATTCGTTAGAAAGATATTTTCAAACAGATTTAAATATTTCTTGCTTTGCTAAAATCCGATTTATTTTGCATCCTGTACATTCAGTCAAAGTTCGAAATCAAATTTTCAAACTACCGCGCCATTTCAGGCCTTGTTTTATATTTAAAATAAATATATTCTCTATAACTTCGATCTAAAAGAATTTTTAGTCGTTATTATTTAAAATAATTTATTTTAAATATTCAAAATTCATTAAAATAGCCAAATTAAAATTTTTAAATTAGCTCAGATTTTCCGGGTTGTTACATCTGGCTCCATGCTCCCTCCTATAAGCTACCGCCATTACCCCATTTTTTTTCTTATTTTTACTGAGGAGTAAAATAGCCTAACAGCCCAAGTTCCCGTTGCCGTTTTTACTACCATGATCTGTTTTTATTATTTGTTTCATGCGGGAGAAAATGTCTAACTCATTTTCTGCTATAGTAAGGTTTACTTATAGTTGGCTTTCTAGGGTTTTAGATGATGGCTCTACCCATTTGCCTATGCAAAAACTGCATTCCATCTCCCTTTTCCAAATTAAAATATAAGTATTTATGCTGCTATAGCAGGTGCATTTCCTTTCAAAAAGAAAAAGTTTCCTTATTGTTTACTATATGTGCCCCTTGATTATGCTTATGGCATGTTTATTTGATCACATGTCAGTCTATTTAAATTGCTGCATACCATTTGTGTGTTTTTTCTCAACCATTTACATATCATCACTTTCACCTTTTGCACATAAATTTATATAAACCTCCTTATCCTATTCATTTGGTTACCATTTTTATTCATGTGCCTAAGCTATCACATGTTACTATCTTTCTTTTTGAGTTTTTGGTTGTTTTCGCATTATGGTATGTTTCAGCATAAATAAAACATTTAACATTTGCTGGTTAACATGAATCATATTTATATTTAAATATATATACACACACACATACACTCATGATACATATTTCAGGCTCTATACATAATTTGTCTTTTTAACCAAACTACGTTTGTATAAGTTTAGCAACCAGTCACATTCAGTCCTGTAAGTTTCATTTTTATTCTCAGTTTTGTATATTGGTTTCATATAGGTATAGAAACTTTTTATTTATAAAAGCTATTGTAATTTTTAATTGCATATATATGTATATATATATCATAACACATTTAATCACACATATATTTAGGTGATCACCCTATTATTTATATTTTCATATTTTGAACATATAAATCTATACATGTCCTGTATGCACATGCACATTTGGATATATAATTCATTCACATACATTTTTATTCAATTTTTATGAATTACCACATTTCAATATGTATATGAAAAATTAGGGTCATTCCAGATCCGCCAAATCAGTAATTGGCGTCCGCAAAAGTACTCTGGTTATTAAGCTATTAGAAGGTGTCTTCTTTGCCACGAGCAAAAATATGTTTGAGGAAATCAATGTACGTGATCCTTTGGAAATGCTCAGTCAGATATTCGTCCACACAAGTCCTCCAGGAACAGGATGGACCAAAGGCACCCTCCTACCACGTCCTTATATAAGAATCACTCCATGGATTAGTAGAGAGTAGTCCTTGCAATCTGCAGATTCCAATTACGAATGAATTTCCATTTGAATATTCTAGTTGCAAACTACAAAAATTTATCAAGTAGCCCTTCCATTTGTGAACCATGGTCTTCAACTGCTCCATCTTCGATCTGTATCTTCTACGATTTCATATTTACTTGTTCAGAATTGTTTTCAAATATAAATTCAATCCTGGTCTTTTCGTACCAACAATCGTATAGATCAGATTTGATAGTTCAGTTATTTAACTATCAAATAAACAACCACTCATTCATAAAAAGAAAATGAATTCATTGATTCGTTATCCAGCATCATTTGGCCTCTTTAATTAATGAGTCGTCAATTAAATATTGAAACTTTGGATTCTTACTAAATTAGGAAAACATTTCCCTTTTAATATAAGAATATTCAGTTATCATTTCACTTCTACTATATTATCTTCTCATTGTAAATTGGTAAGTGAATAAATCTATAAGTGTACAACCCCAAAGGCCGAAACTAACATCAGATTGACATCTCGAAAGTTACTCTACTAAACTAACGTACAACAGGTTCCAATTTCTTAAAACCACAGTATATTCCTTCGGAAATCATTTCTCATAACAATAGAGTTATGGTCTATGAATTCCTTATTATATATGAAAACAATAATCTTTATTATTAAAATTTATGTTTATCAATAACTTAGCCATTTTGTTTTTCTTCTCAAAATTTACTTAATCTTCTTTTAAAATATCATTTACTAAACTATTATTTTAATTTTGAACTAATGCAATAATTAGTTATCTTCTTTTCTAAAAGAATTCTCTTTAACATTATAAGCCAATGTTATTACTTTCCAATTATAATGGATATCCAATTACTATTTTATTTAAAATACTCGGCTTTGAATGCAATACTAAATATTGGCTTCATATTAAAATTACAAGTCTACCACTTTACGGAACGGGTGGAAGCAGAACCCCTTCCGACAATTACATCTTAGAAGGTGTTAAGATTTGTGATAAAGAATATTGTCACACGTTTTGGAATTCCTTACAAGATCATATTAGACGACTGAACACAATTTGAAAGCGAGGAGTTCACACGATTTTGTGATAAGAACGAAATCATAAAAAGTTTCTCCTCCGTAGCACATCCAAGGGAAAATGGGGCCGTCGAAGCTGCATACAATACCATAAAAACAATTCTCAAAAAATGACTAAACCAAACCAAAGGAAATTGGGCACATAAATTACCCTTAGTACTTTGGGCATATAGAACTTCCGCTAAAACAACAACAGGACATACTCCCTATTCCTTAACACATGGTTGTGAAGCTATGCTTCTAATCGAGGTTGAAATCCTCTCACATAAAAGGATAGCCTATGCATTTGATCGCAACCAAGAGTTAAGGAAGGAATCCATAGATCTAATATAAGGGTTAACGGATGAGGCTATAATTAGAATGGCTGAGTATTAGAGAAAGATCACTAAATACTACAGCTCAAGGGTTAAGACTAGAACCTTCAGAAAAGGGGGTTTGGTCTTACGAAGGGTAATGGCCAACACAAAGAATCCATCGGATGGTCCACTTGTCCCAAACTGGGAAGGACCCTTAATTATTCGACAAGAAGTCATATGCGGAACATATTGACTTTGCAAACCGAATGGTGATCTCGTACTGTGGACATGGAACATAGAACATTTAAGACCATACTTCTCCACGATAAGTGAATAAACAAAGTCTTCTCCAAGAATACTCACACAATCAAGGGCATGGGAACCCTCTCAAAGTTTGAAATAACCTAAGAAGGGTCGAATTACAAATGGATAAAAAAACCTTGTCATTGCCAAATTGGCCAGGGCAAGGCATCCATCGGAGGGGGGTGGTGTGTAATCCTTTAACATCGTCCAAATCAGAAAGAACCAGGTTAAAGCATTAAAAGAGTAAGTCTACGACCCACACCAGAAATGGTTGGGACAGAGCATCTAATTAGCATGCCCTGCCTCTGCTCGTAGAAGAGTATGCCCTGCCTCTGTTATGAACTAAACACGTCCTACCTTTGCTCGCAGAAGAGAACGTCCTACCTCTGCTTATGTTCCTCGTTACCCTAGAAGGGAACGAAAACCGTATCACCGCCTATGATGGCCAGGGTAAGGCACCCCTCGGAAGGGGTGGGAGTGTAAGCCTCTATCATCGCCTACAATGGTCGGGGTAAAGCATCAAAAGAGTAAGACTTAAATTCGCGTCTACGGTTGCCCGGTTTAAGCATCTAAGCCCTTATCATTGCCCACGATGGCCGGGGTAAGGTGACTACTAGAGGGAGGTCGGGTAAGTCCTTGGACCCTACTTGAGAATAAACTAGTCAATTGCACCGGATGCACAGGCCCAGAGAGTGACCAACAAAGAGCGTACTCCTTTGCTTTGACAATCAAAAGCTCAGAGAGTGGCTAACAAAGCACGTACATCCTCTTCTTTAACAATAGAAAGCCTAGAGAGTGGCTAACAAAGCACGTGCATCCTCTTCTTTGACAATCAAAAGCCTAGAGAGTGGCTCACGAAGCACGTACATTCTTTGCTTCATAAATCAAACACAAATGGGGTAACGAAATTAATTGCCAAAAGAGGATTCCTGGTCTTCTATCAAATAACCAAATATGGGTTGGTTCGAGACTTCTATTATTACAAGAAGAGGATTTTCGGTCTTCTCTCAAATACCCGAATCTGGGTTGGTTTGGGACTTCTATTATTATTAGAAGAGGATTTCTGGTCTTCTTTCAAATACCCGAAACTGGGTTGGTTCGGGACTTCTATTATTATTATTATAAGAGGTAGTCTGGTCTTCTATTAAATACCCGAATCTGAGTTGGTTTGGGACTTCTATTATTACCAAAAGGGTATTTCTGGTCATTTTTCAAATACCCAAATCTGGGTTGGTTCGGGACTTCTATTATTACTAGAAGAGGATTTCTGGTCTTTTTCAAATATCCGATTCTGGGTTGGTTCGGGACTTCTATTATTACCAAACAAGGATTTATGGTCTTCTTTCAAATATCCGAATTTGGGTTGGTTAGGGACTTCTCTAGTCTTCTTTCAAATACCCGAATTTGGGTTGGTTCGGGACTTCTACTATCACCAAAAGTAGATTTTTGGTCTTCCCTCAAATAACCGAGTCTGGGTTGGATCGAAACTTTCTTTGTTTCCAAAAAATGAAGTTATGGCTTTCTATTACAAATACCTGAATATGGATTTTCTAGTCCTCCATTAAGTATCTTATAACGGGTTTCAAAATCCACCGTCGAGAGGATATCATGAACACCTCATTATTAAATCCAATAGCAGGGATAATGTCTATCCACATTGAGAAACTAGGGTTTTTTTCTAAACCTTGTTCCTTATTTTTCTAAAAAGACGTAAAATATCAATGATTGTAAAACCATAGATGCAGGTCTAGCATGCCATTAAGGCTCAATCCTGAACGACATCTAGCATAGTATGGTCAAAATGATTGTAGAAATTGTGTTAAGGTTAACAGACTAGCACGAAGTATTAGTTGTTGGATTTTATGCAGTGGAAACGTAGGTAAAAGCTCAAGCAAAAAAATGTCCCAAGTTGAAAAGGAGAAGAAACCAAAGGTGAAGGGGTATGGCGCGGAAGCATATCCGAGAGGTCGGAACCATATCTGAGAGGTGAAATCAGTATTCAAAGAACGGGAGCGGATAACCAAAAAGTAAGGTCGGATAACCCAGAACACTTGTTTCGGTACCAAAGCATGATACTTCTCAAGGAGGGTCAAAGCCATAGCCCAAAAGTGAGTGAAGCATTATCGGCCGCCAGAAGAGTCGATACTAACAAAAAGATGAAGTCAAACATCCAAAGTCGGATCGTTATCCGAAAAAGTATCACTAACAACCGAAAGAAAATAAGGAAGAAAAATCAAAAGCTCATAATTTGAAACCAAAGGTGCGAGGGCAAGTACCAAGCCAGATTAAGAGACCGAAAGGGCTATCAACATTAATTTACTTAATGCCGATACAAAGGAAAGGAAACACACCGAGAGCATACTGCCGGAAGACCATAACCAACTCCAGAGATTCATCTAGAATGAGCCGAAGTTTCTAAGAAGAAGAGCTATCCACACTAACTTGCTTGGTGTCGATACCGGAAGAGGTAACGGCTCCCGGAACATGGGTAATTGAAGCATAAAAGCAAACATTATGAGGACCTAAGGTCTTAATACCTAAGAAGAGGCGGAACCCGTTTAGTATGCTGAAATCTAGTTTCACTTTAATGTCCTTTAGATCCATCAACTATTATGTTTCAATATGCATGCATTGACAAACCTAGTTCGGGTATTGAAGATTTTTATCATTAACAATGTTGCTAAGTCACTGGTGAATATTTTTGTGAGTTATGAAACGTCAATATTACCTTCTTTTTTCTAAGGTATTTTGTTTTGATGTTTACCAAAATCATCATTGTGTCATTTTTTTCTTTAAGGAATTAAACCTCAACACTATCACAAAATATACATTTTCCGTGAAACATATCAAAATATATAAGGAGAGATAGGTTGTGTTTGTAATTAAAAAAAAGCTTGTTAATTGGAGTTCACATTCGTGTCTGTTGGTAAGAAAATCAACCATGGATCCGATAGAAATTAGTCCAAAAAATTATTTGATGTCATTAGTTTAAGCATGTGCTTAGAATGTTCGTCCATTGTGAGGAATAATAGTGCATTGGTTTTGAGAAACCAACACCAAATCTTTTTTCAACCCATGTAATCTAACTGACTTCCTGTTTGCATTATTACACCGTCGTGTAGCTCTAGCTATCTTGGTTTAATCACTTTGTAATAAAAAAAATCTATTTTGAGAATAATATGGTAGTCCTACTTCCACCCTTACTTGGTGCACACCCACCCCTGATAATTATGACTCTGCCTTGGTGCTTTGAGAATGTTCAAAAAAATCAGTGAAACAACCTATCTGGTTGGTGCTTGTTGAGATTATTTAAGCAGCTTTAAATGTTCATATGCTTATGATTTCTAACCTATCAAAACCTATCTCTCAATTTTTATGGTAGTCCATTCAAACGTGGAACAAACGCCATCATTAAGTGCAAAACACGTGTCATGTTTCCTGTATATATAAGTGTTTTTATTGCTTTTGAGTTCGAAATGAATCGGTTTTGAATTTCAATTTGTTCCAAATTTTTCTTAAAATACCATTGTAGTGTCACATTTCGCCAATTTGCCATTTTTGGCAATTGGAGTTGCTGGTTTTATTTGATTTTTTTTTTAATGTTGAGCAATCAAGCTCACAGTTGTAAATTCTAAGTATGAACTATGTGACGTTGATGTATTGAACCTACTTGTTTTTTCTATAATTGTATCAGTTTTTTCCATAGCTATTGTATCTTTATTTTAATATTAAATTTAAATTGATCGTATCAAGAGATATTACCATCATTTTGACTAACTATGCTTTTCATTCTTCATACTTTTTTTTTGAATTTGTTCAGGAGGGAAACCGATTGGAGTCGTAAAACCCTCCCTAGTGCACCTAGGCTGGTTTGCAAGCACCACATAAGCGGATGATCTTAGCGTATGCACATGGTAAGCTCTTAGCATGTCGTTCCGGGTTTCGAACCCACACCACTGTTACTATGTGCAAAGTTCTTAATCGCTGGTCTACTGCTGTAACAACCCGAAATTCTGGGCCAGTTTAAAATTTTTATTTTGGCAATTTTAGCGAATTTTGAATATTTAAAATGGATTATTTTAAATAATATCGACGAAAAATTTAATTTGAATATAATTAGAACGTATATATTATACGCGTCATCGTTAGAATATAAATATTATATATAATTATAAAAGGAATTGAAAATGGCGCGGTAGTTCGATAATTCGATTTCAAACTTCAATTGAATGTACCGGGTGCAAAACAATCCGGATTTTAGTGAAACCAAAAACATTACGATCTAATTGATGATATCTTTCCAACGAATCCGAAAAATCGAAATTTCATAGCGGGGATCAAAAGATATGTCCAGTTCAAAATTCTGAATAGTCGCTATGGAATTCAGGCCCTTAAAAATGGAAATTTTGCAAACGACCTCGGATTTCGACGAAACCACTTTTGTTGGATCCACAGTGTCAAATTATTGCTAGATTCCAAATTTCATAATTTTTCGAATCAATATGTGAGCATGGCAAAAGAAAACGCGTTTGACCAATTTCAGTTGATTTTAATCGACTGGAAATTGGCCATTTTTCCAACGGTCTCAGAATTCGACGAAACTAGTTTTGTTATGACCGTATCGTCAATACGAAGCTAGAAAATATTTTTCTGGAATTTTTCTAGTTAGTATGTGACCCCGGTAATTTGAAATGTACGTTTAAAATTCAATATAAGGATTTAAATGTAAATTCAATGGAAACAGATCGAAACAGTCGAATCAGCCTACGATACATATCCCATTGTGTTCGGAATGGGGGTGAAATGCTATGGACGACAGGCGGTGGGCCTTGTTTCGAGGTCGTATGTAAAAGTCAACTTTTTGCAAATTAAATAATTAATAAAAAAAAAAATATCTCTCCCCTTAAACCCGCTCTGGCCCCCCCTCCCTATTTCTTCAAACGCTCAAAAACAAAAAGAAAAAAAAAAAACGAATCGAGATCGACAGCCTCCCCTCCCCCCTCGTACATCGCGCCGCCTGCGCATGGCGACCCCACCCCAATGACCGACCACCCCCCTTCCCTCGCGAACCTCCCCTCCGCTACTACAAACCCGACGCCCCCCTGCTGATCCCGACGCCGCCCTGAAGCCGCCTCTGCCAAGTCCTGCCGCCGCCAGTGAAGCCGCCATCCCCTCCGACGATGCGCCAGCAACCACGATTCGGCTTCTACAGTAAAATAGTGAGTGTTATTTTAGTTAATTAAGCTTATTTATATATTTTATTTAGTTATAAATCTGAAATTATAAAAGCATAGTTTCTTTTTAAATATATATAGCACGGCATAAAAAAAATGTTATCTTTTTATGAAGTAGCGTTGTAGATATAAAAACACGATT
Organism: Allium sativum; assembly: GCA_030737875.1. Lineage (NCBI taxonomy): Eukaryota > Viridiplantae > Streptophyta > Magnoliopsida > Asparagales > Amaryllidaceae > Allium > Allium sativum. Next base: position 159,062,407 of record CM060923.1, read on the forward strand.
TTTATATTTTTTAAAAGTAGTAAAAATATGATTTTTATATTTTTAAAGTATTAAAAATATAATCTTTACTATATATAAGTGGTAAAAATATGATTTTTGTTTATATAGAGAATTAAAAATATCACCTTTATATATGTAGCAAAATAAAAATGTGATTTTTATATATTGAACATCGAAATAAAAATGTGATTTTTATATATTGAACATCGAAATAAAAATATGATTTTTATGTATAGAACATCGAAGTAAAAATGTGATTTTTATATATTGAATAGCGAAGTAAAAATGTGATTTTTATATATTGAATAGCGAAGTAAAAATATGATTTTTATATATAGAATATCGAAGTAAAAATATGATTTTTATATATAGAACATCGAAGTAAAAATATGATTTTTATATATAGAACATCGAAGTAAAAAATTCGATTTTTATATATGTAGTGGCTACGGGCGTAGAAAGTGATAAGAGACGAGAACAGTGAAGATTTCCTGCATTTGAAGTGCCGTGGAGTTAGGATAGCTATCGGTGAGAATTTCTCACCTTTCAATTTCATTTTCTAGTTATATATATATATATATACTAGGATGCAGACGGTGCTTAGTAGCACCCGACACAATCGTCCACAGACCATGGACTTGTTTGTTTTGATTGCAAAAATTAATTAGAATATTTGGTTTGAAATTGGATTGTTTGGTGAAATGAAATTGATATGATTGATGTGTGAATGGCGTGGGCCTTCATTGGACCGGGGATAAGGCTAGGCCTTGTCCCGTTTCTAGTATCGTGCCGTTATGCCGCCGAAATTTTCTAAAATATGTTAGAAAAATAAAAATATCATTTTATTTAAAGAATGAACTGAATAGAAATTCATATGTTAAAATAAAATGTTTTATCGCTAAAAATATAATTTTTAACGTGAAGTGAATAAATAAATATTCATTTACAAACCGGACGGTTTGTTTGTGTACACCTATTTGAATGACATTGATTGGGACGATAAATTTTACACACCGCCCAACTGCACAAATAAAATCTGTGTTTGATTGTTTGAAACCCCACACGGGTGTTAGGATGAAATTTGAAGTTCACTCATCCTGATTGATTAAATATGTCGATCGATTGATTGACAGGCTGCTATAAGCGTTAGATATCTATATTTGATGCTTATACAGTGTAGTGCACTTTGGTTGATGGTTGATTATTTTTCAATGCTATTATATGTGTAATGTATGAAAATCCATATAATTAACATTATATGGTGATTGATTGGGCCTCATTCCAATTTAGAAAATAAAGAATAATATAAAATAAAGGTTCATGTGTTGACAGTACTCATCCATTGAGATTGGTCATGTGTTAAACGAAATATTTTAGTAATAAAATTTACATCTTTATTAATATAAAATAAAGGTTCATGTGTTGACAGTACTCATCCATTGAGATTGGTCATGTGTTGAACGAAATATTTTAGTAATAAAGTTTACATTTTTATCAATATAAAATAAAGGTTCATGTGTTGACAGTACTCATCCATTGAGATTGGTCATGTGTTGAACGAAATATTTTAGTAATAAAGTTTACATCTTTATCAATATAAAATAAAGGTTCATGTGTTGACAGTACTCATCCATTGAGATTGGTCATGTGTTGAATGAAATATTTGAAAATAGAAATTTATGAAGCCGTGTTGATTAGATTGACGCCATTTTGACGTGAACGATATTTATATCGATTTTATTCATTTTGAAATGAATTGAATTGAAAACAATTTCGAAATGAATTGAATTGAAAACGATTTCGAAATGAATTGAATTGAAAACGATTTCGAAAGGAATTGAAAACCATTTCGAAATGAATTGAATTGAAAACGAATTCAAATTGAATTGAAAGCGAATTGAAAACGAATTCAAATTGAATTGAAATTTGAATTGAATAGAAATGAATTTTAAAACGAATCTATAAAGAAGAATTCAATTTTGATTTGAATTGAAATGGAAGTTGAAATTGCTTTTGAAACGAATTTAAAACTATTTATATAATTCGTTTTAAATAGAAATCGCCATAATATATATAATATATATATATATATTATATATATAATGGCCTGAATAGAACGCGCCGCGCCGCGGCAGTTCGTGAATTTCGACCATTTATTACAAACGGACATTACGGGAGATCCGACCGTCGGATTCTCCTAAAACCGGAACCGTTGGGTTCGTATCGAAAAGAGCTTTCTAAAGAATATTAGAAATTAGAAATCTAACGGTTGGATTTGGAATTATGTCCAAATCAAATTCGAAAAAGGTCGCTGTAAGTGCAGTTCGATGGCCATTGATGGAAATCGACTGTACGGGCCTTGATAAAATTATTAAAAATAGTAATAATTTATGTAGAATCATAAGAAACGATTTAGAAAGAATTGGGATGAAAAACTCCATATTTGAAAAGATAAAAATAGATTTTTATCGAAATGAACTAGTTTTGAACTAGAAATATAATTCTATTTATTTTTAAATAAATAAATTGGATTTGAAATGGTTTTGAAAATAACCAGAATTTCCAATGATTGCATTGGAGTGGATTTGAATCGAAATTGTCTTCGGAATATTTCGATGTTGGAATTCGGGATTATACAGATGTTGTTATGGAAATTTGAAAGATATATATATTTATATCGTTATTTCCAATACGACATTTGTTAATCGTAGAATTTGATATTGAATATAAGCCGGGATATTTTCTATTCAGAGCCTTGTATTTAATATCAAATGTGATTTGGGTTTGTCGTGAATGGTGTCTTCATTAACATTGTTCTTGAACCCAGTTGAGAAAAGATTAAATCTTTTTATTTAGATTTAACGAAGTGTACCAATTAAATAATATTTAATTGGAATTGAATCGATATTGATTTTTGGGTTTATCGTGGATAGTGTTTTTAAATAACACTCGTTCTTTAACCCGATAATCAATGGAGATGTTGTTATGGAAATTTGAAAGATATATATATTTATATCGTTATTTCCAATACGACATTTGTTAATCGTAGAATTTGATATTGAATATAAGCCGGGATATTTTCTATTCAGAGCCTTGTATTTAATATCAAATGTGATTTGGGTTTGTCGTGAATGGTGTCTTCATTAACACTGTTCTTGAACCCAGTTGAGAAAAGATTAAATCTTTTTATTTAGATTTAATGAAGTGTACCAATTAAATAATATTTAATTGGAATTGAATCGATATTGATTTTTGGGTTTATCGTGGATAGTGTTTTTAAATAACACTCGTTCTTTAACCCGATAATCAATGGAGATGTTGTTATGGAAATTTGAAAGATATATATATTTATATCGTTATTTCCAATACGACATTTGTTAATCGTAGAATTTGATATTGAATATAAGCCGGGATATTTTCTATTCAGAGCCTTGTATTTAATATCAAATGTGATTTGGGTTTGTCGTGAATGGTGTCTTCATTAACACTGTTCTTGAACCCAGTTGAGAAAAGATTAAATCTTTTTATTTAGATTTAATGAATTGTACCAATTAAATAATATTTAATTGGAATTGAATCGATATTGATTTTTGGGTTTATCGTGGATAGTGTTTTTAAATAACACTCGTTCTTTAACCCGATAATCAATGGAATGTGATTTTGGGTTTACCGTGAACCGTGTTTTAAATGACACTGATTCTTTAACCCAGTTAACGATTAAAACTAAGTGGAGTTGATGATCGAGAATGGAGTATCACCAGTTTTGCTCCAGGCGATAGTTAAATCTTTAATTAGATTTGAACGTGAAATGGTAATTGAATTTACCGATAACACCGTGGTGTTAGATATGAAGTACTACCAGTTTTACTTCATGGGATGAATAGGTTGGGATTGGGAAATTAAAACAAATGATTACTTCGGTAAGGTTCGCTAATCCCGACTAGTTTTGAATTGATATTCAAAAATAGATTAAAGAATAAATTCAAGAAATTTATCTTGGATAAAATTAATGGGAACCTTTCCCTATGAATGTGAAATTTAGAAACTAACTGTCGGTTAGCTAAGCAGAATGATTTTCTGGATATTGATCTGATGTTGGTTTCGGCCTTCGGGGTTAATATTTGGGGAATTATTCTCTTGATTAATTTACGGTTAGTGACTGATGAATTGGAATGAGGCGTATGTTGTGTTTGTGTCACACTTATTTAAAATATACGCGAGTTTTTCGGAAAGACCGGGTTTATCCCATTCTGAATAACTGATACGACGATAAGTCGAAGATGAAGACGATGGTCGAAGACCGGAGGTCTTCACATCGTTTGGGTCATTACTGATGATCTTGATTGGGCTGTACACCCAAGAAGATGGAAACAGTTAGTGATCGTCCAGACGTACTTGGAGATCGATGGATATGCGGGGTACTAGGTGCCTCCGGTTTCGTTCAGACCCAGAACGGACTTGTAAATGGACTGTGTGTCTGACATTGGATTTTAGTCCGTGTGATTGATCTCTATTAAATATATATCTGTTTGGCGGCGGAGAATTTATTCTCTTGCTTAACGCCCTTCTCTGAGACGTACTAGCTCAGGGGTTATATATTGATGGATATCAATCGCATGGAGTGAATTGCCTGTGTGGCATGCCTAAGTGGCAAAGGATCAAGGCTTCTGTTGAAAAGCAAAGTCTTGTGGTTGATGATCGAAGCACGGCCTTTGTGGCGTAGCTTTGTGTAACGTTTACTTCGCGAGTTTCACACCCGGTATGAACCAAAAACGGGAGACGGGCCTCAGGGAGGGCATGCGTTTCTTTCTAGTTAGAAGTGGCGTCAGTGGTTTTACACGCCCTGACGAGTTTGACTTATGTGGTTGTTGCTGTTGCGAGGCGCCTCGGTTATATCGGTTTCGGCCGATGCTTCTGGTCGGCTGACGGACCAGACTTACACCCCATAGGGTGGGGAAATGTAGTGTTCAGGCATAATAATCCACATCGGTGGACCGGCCCTGTCGCTCCAGGGCTTGCCTGCGCGCTTGCCTGTGGCTCGGGCTAGAGAGTCACGAATCGGTTGAGGACGATCCCTAGCCTCGGTTCATACCATAAATGATAACCCAACTTCCAATACGACATTGCGGTTTTGATTGTAAACTTATATATGGCGTCATAGTGTTATGGGGCATTCATGCCGCCTATGATTGATACTTATGATTTGAAGTTGTTTTATACACTATGCACTTATAATAGTATCAAATGATTTGTTTTAAACGTATCAAGCATTCTTTGGCTGTTATAAGGGAAAACCCTATTCCCCGGCTTGCGTTGCATTATGTGATAGGACCTGGGTCTTATAACAGCTTCATTTTTCTTTATTTAGCATTGCGCTGTTTGTTTTATACACTGGTATTCTTGGGAGGAAACCCGTTCCGTGTTATACGGCGTGGTCCCTTGATTTACCTAACTTTAAAAATAAAGACTAATAACTGTTTTAGTTCTCACACCAGTCACATGACTGACCTGGAGTTTATTGTTTTAACCTAAACTCTGGGTGCCCTTATTTTGACACGGGCAGCTAGTAGTTTTGGTTTTGCAGATTTATATTCACAGGATCCTGGTTTGCAGCTGGAACGATATCCGGAAAGCTTTGTATCCGTATATCTCTTCTAGTTGTGTATTGTATTATTTTCCGCTGCTATGTATGTATTTAAATGTAATTTAAATCTCTGATATGTCTGTGTAATATTTATTCATTTATACTCTGTATATTCTTGTAATCTGATGCATTGTTGTAATATACAATGAAATGTTCTTCTGTTTGTGTTCTGATTTGTCCTGTTCTCAAACGATAGGGCGTTTCGAACGGTCTGGGTCGGTTTAGCGACTGGTTCGGACCGAGCGAAATTCCTTTTCGTCACAGTTGGTATCAGAGCTTTGGTTTACAAAGCTCAGAGAACAAGGCACATTAGAACCATACGAAAGAATTCATCAGAAACTGGATTAGTAATATCCAACGGGAATGACTCGTTAGAGATGGGATCAGTAGTATCCTAGAACGAGTGTGAAGAGTATATTTTTCAAATGAAAACAAATTTTGTTTTGAAAATTTAAATCAATTATTCGTATTTGATTATTTATCTGTATTGATTTGGACAGTCCAGTATATAAAGAATTTGCATATACGCCTTGCAAACGTATATTCAAAGTTTTAATATATTGTATAGATATAGCATCACACTCTAGTCGCCCGGAGATGATATTGATGATAGCGATCGCATCATCAACATTTATGTTCGAGTTTCGAAGGTGGGATTTCTATATATTTCCTATTGACTGGTGTGAGAACCAAAAACTATATAGGATCTATTGTTGTGATTTGGCATCAAAAATCTGATTTTTGACTATATATCAAAGTTATGAATTTGAAACTCTAATCCACTAATTGATTGATGTTTGTGTTGTTTGTTTATTTGTTTGATAATTTTGAACCATTTAGCCTAATTGAACCAAATATTGAATTATATTGAAAATTAGTTGCATTTGCTTGCATGTACATATACTTACATTGAACAGGTCATAGCAAGGAGGCTAGAGCAGAGAATAAAATTTGTTTGCCCGACAAATAGGTACATGTTTACTACATAATTTACTGTTTTGTTTGGGTGATGATGATTTTATGAGCCTATTGGCTAGCCGCTTGGCTTTTTCTTTTTGAGATTAGAAGGACCGGGGAAGCTATTTGAAATTCCCCGATGCTCCCGGTGCAGGGGAGGTTATGGCGAAATTTTTCGAAAATTTAGGGTGTTAGCCAAATTTTTGAAAATTTGAAAATTCTCAGAAATTGAAAAGTTGGAGAATGAAAGCCAGATTGAACGTAGAGTTGATTAATCAAACCACTTTCGACTTTGTTCCTTTTCGGGGACGAAAAGTTTTAAGTGGGGGAGATTGTAACAACCCGAAATTCTGGGCCAGTTTAAAATTTTTATTTTAGCGAATTTTGAATATTTAAAATGGATTATTTTAAATAATATCGACGAAAAATTTAATTTGAATATAATTAGAACGTATATATTATACGCGTCGTCGTTAGAATATAAATATTATATATAATTATAAAAGGAATTGAAAATGGCGCGGTAGTTCGATAATTCGATTTCAAACTTCAATTGAATGTACCGGGTGCAAAACAATCCGGATTTTAGTGAAACCAAAAACATTACGATCTAATTGATGATATCTTTCCAACGAATCCGAAAAATCGAAATTTCATAGCGGGAATCAAAAGATATGTCCAGTTGAAAATTCTGAATAGTCGCTATGGAATTCAGGCCCTTAAAAATGGAAATTTTGCAAACGACCTCGGATTTCGACGAAACCACTTTTGTTGGATCCACAGTGCCAAATTATTGCTAGATTCCAAATTTCATAATTTTTCGAATCAATATGTGAGCATGGCAAAAGAAAACGCGTTTGACCAATTTCAGTTGATTTCAATCGACTGGAAATTGGCCATTTTTCCAACGGTCTCAGAATTCGACGAAACTAGTTTTGTTAGGACCGTATCGTCAATACGAAGCTAGAAAATATTTTTCTGGAATTTTTCTAGTTAGTATGTGACCCCGGTAATTTGAAATGTACGTCTAAAATTCAATATAAGGATTTAAATGTAAATTCAACGGAAACAGATCGAAACAGTCGAATCAGCCTATGATACATATCCCATTGTGTTCGGAATGGGGGTGAAACGCTATGGACGACAGGCGGTGGGCCTCGTTTCGAGGTCGTATGTAAAAGTCAACTTTTTGCAAATTAAATAATTAATAAAAAAAAAAATATCTCTCCCCTTAAACCCGCTCTGGCCCCCCTATTTCTTCAACTGCTCAGAAACAAAAAGAAAAGGAAAAAATGAATCGAGATCGACAGCCGCCCCCCCTCGTACATCGCGCTGCCTGCGCACGGCGACCCCACCCCGATGACCGACCCCCCTTCCCTCGCGAACCTCCCCTCCGCTGCTACAAACCCGACGCCCCCCTGCTGATCCCGACGCCGCCCTGAAGCCGCCTCTGCCAAGTCCTGCCGCCGCCAGTGAAGCCGCCATCCCCTCCGACGATGCGCCAGCAACCACGATTCGGCTTCTACAGTAAAATAGTGAGTGTTATTTTAGTTAATTAAGCTTATTTATATATTTTATTTAGTTATAAATCTGAAATTATAAAAGCATAGTTTCTTTTTAAATATATATAGCACGGCATAAAAAAAATGTTATCTTTTTATGAAGTAGCGTTGTAGATATAAAAATACGATTTTTATATTTTTTAAAAGTAGTAAAAATATGATTTTTATATTTTTAAAGTATTAAAAATATAATCTTTACTATATAGAAGTGGTAAAAATATGATTTTTGTTTATATAGAGAATTAAAAATATCACCTTTATATATGTAGCAAAATAAAAATGTGATTTTTATATATTGAACATCGAAATAAAAATGTGATTTTTATATATTGAACATCGAAATAAAAATATGATTTTTATATATAGAACATCGAAGTAAAAATGTGATTTTTATATATTGAATAGCGAAGTAAAAATGTGGTTTTTATATATTGAATAGCGAAGTAAAAATATGATTTTTATATATAGAATATCGAAGTAAAAATATGATTTTTATATATAGAATATCGAAGTAAAAATATGATTTTTATATATAGAACATCGAAGTAAAAAATTCGATTTTTATATATGTAGTGGCTACGGGCGTAGAAAGTGATAAGAGGCGAGAACAGTGAAGATTTCCTGCATTTGAAGTGCCGTGGAGTTAGGATAGCTATTGGTGAGAATTTCTCACCTTTCAATTTCATTTTCTAGTTATATATATATACTAGGATGCAGACGGTGCTTAGTAGCACCCGACACAATCGTCCACAGACCATGGACTTGTTTGTTTTGATTGCAAAAATTAATTAGAATATTTGGTTTGAAATTGGATTGTTTGGTGAAATGAAATTGATATGATTGATGTGTGAATGGCGTGGGCCTTCACTGGACCGGGGATAAGGCTAGGCCTTGTCCCGTTTCTAGTATCGTGCCGTTATGCCGCCGAAATTTTCTAAAATATGTTAGAAAAATAAAAATATCATTTTATTTAAAGAATGAACTGAATAGAAATTCATATGTTAAAATAAAATGTTTTATCGTTAAAAATATAATTTTTAACGTGAAGTGAATAAATAAATATTCATTTACAAACCGGACGGTTTGTTTATGTACACCTATTTGAATGACATTGATTGGGACGATAAATTTTACACACCGCCCAACTGCACAAATAAAATCTGTGTTTGATTGTTTGAAACCCCACACGGGTGTTGGGATGAAATTTGAAGTTCACTCATCCTGATTGATTAAATATGTCGATCGATTGATTGACAGGCTGCTATAAGCGTTAGATATCTATATTTGATGCTTATACAGTGTAGTGCACTTTGGTTGATGGTTGATTATTTTTCGATGCTATTATATGTGTGTAATGTATGAAAATCCATATAATTAACATTATATGGTGATTGATTGGGCCTCATTCCAATTTAGAAAATAAAGAATAATATAAAATAAAGGTTCATGTGTTGACAGTATCATCCATTGAGATTGGTCATGTGTTGAACGAAATATTTTAGTAATAAAATTTACATCTTTATTAATATAAAATAAAGGTTCATGTGTTGACAGTACTCATCCATTGAGATTGGTCATGTGTTGAACGAAATATTTTAGTAATAAAGTTTACATTTTTATCAATATAAAATAAAGGTTCATGTGTTGACAGTACTCATCCATTGAGATTGGTCATGTGTTGAACGAAATATTTTAGTAATAAAGTTTACATCTTTATCAATATAAAATAAAGGTTCATGTGTTGACAGTACTCATCCATTGAGATTGGTCATGTGTTGAACGAAATATTTTGATAATAACAACTATTTTGAAAAAGAAATATTTGAAAATAGAAATTTATGAAGCCGTGTTGATTAGATTGACGCCATTTTGACGTGAACGATATTTATATCGATTTTATTCATTTTGAAATGAATTGAATTGAAAACGATTTCGAAATGAATTGAATTGAAAACGATTTCGAAATGAATTGAATTGAAAACGATTTTGAAATGAATTGAATTGAAAACGATTTCGAAAGGAATTGAATTGAAAACGATTTCGAAATGAATTGAATTGAAAACGAATTCAAATTGAATTGAAAGCGAAATGAAAACGAATTCAAATTGAATTGAAATTTGAATTGAATAGAAATGAATTTTAAAACGAATTTATAAAGAAGAATTCAATTTTGATTTGAATTGAAATGGAAGTTGAAATTGCTTTTGAAACGAATTTAAAACTATTTATATAATTCGTTTTAAATAGAAATCGCCATAATATATATAATATATATATATATATTATATATATAATGGCCTGAATAGAACGCGCCGCGCCGCGGCAGTTCGTGAATTTCGACCATTTATTTCAAACGGACATTACGGGAGATCCGACCGTCGGATTCTCCTAAAACCGGAACCGTTGGGTTCGTATCGAAAAGAGCTTTCTAAAGAATATTAGAAATTAGAAATCAAATGGTTGGATTTGGAATTATGTCCAAATCAAATTCGAAAAAGGTCGCTGTAAGTGCAGTTCGATGGCCATTGATAGAAATCGACTGTACGGGCCTAGATAAAATTATTAAAAATAGTAATAATTTATGTAAAATCATAAGAAATGATTTAGAAAGAATTGGGATGAAAAACTCCATATTTGAAAAGATAAAAATAGATTTTTATCGAAATGAACTAGTTTTGAACTAGAAATATAATTCTATTTATTTTTAAATAAATAAATTGGATTTGAAATGGTTTTGAAAATAACCAGAATTTCCAATGATTGCATTGGAGTGGATTTGAATCGAAATTGTCTTCGGAATATTTCGATGTTGGAATTCGGGATTATACAGATGTCGTGAATGGTGTCTTCATTAACACTGTTCTTGAACCCAGTTGAGAAAAGATTAAATCTTTTTATTTAGATTTAATAAAGTGTACCAATTAAATAATATTTAATTGGAATTGAATCGATATTGATTTTTGGGTTTATCGTGGATAGTGTTTTTAAATAACACTCGTTCTTTAACCCGATAATCAATGGAGATGCTGTTATAGAAATTTGAAAGATATATATATTTATATCGTTATTTCCAATACGACATTTGTTAATCGTAGAATTTGATATTGAATATAAGCCGGGATATTTTCTATTCAGAGCCTTGTATTTAATATCAAATGTGATTTGGGTTTGTCGTGAATGGTGTCTTCATTAACACTGTTCTTGAACCCAGTTGAGAAAAGATTAAATCTTTTTATTTAGATTTAATGAAGTGTACCAATTAAATAATATTTAATTGGAATTGAATCGATATTGATTTTTGGGTTTATCGTGGATAGTGTTTTTAAATAACACTCGTTCTTTAACCCGATAATCAATGGAATGTGATTTTGGGTTTACCGTGAACCGTGTTTTAAATGACACTGATTCTTTAACCCAGTTAACGATTAAAACTAAGTGGAGTTTTAATGAATCTTTAATTAGATTGAGATGATCGAGAATGGAGTATCACCAGTTTTGCTCCAGGCGATAGTTAAATCTTTAATTAGATTTGAACGTGAAATGGTAATTGAATTTACCGATAACACCGTGGTGTTAGATATGAAGTACTACCAGTTTTACTTCATGGGATGAATAGGTTGGGATTGGGAAATTAAAACAAATGATTACTTCGGTAAGGTTCGCTAATCCCGACTAGTTTTGAATTGATATTCAAAAATAGATTAAAGAATAAATTCAAGAAATTTATCTTGGATAAAATTAATGGGAACCTTTCCCTATGAATGTGAAATTTAGAAACTAACTGTCGGTTAGCTAAGCAGAATGATTTTCTGGATATTGATCTGATGTTGGTTTCGGCCTTCGGGGTTAATATTTGGGGAATTATTCTCTTGATTAATTTACGGTTAGTGACTGATGAATTGGAATGAGGCGTATGTTGTGTTTGTGTCACACTTATTTAAAATATACGCGAGTTATTCGGAAAGACCGGGTTTCTCCCATTCTGAATAACTGATACGACGATAAGTCGAAGATGAAGACGATGGTCGAAGACCGGAGGTCTTCACGTCGTTTGGGTAATTACTGATGATCTTGATTGGGCTGTACACCCAAGAAGATGGAAACAGTTAGTGATCGTCCAGACGTACTTGGAGATCGATGGATATGCGGGGTACTAGGTGCCTCCGGTTTCGTTCAGACCCAGAACGGACTTGTAAATGGACTGTGTGTCTGACATTGGATTTTAGTCCGTGTGATTGATCTCTATTAAATATATATCTGTTTGGCGGCGGAGAATTTATTCTCTTGCTTAACGCCCTTCTCTGAGACGTACGAGCTCAGGGGTTATATATTGATGGATATCAATCGCATGGAGTGAATTGCCTGTGTGGCATGCCTAAGTGGCAAAGGATCAAGGCTTCTGTTGAAAAGCAAAGTCTTGTGGTTGATGATCGAAGCACGGCCTTTGTGGCGTAGCTTTGTGTAACGTTTACTTCGCGAGTTTCACACCCGGTATGAACCAAAAACGGGAGACGGGCCTCAGGGAGGGCATGCGTTTCTTTCTAGTTAGAAGTGGCGTCAGTGGTTTTACACGCCCTGACGAGTTTGACTTATGTGGTTGTTGCTGTTGCGAGGCGCCTCGGTTATATCGGTTTCGGCCGATGCTTCTGGTCGGCTGACGGACCAGACTTACACCCCATAGGGTGGGGAAACGTAGTGTTCAGGCATAATAATCCACATCGGTGGACCGGCCCTGTCGCTCCAAGGCTTGCCTGTGCGCTTGCCTGTGGCTCGGGCTAGAGAGTCACGAATCGGTTGAGGACGATTGTAACACCCCACTCCCGCTATGATCACTCACTAAGGGAATGCCATAGCATCGGTGGAGTATTTTAGTGAATATAGAACAGAAAAATTACAACAAGACAGATATAAATAGTACTTGAAATTTTAAAACATCATCTCATAACAGCGGAAGTAAAACATGTCTGGTTACATCATAAAACCACAATAAAGGTCAAGTACAATATCCATCAAAATAAAGAAGTACATAATCCCACTCTCATACAATAGCCAAACAAAAGAAAAGATAACTGGATAACTGGAGCTTTACATCTATCCAAGCTCCTAAAGACTGGAACAGCAATCCGATCAAGCTCCACTACTGCTAGGATCCACCGTAGGACCTGAGGGTTGGGAAAAAGATAAAAACAACGGGGTCAGACATAAGTCTGAGCGAGTCCTATAACTTTAACAATACAATCGTTAAAGTAACCAGAGAAGACATAAACTGATATACGGTAACATATAGGGATGAATGGCTACCCTAAGCAGTCAACTAAACGAAGATAAAGGATAAAGACGCATCTACCCTCCCTAAGGTAAATTACTAAACTGCACCACACCAGTCGTTCCTAACTTAAAGGTTGATCCCACCCAAGGACTTATAAAATTTACTAATTAGTACTTGCGTACCCCTAGGTGACCAAGTAGGCGCCACGGGGCCCTACAATCCACTAGGTGTACACACTACTTCCCATTCGATCGGCTCCCTAACGTAGATACCCGTGCTGGCCCCACCGTGGGATGTATCATTCCCCAATGTGGCAACCTGATGAAACTAAAGGTGCACGGCTTATATCTACTCGATGCAACAACGGCTTACCTACCAGCCCGGGCCCACTCACGCATATGAAGCCCGTTGGACTTGCGTTGCCACCGCTAACCCGTTTGCCTCTTACAGTCAAGCCCAGTATGCGTGTCCCGTCCTCGACATGGGTCGAGCCCACAAAGATACGTATGAGTTACTGGTTGAAATGGGCCTCCACAAGCTACCCACCTAAGCTTGTCCCTTTTTCTAGTATATCCCACTTAACCCTTTAATCATGTTTTAATTACATGTTCCATTTTGGTTAAGTATTCTAATCGTATTTTCTATTGCCACCCAAGGCAACCACTAGATTTTCTCATGCCACCCGAGGCACCCACTTAACCCCTCATGTCCCTCTACATGCTAATGTGGTTAAGTGTTTCTTAATTAATTAATTAAGAACGTAACCTTTGTAAAGACCTCTCACATTAGACTGTCTTTTATGACCGCTGGTTAAGCCGGTTGGGTCCGGGCAGCCTTATGTCATAACAGAGTCTAACCTCGTGTCTTTACATTAATTACGTATTTAGTTTGTGCCTAAGACCTCTCACATTGGGCTAACATTTGTAGCAACTGGTTAAGCCGGTTGGGTCCGGGCAGTTTTACGCTACAACTGAGTCCAACCTCGTGTCTTAGTCAATTAATTACACCTAATTAATCACCCTCATAATTTTATATTAATTATCCCTAATTAATCAAGTTTTCTTAACATGGGTAGACCTAACTTAATAGGTAAATTCCCATGGGGTAGACCTAACTCAATAGGTAAATTCCCAACACATAGTATGGGTACACCTAACCAAATAGGCAAATTCCCATACTATGTTTATTTATTTTGTGTTATGCATAATTATATTAATTTCACACAATCTTATTAACTTATGCATTTAATTACCCCATCGTTCCCACGTAATTTCGTTCATGATATAACACATATAAAAGGTGTCAACTTGCATATGAATGAACATGTTTCAAAGGTGCCATCTTGCATATTAACAAACACATAACTTGCATATGAACTTGCATAACATGTCACATAACTTGCATATAATATGTCACATAACTTACATATTCATTTTGCATAACAAACTTGCATATTAGCTTATAGACTTGCATAATGTGTCATCATGAACTTGCATATTAATAAACATGTAACTTGCATATTTTCATACATGTAACTTGCATATAAAGAAACATGTAACTTGCATATTTACATACATGTAACTTGCATATTAACAAACATGTAACTTGCATATTAACAAACATGTAACTTGCATATTTACATACATGTAACTTGCATATTAACAAACATGTAACTTGCATATTTACATACATGTAACTTGCATAGCATATTACCATGAACTTGCATAACATGCATATGATTACATAGCCCACAACTTGCATATTTAGCATCATGCAAACATAACATACATCATATTAAACTTGCATAAGCTTACATACTCAACATGCATAAACATAAGATTAATGCTAACATCATATCATATGATTCAAAGCTCATTAACCCACATACAAAACCATAAATCTCATCACATCTCATCTAATTAGTTTACCAAAAGATCATCAAAGTGATAGAAACTCACAACTAGCAACTTTGAACACCAAATGAAGAAGATTAAGATGCTAAGAAGGGATTAGAAGTTGATTAGAGAGTGATTAGTATGCAACCCTCTTCATAAAATTAGTGGAGGCCATGAGAGCTAGCATTTTGCCATAGTTTAGTCACTAGGTTTAATTATGAATGAATTAGGGTAGGTTAGGGTCTTATTTATAGATTAGGCAAGTGTTTTAGGCCATAGGATTAACCCTAGATTCAATCCAAGCCATCAAAGCATGTCTTGGGGAAGAAGTCAAGTGTAGGAACCATCTAGGGCCTTTAGATTAAAGATGGACCATGAGAACCATTCAAATGCAAAATCTGCACTTGAGCGAATCGGCCCACGGGTTGACAGCCAAACACCCTGGATTAACCCCTAGTCGACCCAGCGGGCTCGGGTCGACTTCAAAAATCGGCCGGTTCGGTTATTCCCCTCTCCCAATTCGCTGTTTTGAGCATTTTTGCATATTTATTTATTAAATTTTCAATTATATATATATATATATATCAATATATATATATATATATATCTACACAACCCATTTCACTTAATTAAGTATACTTTAATTTGGGAATTTTCGTGAAACTTCGCGAGGCCATATCTTGGTCATACGGACTCCGATTTTCGAAAACTCGGACTCTATTTCGCGTATTTTTCCGAGACGAACGCAATGGCATAGCCCGTTTCCCTTGATTCCCATTTTAGAATTAAATTCTGCCTCGATTTATGTTATTACAGGTTATTGAAAATACGGGTTGTTACATTCTCCCCTCCTTAAAGGATTTCGTCCCCGAAATCTTCAAGTTAGGAAGAACGTATCCTACCATCCAATCATCCATCTACTCAAAGCATCATCCACGAGCAATCATTGTCCTTACAAGATTCTAAATGCTGGATGGATATATGCAAAAGTGTGTGTATATGTACTTACCTAATGCGAAAATCAGGCGGTTACTGATACAGTAAACCTCCTTAATGCAAACCATGATAGTGCCATGCATCCAATATGTATGCGAAACCCTATTGACACATACAAATTTCTACATGCGTGCACAACCATACACAAAAATGCATCATCCATATGATAACACAGCCATGATACATCCATCAATCTAACTACCACATCCATTTATGCAATATGCAACATGAAGTGACTGAGCCGAT
The DNA here is from genome assembly GCA_030737875.1 of Allium sativum. Lineage (NCBI taxonomy): Eukaryota > Viridiplantae > Streptophyta > Magnoliopsida > Asparagales > Amaryllidaceae > Allium > Allium sativum. Next base: position 159,078,976 of record CM060923.1, read on the forward strand.
CTAGTGCCTAATGTGTGTGTATATGCATCCACGAGCAACCACTAGCAAACAATTGCATCCATATGCATCCATCAACCATAACATGTTTCAAACACATGTTTCAACCATAGGTTTTACCCTATCTAAAGGTCATAGGTATTAGCGAGAGGATATACTAAAGATAAGATAAGTACTAGACAAGCAATAAAGGAGAAGTTAAAAGACATACTCTCAAAAAGAAATGGATACAAAGAACGCATCTTTGCTTCCGTCTCCCAAGTAGCATTGCTTTCGTCATCTCCCCATTGCACTTTAACTAGCTGAACTTCTCTGTTCCTCAACTTCCTAGTTTCTGACCCAAGGATGCGAGTAGGAGCTCGTCGAATCGTCGCATCACGTTCTACCTCTACATCTCTAAGCAAGCTCGGCTCTACCACCTCCGCGGTCTCATGTAAGCACTTCCTCAAATGTGATACATGGAATACATCATGAACACCACTAAGTCTGTCGGGCAACTCCACCCTATATGCCATCCGTCCAATCCTTTCCTTAATAGGAAACGGCCCAACAAATCTCGGTGCTAACTTCCCTACGGACCCAAAGCGAACAACATTTCTCAATGGAGATACTTTGACAAAAACCATGTCCCCAACCTCAAACTCAAGATCCGTCCTTCTCCGATCCGCATAAGATTTCTGTCTATCTTGCGCTGCTTTCATCCTTTTTCGAATTAAATCAATCTTCTCTGAAGTCTCTCTAACCATATCCGGCCCAAGCAAGATCTTATCCGTAGATTCCCACCAACATGTAGGAGATCGACAAGGCCTTCCATAAAGAGCTTCGAAAGGAGCCATACCAATACTGGACTGAAAGCTGTTATTATATGCGAACTCCACCAAAGGAAGATGTTCTTCCCATGTACCTCCAAAATCCAAGATACAAAGCCTCAAAAGATCTTCTAAGATACGGTTCACCCTCTCAGTCTGACCGTCCGTCTGAGGATGATATGCGGTGCTCAAACACAACTGAGTCCCTACCGCCTCTTGCAAACTTCTCCAAAACTCACTAGTGAAAATAGGATCTCGATCACTCACAATGCTGGATGGTACGCCATGCAATCTAACAATCTCTCTAACATAGACTGAAGCAAGCCATGGAGCGGTCCTCTTACTCTTTACGGGTATAAAATGGGCACTCTTGGTAAGTCTGTCTACCACAACCCAAATTCCCGTATTGCCCTTCCTCGATCTCGGTAACCCGTCGATGAAATCCATCGAGACACTATCCCACTTCCACTGTGGAACTTCCAATGGGTGTAGCAACCCACCGGGTTTCCTTTGCTCCACTTTAACTTGTTGGCACACTAAGCATCTAGCCACATACTCGGCCACATCTTTCTTCATACCAGCCCAGAAGAAAACTCTCTTCATGTCTTGGTACATTTTGTCTCCACCGGGATGAATAGTCATTCTTGAACGATGTGCATCATCCAAAATAGCCTTCTTCAAACCCTCATCTTGCGGTACACAAAGTCTACCGTCTCTATGCAACCATCCCTTATCATCTATGGTGTATCTACCCAAATGGCTGGACGACTCCCCTCTTATAAGCTTCTCTACCAACACAACCAACTGTGGGTCGTCTCGCTGAGCCTCGCCAATCCGTCTCAAAAGAGTAGGTCTAACCTCCAAGGATGCCAACAAACCAGGTACAAAATCAACAGAAGGTCTGAAGTCAAACAAAGAAAGAAACTCCAAGCTTCGTCGTTCCACGAACAATGGACTCAAAGATAGCCTTTTTCTACTTAAGGCGTCTGCCACCACGTTACCCTTACCAGGGGTATACGCTATCTCGAAATCATAGGATGCTAAGAACTCCATCCACCTTTGCTGTCTTAAGTTTAAATCTTTCTGAGAGAATAAGTACTTCAATGATTTATGGTCAGTGAACAACTCGAATCTCTCACCAAGAAGATAATGGCGCCAAGACTTAAGTGCGAAAACAATCGCGGCCAACTCTAGATCATGGGTAGGGTAATTCTTCTCATGCACTCTCAATTGTCTCCCTCCATAGGCTATTACCCTTCCCTCCTGCATCAAGACTGCGCCTAATCCTGTTCCACAAGCATCGGTATAAACAACAAACGGCTTACTCCCATCTGGAAGCACTAAAACTAGAGCGGTGGTCAAAGCTCTCTTTAACCGTCGGAAAGCATCATCACAATCTACATCCCACGAGAAAACCAGATTCTTTTTCGTCAAGCGGGTTAATGGGGCTGATATCTTCGCGAAGTCTTTGATGAACTTCCTATAATATCCTGCCAACCCCAAGAAACTTCTTACCTCGGTAGCATTTCTAGGAACTTTCCAATCCTGGATAGATACTATCTTTGCGGGATCCACAGCTATCCCTTCCTTAGAGACCACATGCCCTAAGAATCGCACTTCTCTTCTCCAAAAATGGCATTTAGAGAATTTAGCTTTAAGACTATGCGCTCGAAGAGTCTCCAACACTTCCTTGAGATGTAAGGCATGCTCTTCTTCATTCTTGGAAAAGACCAAGATGTCATCCACAAAAACTACTACAAACTTATTCAGATACTCTCTGAACACTCTACTCATGAGATCAACAAAGTATGCGGGGGCGTTTGTCAACCCAAATGGCATCACTAGCCACTCATAAAAACCATCCGGAGTCCGGAAAGCAGTCTTCTCTATACTGTCCTCCGCCACTCTTAACTGATGAAACCCTGTAGCTAAGTCCATCTGCGAAAATACTGACGCGCCAACCAACTGATCAAAGAGATCATCTATCCTCGGTAATGGGTGTCTATTCTTCTTCGTGAGCTTATTAAGTTCTCTATAATCCACACAAAGTCTGAGGGACCCATCCGCCTTCGTGGCAAACACTACTGGAGCTCCCCACTCCGATATACTTCGCCTTATGAACCCCTTCTCAAGCAACTCCCCTACTTGCTTATGAAGTTCTCTTCTCTCACGAGGAGCCATGTGGCGTACTGGCAAAGACACTGGTTTGGCATTATCCACCAAATAAATTCGGAAATCTATCTCCCGCTTCGGAGGCAAACCCTTTACTTCTTCAAACACATCCGGATATTCCCGGACTACTCTGACAGAACACAAACTCTCGACCGAAGCATCGAGCGATTCAAGATAACTTAGCAAAACAGATTCCATGGGATTGCAAGAGATCTCGAGAGTGTTACCCAAGCGGGTCATGAGCCTGACAACTCTCCTTTCGCAATCAAGAACGGCACCATTACTGGATAACCAGTCCATGCCCAAGATCAACCCATAGCCCGTGAAGCCCAATACAAAAGCATCACATCTAAACTCAACGCTAAGTATAGAAATCTTCAAACCCAAACATATCATAGACAGATATATGGAGCCCCCAATTGGGTTTGAGACAACCAAGGGATCATCAACTAGACTGGTGTCTAAGTGCAGTGACTCAACTAACGATGATGAGATAAAAGAATGCGATGCGCCAGAGTCAAACAAAGTACGAACTGGATGATCAAACAGAAAAACCAGACTTTCAACGGAAATAGTTCTACCTCTCTGCTGAATCGGTGGAACTGAGAGAACCTGAACTTGCCCCCCTGACTGAGGTGGTGCTATAAGAGCTTGCACCTGGCCTCCTGAGGTAGACCCCGTCTTCTGCCCCTTCTTTGGGCAGTTTTTCACAAGATGCCCTGCTTCACCACAATGAAAGCAACCGGTCTTCTTCTTTTTGCGACAATCCTTACTAAGGTGTCCTGGTGTTCCACAATTGAAGCACTTCTTCTTCGTCTTCTTTTTGTCACCATTGCCTTTTCCGCCCTTGCCTTGTTGTTGTTGTTGCGGTTTCTTCTGATCCCCCTTTTTCTCTGGTGCCTTAGAATTCTTATCATCCTCATGCATAAGTGCCATGTAGACAAGCTTCTCAAAAGTGGCCCCCATAGGAATGTGAGTCATAGCTATTCCTTGCAATGGTTCGTTCAAGCCTCTAACGAACCTCAAAGCCTTCTTCTCCGGTGTATTCACCAACTCTATGCCAAACCTTGCTAATTGATTGAATTTGTTGACATATTCTTTCACCGTGAGATTCCCTTGCTTCAAATTCAAGAACTTCTCCATAAACAGATTCTCTTCCGCCCTTGAGAGAAACTTAGCCCCAAACCTTTGCTTAAAATCTGCCCAAGAGTCAACAGGGCGTTCTCCATTAGTGACCTCCCACCAGAATGAGGCCTCTCCCTTCATTAACCAAGCCGCCAACTTGACTTTCTTTCCCTCTTCCACTTCAAAGATATCTAGCAACTCTTCCACTTCCTTAAGCCAATCTCTAGCCTCTACGAAAGTCTCTGAACCAAGAAAAGGTTTTCCTCCTATAGCCTTGAACTCCTTGCAAACCTTAGCAAAATTATCCACTCTAGGCTGAGGAGGAGGAGCGGTTGTCTCTGGTGTAGTAGCATTGGCCGGACCCGCAGCCGCGGCCCTAGCCTCTTGCAACCTCCTATACCATAGTGGTATAACTAAACCCTCCGGGATGTTAAGATCTTCAGCCATGCTGAAACGAAAGAGGAAAGATTCAAAAAGGAGATTCCGAAAGATAAAGATATGGCTATTGGGGATTATGCTTTTCTTTTTCAAAAACTTTTTCTCTTAGAAGACATGCTTTTAAAAATACTTTCTTCGAAAATACTCTTAGAAAGTAGTTTTTCTCAAAAATTTTATCTGTTCTGGTAACCTTAAGCTCTGATACCACGTGTAACACCCCACTCCCGCTATGATCACTCACTAAGGGAATGCCATAGCATCGGTGGAGTATTTTAGTGAATATAGAACAGAAAAATTACAACAAGACAGATATAAATAGTACTTGAAATTTTAAAACATCATCTCATAACAGCGGAAGTAAAACATGTCTGGTTACATCATAAAACCACAATAAAGGTCAAGTACAATATCCATCAAAATAAAGAAGTACATAATCCCACTCTCATACAATAGCCAAACAAAAGAAAAGATAACTGGATAACTGGAGCTTTACATCTATCCAAGCTCCTAAAGACTGGAACAGCAATCCGATCAAGCTCCACTACTGCTAGGATCCACCGTAGGACCTGAGGGTTGGGAAAAAGATAAAAACAACGGGGTCAGACATAAGTCTGAGCGAGTCCTATAACTTTAACAATACAATCGTTAAAGTAACCAGAGAAGACATAAACTGATATACGGTAACATATAGGGATGAATGGCTACCCTAAGCAGTCAACTAAACGAAGATAAAGGATAAAGACGCATCTACCCTCCCTAAGGTAAATTACTAAACTGCACCACACCAGTCGTTCCTAACTTAAAGGTTGATCCCACCCAAGGACTTATAAAATTTACTAATTAGTACTTGCGTACCCCTAGGTGACCAAGTAGGCGCCACGGGGCCCTACAATCCACTAGGTGTACACACTACTTCCCATTCGATCGGCTCCCTAACGTAGATACCCGTGCTGGCCCCACCGTGGGATGTATCATTCCCCAATGTGGCAACCTGATGAAACTAAAGGTGCACGGCTTATATCTACTCGATGCAACAACGGCTTACCTACCAGCCCGGGCCCACTCACGCATATGAAGCCCGTTGGACTTGCGTTGCCACCGCTAACCCGTTTGCCTCTTACAGTCAAGCCCAGTATGCGTGTCCCGTCCTCGACATGGGTCGAGCCCACAAAGATACGTATGGGTTACTGGTTGAAATGGGCCTCCACAAGCTACCCACCTAAGCTTGTCCCTTTTTCTAGTATATCCCACTTAACCCTTTAATCATGTTTTAATTACATGTTCCATTTTGGTTAAGTATTCTAATCGTATTTTCTATTGCCACCCAAGGCAACCACTAGATTTTCTCATGCCACCCGAGGCACCCACTTAACCCCTCATGTCCCTCTACATGCTAATGTGGTTAAGTGTTTCTTAATTAATTAATTAAGAACGTAACCTTTGTAAAGACCTCTCACATTAGACTGTCTTTTATGACCGCTGGTTAAGCCGGTTGGGTCCGGGCAGCCTTATGTCATAACAGAGTCTAACCTCGTGTCTTTACATTAATTACGTATTTAGTTTGTGCCTAAGACCTCTCACATTGGGCTAACATTTGTAGCAACTGGTTAAGCCGGTTGGGTCCGGGCAGTTTTACGCTACAACTGAGTCCAACCTCGTGTCTTAGTCAATTAATTACACCTAATTAATCACCCTCATAATTTTATATTAATTATCCCTAATTAATCAAGTTTTCTTAACATGGGTAGACCTAACTTAATAGGTAAATTCCCATGGGGTAGACCTAACTCAATAGGTAAATTCCCAACACATAGTATGGGTACACCTAACCAAATAGGCAAATTCCCATACTATGTTTATTTATTTTGTGTTATGCATAATTATATTAATTTCACACAATCTTATTAACTTATGCATTTAATTACCCCATCGTTCCCACGTAATTTCGTTCATGATATAACACATATAAAAGGTGTCAACTTGCATATGAATGAACATGTTTCAAAGGTGCCATCTTGCATATTAACAAACACATAACTTGCATATGAACTTGCATAACATGTCACATAACTTGCATATAATATGTCACATAACTTACATATTCATTTTGCATAACAAACTTGCATATTAGCTTATAGACTTGCATAATGTGTCATCATGAACTTGCATATTAATAAACATGTAACTTGCATATTTTCATACATGTAACTTGCATATAAAGAAACATGTAACTTGCATATTTACATACATGTAACTTGCATATTAACAAACATGTAACTTGCATATTAACAAACATGTAACTTGCATATTTACATACATGTAACTTGCATATTAACAAACATGTAACTTGCATATTTACATACATGTAACTTGCATAGCATATTACCATGAACTTGCATAACATGCATATGATTACATAGCCCACAACTTGCATATTTAGCATCATGCAAACATAACATACATCATATTAAACTTGCATAAGCTTACATACTCAACATGCATAAACATAAGATTAATGCTAACATCATATCATATGATTCAAAGCTCATTAACCCACATACAAAACCATAAATCTCATCACATCTCATCTAATTAGTTTACCAAAAGATCATCAAAGTGATAGAAACTCACAACTAGCAACTTTGAACACCAAATGAAGAAGATTAAGATGCTAAGAAGGGATTAGAAGTTGATTAGAGAGTGATTAGTATGCAACCCTCTTCATAAAATTAGTGGAGGCCATGAGAGCTAGCATTTTGCCATAGTTTAGTCACTAGGTTTAATTATGAATGAATTAGGGTAGGTTAGGGTCTTATTTATAGATTAGGCAAGTGTTTTAGGCCATAGGATTAACCCTAGATTCAATCCAAGCCATCAAAGCATGTCTTGGGGAAGAAGTCAAGTGTAGGAACCATCTAGGGCCTTTAGATTAAAGATGGACCATGAGAACCATTCAAATGCAAAATCTGCACTTGAGCGAATCGGCCCACGGGTTGACAGCCAAACACCCTGGATTAACCCCTAGTCGACCCAGCGGGCTCGGGTCGACTTCAAAAATCGGCCGGTTCGGTTATTCCCCTCTCCCAATTCGCTGTTTTGAGCATTTTTGCATATTTATTTATTAAATTTTCAATTATATATATATATATATATCAATATATATATATATATATATATATATCTACACAACCCATTTCACTTAATTAAGTATACTTTAATTTGGGAATTTTCGTGAAACTTCGCGAGGCCATATCTTGGTCATACGGACTCCGATTTTCGAAAACTCGGACTCTATTTCGCGTATTTTTCCGAGACGAACGCAATGGCATAGCCCGTTTCCCTTGATTCCCATTTTAGAATTAAATTCTGCCTCGATTTATGTTATTACAGGTTATTGAAAATACGGGTTGTTACAACGATCCCTAGCCTCGGTTCATACCATAAATGATAACCCAACTTCCAATACGACATTGCGGTTTTGATTGTAAACTTATATATGGCGTCATAGTGTTATGGGGCATTCATGCCGCCTATGATTGATACTTATGATTTGAAGTTGTTTTATACACTATGCACTTATAATAGTATTAAATGATTTGTTTTAAACGTATCAAGCATTCTTTGGATGTTATAAGGGAAAACCCTATTCCCCGGCTTGCGTTGCATTGTGTGATAGGACCTGGGTCTTATAATAGCTTCATTTTTCTTTATTTAGCATTGCGCTGTTTGTTTTATGCACTGGTATTCTTGGGAGGAAACCCGTTCCGTGTTATACGGCATGGTCCCTTGATTTACCTAACTTTAAAAATAAAGACTAATAACTGTTTTAGTTCTCACACCAGTCACATGACTGACCTGGAGTTTATTGTTTTAACCTAAACTCTGGGTGCCCTTATTTTGACACGGGCAGCTAGTAGTTTTGGTTTTGCAGATTTATATTCACAGGATCCTGGTTTGCAGCTGGAACGATATCCGGAAAGCTTTGTATCCGTATATCTCTTCTAATTGTGTATTGTATTATTTTCCACTGCTATGTATGTATTTAAATGTAATTTAAATCTCTGATATTTCTGTGTAATATTTATTCATTTATACTCTGTATATTCTTGTAATCTGATGCATTGTTGTAATATACAATGAAATGTTCTTCTGTTTGTGTTCTGATTTGTCCTGTTCTCAAACGATAGGGCGTTTCGAACGGTCTGGGTCGGTTTAGCGACTGGTTCGGACCGAGCGAAATTCCTTTTCGTCACAACTGCTGCGGAATCATTTTTTGTGACAACCGTGGGACTCGAACCCCCGACCTCTCGGAAAGCAACACCACGCACTTAACACTGTGCTAAAGGATCTTTGTGTTAGCTTTTCGAAAGGGGTGTTACAGACTACCCCCCTTAAAGAGCCCAACGTCCTCGTTGGCTCATATCACTCATCACCTAGGCGTTGTGTACGTAACCCGCATCAGTACCACACCGACTGACATCCGCAGCATCACATGCACAATTCCGGCTGGGTATTGGCTCTGGTACCAAATGTGACAACCGTGGGACACGAACCCCCGACCTCTCAGAAAGCAACACCACGCACTAACCACTATGCTAGAAGATCTTTGTGTTAGCTGTTCGAGAGGGGTGTGACATTCTTCATACTGATATTAGGCTAGATTTAAATTAGATAAAGACTGGCAAAAAGTATCTATATTCTAGCAAATGGGAGCTATTTGGAGGGTAGATTCGTTAGCCAATTGGTAAAAGCAAACACCAAAGAGGAAATACTATGGTTAAAACCAGATAACATGAGAACTATGAAGGAATAGAGAGATTTTGTGAAGTTGAAAACAAGTTCAACTTTTAAGCTAAAGATATATTTAACCATTGAGTTAGATATAGCTCTTTTCAAGAGAAGCTAACCTTATGAAACACTAAATTACAAAAATAATATATTTGTCTGGTTAGTATTGCTTGATAATCGACCCTTTATTTGACCAATTTTATAATAAATGTTTGGTCTTAGTTAACCATCCGTCTACTAGTATCCGATCGAAACCTGTTTATTAATTCTTAGTTCAATATTTTTATTTTGATATAGTCCAAGTGATTTGATATCATTACGCATGCCAAATATTTATTTGTAGGTCAATATTAGCTTTTACTTGTTCTTATGCTTTTGGACTCCTTAGTTCATTTGTTTCATTTATTTGAGTTAATGCACAGGTATATATATTGATTAACCATGCATGATTAATTTTCGTTCTGCATGTTTTGATTTTGGTATAATTTTAATTAATCAATAAGCATGTAAGCGTGCAGCTAGCTTTAGGCCCTGTTCTTTGCACGAAACGGATGGAGGAATTCTTTGACGCGTCCGACACGTCCGGACGCGTCAAAGCGGAACCGGACCAAAAAGGACCGTTTGCTCAAGCCAAGGAAAGTGAGTTGTTAGGAGCTAACGGACATCCATTTGGTTAATTAGGGGTAGTTAATCAAGCTTTAGTGTTAAATTTAAGGCTCGTTTGGATCGACTAAAATAAGTCGTTTCTTTGACTTTTCCAAATAATAAACCAATTCATTTTGACTTTCAAAAAGTCAAAAGTGACTTATACAAGTCGATCCAAATGGGGCATTAGTGTTTTATAGGTTTTAAAATTTAATAACTTGTGCATATGAAATCCGTTTGAGACGCAGTTTTTTGCGTTGCGATCGTGTCGAAGTGCTCTACATAATGGAGTTGGTTTGAACTGAATTAGAGTAATTTATAATTTTTCTATTTTACTAAACATACCGTTAACATTATCCGCTCAAATGGTCCACTTAACGCATCAAACGCATTCTCCGCTAACTCCAACTATCCGCTATAATACTCCGCTGAAATTCTCCACTTCCGCTTGCGCAGAACACACCTATCTATATATATGTTGAATATGATACTTATTTGATTACCTCGTGACTTTGAAGATGCACATCACATTTTAAAACACATCAGCGAGCATATTATCAGTCTATATAAGTTACACATTGCCCAAGATACATCTTTTGTCAGTCTATATAAATTAAGAGATGAACTATGATTAAAATCCTATTAAGAAAATTAGCATGCCATTTGTTTTTGCAGCCCAAGAAAATTGAGAAACTATTCGTAGAAAATTCAGCCGTACATATGCAAAAAGCAACCTGAAAATCTCAAAAACACAGAGTAAATTATGTTGTTTGAATTCTCTTTATTAACAATGGAGATATATTTGTAGACACATACAAATAAAAAATTACCTGTGCACCCTTAATGAATCACTAATCTAGTCAAAGGGAGTAATGAAATACTTTCGTCTACAATTAAAGTTGTTTCTCCTTTTAATTGACTGCGCATAGGCTAATGTTTTTCTTTTGCACTTGATTCACGCGATGTTGAATTTTTAATTTCCAAATGCTATAAGTTGGAACTATATGCACCATAATTATTTAACAATTATAACGACATTTTTTTTTCCAGAGACAAAGTGAGAAATACAAAATAGCAAACCAAAGTGAATGCCATGTATATCTGCAAAGGAATGACTCGACTAACCGAAGAAATGGTGAGAAATTATTTTGGATTTAAAATTGTATGACATTATCTTGTTTCATATATTCAGTTTTAAATAATGCTGAATGTATCTCAAAATTAATTTATTTTTTAATGCAGAAAATGCAGAGCGACGTTCCTTCTTTCATCTGTAGATCTCAAGTTTGGGTTAAATCTCGCATCCGGAAAAATAGTGATCCAGTTATAAGGGTGTTGCAGATGTTATTGCAAGAGTTTTTGATTATTTATTATCATATTAAATATTATTTTTATTCAGTTAACTTTTCAAAAACCGTGCATTTCATTCCCAATCTATTGTTTGAGAGTGCGCAAATTAAGCCCCCATGTATATCCGCTTATTTTAATTACAGGAGAAGATAAAACGTTGTGAAAGTGAATCACAATCTAGCTTATCAAGCAAAGATGCTCTTTCTCAAGTACTAGGACAAGATAGACCTGGGTGCTTAAGAGCAATGGGAAGAGGGATAACTCTCACCAAGTTCATTTTATCACAGGCTAATGATAAGAAACTAATCGACTGGCACGGTACTATTTCGGAATCGAAGGAGACGATTCACATGCTAGCGAACAATTTGGTAAATATCAATAATTTGTTAGATCGGTCTGTGTTTAAAGCGCTAACTTATTTACTAATTTATTAGGGTACAGAAAATCAGATTGATGCAAGCACATCTGAAAGTTACATTGCAACATTTGTTTTTTGGGTTCCAATATAAATTTTTGTTTTTTTATTAACCATAAGGTATTTTGGAGAAAATGCATGAAAAATGTGATTTATTAAATTGTAATGGGTGCGATTAAATAGTTGCCCAAGGAAGAGTTTTATCAAGTGATCTGAACGAGTTTGTACATCATGTTCCTTTAAGACCAAATGCTATGAAAATTTGATATAATTTTTTAAGATAACAGATGCTTATTTGTGAAGGACCGCAGCTATAATGAATCGTGTTGAAGAAGATAAGAGTATGATAACAGCATGGTCAGCTGATAGAGTAATTGTACGCATGATAGAAAAAGAGAAAGAAGATATTATGCTAACATTTTAATTTAATTCCTATTGTAGTTATAAAATGAAAATAATACATTTTTGTCATAAATTTGTTTAGCCCACTCCATTAAAAATAAATGAAATCATGTTTTGCAATGGAATTTGCTGCTTCATAATAATACCTAGCAACCTGAAATAGAAAAAAAATGTGGGTATTTTTGTTTTATGTAAAACCTAAAGAAAAATTATCATCTAGGAGCATAGAAATATTATACAATTTGTCAGGCCAAGATATTAAAACCCTATATTACCTTATTGTAATATTTGTTATTGATATATGAATATATTTTTTCCTAGAATGAAAGCGAAGATAACAAATGCAAGATATATGATTGAATGGGAAACAAAGAAATAATCGCGGAAGGACGAGTCTACTGTAGTGATCCAAAAAAACTTGTCAATGGTATTCATCTTGGACCATTCCCAAGCAATCGATAGAAAATCCAAAAAAAAGAAAAAAAAATGAAGGCTTTCTTATGGAAGCTAACGAGTAATATGAGATATGTTGAAGAAACGGCCGACAAAAAAAGTAGCTTAGCTAGAATCAAATGTAGTCATTGAGAAAGTAAGCACTCAAGCATCTTTCAACCCTTTGATGAACCGGGTATCAATTCTTACGGTTATATATCGTTTATAGTTCAAATATTAGTTTCACTTCATTTGCAAGATAACGTGCTTCAAGTAGTTTATGTAACATACAGTTGAAATCAATTATTAATGTTGCTTGATATGTTTCAAATTCTGCATCAAATAAACGTAAGTTGGTGGGAATGGAAAATATAGTTGCTGAGGGATGCATGACTTCAAGAGATCAAAAAATAACAGTACATTTCGTCCCGTTAGGAGAGGGAGCAACTAGAGTTTGGGTTGACGTTTTAGCAACTCTAGCTGCACATTTGTGGGAACCTAGAGCTGAGTTCAAATGCATTGAAGATGTCGTTGGCTCTACAATAGCTTGACCTATGAAAAATCTTGTAACAGATTCAAAACTTCTGGTAAAGTATATTTTCATTATTGTTAAATAAAATTATTCAAATATAAAATTCTGAATTTATGAATCAAATATATCATAATTGTATATAGGTAATTGATCATCTTTGGAAAATGAACGTGGATTTTGGCTATTTCTGCAGGTAATCTATTTAAAAAACTATGCATTGCTTACTTATCTTTGGAGAATATCATATAATTTTCCTGCTAGCATTTTATTAGATGCATCTTTATTTGTCTTGACATTCATGCTGACTTCCTGAAATGGTTTCAACTTAAGGCTCTGCTATAACATTGAAGAAATTTAAATGTAATGTGAGTTCAATTTTAGACGTGATGTAGAAATTTAGCAGTATAGGTGACGTTGTCGGGTGTTGTTCACTTTTGGTATGCGTATTTGGTGAAGGAGTTAACAAGTTTGGAAGAGGCTGATGAAGTAGATTTCAATGGAAGCAGGTAGTGGACGGTTATGGTTGTATGAAGCAAAGCAAGGACCACCCAAAACCATGTTCGGTGCAATGAAGGCCGTGATTGGTGAAGCTGCAGTGGTGGTCAGGAAGTGACTTTTTTGGTATTTATTGAGATGAGGTTGTGTTTGTTGCTGCGCAAATTGAAGCCGATGCATGTGTAGTTTTAAGGAAGGTACGCATATAGTTTGGAAGAGAAGCGTACAAGAAGTGAAGGAGCAATGGTAGACTGGCAGTAATAGTATATCATTAAATATCGCCTTGTTTCATTATCCTTTTTCTATGTTCTTTTTCGGTTTCATTTTTAACCTTCTTCTTGTGTCAACTTTTGCTTTCAATCACTGTGCACTTTGGTATTCCAGTGATACTTGAACTAGGAATTGTTCTTGCTTGAAATTCTTTATATATCATTAAATATCTTATGTCCACTTTGGCTTGATCCTGCTGGATATAAGCTATGAAAACAATGTGGAAAACCTTTTCATATCGTTGAACGTATACTATGAAAACATTGATAACGCTATGTATACTACAAATATTTATAACATAAATTACCACTTACGGAAAAAAATGTGAAATGTTATATAAAATTTAAACCGGGTGGAAAACTTTTCATATCGCTGAATATGAGCTATGAAAATAGTGATAACGCTATACAAACTAAGCGAATATTTAATATGGTAAGGTCTGAATGCTATATATCAATGAAAAAGTTAATAATAGCGGAATTTTTTTTAAACCACAATGAAAAACATTTTCCATATCAACAAATATATGCCATGTAAATACAGATAACTCTATAAAAAAAATAAGCTAAGATTTTAGTAAACAAATTAAATTGCAAGATCTAAATGTTATGTAAAACATTTCATGTTGGTGAACATGTGCTATAAAAATGTTTGATACAATAGCTTTTAAATTAGAGCCATGAGATATAACAGGACTATTATAATAGTTGATACTTCGTGACCAGTGCTATGATAATCTAATATAGCGTTTTTCACGTGCTATAAAAGGTAAATCTGTTGTAGTGTAGGAAATAGGAAGACTACGGATGACAGTGTCAGTCTAGCTATAAGCCTCGCATTGAGAAAGGGAGCGACATGTTGGGGGAATATAATAAAACTTTTAAGGGAGTTAATTAGTTGGTCTGAACACTTCCATAGGTTTTAAGAATCTAATGTGGTTTCGTATAGATCTAGGCCATTTTAAAAAATAAGAATGTCATCAGTGAAAGAAAGAAACGAAATAATGGAAGCACCAACCGGTACGAAGAAATGCCTAATGTCACTTGAGACCATTAAGTGATAAAGGCCATGGTTAAGGGCTTTAGCAGCAATGACGAATAAGCTCGGGGGTAAAGGGTCACTCTGGCGAACACCCCTATCGGAGCGGAAGAAATCTCTACGACACTCCTTATAAGAATGAAATACAAGGAGTTAGAAATAAGTCTCCAAACGAGGTTATAAAAGTTTCACTGAATCCAAATCTCTACAGGGCCTTATTGAGGAAGAACCACGAAAACTGATCATAAATTTTGCCACATCCCATTTAATAATCATATTTGAGCCATGAATTTTATGGTGATCTAGAAGACAAGCTCCTAGGCTAAGAGGACTTTATCGGAAATGAGTCTACCCTCGATAAAACTAGCTTAAGAGATAGAAATGATGGTAGATAAAATGCGAGAAAGCCTAATAACAACAATTTTGGATATGATCTTATTGCAGAAATTACATAGACTTATCGATCCGATATCCTTGATTTACATTACAGTCCTTTATATAGATGGAGTACATGCAGTTAAAACAAGCAATAACAATTTCCCTTTAATAAGATATAAAGGAAAAATAATATAAGAGGAAAGCATTAAGTGTATAAGTCAGCATGATCCATATGCTACGAATGTATGAGTCAGCATGATCATTATTCTGCCTATGACGCAGATATCATTAAGTGTATGAGTCAGCATGATCCATATCCTGCGAATGTATGAGTAAGCATTATCCTTATCCTGTCTATGACGCATATATTTACATAAATATCTTAACACTCCCCCTCAATTTGGAGCATGTAAATCACAAATGTCCAACTTGCGCAATAAAAATATAAATTGCTGACGTCCAAGAGCTTTTTGCCAATATATCTGCCAGTTGATGATCCGTCGGAACATATGCCGTAGAAATATCCCCCAATTGTGAAGATGTTGAAACATAAGACAGAGAGACTTGAAACTTGAAACTTTCAACTTGAATCTTGGAAACTTGAAACTTGAAACTTGACACACTACATTCACCTCAAATCTTCAACAACTTCACCTTCACAAACGGTTTTTATGGTGAACCAACCACATTAATGGTTTTTAAAGTAGACCAATCACTACGGTTTTTATGGTGAACCAATCATATTAATGGTTTTTAAAGTGGACCAACCACTATGGTTTTTATGGTGAACCAACCACATTAATGGTTTTTAAAGTGGACCAACCACTACATACACCCTAACAAACGGTTTTTATAGCGAAGCGACCACATTAATGGTTTTTAAAACGGACCAACCACTACACACACCCTAACAAACGGTTTTTATAGTGAACCGACCACATTAATGGTTTTTAAAGTAGACCAACCACTACACACACCCTAACTAACGGTTTTTATAGTGAACCAACCATATTAATTGTTTTTTAAAGTGGACTAACCACTACACATACCCTAACAAACGGTTTTTATAGTGAACCGACCATATTAATGGTTTTTAAAGTGGACCAAC
Organism: Allium sativum; assembly: GCA_030737875.1. Classification (NCBI taxonomy): domain Eukaryota; kingdom Viridiplantae; phylum Streptophyta; class Magnoliopsida; order Asparagales; family Amaryllidaceae; genus Allium; species Allium sativum. The sequence continues at coordinate 159,095,370 of CM060923.1, forward strand.
CACTACACACACCACGTAGGGTGCAATATTACTAAACTAGTTTCTTAAAAGGACTTAAAGAAAACAATACATAGGAGTTGTCGAGGAAAATTTCATAACAAGAATTACAACCAAGAGTGCAGCGACTAATGCAACGAAACCAAGGCAGGCAGCTATAACTTGAACGACAACAAAGGCAAACGGAAAAAATTTGAAAGAAAAATCTTTTTTTTTTTTTTTTTCAGTTTTCCCCTCTTTTTAACTTGGCTCTGATACCATGTTAGAATTTCAAATAGTATGATAGATTGTAGAAAAGATGAAATTTTGTAATCTTATTACTTGCTCCTTGATTTACATTACAGTCCTTTATATAGATGGAGTACATGCGGTTAAAACAAACAATAACAATTTCTCTTTAATAAGATATAAAGAAAAAATAATATAAAAGGAAAGCATTAAGTGTATGAGTCAGCATGATCCATATCCTGTGAATGTATGAGTCAGCATGATCCTTATCCTGCCTATGACGCAGATAACATTAAGTGTATGAGTCAGCATGATATGTATTCTGCGAACGTATGAGTCAGCATTATTCATATCTTGCCTATGACGCAAATATTTATATAAATATTCTTAACACAATATGATGTTAGTAGCAGTCCAACTTTGAGGCAAACGAATCCCACAGAAGAAGGCCTGTACGAGCAAGGGCAAGGCCTGGCCAATGGTTTCCTGGAAGGAATGGTAGAAAAAGCCATTAAACACATCAATGCCAGCAACACTTCTCTTTTTTTCTTTTCAAGTTAGAACACATCTTGTATGATTTTATCATCAGATGGGATATCAAAAATGGAGGCATTGACAGGGTCTTGGAAGAGAGTGAGGATATGCGAAAGAATGTCTAAATCAGGACTGGGGACAGAGCTAGAACAGGTAATATTCCTAAAGAAGGAGACAATGGTATTGTCGGTGTCACTTCCAAAAGCGGCTTATGATCCATTTGGTTTTTGAATTTTGTAGAAAGACAGTTTGTCGCGATTTTTATTAAACATGGAGTGAAATTTTTTGGAGTTAGAGTATCCAAGCGAAATACATTTCAGTCTCGCCTTCTATTTCCATAAGAGCTCATTGATCTGAAGGGCATGGTCGAAAGCATTTTTAGCCTGAATCCAAGAACCATGGTTAGCGGAGGATGGGTCCTCATTATGGGAAGCCCCGCAATCGAAACATTTTTGTTAGCTTCCCTGATGCGGTCAAAGATACTACAGAAAGTGGATTTAATCCAAGCCGTAACTTTCAACTTGACATTGTGCAGCGGAGCAGAGAAAGCTTGAAGGGGGTTTCCAATAACCCGAGAGGCCCAAGCCTCCTTAATGACATTAAGGAATGAGTGATGAGTGGCCTACATATTCTGGAATCTGAATGTCTTAGGAGTCGAGCCATCTTTTGATTATAAGTGTAGGAACATAGGAGCATGATCAGTACAGTAGAGGTGGTCAATCAAAGAACTGAAAAAGTCGGCAAACCAACCATGGTTACCAAACATGTGATCGAGTCTAGCAGAAATTCTAGCTTCTCCCTCCCTATTGTTACACCAAATGCACGAAGACCCCCAGAATGGGATCTCCGAAAGAACCGAAGCAACGATAATATAATTAACGTCATTGATAACTTGGTTGTTGGTTGGATTACCACTGATTTTATCATCATTATTCGCAATGATTTTGAAGTCACCACCAATAACCTAGGATTGGAAATCCAAATTCGAAAGGAAGGAGATATTGTTCCAGAGCTCATATCTGCCAGTCATAAAGCATTTGACATAGATACAAGAGAATAGATGAGAATCAAAACTGGGGTAAGATTTTAATGGAGAAGGCTAGCACTTGGACGGATTCAAGAACAATTGTTGTTGTCCAGTCAAATTTCCACAAAATTCAATTTTTACTATTACAGTTAGAAAAACCTCCGTAGAAGCCCAGTTTTCTAACTAAAAAGGGTAGCGAGTGCGACTCCATCAATGGCTCTTGAATGGATATGACAAAAATATTGTGCTTTTTACAGATGCGTTTAAGCATATTTACAGCAGGATCATTACCAGTCCCTCTAATATTCCAGAAAAGAATGTTAATCATTGTAAATTGAAGAAGGTGCGTGGATGATGCCCTGGAAATCATAGTGATAGTCGCTCGTGTTTTCGGTTCGAGAGGCTGAATGTGCAATTTCTTGTGGATAACCTGCAAGGATGATTGAGCACCTTCAAGCACCATAGAGGGTGAAAGTAGGGCTGTCAAAATAAAAAACAACCCTTTAACCCAACCCTTTAACCCCTTTTTAATTGGGTTGGGTTGAACTAATTTAGTAAATTTTTACGTTGGGTAATAACCCATTCGGCCCAAATAAACAACAGCGCAAACCTGTTTAACCCCATTACCACGCTAAACCCTAATTATCCACAATTCCATTTCTTACAAACACGATGTCGGCTTCTCTTTTGCCCCCAATTCTATAATCCGCCGATTCTCTGCAGACAATCACTCTGGACTTCGCTCAAGACTCTATGGATCCATCTTCGTGGTTCTTCGAAACGATTTAGTCTGCTCAAAGGTACGATTTTTTGTTTTGAGAATTTTGTTTAGGGAAGATAATCGAATAGGATAAAATCTTAAATCTATTGCATTTGCAGTAAACCCTATCTCTTGCTGTAATTTCTGGATCGATTTCTGCAGTTTCTGGATTGTGTGGCTTCTGCCTTGTAAGACTTGGTAAAAAATTCGATCTCAAATTTTCTGCAATTTTTGGATTGTATGGTTTATGCCTTTTAAGACTTGGTAAAAAATTAAAAACCTTCAAATTATTAAAAACTTTTATGAATTATACATGTACTACTTTGCTACAGCAGAAGTGAAGAAATTGAATGTTTTGGATGCATTTAAGATTAGAGATTACACTGAAAGCATGGTTTCTGTCAAGAGCAGTGTTGAAACAAGTTAAACTATTTCTTTATCATTTTTTTTTCTTTCCAAAGGAGAATTGTTTTAATTGTCCTGGATTTTGTATGTGACTAACTTTAGATTATATACATTGGAGGTTTGATTTTTATTTGCTTGTATCATGATTTATGCTTTCACAGGTTTCATGTTCTAGTGCACTATTAGTAGTCTTACTGCATTAGCAACATATTTGCAGTCTGCAAAACTGTGTAGATGACACTGCTGTTAATGTATTTTAGTAACTGAGTGAAAATAAGGACCAGGGATCATTGTCAATGGCCTTTCATGGCATAAGTTAACTAAGCTACATTTTACAGTTTTGTTAATGCATTTTAGTGGATGCAATATGGTTTAGTGGATATAGTTATGTGTTCACATAAACAGTAAATACAATATCGTTTAATGTAGAATCCAAAATATTACACAGATAATGCAACTAATTAATTCCAGAACATACGTTGGATACTTACAGATTTATTTTCTGTAAAATTTGATGCAGACGCAGGGCCTTTTCAAAATACTTCCAGTCTTCCATTGCGGAAGTTCCGACTCCGAGCACCCTTTCAAAATACTTCCAGTCTTCAAAGTAGTACATGTATAGTTCATAAAAAATTAAAAACTTTAAGTGTAATCTCTAATCTAAATGATTATACCCATACCAGTTGGATAAGCTCCTTTTTTTTAATTCCATAAAGAAAAAATTAAAAACTTTCAAATTATTTTACAATATATAATACTGGGTAATAGTCCTCGATTGATTTTTGCCCATTAGGCGTTCTCTGCAACAATTCGTTATAAAGCGGCCTGTGATGATTTAATGATTCATTGCCTATATTCGTTGATGCAATCATGATATTAATATTTTCTGACTTCTGAGGCCTTTTTACAGTATGATTGATATTGTAATCAACTTTGTCATTGGAAGAATATTAAAGTAGTGAAAGAAGATAAAATAAATGTACTGAAAAAATTATTAGTCAATGAATTTTCTTTATTTTTATTTACAAGAGAAGACTCAATAGTCAGTTGTAACAAAGTGTAGTCGTAATTTCGTTTTATTTCATGATTGTGAAAAAGTTTGACATTTCGAAATAATTCAAAATTTTGTTGGTAATTTGGTAGCAAATATATTATATCTGGAAATATTGTTTATGATCCAGCATATAAAATTGTGCAGATAGTTTCGGAACATTTGCTCCATCTTGTATCATATTTCCTTTAATGTATGCATACAGTCCTGCATGCTTTATAATTATCTATCTTAGACATGTATGGATTTAATTTTGCTTTGACTTTATAAATATGTTTTTAGAAAACTCATTGTTTCAAAACCACACATGCAGAAATTGATCAGAAAACTGTGTGTAGTTACAACATCAGCCTTTATATGGTAAGCATATAGAGAATAGAAATCACATAACACAAAGCAGAAAGTTTGGACACCTCTGTTTATCTGCATGATGCCTTTTGTTCAACTGTCTGACTTTGGTACTCTTTTCCCAACTTCTAGTAATTATTCATCACATAGGTCATAGCTGTATCATAAAAACTTCATATTGCATGTATAAATTGCTAACCAATTTCTGTAATGACTTGTATTTGTTTTTGCAGGGAAGTGAAGAAAGCAGTTAGTAGATTTTATGAGTTAGATTGTTAGAAGTTAATATATTCCTCTTTGTTCGCCTGTTTTTCTCTACGACACTCCTTTGAAATTACAGTTTCTAACTCATTATATCATTAATCAAAGCCTTAGTAGGATAATTTTGTCTGAATATCCTACTGTAAATTACCTCTTAGATTAGAAGAGCATTTAGGTTACGTGTACTTCACTCCCCCTTTCATATATTTTTTTCAAGAAGAAAGAAATTATTGTCTTAGTTTCAAACTATTTTAACTGATTCACATCAATGTCTTCCCACTTCATTTTGGATATTCAACTTGCCTAATTTTCCCTCCACTGGAATGCCAATTTAAATAAAAAGTGAAATGATTTTTTTTAGTTGCTTGACTAATTCACATTTAATCTACTTTTTAATTTAGTTTGGAACAAACTGTTGGGATTTATACATTTACTTGTCAATGTAATTTTTCAAAGTGTGTGATCATTGATTAAATACATAAATTAATCTGATTTGACTAACTCACCACTCCCAGGTTTAGTATTTATTGATTAAATACATAAATTAATCCTGTAAAAGCATGTCCAAGTAATGATGATTAGTGTAAATCCATTTTTGAGAGAAATAGCTTTGTACATATTGATGTAAATCCATTCTCTGAGAGAAATAACACTTTCAACTTAGCATGCTTCAGTTGCATTTGCTACTGAGGCACTGCTTCAATTGTGTAATGCAACTAAGCGAGCTTCAGTTGCATTGTAGTCCAATAGAGTTCCACTATATTTCAGCGCATGGTTGCACTCTAATTGTCACTCGGTTGCGCTTCAGTTGTGCAAACAAGTTGGATTGTTCAGTCTGTTTGACATGTTGAAATGTTGAATTATGTGTCAAATCTTTTATATATATGGCGTACCATTGGTTTTTTTATCTACCAAAGGTGTCCTTAGCGCTAAATTCAAAATTATATTAAATTCTGGTATTCATTTGGATAGATTCATATATGTCAATCAAACAAGTAAATAAAATAATCATGAAGATAAAGAAATTAAAATGAAGTAGAGGACCAAACAACATGCATAATTTATATTAGTTACCCACAATAAACCAAACAAGGCCTTGACATCTAAACTAGTCTTTTTGGTTTCAGTGGACATGCAGTATTTGATTTTTGTGAGCATTTAGTACAAAAAGTGACCGTGTATCAAGTATATTCACAAGTTTGTTTTTGGTTTTGAATCATTTGGTGATCATGCAGTATTGTTATTGTATATGTCAGTTTTTAATTGTTTAATGTGTGTAGGTGCACGAGCGCCAGCACCATTGTTTCGTTCACTTAGTGATGCAACTGATGATAGAAGCTAGAAGAGAAGCTCATGGATTTTGGATTAGATTCAACACTTTCTTTGTAGCTTGAATGTTAGTAATGGCTGTGTCTTCTTTGTAGCTTGAATGTTAAGTAATGTTAGTAATGGCTGTGTCATCTTAGTGATGATTTTCGGTTTCAATTTGAACTTTCATATTATATTAGCATTTAAATGCTTTGTCAGTATATGTAAGCTGTCTTCGGAACATTGTTTTTATTGATAAACTTGTGTCCAGTTGCAGTTTTCATGATAGTTTGACTTTGTTTATGCTTGGTGCTGATTGTTTTTATAATATAACAAGTGATGTTTTTTAAGAGGGTCAAATGGGTCGATCCTTTATTGAAATGGGTTGGGTCAAGTGTTTTTTTTTATACATAAGTTAAATGGGTCGGGTCATAAAATGGGTCGGGTCATTTTTAATTCAACCCATTTTGACCCGACCCTACCCATTTGACAGGTCTAGGTGAAAGTGACGATGGCGGTGTCGATTTGATGGAGCAATAGATTCAAGGCCAGGGGCCGAGAGCATGATTGAGCTAGAATGTTCAAAAAGCGTATTGTTTGATAACAGCAGCATTTTGGTTGCAAATATGAGATGGTGATAGAACAAGGTTTTGTGTGTGTGGGGGGGTGTGTGGGTGTGTGTGTGTGGGGGTGGGGGGGGGGGGGGGAAGGGGAGGAGGGAGCAAGTGTCAAATGAAAAACTGGTGGGATCAACAAGGAAAAGTCAGAGTGCCCCTTGTCAGGAGCTCCTTTCGAATCATATAGAGAGGAAGGAATAATCAGGCTCTCTTCCAGTAGTTCAACCAAATAATTACAAAGACTAGAAGAGCAATACGGAGACCACCACACAATCGCCTCTTCATTAGAAAGCAGATCATCGGAGTCCATGTTGAATCCTATATAACAACATCCGAACAGAAAGCAACACCAAGCGGCGGAGCCAGAGTAATAGGAGCATGCTTGCGTTGTCTGCCTCAATTACACTTGGCAGGCGAAGATGACACGCGAAGCATCCGCGCATGAGGCATTAGATCTGCTTTTGAAGGCCTCCGAGCCTGACTCATGCCGTAACAGACAGGGCATGAACTGAGACAGCCGAAGTGGAATTCTGGGTGGCAGCAGACTGAGCATTGCTGAACAATGCGGAGTTTACGACATAATCGGGATTGTCAGTAACTAGAATTCGGTTAGTCAGAACTAGAAGGGTTAGTCGGAACTAGTAAACATTGCATTCACGAAGGCCGAGAAGGGTTAGTCGGAACTAGAATTCGGTCTATTGGTAAGAGTGGACAGTTGAGGCCTACGCATGCAAGGCTACATGCAACGCCAAATGGGTGTTCAGCAATGAGCACTGAAGGGATTGAGATGAGGGATGGTCAACCCACGCCCACTGTTTGGCTTTGGAGGTTGAGTTTTGCTTGTTGTTGATTGTGCCAAAACTGAATGTTCTCAGTAACTCTTTGGACATTGAAAGATAATGGAGCAAAATTGGTGTTGTGGGCATCTTTGTGGCTAGAAGAGGCCGGACTGAAATTTTTTGGGAAGACTCGCTTCTAGATTATGGTTCACAAGCACCTCTTTGCAATCCTGCAATGGTGAAACATTGGCACTTCTCACAAAATTAGTTCAAAGAAAGCTGCAACATATGTTGGATATGGAGATTACACCTTTTTGTCAAATTGAGCTAAATGTTGGTTGCGATCATTCAGAAGAGGAAGATTGTTCAGCTGTCGGTCAATTAGGACCAGACTAAGTGCACTAGGGAAGGTTTTAGGTCGGTTTCCTTTCTGAACGAATTCAAAAAAAAAAAAAAAAAAAAAAAAAAAAAAAAATAAAATAAAATTTCAGCTAGTGTAGGAATTAGCTCAATTCTTTCAATTTTTCTAAGAGTCAAACAAAACCTATGATCTTCTTTGAAAGATTACATCAACCGACTTCAAAGTTGAATGTGTTCTTTTTTGTTAAGGTTATATATTTATTTATTTTTATTTGAATATGAAGGCGACTATTTTTTGGTTTAAGTTTATGCACAAAATTTCGAATGTTGTAAGAATCTAATCATATTATTCATTTTGAAAGTTTTACAAACAGACATGGACTTTGTTTGCTAATTCTTTTAACGGTCGACCCAACCTTATGCTCTTCTGTTAATGTTGAAAATTTGAATATGAGAAATAACTGAAATTTTGGATTAGCAGTACTGAAAGAGAGAACAGAAAAAACTATTATTGGTACTCTGTACAAATGATTTTCAATGATCTTTGAATGATGCACATAGCATTATTTATGGAATAACTGTTACAAGATATTTTGATCCTAAATGTTTCGGCCTACAAAGTAATGATCTCTAGAGCAAAGAATCGAGTGTGAACCAGTGTTGGTTCAATGTCATTGTTCTGTTTTAATTCACTTAATAATGGCTATATTCATTTAATCTCAATAGTGACATTAGCAATACTCCTATATTAAGCTTTCTTTTTGAACAGTATACTATTGGCTATCTTTTTGAACACCAAGATATTAAGTTGCTTCCAATAAAATGCAGTAACCAGTGGTAGATCTCCTATCATCCGAGTCAGATGCCCAGTCTGCATCTGCATAACCAATTAAATTTAGTTGCTTCCATGCTTTCGGTGTTAACCCATAATTGATAGTTCCTTTAAAATGACGTAATATTCTTTTCACAACTTTCGAATGCTCATTCAAGGGATTCTGCATAAATTGTAAAACTTTGTTAACACTAAGTAATAGCAGATTCTGTTATAGTACATATTGTAATGCACATATACCACTTCTTATTACTTAATATTAAATATGGCTTCCCTTCTGTACTTTGAAAAGTGTTGGTTGCTGAACATAGGTGTAGTTTAAGGGTTGGCACTATCCAACTTTTTTTGATTAGGAGGTCTGAAATGTACTTCTTTTGGCATAGTTAAATTTCTGATTGATTTTATTTTGACTTCTATGAAGTAAGTTAGATCTGTTAGGTCTTTAATTGAGAACTGCTGATTGAGATATTAAGTTAAATGATCCATATCTACAGTGTTGTTAACTATTACAATCAAATCATTAACATAAATTAGTATATGTATTGTTGATGAATCGTTTGTTTTTCACAAACAATGAGCTTTTTGACTTGGTGGGATGATATCCAAGTTTAATGAAGACACCTTTTAGTCATTCAAAACAGTCTATTGGGGCTTGTTTAAGCACATAAGTTGCAATATTTAACTTGTAGACAAATTTGGATTTCAAAAGTACCTAGTTAGTTGTTGCATACAGGTTTCTCTTGTAAAATGCCATTTAGAAATACACTGATGACGTCAAGATGTTTTATATGCTAGTTTTTACGGAAGGCAATAGTGAGCACTAGTCTAATGGCAGTGGGTTTAACTACAGGTGAAAAATGTTTGATTAAAATCAAAACCATACTCCTATGTAAAACCCTTTGCCACTGGTCTTTCCTTATATTTATTTATTGTTCCACGTGGATTCTTTTCTAATATGCATGTCCACTTACAACCCGCTTTATTTTTGTTGGCCGATGCACAAAAAAAATCTCAAGTCTCATTTTCAGTGAGAGCACTGTATTCATTATCCATGGTAGTTTTCCAAATTTTGTGTATCACTGCTTGACCAAATGATTCTGGCTCATCGAGTATTGATGTGGCAGCGAACACTTTTGGTCTAAAAATTCCACTCTTGGCTCTTATGGTCATGGGACGCAAAGTTTGAGTTGGTGGATCACTTGTGGGCATGTGATCCTGACTGGCAGAGTTTGATGTGTTTTCATCTTTTGTCACTCGATTACTAGTGGATGTTTCCTCACTACATTGTGTTTGACTTTATGATTGTGCAGAATTGTTGACTCCACCGTTTCATGGCCTTCTAAGTTGAGAGATGGTGAACTTTGAGCATCAGCAGCCTCATTGTTCTCTGGATGATTCCAGGCTTTAGACCAGTTTGGTATAATATGTATGAAATTATTTGCATTATACACCTTGCTTGTGGTGTTGATGTCTCTTGAGTTGAAAGGAACAGTCTCTCATTGAATAGAATATGTCTGCTTGTGTATATCTTACCCATTTCATTAAGACATGTACACCTTTTTTTTTATTAGTAGCATAGCCAAGAAAAGTACATGGTTGGATCTAAAGTTTAGCTTATTGATGTTGTAAGGCCTTAAGTATATGTAACATAAGCCCTGTAACTTTACAAGAGGAGTACCATTATTAAGCAATTTGTTGGGTTGTCTATTTAGTAAATAGATAACAACGTTAAAGGCCCTGGCCAAAATTTGAGTTGTAAATGTGCATGTGTATATGAAAGAAGTGTTAAACCATATTTAACTATGTGTCTTATTTTCTCTCAACCAAACCATTTTATTGAGAAATGTAGGGACATTTGATCTTGTGTATTGTACCCTTATTTCTAAAATAAGAATTTAAGGTTTTGAATTCACCAACATCATTAGACTAAATTATTTTAACAGATAAGTTGGTTTGCTTTTCAATCATGGTGATAAATTTATGAGAGTATTATTTATATCAGATTTAGATTTTAGGAAATAAATCCATGTAAATGTGGTATAAGCATCAGCAATGGACACATAATATTTGTACCCAAATCAAAGTAAAATTTTGCAAGTCCCCATAAATCAGTAGGAATTAATTACTAAGGTTCAGTATAAATAATAGATGAATCATTGAATGGTAATCTATGGCTTTTACCCAATTGGCAGTAATCACATGCAGAGGGTAAAGTAATAGAATTGGAACCTAATTTGATTTCAATTAGAACTTATTTCACTATCTTTACGCTTGGATCCAAGCTTATAATGTTATAGATCGAATACATTTTTGTTGTTATCAACATTATTCATCTGAGTCAAATAACAACCTTTTCTCCTTTTACACCATTGTGGAATGTAACAAAATTTAATTTGTATAATCCCTTGGTTACACCACCCTATAAAATAATATTTTTAGTTAATATGTCTCTAACAAGGAAATACTTGGGATAAAATTCAAAGTAAACATCATTGTCGTTGACAAATTGAGACATAGTAAATATATTCTTTTTGATCTTCGAGACTCTAAGCATATTATGAAAATATAGTTGTTTCTTATAATTAAGTATGCGCATTACCAATATGAGTAATTTGAATACACTTACCCTTCTCCATAGATATGGACTGACTACCTTTGTACTCTTTGCAGCTTTGATTTAAAATTTCAAGATTGTTGGTTATGTTGTTTGTTGCTCCTGAGTTTGGAAACCACCCATCATTTTGTTTGTGCTCAATTTTTGTAGTTTCATTGTTTTTGCTCGTGTATGGTTGATTGTTGTCATAATTTTGAATGTGTGCTAAATTGGTGGTTGGGTTGTTGTTCCTTTGATTCTGATTAGACCCATAATTTAAATTGAATCTAAATTAGCATTTAAGGGGAGTATGATCAATTTTCTCGCAAATTTGCCATTTTGGCATACTATTATTACCCATCTGCCTCTTCCTCTTGCCCTATTAGAGTTGCCACCTCTCTGAAATGGTCGGTCATGTATGTTGGTGTACTCTCTAACGGATATGTTATCCATTCTAATATATTGTGGTCATCATTTGCAGTATAGCACCTTTGTTGTAGATTGATTATCAAAATTCTTCTTAATAGTCATCAAAATTTCATTGGATGTTTTGCATCCTAAGACTTGCGGCAATAGATTAGCACTAATAGACAACAATAACCAAGAGTTGATCACTCTATTTTGCTTATTGAATCTGATGTATTCTTTATTGCGATGGTCTTGTTATCTTTATCAGTTATAAACTTTGATGGAATAGGTAGTTTTCCAAGAATAAAGACTTCTAACCCGTACTCTTGAATTGCAGTTTAACTGAAATTTCCAGAGTAGATAATTGTCTTCCTCTAATTAAGAGGATGGTTGCAAGTTGGCTTTGAGGACTAACAATAATTTTGACGAGCTGTTGTACTGATGAAATTTTTTAGTTGTTGCTGTCAATACCATTATCTGAAACTAAAGAAGCAGCGTCATCTCCCACGATACTTCTGAATAGAGTGATGAAGGATGGAGAATAGATATTTGGTTGCAGCAACGAACCAAAAGTTGATCAGATTCAAGGAATTCCCAAAAAGAGGTATGTTGCAACCAAAAAACGTTTAATGATGTGAAAATAGTTGCTGAAATGGTTTTTTCGTGTGGCACTTCTCCAATTTCTTGATTTATATTTCTAGATTTCTGATTTGCAACAATGGAGTTTGATCGAAATTGGATGATGTAGTCGGTATCTTTGACAGGTTCTGGCCAAGCACTTCCAGAATTTTGATCGAACTCTATTCTCAAATGATGAGGATTCCTCTGATGAGAATTTTACTCAAGTGATGGCACTTTTCTATAAGTAAAACTGACACTGAATCGATTTGATTATGAATAATGTTGTTAAGCAATTGAATCTGATACCGTATTGAAATTTTGAAAATGAGAAATACATGAATTGTTGAATTAATAGTATTGAAAGTGGGAACGAAACAAACTTTTATTGGTAGTATGTACAAATGAATTCCAATGATCTTAGAATGATATAAAGTGTATTATTTATAGAATAACTATTACAGAGACATTTTGGGCCTAAATGTTTTGGTCTACAAGGCAATGATCTCTAGAGCAAAGAATCCGTTGTGAAGCGATATGGGGGTGAAAGATCGGAACTGTGAGTAGTGGATATAAATTATCCTTCCAGTTAAGCTAAACGACTCCTTATATCAAACTCTATAGTTAAAGGTTACATTAATCGCCTTCGAAGATGAATGTGTTTTTTATTGTTTTTTTATCGTTTGAGTTTAGTTTTGGTTTTTTTCCAACACAAGGACTATTGTTTTTTAGTTCACTTTTACGCACAAAAATTTAAATCTTGCAGGCCTGATCATATTATTTTATTTGAAAGTTTGATAACCTGCTTTGTTTTCTATTTCGTCTTTGTTGTTGGTAATAATTAGACTTATGCAGTGGATGACTGAAACTTTATTTGATTATTATTGCTTGTTATATTGCTTTATTTTTCTCACTGACCGCAAAATGAGCATATAAGTTTCTCAAATATTAGCCATTCAATGTTTTATTCATCTAATTTTAGATATGCTTCAGGTGAAGGTGCTCATGAAAAAATTAATATCATCAAAGCATATGAAGTTGATTGTCTATCAATATTCTAAGTGTAATACAGTTATTGATTGGTCTGTAAAACGGTCAATTTGAATTCAAACGTATGAAACATGATCTTTCATGTACAACATTACTATGAACATACCAAAAGTGTTACTTTTGGTAATCTTCGCAACAAAATTTGAATGCTTATTGTCATTAAAAAGAAAGAGTCGTAAATTTCATATATTAATATCAAATATTAGTTTGTTTTTGCTATAAAATAACAAACCATATCTTTTCACATAATAATCATTTTGATTCAGCACATGAGAATGTCAAACTTCTACATATGTTTTTTATTTGACGTGGCAACAAATCAATGTAGAATTCAGTAAGGTAAAACTGTACATTTGTAATTAATTAAAAATTTAAATTAGATAAAGTTTTATTCTAATAGCTATTAAAGGAAAAGAAAGAAAGCATCTTATGCAAATATAATCCAGATTTACTCTGCCATCTATACTTGCACTTACAAATGGAACATCCTGGGTGGTTGTTAAATAATCTTCTCTAGGCATTAAGTTTTTACTAGTGTACTGCTGATTATGCTTATCAAATCATAACATTGGGTTTTATCTACTATTGTAGTCAGTATGGTTTTGGTTTATTAATAATAATAAAACATAATAAAACTTTTGGTTAGTTTTTGAGTTGTGTTATTTATTGCTCTTCTGTGTCTAAATTTTTTGTGTTTGTGAAGATAATGGTATGAAAAGCGATGAAAATGCAATTTTTTTAGTTTTTTTCCAAAAGGAAGCTTTTAACAACATCTTCTGTTATTAAGGTTTTACAGTAGGAAAAAGGTGATATGGAAAAATGATGCAGGGATCATATCTTTATATTTATATTTATATTTATTAATTGTAGTAATATCTTTGGTGTAACACTTTTTGGTATAACACCTTTTGGTTTAAGCGTGAACTACGAGAAACACCCCTATGATATTATCAAACCTTAATGTTACTAAAAGTAGGGTCTAACAAATAAATTTTGGATGGTTCTATTTAAACATGAAAAGTTGAGCTCAATCATGTTTTTACCAAATAATCAAAGAAAAATATACCAATTTTCATGTTTTTTTTTAGTTATGTGTACACCACGCACTTGACCCCACGTAGAGCCTTTAGGGCACTATGTAGGGTCACCACATGGTACCCTAATGGCACTACGTTGGGCTACTGTGTGGTTCTTTTAAGGGACCACACAATTGTCCAACGTAGTGCCTTCAAAGCACAATGCAGTGCTAGCCAAAAAAAGCGTATGTTTGTTTTTTTAATTCAGATGGGCGAACTCGGTTAAATAGTTGATTTTTATGTTTTTTTCCCAAAAAACAAGGTTAACTCAGCATTTTTATGGATTCAAATAGAATTAGCTAGAAAATTTATTCGCCAATTCAAAATGTTATTCTATAAATATTATTATATCCTTAAAAATAGGATCAAACAAATAAGTTTTATTTGAAAATTAAGTACATCCATCAATAAATGTTAACTAATTTTAATATTGTTAAAGATGTGCAACAAAATATTTGGTTTATGATTAGTTGACTAAATAATATTTTAGGAAATATTAGATTTGATTTAGGAAGAGATAATTATGCATTTATTTCTCTCTCAGATCCTATTTTTAGGAGACATATAAATAAATATATGGTCATATATATTTATTTATTTGACTAATTATGAGAGATATATTATCAAATTTATCTCTATAATTTTATTGCTTTGGTAGTTGTTATAAATATGAATGTTGTGAGAGTTATTTCATTGAGGATTGAGATTGGTTCTCAATTTTTAGGATTTTCTTGCAATCTTTTGGAATTATTAATAAAGATTTTATATAGAGGAATTTTTTCTTTCATTATTTTTTCTTTACTCCTTATCTCTTATAAAATCCAACTGTATAGATATCCTAGGAAAATCCCTAATAAATATCCCTTAAAAATAGAGTCCATCGAATAAATTTTATTTACATATTTGTTCTCCACTAATTATAATACAAATGAAATTTCAAACTAAAAAAACATTGGGATTACAATTTGGAAATGAAAATTAGAATCACATTAGTTTAATACATAATGTAACATACAGTATTTTTAATGGTCTAGTATTTAAACTATTATATTATTTAAATGTTGTTTTGGAAGTTTAGTAGCCTGAATTCAATGGTTTTGAATATTTTATTAATAATAAAATAATAATTTAATTCTGAAGAATTAGTTAGTAGCCTGAATTCAATGGTTTTGAATATTTTATTAATAATAAAATAATAATTTAATTCTGAAGAATTAGTTGGGTTTGTAATATTGTATGATTTGGCAATATTAAAAAAGATTTAGTTAAGTCTGATTTGAATTACATTAATGAATTCGTTTATTGAACGACATATGAACGTATAATTTATAATTTAATTTAAAGCGAACCCGGAACGAGGCAGTAGTTCGTAGTTTTGTGTTTTGAACTTTAAATGTATATATAGAATCCAATATAAGTTAGAAATCTTTGCAACAAGAATCGTCTGAATCTATCAAATTATAGTGTTCTTGTAAAAGAGAAAATTTGAGATTTCATCTTGTATATTTTTAGTCATGTCCAAATCAAATTTTATAAAGGTTGCTGTGGAATCATTTATAAATTATAATTATTTATTAAGTAAAATAAAAGGGGTTTTATTATAAATTTAATATAGTTTTGACTTGGAATTCAAATGTTTGAAATCGGAAGTAGTTTATTTTGAAAGTATATGAAATTTTGTTTGAATATATCTGATAATAATAATTTATTATAATATTTAATTGTTTTTAAACCGATTTATGTCGATTTAATATAGACCTCTAAAAGGACCATTCTTCAAACGACCTAGGATTTCAACGAAACAAATATTATTAAATTCGTAATGGCTTGTTATTGCTAGATTTCAAGTTTCGCGCCATCCAAAGTTATTATATGAGCATACGTAAATTAAAATGTGAATAAATCAATAATTTGAACTCAAACTAGCGATAATTGAGCAAACGGACTCGAATTTCGATGAAACAAATTCCATTGGGTCCAATTTCTGTTTTAATTTATATCTCCAAATCGGTGAGGAATCGGAGGAGGTCGTCAACTGGAAAGTTGTAAGGGATGTTGAGGGGGACTTGTAGTAATAAATTAGTGGCCAATGGAGAGGTGTGGTGGCTGGAGCAGGGCTAAAAGCGAAACTATATAGTTTTGTTTTCTCTCGATTTGTGTGCGGTGTTCCGTTTTTAAGTCCCGGTGTTTAAAGGGATGTTGTAGAGCGGAGAGAGGTCGATGACTTTAGTGTTGGGCGCATCGCCTGAAATGGTCGAAGAAGGGAGAAATCGGTAGTTGATCGGGGATGTTGTTTTGAAGTGGCTTGTTCAGGTTTTAAGTGGTTTGCCGATGATAGAGGAGTTTTTAGGTGATGTTTCCTGAAGGTCGATGAAAGGGGGAGGCGACTCCGTTCTATTGGTGGGGGCGGCATGGCTGCAAGTGGCATGTGGCGATGTAATTTAGCACTTGAATGAGATTTGCTAGAGCATGGTTTTCGGCGATTAGGGGTAGCTGGAGGGGGCCAATCTTTGGCAATGGGGGCATTAGGCAAGGCGGTAATTCTGGTGGACTGGCACGGCGTCCGGTGGCTTGGGTCGGTGGCGGTGGGTGTTTGTAGAAGTAGTGGGTTTAACGAGGGGATGGATCGAGCAATTTTCCGTAGGGAGAGAAGATTAGTAGTGAGGTTATTAGTTGTTAATGACGGGTTAAAGAACTAGTAATGGTGATAAAGGTAATTAAGTTAAGGTCTAATTATGTTTTAATTACATTAAAATGTATTCAAGACTTATAATAACCATAACTCGTTCAAACGTATCTAGAATCAAATGAAACAGGATCCGCTGGAATCGCAGAGACGAAGGCCACGCGTACAAGCTGGTTTGGAGAAGTTTAGAGCTCGCTGGAATTTCGTTTGATTTTAAACTCTTGCTCAAAATAAGATGAAACAACTCGACAATCATCATTGGAAACAAATTGTCAGTTAACTCTCACACTTTTGGAATTCTATGATGAATTCATATAACTATAATTCATAGTTAATATTATAAATTGGATGTTTGGATGTGGTGGATGTTTAATGGTTGTTGACAATTATCTTTATGTCATATTAAATGATTTAGATTAAAATATTTATTTTAGATATTATTATGAAATGATATTATGACCTGTGATGCAAGGAAGAACAGGTTGGAGGGATCCAACTGGATTCCTCAAATAAATTATATGTTAGTTATTTTTCAAATTATTCACATACGAATTATTATCCCAAATAACATTATATCCTGAGTGGATGTTGATTGGATGTTGATAATTGAATTGGAATTTAATGATCGTTATATTTTTAATCAGTAGATAGTACTGATTAAGTAGGCCTAAAACCGCCTTTCTAGACACTGATTGCCGTTGGGATAATTAACACAATTGAAATTATAAAATTTATTTTTATAACTAAAGCAAGATTTTCAATTTTATTTTTATAAGTTATATAAAAATGTATTTTTACGAATAAATCAATATTTATAATTTCATTTTACAAAAGTATTATAAAATGATTGTATATTAAGTTTTCTATGTTTATAAACATATAAGTAAGGAACTAACTTACAGATTAGTAAAATTGAATAATTATTCAAATGAAACAATTAAGTGATGTTCTGAAATTAATTAAGTTATTAATTTAAGCGAAAGATTAGTGGGTACCAGTTAAAAAGTTAACGATGTCGCAAGTTGACTACATCAACTGTGTTTAATTGAAATCGATTATTGGATTAATTTGATTTAAGTTAATTTAATAGAAATAGTTTTTTCGAATAATCGTTAAACTTAACGTGTGTTTCTTAGAAGCTAATTAATCTTGAATTAATTGTATTTAAAATTGATTATCGAATTGTTCATTATTAATGAAGTTAATTATTATGTAATACCTTTTAAAAATGATTAGTTATTCTATTTTTAGTTAATAATGAAATGAGCTACATTTATTTGGTTAATACCGAAGTTAATTATTAAAAATAATTATAGTTAAAGTGATTATCTTTTTAGTTGAAATTCATTTAAGAAGATAATTGATAGGTAATGAGATCTAGTTGGATCAGGTAAAAGGGTTTATGAAAGGATTTTAGAATAAAATCCACGTTTAAAAACCAGATTTACAAAGGGATTTAAGGAAAGAGCAACGATTTTAATCAAACATTTACTAAAATTTGAAATTAATTAAAGATGACCAAAAATGGAAAGAGATTTCCAAAGTATAAAGATAAGTTGTTTAAATGAATTTGAAAAGGGTTAGAAAATGGATTTGTTGAAATAAAATTCAAGTTGAGTTATTATGAGATGCTAAAATGGATTAGCATAGAGGAATTTGAAAATAAATACAAATAGAGTTTGTAAAAAGGGGTTTAAAACCAAGATAATGATTCTAAATATAAACGTTTACTTAAGCACTGAATTAAGTGTAACGTTATAATTCAAATAAGGATTTCAAAATGCAAAGGAAATGTAACATCCTTGATTTTTAGCGATTTAATAATTAATTTATTTAATTCTTTGAATAGTGTTTGGGCAATTTAAATGAATTAAATTAAATAATTTGGAAAATTTAATTAATATAAATAGTGGAATAACATATTTAATTCTGAAATAGTCGAAAATATATTGAATTTGCAATATTGTGCAAATTAGATAATTTAAGAAATTTAATTCAGTTTAGAATTGAATATAATAACGAATTTTATTTATAAACGACGGTTGAACGTATTAATTACAATATAATTTAAAATAAGCTCATAACATCGCGGTAGTTCGTAGTTTTACGTTTTGAACTTCAATTGAATACACAGGATTCGTTATAAGTCAGATTTCTTCGAAACAAGAAACATTTGAATCTATTGAACTATATTTTACTAATGGAAGTGAAAAATTGAGATTTCATCTTGTAGATTATTAGTTATGTCCAAATCAAATTTTCAGAAAATCGCTATGGAATCATTATAAATTATAACGATTTATTTATATAATAAAAGGATTTTTATTATGAACTGAATATCGATTTAATCTGGATTTTTAAATATTGAGTTATAATTCCAAACTTGTTTATTTTGAAGTTATATGATATTCTATTTGAATATATATGACAATAATATTTTATTTTTATTAAATTGAACTGTTTTTGAATTAATTAATATTTTATTTGTTTTATTTAAGCTTAAAAAATAGTCAACTTTCAAACTATCTCTGTTTTCCGTGAAACAAACTTTATTAAATCCATAATGATTAATTATTGCTAGATTTCAATTTTCACGCCAATCGAAGTTGTTCTGTGACGGTCAAGACTAAAATGTAAATTGATCAATAATTTAACTTAAAATAATGTCGTGTGAGCAAACGGACTCGGAATTCGATGAAACAAGTTTCGTTGGGTCCGTAATGTCGAAACATAGCCGTATGCCCATTTTCATCGAAATTAGATATTGTACGTGATCATATAGATTTTTAAAAAACAAATACATACAGCGATTGATTAAAACTGAATAAAATAATCAAATAAAAAAATTATATACCTATCCTATATATACCCTATCACATTTACAAACCCTAAATTTTTATTCGATGAAAGTCAGCGATTGATGCCACCATCCACTTCTGTAAATGTGAGAAATCTTACCTTATAAAATCCAAATAAAATCAAAATAAAATCAATAAATCATCATATGTATATATTTCGATTCTTTGTGGTATGCTCTTCAACCTCGTACAAATTTTATGGGTTGCGGTGCAAATTTTGGAGGTTCGATGTCTTTACAGTGGAGTTTTCGTGAAGCTAGGGTTGGGTTTTAAATATGATCGTGTAATTGATTTCATAAATGGAATTTGAATTCATTGAGGTGGAGGAGTTTTGCACCTCCGATGGATTTTTGGAGTTTAATAAAGAAGAAAAATGTCGATCTCCTACTGTATGCATGCGTGTATGTGTTGATGACGCAACTGGGTTGGGAGGTACGAGTTTCATGAAATGTTATGGAGTGATGATGGAGATATGAGGAGAGGAAGTAGTCGGGTATGGTGCATTTTAAAGAGAGCAGGGTACTAGGTTCGGGAAGAAAGAGGACGAGGGCAGCGATTAAAGTTAACAGCGTGATTAAGGTTATTATAATTATTTATTTAATGATGTTTAAATAGTTTAAAACTTGTAATAACCATAATTATTGCATACATTATTAGAATTGCGGAAATTTGGTACCGTTGGGATCGTATGAACGATGGCTTCGCAATGGAACCAGTTTAGAACGATTTGGAGCTGGTTACAATTTATGGTAGAATTGAACGCTTGATTGGTTCTATTGACCGTTAATCGTTATTCTACGACTAACGATCAAAGTGAGTAAACTCACTAACACTATCCAGTTTTATAATTTCATAAATATATTTTAGAACTGATAAATAATGATTGAATGTTGTGTGATGGTTGTTTGGATGAATTGCTTATAAATTGGTTGAAATTATAGATACAGTTATATATATAAAACATTGGTTAAATATTGATCCTATTTATTATAATATTTCATACTAAAATGAAAGAGTATTATTTACGTTGATTAATATTTGTGGATGTAGGGAAATTTGTTGGAGGGATCCAACTAGATTCCTCGACAATTATATTGTTGTTTTTCATATATCGTGTTATATGATGTGATAAATAATCTGTGATTGATTGTTGTGTATTTAGAATGTTTGAATAACATTGACCTAAAATAATTGGTATTTAAATACCATAAAAATATATTAGAAAGAAATTCGAGTTTTAAAAGGGAAAATCTATTTTTAAATAAAAATTGAGTTTTCTAATGAATTATAATATAATAATTGTTTTAATAATAAAAACAAGTAGTTTGATTTATGAACAAAGTTTATAAATGAAGTGAAATAATTATTGTTAGATAATTTGGGAATGTAAAGTCAAGAATGAAATTAAAAGGGAAATGGGAAATTGTTTCCAAAGAAAACAATGGAATTATTTCGATGTTCGAAATGTAAATAGAATTGATATAAATTCATAAGGATTTATAATCAAAATATAACTATGTCGAAATTATAAAAAAAAAAATCATTAAATTATATGTTATATGATTCAGAATCTTACAAGATAATTAATGTTCAATTTGAAACCATATTTTTCAATCAAATATAAAATCGATATAAAATTATAAACTTGATAATGAAATGGAATGGGAATGAAAAGTTTTAAAATGATTCGATAAACGAAATTTGAACCTGTAATAATAATTATATATTGAAATCAAGATTTTATTTGATATAACGAGTCCAAATTTATATAAAGGAATAATATTCACAATTTAAAGTGAATAATGATTTGAAAGCAAACGTTTTGCAGATTAAATGGTGATACTGGAAAATTGGTATATATTTGGAAGTGATAAATTCAGAAGTGAATAAGGAATTGAGTTGACCTAAAATGGTGAATTTATTCCGACGTTCGAAACGGTAATCGAATAGAGATTATTCGAAAGAGAGTTATACATCCAAATTTGATTTTGTCGGATTCGGGAAAGTATTATTTACTTTTCAATTTTTAATCAAGATTTATTTATTTATTTAAATGAATAAAGGTTATATTTTGAAGTTAAACTTTTATGAAAGCAGGGATTTTGACGCCATTGTTATAATCGATGTTTTCCGTAAAAGAAGTGGATTCGTAAACTGAATCCGAGAGTTGCGTAAGCAATGATTTGATAAGAAATTAAGAAATGGAGTTAAGGAAATTAGAAATTGGCTAGAGATTAGTTAAGCTGAATGGTTTCCTGAATGTCGATCTGATGTTGGTTTCGGCTTTTGGGATTGATACTTAGGGAGTTGTTCACTTTCTTGTTTACGGTTAGGGACTGATGATTATGGAAGGTTAGTGATGCGTGAATAAGAAATGGAAATGTTTTCCATTGTTAATAACGTATATTTTCTAAATTTAGAAATTAAGAATTTGTGAGTATATGGAAAAGTTTTTCGAGAATCATGAGAGGCTAAACGTGTTAGTGAAATATTTGGGTAAAGATATTAAAGAGAAATTGGGAAATAAATAATTAAATGATAAACTAATTTAGAAGGGCTCAGTGTTGTTTAATGATTGATCGGTAGAATTTTCATTTGTAAATAAAATCGTTGTTTGTATGGATGTTCTCCTTTGATAGTTAAATAACCAACTATCAATGATTTTGACCATTTTTCCGTTGTCAATACGGAGAGACCGAGATTAGGTTTATTATCTGGAAATCATTCTGTATTGGCATAAGGCGTCGCAAATCAAATTATGCTGAAGACAATTGAAGACAGAGTTATGCAGGGGCTATTTTGGTAATCCTAAATAGAAATTTCCTAAGATGGATTGACGGAATGGTGCCTTCGGTTTGTCCAGTCCCAGGACAACCTGTATGGACGAATGTCTAACAAAGTATGCCTAAAAAATCATATACATTGATCTCTTCAAATGTATTACGTTGGTGGCGGAGGAATTCGTTTCTCTTAGCTTTATACCCATGATATTTTTGGGGAAATCGATAATGGTTTGGTAGGTTTTACGATGTGGCATTCAATGTGAATGAAGATGTAACATGTTAAAAAGGTAAGTTATGACACCAAGCGTCAAAACCGGGAAATGACAAAAATCGTGCAGGAAGCATGGCTAAGTAGATCGCTCCCAATTACGGTGTATATCACCTATTTCCTTCTTTAATCTATCGATGTTGTCCCTCTCGGGAAACGGTTGCTAATCCCAACCGCTGTTGATATACATTCGATACACTCAAGCGAAATGAGTGGTCGGTCATGTGTGGTCGGGTTGCAAGATGTTCTTGTTGAACCTAGTGTATTCCCCTCTAGAGATACACTATCATATGTGGTTCCATACCTTGTCATAGTTGGAAATCCATTACCCAATAAGCGCCCGTGGTTTTGAATGTATACTATGTATATGGAGCGTGAGATGCAAGCGTTATGTTAGATTGTTATTTATTTAGACCCTATTATAATATCAGAATAATATTGATTCAAAGAATGTTTTGGGTTATGGTAAGGTAAAAACCATCCGTGTTTATGTGTGTATCGGTCTTACGATTTTCCTTTCTTTTAAAAGGATTTTTAAAAGTTAAACCAAGTGATTGGAGTTTACTCACACCAGTCCCATGACTGACCCAGAGTTTATTTTGTTTTGTTTTACCCTACATTCTTAGGTGCCCAAATTTGTACGTGTAGTCAAGTGGTTCAGGTATTAACAGATTCACTTGGAGGAGATGAAGCAGGAGGCTTCATCAATTAGCTATGGACTATCATATTTTCCACTGTGTACAATATTTGTATTTGGAAACAGTTATTTATAACTGTTCCAGAATTAGTTGTTGTGCTCTGATAATGGTATGTATGTGAAGTATGGATTTGTATTTCAAAGTTATATTGTATAATATATTTTATTCGTTCCGCTGTGAGATTCGTGTTCACTCTGATGTTGTTGTATTTATGTTCTTCTTATTCTATTCTGACTTTCTATCTTTCTATTTCTCACCCTCTAACTTCTTACTATAAATGATCCAGTATTTTCGATACTTGATTAGTCGACATGGTGTTTTATGTCGATTTTCGAGGTCGAAAAAAATCCTGGTTCGTTACAGTGGTATCGGAGCCTGGTTAAGTAATTACCTTGGCTCTATGGCGTAACTCAATAGAGATGGGTTTAGTAATACCCTATATTGAGTTGAATGTATGTATATATATGAGAGAGCATATTTGTAATTGTTGTAAAAATGGTTTTATACTGTATAGATTTATTGGTTGAGTGGTTTATGAATTCTGGTCGATTAGTATGATCCATTGTATCGATAGGGGTTTCTAAACACTTGAATACGATGAACCAACACAATATGTTTTGAAAAGAGAGTAAATGAAATAATTTTACCCAATTTTTTTTTTGATATAATGGAAGGATTTATATTGGAAGTATTATAATATATTGGATATGTTGGTTGTTATTATAATCGAATGAGATTATAAAAAGTGAAAAGGTCAGAAATAACTAATCAGAATTCGTATAAGCGTAAATTATAAAATCAGATGGATTAAATCTAAAATTAAAACAGAATTGGAACTAAAATTCCTAAAATTTGGAAAAGTGTCTATAAATGGATTTGGATTAAATATATGAGAATTTTGAAATCCTGGGAGATTTTAAATTGTTTTACAAGCATTGTGAATGATATTTTGAAATAAAATTCAAAATGGGAGTGTTTATGAATGAGTTTCGAAAGTGATATAGTATTGAACTCACTTCAGTCGCTGGAAAGTAACTCTGATGATGTTGGCCACATCATCAGTGTTCATTTTCGAGTTTCTAAGTGACAGATAACTACCAAAGATTTTGAAATGTTTTTAAAAAACAAATTGTTTTAAAATTTCGAAAAGGAATATTTGATTTTTGTAAAAGTTAAGCTAGTTAAAACTCCCATGAAGAGATTGTTTGAATCAAAAACAAATTAGATAGAAATTTGTAGAAGCAAATAGGAATTGAATTGAAATCTGTTAAGTGGAAATTGAATTAGATTAGAATGATATCGAGAAAAATTTGATTTGTGAGATAGGAATTTGAAATGGTACTGGCTGGGTAAGTCAAGAGTTTGGAATTAAGGGTGGAACTTGAATTTAAGATGGAATTTAGCTTATGTATAAGCAAATAATTGTGTTGAGGATGAATTGATTGGAGATCAATTGGAAATGCATTTGCATATGTTAAAGTGGTAGCAAGTTGAAGAGATAGAGTTGAATGCTCGACAAAAAGGTACAAGTTTATATTTCAATTGGGTATAAGATTTCTATGAGCCTATTTGGCAAAGTCGCCTGGCTGTTTGATTTCCTTTTGGATTGGAGAACGCCTAGAGAGGCGAGTTGTAATTGTACCGATTAAGCCGTCCAAAGGAGTGTTTGGAGAAATTTTTCGGAAATTTAGAGTGTTAGAAAAAATTTAGAATTTTTGAAAATTTTCGATAATAAGAATAAATTAATATTTTAATTGAAATAAATTGGTCCAATTGAAACTGTAGTTAAGTAGTAAAACAAAAGATTTTTAATCTAGTTAATAAGGTTAGTAACATTTTTCCGGCTTAGTAATTTCGGGGACGAACTTTTTTTAAGGGGGAATGAATGTAACACCCCAGATTTTTAGCGATTTAATAGTTAGTTTATTTAATTATTTGAATAGTGATTTGGCAATTTAAATGAATTGAATTAAATAGTTTGGAATATTTAATTAATATAATTAGTGGAATAACATATTTAATTCCGAAATAGTTGGAAATATATTGAATTTGCAATATTGTGCGAATTGGAAAATTTAAGAAATTTAATTCAGTTTAAAATTGAATTATAATAATGAATTTTATTTATAAATGACGGTTGAATGTATTAATTATAATATAATTTTAAACGAGCTTGCAACGTGGCAGTAATTCGTAATTTTACATTTTGAACTTCAACTGAATATACAAGATTCGTTATAAGTCGGATTTCTTAGTAATAAGAAATGTTCAAATCTATTGAACTATATTTTTTTTATGGAAGTGAAAAATCGAGATTTCGTCTTGTAGATTGTGAATTATGTCCAAATCAAATTTTCAGAAAGTCGCCATGGAATCATTATAAATTATAACGATTTCTTTATATAATAAAATGATTTTTTAATATGAATTTAATATCGATTTAATCTGGATTTTTAAATATCGAGTTATAAATCCAAACTTTTTTATTTTGAAGTCATATGATATTCTATTTGAATAAATACGATAATAATGTTTTATTTTTTTATTAAATTGAACTGTTCTTGAATTAATTAATATTTTATTTAAGCTTAGAAAATAACCGTTTTTCAAACGGCCTCCATTTTCCACGAAACAAATTTTATTAAATCCGTAATGATTAAATATTGCTAAATTTCAATTTTCACGACAATCAGAGTTGTTATGAGACCGTACGAGATTAAAATGTAAATTTTTTTTGGCAAAGCCAAAATGTAAATTTTTTTAATGCAAAAGGTAGTGAATCAGCAGATTCACGCCTTCATATATTTCAACAAAACGTTCCATACATCATCCATGTATATACAATACGTGGTACACAGCCATAACAATAACAGACATACATACAGACATACAACGTGGTACAGTCCACCAAAAAGACATAGAATATTTGCATATTACATGAACAGAGTACGTAAAGCATCATCAACTAGTTAGCAGCCAAAATGAGCAGATCAAGCATGCAATAGCTATCAAATAGAGGCACTAGCTCTTCCCCTTGCCCTATCGTGTACACGAGCAGAAATTGTGTCCACATAGCGCCATTCTTCATTCCCTGACCAAGTGAAAACAAATTTAAAAGATGATGTAGATAATTTTGTAAGGCGTTCTCATCTTGCATTTGAATCTTCTGGAGTTACGTTCATGCTATAGGATCCATACATATGCAAAATTAAGCAAAACAAAAAGATGACTTTTAGAATTATCAGCCATTGAAGGGTAAATGTGTTGTTAGAAACTAAATTGGTCCTTGATATACTCCCCCCACTTCAAATCAATGCCTAAGAAAGCTATGCATTTAGTCCAAATGTAGAAAGCAAAGTCACATTCCCATAATAAGTGTGAGCAATCCTTATCGACCTCGTCGAAAAAAAACGCAACCACCACTAGCATTCATGCCCTTACGTCGCAATCTGCAAGCCGTGTTTAGTCTACCATGCATAATGATTCACATATGTATCTTGACTTTTGTAGGTATTTGCTTAAAACTCCACATACGATCAAAACCCAAGCACCTTCTACTAGCAAAATTAATCATCTTATACAAACCACCAACACCAAACAACTTCTTCTTCCCCTCCAAAATCCAAACAAACTCGTCTTCCTTATCATTCAGGCTCCAACATTCTAAACAAATGACATAACTGAAAGAGAGCATTTCCAGTCACAATTCTACAAAACGAGAAACTCCATTTGAAATTAATAGCCTCCATGTTAAACATTTCTCTGACAGTTGAATGTTTGTTTCATGCAATTGCAAACAAAAGTCAACTTTCAAAGGGACAGGAAGAAGCCAACAGTTGTACCAAAAAGATATATTAAAACCATTCTTCACCACAATGATAGTATCAATTTTGATCTAGTGATTGTTGCTTATAACACCTTGCCAAAAGAAAGAGCAATGAGAGAAATCCATGTTCCAATCAAACCTTCCATTATAACATGTATTTATAATTCAGTCCTTCCAATACACTTGCTTATCACTGATCATCACCCGTAGCCATTTGCAAAGTAGGGATGAATTCATGTTTCTCAAATTAAGAACACCTAGCCCTCCTTGATCCTTGGACATGCAATTCTGATCCCATGAAACAAGAAAACTTAGATTCTTAGTCTCCTTATCCCCAGTCCAAAATAAATTTCTTCTTATTGCATCAATCTTGTCAATCACCCAGCCTACACATTTGAAGAAGGATAACCAGTAAAGCGGAATAGATGAAATAACCGAGTTCACCAACACCAATCTTCTAGCTCCTGAGAGAGAATTTCCTTTCCATCTAGCAAGTCTAGTATCAACTTTTTCAATCAAGGGTTTCCAATCATGCTTCATCAACTTCTTTGTTCGAATACACATGTCCAAGTAGTTCAAAGGAAACTTGTCAGCCTTGTAGTTAAGGAGCTCAGCACATTTCCTATTCAAATCAGCACTACACCCTAAAGTGTACACACAACTCTTGTGAAAGTTAATTTTTAAACCTGACAAACTCTGAAAATCATATAAATAAATTTAAGAGAAGCAATATATTTGCATTCAGGGCTACTGAAAATAATAATATCATCAGCATAGTGTAAAGAATTGATACCCCAACAACGAGCTCACTACCAAAGCTCTTGATGATACCGTTCCCACAGCTAACCTTGAGGATTTGAGAGAAAACATAAACCGCTAAGTCAAACAGTAGAGGAGATAAAGGATCTCCCTGCCTCAAACCTCTCATGGACATAATAGTGCTACCAGCAACACCATTGACACAGATGTTAGAACTGGTAGATGACAAAATCTTAGTAATCCAATCGATCCATCTGGAAGGAAACCCCCTCACCTTAAGAACATCAATCATGAATCTCCAATCAGTAGTATCAAAGGCCTTGGCAATGTCCAGCTTGATTATTACATAAGGGACATCAAAGCGATCACAATGAGATATGACTTCCTGAACCAACACAACATCATCCGAGATAAATCTTCCTTTAATGAAAGCAGTTTGAGATTAATCTATTAAGTTGTCCATCTTCAACTTTAATCTGTTAGCCAAAACTTTAGTGATAAGTTTAAAGGTGTTATTCAGAAGGCTAATCGGTCTAAAATCAGCCGCAGACACATTCCCTTCTTTCTTCGGAATCAATACCACATTGGCATAACTCAAAATACCCAATCTCAAAGCCCCATCAAAAAATTCCTTAAACTGTCGTAAAATGTCTTTCTTCACCAGACTCCAATATTTGGGAAAACCATCCGGGCCAGGTGCCTTATCACTAGGCATCTCATTAAGCGCAACCAAAATCTCCTCTTTAGAAAACTCTTTACCCATATCATATAAATTAGATTCAAAAGGGTACAACAACTTCTAGTCCACCGAAATACGATCCTCAATATGCTCCCCATAAATACTTTTATAAAAATCAGTGAAGGTATCACTAAGCCTCTGTTGATCACAGATCTCCTCTCCATCTTTCCAAATACTACTGATCATGTTAGTTCTTCTTCTACCATTGGCATCCTTATGAAAGTAACTGTTATTGCTATCCCTTACTTTTAGCCATTGGGATCTTGATCTTTGCCTCTGGAAAGTCTCTTCCTGATCAATCACTTTAATTAATTCCTTCTCCTTGCTTCTCAGCAACGCCTTTTCTACTTCATCTAAACATCTCTTCTCCTCCAAAATGTTGAGCTCTAAAATCTCTTTTTCAATTCTCTCTTTTTTTATTCTGATATTACCAAACACTTCTTTATCCCACTTTGATAAAAACTTTCTCAGCAACTAAAACTTCCTACAAATATTGTTTGTTGCATCCCCTCTATCTCCAAAATCAGACCATTTTTTTAAAGGCATGTCATCAAAATTTTCCTCAAGGCACCACATCTTCTCAAATCTGAAAAATGACTTTCTTCTTAACATCTCTCCCTTGTCTAAAACAATAGGACAGTGATCTGATATAATTGAGGACATTACGCCATAAATGACCTAATGCAACGAATTGGCAAGGTGTTGCCAGCCAAAATAGGACGATGGCTATAATATTTTAGTCCTACTGCAACGTTCTATTTTTGATGTTACCTTAGCCACAAAAATGTGTTGGCCTAGCTAAACAAGTGTAACATGATGCAACATTTTATATAATGTTACTATAGAAGACCTTTAAAATTAATAAAAATTTACACTTCAGCGATCCACACCATCATTTAAAACAAAATCGCAACCATCAATCCACGCCATCAATCCACGCCACGCATATTTCTATGTCCCGTTTTATTTTCTCTCACCCGCTTCCCTTTTCATTTCGTTCTCCGATCCCTAATTTCCAAAATTATTCCTATCCCAATCCCAAACCAAAATAGCGAATGCCTAACGCAAATCAAAATAGTGAATCAGTCAACCTTTTTCCTTAATTCCAGATCTAGTTTCTCATAATTGAACGTTATTCTGTTGTTCATTCTTTAACTAAGCTTGCGAATATCTTTATCTCACTCAACGTCTACACATGCCATCGTTCGTCTCAAGTGACTGCTTTGCAGCAAATCTGATGGTCGATTGGTCGTCCACTCCTCTGGCTTTCGATCGGCCAATTCATCAAATGAACTGCTGTGATCTTTTTAGAGTTGGGAAAGTTGATGATTTTACTTCGTTGAATTTCATTTTTGATGTCGATCTGTTTACAGCCGAACATCAGGTCTCTTCAGGGTATTTCTTCTTATCACAATACATTACTAAAGTATTTTAGTCCAGTTATTGTGACTGTTAGCGATTACAAGGTTCATGGTTATTTCACATTTCTGTTTCTTTGTTCTTTTGTGAATTACAAGTTTCATGGTTAAATGTTTAGCTGTTGATTGAGTCCTACGTGCTATCAAATTGAGATATATAGGCAAGTAAATGGGATCAGAGGAATCAAACATCCTCCAAACTAAACTAAGAAGATATTTTGAATTGCATGCTTTAAGTTCCAGTACTTCCTTAGGGAATGCATTTATGTCAATGCCTGTATATAGAAGACATTTCTGCTAACCATAGTTGGATCTTGTTAATGCTAGTGGGTTTCAAGGCTGTCCTAAACATTATTATGCATCAAGTCAGAAGTTGTTTTAGATAATGAGTTAATATCACGTCGTGTGTGTGAAGTAGTGATTATTGATTTGGTCTTAACCATCATGCACAAATTCGGATATAGCCCACGGTCTGTAGGGCTATTTTTAAAAAGGCTACTAAGTTATTGCATATAGGCATAATGAATACCTTCTAGCTAGGTTAGTATTGCAAATCAATGATTTATCCTAAACAGCCTTTCCAATTATCTAGGTGATACTTCTCAACTATAGTAGCACAAACAACTTGATTTGAAAGCTAGCAGCTCCCTTGTCATTTTAGTGTAGCTCACCGATTAGTTTTTTCATGAACCTCAGAGATAAAGCCAAAAATAGGTGAACATAATGATTGGAATTTTGGATATAGCCGTTGAGTTGGTTCTTTCTATATAGAAATACTAATGTGGGACCAGTGCTACGCATACGGGCAGTTGAGTGTAGTAAAGTTATGCGAACATGGTTAAAATTTATATTTTTATTGTTTTGGTTATCTCAATTTAGTGAGTAATCTCAATTTTAACATGTTGTTTTGGAATAGTTTTGCTTTATTTGTTATCAAGATGTCAGTTTGATGGTTTATACTAATGATTTTAATTTATTTGGTTATTATGTATTTATCAAAGTAAACGATGATATATTAGTTTACAGATGAGATACAATCCATAGATATTAAAAGAACATCACATCCGTTTGTGCGAAAGGTTAAAAATGACAACGATTTGAATATGCCATGAACGTGCCATAAAGCCTTGCCATAATCATCATAAATTATAAATATATCATTGTTTAAATTTACTTGAATTTTGTTTTACGAATGCCTAAAAAGATTCATGATTCATAACAGGTTTGTTAGTACCATTTATTTCAGTTCTGGTTGAAGTCTAGATGTTAAAAATGAAAACATTTGACAAAAGGCATATATCAATCAATTTTAAGGATCTTATTGGAGGATATATTTGATTTGAAAAATGATATATTTCATTGCATAGTTAGATACATTGCATTGCATAGTGTAATATTTAAGTAAATAGTTTAGGAAGAAAAGAAAATGAAAACTATGGTATAGGAAGCATGGAAAAAAAATCTACTGCAAACTTAGACACGCCGATGTTAGGACCTGTAAAGCTTCATGAAACCTTCTTCGTGCCAACCTAATAATGTCATCCAGAATAGAAGCTTAGCCTTTATGCCTTCTAACGATGTAGGATCTTTAACATTTGATTTCGGTTAAGTTTTGATTTGTAAGTATGAAGGTTATGTAAATGACTTGATCCGCTAATCAAATCTTGTAAAATAAAGAAAACACACTTTTGTAATATGCCTACAACTGTTTTAGTTGAATTATTACCATATTATTTTCATTATTCTTTCACTAATATAATATAATTTAAAATTATGTTATGATCAGTTATACAGATCTTGTTCATGGTGGAATTACCCTTAGGTGTATCCTATGGGCAGGACGGTATATTAAAAAAAAACACGCATGATAAGGACATACACATATGAAATGTTTTGATCTATATAGAATAATCATAACAATATAAGATCTATTACATCAAACATTATCATTCTTTTTATTTAATTTTAAAAAACACTCTTCATCATTTTATTCTCACAAATAGCCATAACCCATGTAATTATTATTTGGGAAGTTCAAAATGTCATTCTTGTGTCAGATTTTGACTATGCTGTGTAGTACTTATATCCATCTTAGAACTGGGTTCTGTGAGGCTAGCTGAAGTTGCTGATGGTTTTGCTTGCTGTAGAGAAGTTAAAGGTTGAGTTTCACTTGTTGCGGTGTTTATGGTTTTCCACTTCTCTGTATTTCTCAATTTGGTGTCGCTTTGTTTTTTTAAAACTTTCACGTACTCAGATCTGAATCACGAATGTGGGAGACAAACCGTATCTTCATTTTCGGTTTGATTATTGTTGCATTCCTAAAGTTGTCGAAGGTGTCAGGTGGGTGGCGATTTTTTATTTGATTTCTTTTTCCAGCTGAGTAAATAGGCAGCTTGTAATGGTTTGTGCACAGACCTGGTGAATACTTTGTACATACTTTTGTTTGGTAATAAAGGTCAGAACCATTTCAAAAAAAAGGCATTCTTTATAACATGATATGCTTTAAGTTATGCTATGTTTCAACAAACATAACTAAGTTAACAACCAAGTCTGTAAAACTAAAAGACATTCTGTTTCTGGATATATACTTTACTAAACATCCTATACCAAAAAGCATGAAAAAAAAAATCAATTTCAATGATAAGTCTATACATTTTACCTCAATTTGATTCCAAACACCCCTTCAAGCTTGGTGCTTATTTTCTAATTTCGTATGGCCTTCCACTCTTCTTATTTTTGTATTATTTAAGGATTTTCATTGGTAAGTTAAGAAGTTGGTGTCTGAGTGAGCCTTTTATCTAATTGAGCTTGCATTAAGCTTTTCTTCAACTCGTTTGGGACTCTTTAAATGAAGATATGTCCTATATATCCATGTTCAGAACATATTGATGCAAACAATACTGCTACTTATAAACCATAATTACAACATATGTAGATGATCGAATAGTATACAGTGTTAACATACTCAAGACAAAAGTTTAGGTAATAAACAATTGGATTGAACTTAATGTGTTTACAACACAATATTTGAGAAATATTTTTTTCCTCAAATGGTGATCCTAGGTTACTATATAATAGAGTTTACACGATCATGCCAATCAGGGCGCCTAGTAAGATTTGTTGCCCTAGACAAAAACACTACAGAACGGAAAACTGGTGGAAAAAATGTTAGTGATGGGAATCAAACCCAAGTCAACCATACCAATTTGTCACTCTCATTTTCATAAACTTGTTACCCTACCTAAATTATTGAATGATTTTTTTTTTTTAAAAAAGAAGACATATAGACTTTGTTGTTGCCTTCATCACCTCCGACGGTGCTACCCTAGGCAACGACCTTGTCAGTCTACCTCTTGGGCGGGGCCTGATGCCATTTATGTACAAAGCCGTAATATTTTGTAGCACCAATTCTGTCAGCATGGCAGCTGATGTTTTATGATTCAAAGGATACAAAGTAACGATATTTCCATGTAAATACATGATTAACTATCGGAGTATGGTGATGCTTCAAACTGAAAATCTTTATTTAACTTATTCTACTGTAAGGATAACGACATACATAAAGAGAGGAATGTAAAATAATTTGGTCATTCTACTTCTACACATTGACTAAACATATGCATCGAATGATAATATACTGACTTAGCCACATTTATCACACAATAAAATATTGAGGAATCCGATGTAGACTGACGTTAAAGGAGAGCAGAGCAATATTTTTAAACAATGACGAAATTACATGAACTAACAATTGAGTAAAATGGCTCAGAATGGCTGTGATAAATTGAATCTATCGCTTGCACACTATTCTATTTCAAAAAACTGACTTGAAATAAGGGTAGGAAACAAACAAATAAATTTATCATTACCAAACATGATATCAATACATAAATTTGTGTACAACAAATTATGAGAACATGTTAGTAATTAATTTTAGTTGTATAATATTACGGGAATCGGATATCACTATGCCTAGCAGCGTTGTCAACCTTTTCGTCTTTATTGGTAGCAGCGTTAGCGTTGGGAGCTTTCTCTTGGAGCATGATTGGATTCACATCTTGGAAGAATTTTCTGACCCTAGGTATTTTCTGTTTTATATTTGCAGTGAGAGATTTAAGGTACCAAACCTTGAGTACATAAGAATAACCACATAACATGATAAGTTATATGGGGATAATTAAGTAATTACAGTAAGTAAATTATAATTATCTATGCAAATTTAATATTAAGGATGGCATAGATAAGTCACTAATTAGTTCTTAATGTAATTAGCCACGATCCATTAAGAATTAAGCATTGCTATAGTTTAGTCAATTGCAATAGCTAGAACTGTAGCTTTGAAACCAAAAATATGTTACCAGTGAAGATGACAGTTTCAAAATGGCTCAATAACATAGCTTATTAAAGGAAAGAAAATTAACTTGCTTCCATGATTCAACTATAACTGAATTGGAATTCAAAAGGCAACCATTCCGTAAACAAATGATACTTCACAAATGGGAATAAATGTAAAGAAGCAATTATCTTAAGCATGGGCATATGGTTCTCAGTTAAGTCATCATATTTAGAAGCGTTATCACAAAAATTCAGAAACTTGAGTACTTTGTGTAACCTTTACTTGTGAAGTTATATCCTCTAATTAACATAAATGACAGATCCAAGATGGCCATCCCTTGAT
Source organism: Allium sativum (assembly GCA_030737875.1). Lineage (NCBI taxonomy): Eukaryota > Viridiplantae > Streptophyta > Magnoliopsida > Asparagales > Amaryllidaceae > Allium > Allium sativum. Next base: position 159,130,335 of record CM060923.1, read on the forward strand.
TGTCCCCATCTATGATGAACATCATCTTTTATTATTGTCAAGGCAAAACCTGATGCAGTCGCACCATATGTTTTTCTCTCATCAACTTTATATAGGTGCATCGCAACGTGCCTAACATAATAAGTAAATAGTAGGGGCAATGCATTTCTAATCATGTGTGACATGAGTTCCTGTATCAAACTATTAGCATATCATATTAAAAAAACATTAGCTCATAATGTAAATTGAAGTCGTTGAACTTGATAAAATTAAAACTCAAAAATCGAGAACATTGATTTTCTGTTAAACTTTTTAGGTTGATTTTTAAAATTAAAGCCACCAAACTCACTGATCTGATTTTTCATGTCCTATAATGCTCACCGTCTAATGCTGTGCACACAGCAGAATACTACTGCTTCTTGGCAGCAATTTTTTTCAACTGATTAGCCATTAAGATGCTTGATTTTTCGTTTCATGATTTTATAACATGCAAAATTTCAATAAGCTCCGCACTTTTCGGTATTTTTTTTAGAGGATTTATAATAGTTTATTCATAGATCAGAACGTTGCATTTTGGTTATTGCACATGATAATCATTACGAAGGCACACTTGTTTCAGATAAGGTAGACCAAAACCTCCTTTTGCTTTTACTTTACATACAACATTTTTTCTTTTCCTGTATGCATAAGTAATTACGTAGCAAACATAGTATAAGTAATATTTTAAGTAACTAAATATTACTAAACACTCTGTGGTTGTAATTTGTAATATATATTAAGAAACCTTTTATCATTCTTTGTCTACATCACTGAAAGAACACTGGAATTTTATATGAAAACTAACTATCAATTCCAAAAAAATAGAACAGTTTGGAAAATAGAAATTCTGCAAGAAAGAAAACAAATTTATGTCTACCTTAGAAATTACGTGGACCATGTCAGATAAAATGCAGTATCATCTTAGGCAAACGCAAGTAAATGGATTAACCAAGTATTTAAAACTAATTCTTTTAAATAAGATTATTATTTATATAAATCATTTATTTATAACAAAGTAAATTATCAACAAATACTCGAACTCATAGTCAATTTTAAATCTTCATTTATCCAAATATTCTACCTTTTCCATTTATGTTTAGATGCATATGTGAGTGTCAATATCAACAAAACCAAGCAATTTTATCAATACTGGTCTCTATCTGTAAAGAGAACAATTTAGCGCACGTAGACGCAAATTGCCAACTCATATAAGTATGAAGACTCATACAAATAGAAAAACAGGGAAGTGTGTTATGATTATAAACAAAGATGATTGTTTGTTAAATCATAAGTTTCAACAGCTTAAAATTGCATAGTCGCTCTTTTAGAGGACATGCAAGCAACTAAAAAAGAAAGCAACAAAATCAATATCCTTTTTATTCTAAATGGAATTTTTTCGTATTTTCTCTTTAGAAGCATTTTGGAAATACTTAAAAAAATTCAATGGAGTATCACTCTGAAAGTTCTGCATAGTACCATTTAAAATGTTTATGGTTTCCTCCAGATGGAGCATCTTCTTACCTTATCTGAACAAAGCAAAATGGATAAGATTTGTAAGTCTGTTTTAAATTTAATCATAATATTATCATCTAAACAACATTTTTGTAAAACATCAGAAGAACAGAATAAGAATCAATGGCAATGTTAAGCAAACCATGCAGTCGGAGAAGATTACCTGATAAAAGATCAACGCACGTTGTGGGAGGGTGATGGATAACTGGTTCAGTTAATGAAGACTACAACTCTAAAGGAAAGAGAGACTTGCTGTAAATCAATAGAATGATAGATTTATAGGTACTTTAATGTAGGAAGAAATCGCTGGAATAGTGAAAAGCTAAAATACAATTGCTTGGAAATGGAAATAAGAACTTCAGTGATTGAACAAAAGTTGATCCTAATTTTTTTTTCTAAACTGATAAAACACAAAAAAAACTTCAGTTACTAAACAAAAACTGATCCTAAAGCAACAACAATCAAGTAAATAGTGTGCATAATGAAGAAACAGAAACAGAAAAAATGCAACTTCCTCAAAGATGACAAAGTTAAGATTTGAATGGTAACATAACACAATAAAAAATAACCAAATATATGCTACATTGACTGATCTCAACAATTACACCAGTGCATACATTCCATGTATATTAACTAACAAAGACCAATAATGTTCAAACTTTTAGTTCAGGATGCAAAACCAACCATAAATTGATTCTGATGAATCAAAACTAACCAAGAGACACAAATAATTCGTCAAGATTGAAATCAAACAGTAAACAGATTGAATAGAAAAATCAAATTAAATCTAAATAGTTAACAAAATAAAGCAAGTAGGGTGTCGATAGTATATAGTTTAATGATTTAAAAGAATTTTACTTGAAAAAAATGGCCCGGTTGACAGAAAAACGCCAAACTAATGGAAAATATATAATAGTAAACAATGTTGATAAAAAAAATCATGAATCCTTTGTATTAGTCTCAAATCAAACCTCCACTTCGATTCAATTCAAGTCTGACATCAGTAGATTTTAAACCTAATAAGGAGAAGAGAGTGGAAAGGTGAATAATTGGTGGGAAAGTGAATGACAAAAGGAGTAAAAGTAGGAAGGAGTATTCGGCAACAGAGGGATAGTGGAAGAACGTGGCTTGATAAAAGTCGAGAGAACTAAATGATCGTGCGCTGCTTCAACGTGAAAAGTAAAGTGTCAATAAAATCCAAGCTCAGTTCAGCAAATTAGATTTTGAAATAGGGTTATTTTTGGAAATACAAAATATATTTTATTTTGACTTAGTTGTCCAGGGTTTTACATTACATATAAGATACAAAATAAAGGATGTCTAATTAGATATTTGTTAGCAAATATTTCTTGGTAATTATTTACTAAATTAGCCTATTTCGAACCATGAATGAGCGGTCAGATAATTAAAATGAAGTAAAATAGGTTTCTGTAACCACACAGTGAAAATAATATTAGCAATGACCTTAAAAATAACATGTAATAGTAATAAAACATGTATCAATAAACCTTTTTGGAAGAAATTAACGAATTGAATTTGATGAACAATTATACAGTGAAAATGAAAATGTAGCAGCGTCATCCTATAAAACGACAGTGAAAGTAAATAGGTAATGATAAGAGCATAAACTACAGGACTATTAGGAAAAAAATCTCAAATATAGCCACATCTCATAATTTTGGACAACACAGAACAGTTTATGTGTACGTATGTTCAGATATATCATTGTGTCACAACAATATACGTGAAAACACAATTCTTAGATTTATAGTAACAGGACATTGTATATGTTTTAAGCCTCATGCTCATTTCATATAAACTTGGAACTATGCAATAGTAAAATGATTCTGCTTTATGCTCTGAAGTATTCAAAATATAGGTTTGAACACTAAAATATACTACTTCAAAATCTTTAGATATGTGCAATCTCATATATTAGTAGGGGAGTGATATAATATATCTAATAATACTGAAAGCAGAATACTATAATCATATTTCAGTTTATAATAAGGACATTCAAATGACTGGATCTTGAGTGGAAGCTAAGAATTTTCTGATTTTAAATATGTTTGTCCGGAATCAATACTGATATCTGAAAAAATGCAAACAAACCATACAGTTAATTAGTTGAGGAGACTATGCTTTTTAAGATAAACTTAGCATTTAAACATTGACCAGTGAACTAATTTAGTGAAATCCGTTCATTTAAACTATCAATCCACTAGAATACTTAGAATAACCAATGATATTTCTGAATACCCCGTGCAATTGTCCTCCGTACCGGCTACCCATTACCCACTAAGTCGGGGAATCCCCACCCGATTAGGTGCGGGTCTCCGCGGGTACCCATCCCCGCGGATTAAATTTCCATCTCTACATCCAAGCATTGTCATAAAAAGAAAGAAAAAATACATTGGTAGGATGACAAAAATGGGAATACTCTATCTTAAGATTTAAGAGTATGTTTTGTTAAGAATAAGTGATGTGTGTATGCATAAATGAAAGGAGGTAAACATTTATTTACTGACGTGCTTTAAAAGTTTTATTTAGAAATTTAAAATATTAGGTTCATGATTAAGCTACGAAATTAAATAGAAATGCAAATAGATATTTTATATTAAAATTAAAGCGAAAATGATTTATTTGAAATCATGAATAATTGAGTGAGCTTAAATATAAAGATTGATTAACAGTAATTAGAATGAGGGAAGAACCGTCAAAACAAAGAATATGTTCTGTAATAAGATGAGCAGTAGTGAAAATGATCTATAATCTAGAATCGATATATGTCCCATTATTGAAGAATAAAAGTGTATATCAAATACTGAACGACAATAGTATGTAGTATTTCCTTTAACATCCAAAGTGACATTTGCATCTACTTTCTGAAAACCTTTTGTTGGTAAAATTTGATATGAATTATTATATTTTCCAAACAATAAGTGATTTCACGGTGATAACCAAGAAAAACTATTCAAAATAATTATATTAGATAGCGCAAAAATTCTGTGCCAATTGAATTTTATTTTTATTGTTATTTTTATTTTATTTTATACCACATATGCCTTGCATTAACAATTGGATTAAATAAATAAGATTCGTTAATTACCCACATAAACAGTGGATTCAATTTTATGTCTAAAAATGGTAATAATTTACAATTTGGAATGGTGATTAGTAAATAGTAATATAGCCTTATATTTTCAAACTTATAGCAATTAAAGGAAATACACATATGTTAAAGCAATTTATTGGTTTATATGGGAAGCAATTTATCATATGACGTAGATGGAAATTTATAACCTGACAGATGAAATATCTTGGAAACGTGAAATGGTAAAAACTGTCTGCCGATAAGAAACAATACATTGCAAACATTCAAAATTTAATAATGGGTGTCCATCGACCATAAAATCAACATTGTTGTGAACAATTAGGTTATATAAGCCTAGTAGGTGATTAGGGCTTAAGCATAAAGCCTAAAAATTACAGTGAACATTGAAATTAACTTGAACACATTATAAGATTCCTAAAATAAAACATAAATAACAAACAATAGAGATCAACAATAGTAATACCCCAAATACTTATAACTGTGAGGAGAATCGGCAGACCTAGATGGAATAAGAAGTATGAGTTTAAGAAGATTGGGGAACGTACATTGACGACCATATATAGGCGGTAGAGGGAAAAAACGACGAATTAGCACCGGAGATTAGGAGAGTAGAGGAAGTTGGAATAGTAGAACGACAATCGATTTGCTGGAGTAATGTTTACTATTGCCGTCTTCGTAGAAGATCTAGTTTTCAACTGAAGTCGAGAATGGATGAGTAATTGTGAAGGGCGCCATTGGATTTCTAAGTTTTCAACTGAAGTCAATAATGGATGAGTAATCGTGAAGGGCATCATTGGATTTCTAAGTATAAAGGTTTTGGTACCGAAAGTGGTAGATACAAACTGAATTGGGCGGAGGATAATAAAGAGTTCCTTGCTCTAACATGTCGTCCACATTCTGAAATCCAAAAAATTGAATACCAGAGATACAATACGGTTGACACCTTGAGGATAATAAAGCCAATGTCAACTCCCTCAAGATTCACAAACTCAACAGCCAAAAACTCAAAGTTAACAGCAAAAAAAAACTCAACATCGACAGCCAAAGATACAATGATTTGAAAGGCTTTAGACCATCAATGTCAACAGCCAAAAAATACACTAAGTCGACGGGTTTTAGACCACCAAAGTCGACAGCCTCAAATCCAAAGTCAGCGGCAAAAAATTCACTAAGTCGATAAGCATCAGAACAACAAAGTCAATAGCCTCAAACCAAATGCAATGTCATAATATGTTTTTTTGTAATTTTGAGCCAATGCAATGTGATAATTTGTTTTTTGGGCTCGAAATACAGTTGGATGGGGCTCGAAATACACTTTGATGCTATGCTATGAAAATCTTTGTTCCTAAATTGAATAATCAGCCGTGTATTTTTCATTTACTATACTTGCTTCGATTTGACTGTATGGCTACCATTGAATTTTAGTTTGTATAGACATTTAAATAAACCTGCAACATGGGGTACTTCAAAATTTTAATAATCTTTGCTATGGGCTCTACAATTACTATGGTATAGACAATTAAATTCGTAATCTACAATTAAATTTCAGATAGTACTTTACGTAATAAAACAGCAAAACCCAAGGAAAAAAATGAACATAACATCTACATCAATATAGCAGCAGAACATGTACACTCCAGCCAGTCACTTAAAATCCAGAAATCATCACCGACTGAAGCCTTGAACAATGAAGAAGAAAACAATATTACTTGATGAATTTTTAGCTACTTTAAGACATAAGCTAACACTTGATAGAATCAAACATATAATGCAATTCAGATTAATATGTGATGTTATGTGTGTGTCTCAAGGGAATGAAGGATTGATTGAGACCGCTATACAGAGATGTTATACTTTAATAGATGAAAAAAATGAGCGATGAAAGATACCTGAAACAGCAAAAAGTTTTCAAAGATCTACATCTATGGAGCAGCAGCTAATAGCTTCGATGATGAGCCGAGAGTGTAGTTTTGCTAGGACAGCGGATCGCCGACGATAAGGCAAGTGACATTTGGGTGGGTGGGGTTATCTTTGATAAGCAGGTCAGTAAACAAACCTTAGTGGGTCATGATCGATCTGTAATCAGTGATCGTTCGTCAAAGTAGGAAACAACGGTGGTAGGGGAACAAAATTTTACGTAGTGTTGGTTTACAAAAATATGAGTTTAAAAATAATGCAACTTAAAGAACACACAGATGTATAAAGTCTCCACTAAGATATTACTTGTATGGAAAAAATAATGAAAATATGGATAATATCTTACCCTTAGCTATATGGCTCAGCAGTCATTCTATGTCGATCATGTCATTGAACAATCGTCTATCATTTCCTGGTCGTCCACAAAATTTACGCTCCAAGTGTCAAACACATGCAAAGTTCTTATAATTAAGAAAATAACCGGTTCAATTTTATGCTAGAATAATACTCTATGAATTCGGGTTTTCAGCTGCACTATCTGTGAAATTTCGTCTCACCTTCACCTTTGCGGACTACCTTTTGACTTGGTTCAGTTTGTGGCATAACCTGTGCAACATAAAGATGATTGAAAACAATAACATAATTGCTCATCACATAGCAACGTATCGACGTTGACAATATGTTATGTAGACCTGCACGAGTCAAAAGTAGTTGTTCGTTATTCAATATTCATTGATCCATAAGATTTCAATACCAATAAAGCACAACTGTCTTCAAAAAGTAGCTTAACTAATGAAACAATAATGTGAACATGATAATGCTAAATACGTAATTTCACCCTAAGGTCGAAACAACTTCAAGAAGTAAATAAGTTACATAGATTATAAAGCTACTTAATTATCTATATAGCTTCAGTCAAAAGTAATTAGCAGAGTATAAAATTCTTAAACCATCTTTTTGGCATGAAGACTATCATTTTGTAAATTTGGAAAGGGCTCGTTTGATATGAATAAGAATGAGTAAATATCTAGCGACAATACGCATAGATTGTTCACTTGGCGCAGATGGGTAAAGTACGGATGACTTTATAGTTGTGTTGTAATATAAATGGATACTTTATCTCTACAAATTTACATTCTTCAATTGGCCCCTTTTAAGTTGTCTACAACTACGATTAAGGATTTATTTCAAGTTTAGACCTTTCATGATATACAAACCAAAAATGAGGTTTGTTGCCACTGACTGATTCATGATACAAACAGGTAGATAAAAATGATCCATTACATTCCATCAGTTTCACATAATATAATAGAAGGATACAATTAACTGGTAATAAACAACACCATGACAGTCGATTGCCATAAAAGCAATATAAACCACAGTCATCCGGCATGGCAAGCCACTTTACATGTATCCATATGATTTATCCAAATATAATCAACACCAATCAATTTTAATGATCTTAATACTGCCATATCAATCGAATTTAAATAACCGTTATAGTTAAAGAGTTAAGACAGTATTGTACCCAAAAAAAATGAAACCATACGTAATATAACCTAACGATCCTCTATGACTTCAATTTATTCACTTCAAATTTCATTACATAGAAATGCAGACCTTTCAGTTTTGTTAATCTTTTTTTTCTTAATGAGTTTAAAAAAATAAGTTTAGTTGCAAATTTTCAAAAAATAATGACAGGTAAGGACAATTCAGTCAAAAACCTTCTTTTATAAAACTAAATTCATTAAGGTTTTGTAATAGATTAAAGATGGATCACTTTACTTGGTTTAAATCATATAGATAAAATAAGGTGATTAACTTAAAAATGAAATGTCATCAAGCATGAATGCATTTAAACCCAACTAAGATGCACCATTAGTCAAAGATAGTAATTGATATAGTGACTACTATCTTTCAATTCTAATAGAATAAAAGAAGTAATTCTACTCATAATGGATATGTCCAATTTCTAAGTGTAAATTTTAATTGTTGTCAAGTACACTTAAAAATAATATAAATTGAATACTGTTGAAAACACGACTACAATACAACATCACCAAGCCAAAAGTTGTATCATGGCTATCTTCATACGAAGACTATATGGGTATTGGATACTACTTGAATGCAGCAAATCGACATACAACAACTTCTCAAATATTAATGCATCTTATTCACTAAATAAGTAAATGTGTTGATAATTACGGGTGATGAATCGACTTTCTAGAATTTTTTAGCACTTTCACCAACTTTAGAAAACGTAACAAAATTCATTTTATTTTTACAGTTTTACACAGAGAAATTTGATTTCGTAGAAATAAGTAAAATAAGATTTATAATGGTAGATTGTCGAAATGAGGAATCAAAATTTTATATTAGTTGCCAACAAAAATTGAAAGAGAAAAAATTAAAAGATTATAATTATTTGTATAACAAACAAAAAACATGCAAAATAACATATTTAGAACAACAGAGGCTGAAATCTACCTTATCTCTATCGTTGGTTGAAAAGGTACGGAACCGTTTGCTGGGAAGGAACACAGAAGCCATCGGTGGAGAAGGAGCATGAAATTCGTCGGCAGAGAAGAAGAAGTGCCTCGATTGAAATAATTTCCACCACCATTTCCATAAAATTCTCCAAATTCTTTTACACGTTGAGTCCAGATAGATGAGATATAAGTAATTTGGCATCAATCAAACTAGGGAAAGAAACGGAGTGAAACCGAGAAAGGTATGGAGCAAAAATGGAATGAGGAACTGAAAGTGGAGGAGGACAGAGAAGAGGGCGTGAAGTGAAATGAGAGAAAGCGATGATGGGAGGAAAGCGTAAGCGGTTGTTTTAGCAGTTCGAGAAAGAGGCATAATTTGGAGACAGAGATGGCGTAAAATGAAAAGAGGACAGATGTTAGCATACAAATACTTTGGTTTCTGCTTTCCAGTATAAAGTAATAGATAGATAGATAGATTGCAGTAATTCTTGGTTAAATTAAATTTCAGTTATGCAATTGATCCTGTAGTTTTTGGATTATTGAAGTTCCATACTTGAGTGTATTTATCATAGGTAAACTAGTAACCACTAAATTTCCTTTCTCTTTGTAAGCTAATAGTTAAATGACAGTGTTTTTTTCTTTAAATAAGTTGGTTCTTTCTTGACAGCAATAATATCCGTCACCCTGCACTCATGATGGCGCCTGCAATTCTTGTGTGAAGTGCGAACCCCAGGCAAGTCAATGATTCTATACTTGAACTTTCAGATTGGTTTCTAGATTTTGGTGTAATTGAGCAACATTTGGCTTCTTTGCACATTTTGATTCGGTTGGTTCATTGTAAACTCTAATTTGCATTAAAATAACATTTACTACATGATCTAGTTTTTCACAAATTTGAAACCTAATTCTGTCATTGCTCCATCTTTCATTTGTACCTCTCTCTCAAATACTTACCCCTCTTTTGTTATATGTTTCTTGTCTGCTTCCTTGATTATTTCTATTACTTGAACTTCTTTCTTCGTTCTTTGAGTTTGAAGCATGGTTGATTGAATAATCAATATTAACTAATTTACTTTGCTCCACTCTTTCAGGCCATATCCTCTAATGGCATTCTCAACTTGATATTTCCAAAACTATGTAATTGTTTTCATCATGTTGGATGTTGACCTGTTGACTTTTGGGCTTTATGACAGAGAGAACGGAGATTTAGGTAGGCGAAGAGGTGTCAGACTCCTCAACATGTGATGATGCTTTAGAATTGTCATCGTCTCCAGTAGCCATTATGAATAGATCAGACTACTCGATTAAAAATAAAAGTTGATTCTTGGCAAGGCAAACAAGTACTTGAATGCAGCGAAGACAAGATCAAGCGATGACAGTCTCAAGAACACTATTTTAATGATTTGAGAGGTGCAACTAGAATACCAGGATGATAAAATTACTCTGACTGGTTGTTCTTAGCATAATACACCAAGAATTAGGAAGTTCTTTAAAATTTTATGGACTATATTTAATAGATTTTTCCAAGGATTGTGAAAATATTGATGAGAATCACTGTGCAATCGATCCTCAAAAGATGATATTAGATTTTGACGATCTTGGTACCCACCACTTCTGTTGTTAGGCAGATAGCTCTGACATTATGATAGAAATACTGTTGTTTTGCAAATGGAAATATTGTTTCATTGCAATGGTTCCAAGTCAATGATTTTATAGTTCAAGCTCGTTCTATACCTAATGTCATAGGAGATGCACTTGATGTTGATCGGGATTGTTCCTCTTATGATGATAATTGTTATGTCAGTGGCCACGTTTTAATGCCTAGTCTTACGTGCTTGACATGCTGCCCCTAATCTATGGCTATTAATTCCCATGTTTCCGTCCCTACTCCCTAGCTACTAAATACATTTGCTGATGGCATCTAACAAATCTGAATAGGTTTAGTATTGCTGATGGCTATTAATTCACATCTTCAGATTATATGTTTGTCATCTAACAAATCTGAATAGGTTTAGTATTGTTGAGTGGGATAAAAACTTGTAAAGGTTGTTTTGGATTCCATGTATGTATAAAACTGGTATCGCTTATTTTATACACTTTTGTAGGCCAAAACTTATTCATCTTGACTTATAAAAATAATAAGTAGCTTAGATGAGTCGATCTAAATGGGTAATTAATTTTCCTTTTAAAATCTTTACTTAATCTAGACGATACCTTAGTTAATTTGTCGATATTATTATTTCAGCCGATTCTTTTTATGCATGCCATCTTAAATATAGTACGGTAGTTATTCTATTTGCTGTGAATTACTATTAAGACTTATGCCTTGCAGTGACCTATTATGTATTGATTTATGTGTGTGTGTGTGTATATATATATGTGTGTGTGTGTGTAACTCACATTTTGATATAGTGACAAAGACTCAAATGGTGTTTTGTCTATTTGTTTGCATATAGTGTCATATACTGTTAGTTGTTTTGATACAATGAGTACATATTCAGGCTTTAACAGTTTATCTAACCAATGCACTGGCAGTGAGCATTGCCTTCTTAATCCATCAAGTGGATCGGCTACTCAAAGTTGTTCTAGATTGTCTTCCTGAATACTCTATTATCGTAGGCGAGGATTTGGCAGAAGAGGATGTGACTAAAGTCGTGCCCTCACTGTATGATGAAGAGGGGTCTTTGCAGGTAATTCATACCATATATTTCTATGCAATATTGGATTTTGATACTTTGTACCCATTAATATTTGGGTAAAAATGTGTCTAGATTTTCTATTCTCAACATATTGATGTTCGTCTACTTAAAGCGGGTGGTTTAGAAGCACAACTAGTTTGTCCTTTGTTCTCCGTTTTTCTTATCATCGTTCACATATGCTAAGAAACTTGTGTACATATGCACACCTTTCTTTTTTGCATCGGAAAATTAAGTGCTGAAATAAAAGGATTACTTACTAATATAAAACTTCTATAGTATGTTTTGGTGTGCCTTCAATTTAATCCACTTTGTCGTCTTTCTAATTTTTTACACAAATCATACTTTATTCATTTACTGCCTCTTTAACCTTCAAATGATACTCCACTGATTATGTTGTTTGAATCGAATTTCTTGCTTTGGACACATAAAGTAGACAATAGATTAAATTATACCAATCTGATTTGCTTTGTATATGTGAATATATATAAGCTAATATCATATTTCACAACCATTATGTTGCACTTGTGCAGATGGCTGGATAGATCGATATGGAAGCTGTTGAAGAGTGTGTGTGTCAGAGTGTCAGTGAGTATTTATATGATTGAATCAAGTGACAGTGTAGTGAGGAACGTATGTAAAATGAATGACTGTGTAATATACCAGTGAATGTACAATAGTGGAGTCAGAAAATTTGAACTATTTGAAATGTTGAAATAAAATATTTATTTGAATGAAATATTGTGTTGCAGTAGCTTTAATATAGTGTTGCCACCGGGTTATAAATGTTGCAATAGTCATACAAGGTGTTGCCGTAGGATGAGATTAGATTAGGTCATGGGCTCAGTGGGCCCCACATTATGGGCCCCCCAACATATATTAATAAAATTAATATCTATAGCAACATTTTTGGAATGTTGCTACAGACACCTAAGGATGTTGCTGTAGACCTAAATAGGGTTCTACGTAACAATATTTGTTGTGTTGCCTTAGATAGTCAAAATATTGCCTTTAAGGTCTGCAACAACGGTGAAAATTGCATCACACTAAAAGCGTTGCCAAAGCCTTATGCTAACATTTTTTGGGCCTGTGCCAACAATTTTTTTCCGTTGCATTAAGCCGTTTACGGTGTGGTGAGACAGCCTTTTTTGAAAAGTAAGGGGGTGAACATCCTCAAAATTAGAATTGATAAAAAAATCTATCGAGTTTAACCAGAGTACGAGGGTTCTACCATCACTCCAAGTAAATCTCCTATTCGAGAGTGGTAAATCAATTAATTCACAATCGCACACAAACTCACTGAAGTCATCCATGTCTCCCACATAATTGGTCCTCCTATTACTCCACTCAAAATCAAATCTAGTAACATTAAAGTCTCCACCTATGACCCAGGGTACATACATAAGGTTATGAAACTTAACCCCTTCCCTCCAAAGGGTCTTCCTCTCACTTCTAGTGTTAGGTCCATAGACATTGGAGAAGAAATACAACCTATTGGACATTCAACATTCCAACGCTATATGAAGACAATGACTTTGCTTAATCTCTTTCTTTAAAAGCCAACAACTATTGTTCCAACCAGTGAATATACCTCCCGCACTATCCACTACCGGGATAAAGCACCACTCATCAATGACACCCTAAGCCAGACATTTAACAACATTAGCTTTAGGTTTTTCAAGTTTTAGTTTCTTGCAACAACACAATGTCAGACTTGATAGACTTAAGGTAATTTTTGACCTTAAGACACTTATCATAAGTACCCAGGCCTCTAACATTCCAAGTAACAATTATCGTGATGATTAATTAGCCCTCTCTAACTCTTTGTTTTTAAAATCATTAAAAACAACATCATTCAACATAAAGCCAGAACTATAAGCAATGACATGCATTTGGTCACTAGTTAACGAACTAAGAAAGGTATGGACAAAAATGCTACCTTCGAGCGGATGAGATAGCCCTCTAGCGCTACGTCTGAGCATCACCACCCTAGAGTTGTCAAGAGACCTCTTGCCCTTGCCCCTGGCCCTGGAGCAATCTCCGAATACCGTTAGATCCAGAGCATTATCACCCTCCCGGTTTAAGCCATTAGAACCAGTGCCATGCACTTGCTCATTATCACCTCCAACGTGCATATTACTATCGCCCATATCAACATCCATATCATCTAGACCAACATCATCTTCAACATTGACCGGTGCATTACCAACACCCACGATATTGCCTCCAACATCAACCTCAAGTTGAGTTCCATCGTCGTAGTTTACAAAAAATTTCTCATTATTGCCTACATACGTGTTTGCATCATCATAAGAAACAATAATAGGATTTTTCACAACCCCAGCATTCCCCGCCTCTTTAGCACCATCAGCACTAACGCCGCCTTCTTTACAACTTAACACTTTCAGCTTACCATCACTTCCCTTAGAAAAGACACACTTCTTGAAGCCCATAATGTCCAAATCATCAGAGGAATCACCATCACACTTCTTAATCAAAACTTCTTGATAATAATCCTCAACGGGAATTGTAATCGAAGGTGGGAGCATCTCCGTCTCATCCATCCGAAGCTCCGCTTTCAAGCAAGTGTAATCAGGTGTATGCAGTGCACCATAATGCAATCTATTAACATATCCCAAATCAAAAAGCGCCTCCCTGAGGACATCCAAACTATGACAAACCAAAGGCACGTTCTTTAAAACCACCCAAACTTTCACCTTCTTCTTCTTAACGCAAATTGTTTTAGCGCTCCACCTCTTCAGATTTGTAGTTCCCTTTGTTGTGATGATCGAGCAGAAGAAATTCTCAGTTAGCATATGAGAAGGAAACTTGACCAGAAAATCATCTCCCATCCTTTTAACGCTCCAATTACATGTCGGCGCCCTACTCCTAAATCTGGATCTAATCAAATCCTCAATCTGCATGATCGAAAAAGCTCCATGGGCGATAGAGATTACAACCATTGAACACGCCCACTTAAAATCCTTTGGAAAAATATCAGCAGAAATATGGATCGTATTTTTTTCACTCGCCCTTTTTTGTGGAAAATTGAGAGGAGATATGCAATTGAAACCTTTATGACCTGTTTTGTTACATTTAAAACATAAAATAGGGTTGCGGCAACCCCTCACCCAATGACCTGCCGATCTGCATCTGAAGCATCCATTATTGGATTTCATATTTATGAGTTTTTCATTATATCGGTTATTGTTACGAGGTGTCTGTTGAGGAAAAGAATTTTTGGAGTTAATATAATACACATTATGCTTTATAGGTGGTTTTAAAAGTATATCCTTGTAAGAAGTAATTTCAGCGTTGTTGTTACCCTACTTGTCATCAAGAGGAGAAGAAATACGATTAGAAAAAGAAGATGCGAGATTAGAGAAAGCGATTTTTGAATTCTCCATTAGGGTTTTGAAGGTCCCAATTTTTTCTTTCGTTATGTGTTTTTTTATGTCCATGAAAGAATTTAGAGAGATTAAAATGTAAATTGATCAATAATTTAACCTTAAAATAACGCCGTGTGAGCAAACAGACTCGAAAGTCGATAAAACAAGTTTCGTTGGGTCCGTAATATCGAAACATTGTTGTCTGTCAATTTTCATTGAAATTGGATATTGTATGTGATCATTCAGATTTTTAAATGACAAATACATATAGCGATTCATTAAAACTGAATAAAATAATCAAATAAAAAATGTATATACCTATCATATATATACCCTATCCCATTTACAAACCCTTAATTTTTATTCGTTGACAGTCAACGATTTATGCTGTCATCCTCATCTGTAAAACGTGAGAAATTTTACCTTCTAAAATCCAAATAAAACCAAAATAAAATCAATAAATCATCATATGTAGATATTTGGATTCCTTGTGGTATGCTCTTCAACTTCGTACAAAATTTACGGGGTGCGGTGCAAATTTTGGAACTGCGATATTTTTATAGTGGAGTTTTCGTGAAGCTAGGTTTGGTCTTAAGCATGATCGAGTTATTGAATTCATAAATGGAGTTCGAATTCATTAAGGTGGAGGAGTTTAGCACCTCTGGTGGATTTTTGGGGTTTAATGACGAAAAAATTCGATCTCCTTCTGTAAGCGTGTGTTAATGTGATGATGACGCAACTGGGTCGGGAGGAGCGAGTTTCATGAAATGTTATGGAGTGATAATGGACATATGATGAGTGGAAGTGGTCGTGTATGGTGTGTTTTAAAAAGAGCAGCGCACTAGGTTCGAGAAGAAAGAGGATGAGGGCGGTGATTAAAGTTAACAACGTAATTAAGGGATTAAGGTTATTATAGTTATTTAGTTAATGATATTTAAATAGTTTAAAAATTGTAATAACCATAACTATTGCATACATTATAAAAATTGCAGAAATTTGGTACCGTTTGGATCGTATGAATGAAAGCTTCGCAATGGAACCAGTTTGGAGCGATTTGGAGCTCGTTACAATTTATGGCAGAATAAAACGCTTGATCGGATCTACTGACCGTTAATCGTTATTCTATGATTAACGACCAAAGTGAGTAAACTCGCTAACTCTATCCAGTTCTATAATTTCATAAACATATTTTAGAACTGATAAATAATGATTGAATGTTGTGTAATGGTTATTTGGATAAATTGCTTATAAATTGGTTGAAATTACAGATACAATTATATATAAAAAACATTGGTTAAATATTGATCATATTTATTATAATATTTCATACTGATATGGAATTAGTATCATTTATGTTGATTAACATCTGTGGATACAGGGAAACGAGTTTGAGGGATCCAACTGGATTCCTCGACAATAATATTGTTGCTTTTCATATATCGCGTTATATGATGTGATAAATAATCTGTGATTGATTGTTATGTGTTTGAATAACACTGACCTGAAATAATTGGTATTTAAATACCGTAAAAATTTATTGGAAAGGAATTCAAGTTTTAAAAGGGAAAATCTATTTTTAAATAGAAATTGAGTTTTTGAATGAACTGGAATATAATAACTGTTTTAATAATAAAAACAAGTAGTTTGATTTATGAACAATGTTTATAAATGAAGTGAAATAATTATTGTTGGATAATTTGGGAATGTAAAGTCAAGAATGAAATTAAAATGCAAAATTGCTTCAAAATAAAACGATGGAATTATTTCGATGTTCGAAATGTAAATAGAATTGATATAAATCCATAAGGATTTATAATCAGAATTCGACAACGTCGAAGTTATAAAATAATTTATTTTCAGAAAATTTTATGTTATAATATTCGAAATCTGACAAGATAATTAATATTCAATTTGAATCCAGTATTTTTCAATCAAATATAAAATCGATACAGAATTATAAACTTGATAATGAAATGGAATGGGGATGAAAAGTTTTAAAACAATTCGACAAACGAAATTTGAACCTGTAATAATATTAATAATAAATTGAAATCAAGATTTTATTTGATATAATGAGTCCAAATTTATATAAAGGAATTATATTCATAATTTAAATTGAATAATGATTTGAAAGCAAACGGTTTGCAGATTAAATGGTAATACCGGGAAATTGGTAAATATTTAAAAGTGATAAATTCAAAAGTGAATTTAGAAATTGGGTTGACCTAAAACGGTGGATTTATTCCGACGTTCAGAACATTAATCGAATAAAGATTATTCAAAAAGAGAGTTATACATTGAAATTCAATTATATCGAATTTGGGAAAGTGCTATCTACTTTCTGATTTTTAATCAAGATTTATTTATTTATTCAATTAAATGAGTAAAATTTATATTTTGAAGTTAAACATTTTTGGAAGCAGGGATTTTAACGCCATCGTTATAATCGATGTTTTCCGTAAAAGAAGTGGATTCAAAAACTGAATCCCAAAGTTGCATAAGCAATGATTTGATAAGAAATTAAGAGATGGAGTTAAGGAAATTAGAAACTGACTGAAGATGTGTTAAGCTGAATGCTTTCCTGAGTGTCGATCTAATGTTGGTTTCGTCCTTCGGGGTTGATACTTAGGGAGTTGTTCACTTACTAGTTTACGGTTAGGGACTGATGAATCTGGAAGGTTAGTGATGCGTGAATAAGAAATGGAAATGTTTTCCAATGTTAATAACATATATTTTCTTAATTTAGAAAATAAGAATTTGTGAGTGCATGGAAATGCTTTTCGAGAATCGTGAGAGGCTAAACGAGTTGGAGAAATATTTGGGTAAAGATATTGAAGAAAAATTGGGAAATGAATAATTAAATGATAAATTAATTTAAATGGGCTCAGTGTTAATTAATGGATGATCGGTAGAATTTTCATTTGGAAATAGAATCGTTATTTGTATGGATGTTTTCCTTTGATAGTTAAATAACTGACTATCAAAGTTTTTGACCATTTTTCCGTTGTCAATGCGGAGAGACCCGGATCAGGTTTATTATCTGAAAACCACTCTGTATTGGCATAAGCATTGCAAATCGAATTATGCAGAAGACAAATGAAGACGGAGTTATGCAAGGGCTGTTCTGGCAATCCTAGGTTGAAATTTCCTAAGATGGATTGACGGAACGGTGCCTTCGGTTTGTCCAGTCCCAGGACAACTTGTATGGACGAATGTCTGACAGAGTATGCCTGACAAATCATATACATTGATCTCTTCAAACGTATTACATTGGTGGCAGAGGAATTCGTTTCTCTTAGCTTTATACCCGTGATAATTTTGGGGAATTCCATAATGGTAAGTTATTACCTCATGCCTCACACCCGGGAAATGACAAAAATCGGGCAGGAAGAATGACTAAGTAGGTCACACCCAATTAGGGTGTATATCCCTATCTAGAGAAAATTTATTTCCTTCTCTAATCTATCGATGTTTTCCCTTTCAGGAAACGGTTGCTGCTCCCCACCGTTGGTGATATATATTCGATACACTCAAGCGGAATGAGTGGTCGGTCATGTGCGGTCGGGTTGCAAGATGCTCTTGTTGAACCCAGTGTATTCCCCTCTAGAGACACACTATCAAAAGGTGGTTTCATACCTTATCATATTTCGAAATCCATTACCCAATAAGTGCCTGCGGTTTTGATTGTATACTTTCTATGTGGAGCGTGAGATGCAAGCATTCTGCTAGATTGTTATTTATTTTGTTTAGACACTATTATAATATCAGAATAATATTGATTCAAAGAATGTTTTGGGTTATCGTAAGGTAAAAACGATCCGTATTTATGTGTGGATTGGTCCTACGATTTTACTTTCTTTTAAGAGGAATTTTAGAAGTTAAACCAAGTGGTTGGAGTTTACTCACACCTGTCTCATGACTGACCCAGAGTTTATTTTGTTTTGTTTTATCCTAAACCCTCGGGTGTCCAAATTTGTATGGGCAGTCAAGTAGTTCAGGTATTTCCAGATACATTTAGAGGAGATGAAGCAGGAAGCTTCATCAGTTAGCTTTGGACAATCATATTTTCCGCTGTGTACGATATTTGTATTTGGAAACAGGTGTTTATAACTGTTCCAGAATTAGTTGTTTTCTCTGATAATGGTATGTATATGAAGTATGGATTTGTATTTCAAAGTTATGTTGCATAATATATTTTTTTCTTTCCGCTGTGAGATTCGTGTCCACTCTGATGTTGTTGTATTTATGTTCTTCTTCTTCTATTCTAACTTTCCTTCTTTCTATTTTTCACCCTCTAACTTCTTATTATAAATGATCTAGTATTTTCGATACTCGATTAGTCGACATGGTGTTCTAGATCTATGTCGATTTTTGGGGTCGAAAAAAATCCCGGTTCGTTACAGGAAAAGATATTTAATAGTTTTGTATAAAATATTTGGTAAATAAATTTGTAGAAGAAAAAATCCAAGTTAAGATCTATTAAAGAATTTGGTAAATGGATTTTAGTAATGAAATCCAAGTTAAGATTTATAATAATATTACTTAAATGGGCTAGAGCAAATTGTTTAATAAGTGATTTTATAATAAATCCAAAGTTGTAAATGAAATTATGTTAAGACGATTTAAGCCTAAAAGACGCGTTTTGGCGAACATTTACTTAAAAAAGGAATTAAGTAAAGTAATTATAACTGAGGAAAGATTTCGAATATAAGAAATGGTTTATAAAACCATATTTTAAATCAAATAATAAATAATATTTTTATGATAATATCAGTTTAAGTTACAAACTTTTAGGTATCTTAAGATAAGAAAGTTGTCGATCAAGGTCTGAGAGATAAATAGAATGCCCCAACTTAAAAAACTTAACAATTATCAAGGGATGGGTATTAGTTTGTAAGGGTAGAAGATGTTGGAAATAATTCATTATTTCCATAAGAAGAGCACTGCAACATTAATTTGCACGGATTTAGAAATTTAATAAAACCATTGGGTTTTAAAGTAAACAATTTATTATTTGTTATTGTTTGGCCCATATATGAAGTGTGACTATACTTATATCACTTGATTAGATATATAGCACTATTTTCTAAGCAATGAAAATAATAGGTTTTGGTGAATACACTTATTCGAAGAGATAAGTCAATGGTTTAAGTTTTCGGGAAAATGAGAATAAAAGGTTATATTGGTTTTGGAATGGAACTTGATATTGAAATATAATTATAATTTCCATAAGCGATATTGTAAAATTTAATTGATATAGTTTTAAAGTTAATGAAACCGCTTAGGGTTATATTATAAAGAGTATGTCGCTTGACAATATTTTGGTCGTATAAGATTTGGTAATTGAATTTATACCAATTAACTATATGGAAATATTATAGTGATATTTTCAAAATAATGAAAATAAGAGAGGTTTGGTGAATACATTTATTCTCAATATATATACATAGGATTATTGTTTTCAAAATACTGAAAACAATAAAGATTAGGTTTAAATCAATAAAATGAGAATGTCGAATCAATTTTAAGAATTGATCATATGGTTTTAAATGAATGAATTTAAATAAAAAAGGGTTTTGTAAAATTAGAATGATATTTCCAAAGTAAAGGAAATGAAAGGATATTTTGTAAATATATAGTGATGCTTCCGAAGTAAAGTAAAATAAAATAGGTTTTGTGAAATTTAACGATATTTCGAGATAAAGGAAGCGGAAAAGAGTTTGGTAAATACTTTTATTGATATAAGAATTAATTATCGTTTTCAATGTAAACAAAACAAGAAATTTTTGTAAGAATCAATGAAGGGGCTTTAATGAATGGTTTTAATAAAAAAGGTCCTGAGTTGCTAATATACTTAACCGTATCGTTTGAGTTGATAGTTAGAAACCCGACTATCAATGAATTTTGTTTAGACGTTTGATGAGTTAGTTAGAAGAGACCGAGATGGGAACTAGGTCCAAAACCACTTCAAACCAACGTTGCGTTCGAAACTAACTTGTAGGGAATAAAGATGAATCATTGAAGACCGTGGATCATCATGAGAGGAAGAACTAGTTGTTAAATTTCTCTGATTAGCTCCTAGAGTTATTATGACTTTTGATTCTGTCGTGATTGAAATCTTCAAATTGCAAGCACTACTCGCTACTTATCCTTGGGGGAATTCCTATATAGGATGTTGTAGGAGGGTGCCTTCGGTTCATCTTTTTCCAGGATGACTTGTATGGATGGATGTCTGACATAGTATTTCCTAAGAATCACGTACGTCGATATTTACAAATATACCAAGTTTGATGGCAAAGAAGGAAACTTCTTTTAGCTTAACACCCAGAGTATATTTATCGATGTCAATTAGTGGTTTTACGGATCTGACGATGAGGCATTCAAAGTTAATGAAATGTTCTCTGAAAGGTAAAGCCTCATCAGGCAGGTAGATGACAGAAATCGGGTAGGTAGCATGACTATGTGGGTCATTCCCATTGGGGTATATTGTCACCATCTAGAGAAATTTCATTGTTACTTCTTCTGTCTCTTCTGTATGCTTACAAATAACGGTGGTTTGAGCCCAGCCGTTGGTGACAATATATTCGGTACACTTAAGTTGAATGAGTGGCCAGTCATGTGTAGCCGGGTTGCATGATGTTCTTGTTGAACCCCAATGTGTAACGACCTGAATTTTTAGTCAATTTAAAATATGGATTTAGATATATTTAAAAGGATTTTTTGATGGATAAGTCTGATTTAAATTTCAAAATTCATTCAATATTGAATCTAGACTTGAAAGTTTTGGGGAAATGAATTCTAATATTGTTTTATATCTTACTGAAGTTAACATAAGATTAGTAGGTTTTTAAATTTTATTTAAAAATGGTAAACTTTCAAATTTAAAGTCAATCGGAGTTAATATGTAAGCATACGTAATATAAATGCGTGTTGAAAAATCAGTTAAAATTCAATAAAGTCTAGAAATAAGGACATTTTTGAAACGGTTTCCGATTTTAATGTGACCAAATTTATTGGATCCGTATTAGTGAAATATAGTAGAATTTGAAATTTCATATTGTTTGGACTTACGGTTTGATCATACGAACTGAAAACGTATAGGAACCGTCTTATTGAAATTTAACTTGAAAATAAGTAGTTTTTTGGTAATATTGGGACAATTGAAAATATTGATAAAATGGTAAATGACAACCTAAATGATACATTAAAGTGGACTAATGATTTCACCAGAGTTTAAACAAATCTAATATAGATCTTACCTTCCTAAGATAACCCTTAAGTATAATTTAACCATTTACTTAAAGTAAATCATTTTCATTACATCAATTTCCACACGCTACTATATTTAGACAACACACCAATTTTTCTCACATGGCTTCTCTTGAGTTGTCATGGTATTCTACAAAGCCCACTTCCCTTCATTACTAGTACATATGGGAGAGAGAAAGCATCTTCCATTTCCATTTTTTCTAAACTCCATTTTCCCTTAACCTCCAATTTTCTTCCTCCTCGCTTCTGCCAAGCTCACGCCACCTCATCCCTCACCACCACCCACTACTAGCCCCTCCAACCACCTGCGCACCACCCCAGCACTCCTAGCCTCCATCACGTCAGCCCCCTTTTCTCCTAAAGCTTCCATTTCCTTTTAAATACTCAAAAGACCACTCCTTTTCCATTAACCTAAGCTTCCACCACCATAAGCTCCTCCTCTAGGCCCCACCAGCTCACGCCCTCACCCATACCCCACCACCAGGTTGTGCACCTCAGGTAAACCACACCTTCCAAAGCAATGGGCCCACTAGACCTCCAAACCCTTAAAACCCCAAAAAATCTCTTTTTTTCTCTCCCAATTACAAGTATAAGTGAGTGTGTGTGTGTGTATTATAAATAGATGGTGATTTAGAATGATAAAGTCATGATTTTGGTTATGTAGAGATCCGAGAATTCCTACATAAGAAGAGTCATGGTGTTGGATAACTATGGTGAGAATTCTACACCCATTTAGTTAACTAATTTTGATTAAATTAGTTAACAGATATGTTGGTGATTAATTACTATGTGATTGATATGTTAATGCTATGTGATGTGTTTGCATGTTTAAATTTGTTAATTGTTAAGCTCACATGATGTTAAGATGATGATGTTTATGGTAGTTGAGTTAATCACTTGTTAACAAGGAAAATTGATTCACCAATGTTCACTTAGTAAGTGAAGAAACTACTGGTAAAAAATGTGATATCGAATGGATGTGTGATATTATGATGTTGGTTGATATTGTTGGGTATTGATGTGATATGGTGATCATGTGAATGTGATGTGTGTTGATATGGATTTTTTTGGCCAGTTGTAAAATATAGTTTTAATAAGGTTTAATGACTTAGTTAACAATGGTTTGATTTAGGGTTAAGTGTTAATGACCTTAACAATTAGGTTAATGATGCCAAGATGTGGTAAATTGATGTTAATAGTTGTTAATAACTATTACTGGACGCTAATGATATGTGAAATCCATAAAAATGGAATTATATGGTGATTGGTTGAATTTTATTCCAATTTGGAATTAAATTAAATATTTTATGAATAAAATATAAAGTGAATAATAAAAGTTTGAATTTTAAATCCAGAATAATTTGAAAAAATAGTTTAAGTAATTACGAATTGTTTTCGTAAAAGTAAGAAATTGATTTGAGTTAATTTTCAATCAATTTAGACATGTTCTCGAATTTAACTTCAAAATTGAATAATAACTTTAAAAAGTGAAGTTCTGTTTATGTATCCAGAAATTGTTTTAACCAGATTTTATTTTCCAAATTATCTTATTTATTTTTATAATTGAATTTGGGAAAATTTGGATGTCAAATAATAAATTTTGAAAAATAGTATTATTTAAATGATTTAAATAATATTAAATTGATTAAATAATCGAATATTTGATTTTAAAGGGTAATAATTGAAATATAATTTCCAAAAAAATTATATATCTTTTATATAATTAATAAATTACTTCGGAAGTGTTTCTATTTATTATTAATTATAAAATCGAATTTGGTCTGAATAGGACTAGTCGCGCAGTTGTAACATCTCGCATTTTTTGTAGTCAAGTGTTTAATATATTTATTATTTGGAATAGTGAATTGGGATTATATTTGGATTTATTACATATAATTCGTTTAAATAACGAAGTTTAAACGTATAATCTATATATAATTATAAATCAAACTCGAAAGCATCACGGTAGTTTGTAATTTATGATTTGAACTTCAACTGAATATACATAATCCATTTTAAGTCGAAATTCTGTGAAACAAGAAACGTTTGAATCGATTTGATTATAATTTTCTAATGGGAGAGAAAACTGGAAATTTCAGCTTATAGATTATGAGTTACGACCAGTTCAAATTTCCAAATAGTCGCTATGGAATTCGTTAATAAACGATAACATTTATTTTACATATGTAATATTTTTTTTAATATAATTTGAATATTGTTTAACCTGAAATTATATAGTATTGAGTTTAAAATATATATTTGTTTATTTTGAAGCTATACCAGATTTCAGTTGGAGATATATGATATTATTATTGATTTGGATTTAACTATATTATATCGATATTATATAGGCCCTAGAAATGATTGTTTTTCAAACAACCTCCGTTTTCAACGAAATGAATTTTATTGGAATACGTATAGCTAATTATTGCTAGATTTCCAGTTTGGAGCCAATCAAAGTTGTTTTATCGGTATGTGCAATTTAAAAGGTGAACCGGTAAATAAGTTGGAATTAAATTAATAATGTTGTGCAAAACTTAGTCGGTTTTCAACGAAGTTAAATTCATTAGGATCAGAACGTTGAGACGTAGCAGTATATCCATTTTCATTGTGGTTGAAGTTCGCGTGTATCAGTCTGAATATTAAGGTTAACGGTTATAAACGGTTGAGTTCAATACCGTATATAAAAAATAAAATATAACTTCTTAAACCTTAAGAAATTCTAGTACACATCTAAAACTAAATACACAGGCCTATCTGAACCCCTACACACGCTAGCTTCCATCATCTCAAGATTTATTGCAGCTACAGTTTGCAGCTTCTTTTCTCCCCCTGTATTTTCAGATCATGAACAACATCTTCCTCATCACAGACTAACCTATTCCTACCTATCATGCTTCACGCTTAAGTAATATAAGTACAGGGCGCAGCTACACCATCCTATATACTGATGCCTAAATTGAAGTACCTCCGGTAAGTTCAAATCAAAATACAGTATGCAGACCCAATATATATAAGTACTTATGCAGCCAAATATATTCATAGCCTAATCTAATCCCATACCAAGTACAACATACACAGCCTAAACTGAAAGCACGATGGCCTAAAGAATAATACCAACATACAAAAGAAAGTATGAACTGCCTACCCTACTAGATGGAGTACATTTAAGCATAAATATATAGTATATACATATACAACAGATGTATATTGTGCAGCCTATATTTAAAGATATAGTGTACACCCTATACCCTAGGATAGCACAGCCATGTACCTCTTATCACGTCAACAGCTAACATACATGCACATCCAACTACTATACTAACCTGCCTATTTCTAATCAAAGGATAAGAATCACCATGCTAAGAAAAATAGCCGTAGCTACCCTATGACATTACCAAGACAGCGAGCTTATCCCTCTCCATTCCTCTTTCTATATATAAGTTGTCATTCGTTCTCATCCTACAAGCTATGAATGAAACGAAAATATAATTCGATCACTGTAAAAACGACCAAAATAAAATGCTACAAAAAAAATTAAACTTCCCCCATGAATTATTTTAGAACCTGCTTAAGTCATCTACATATACACACGCAAATGGGTCTGGACACGTTAGACATGTGTGCGGCTCTAACTAGAACGTGGCGTCACTGTAGCAGCATGGAAGAGGGTCAGCGTGAGTTCTATGGCATGGGTCGACACTCGACAGTGGCATGGTGTGCTGAAAACAAAAGGGGCAAAAGTTTATATAAAAACACAAAGAAGAGACGAGCATGATTAGAAACTATATATGGGGAGGAGGCAAAACAGTAATGAGTGGGAAGCTTGCATGAGTTTACAGAAGGAAGGAGTACTAGTGCAAAACGAACGTGACTGGTGGGAGGACGTAGTGGGGTCGGAGCAGTGTCTAAGGAGGGTTGCGATGGCCTTCGGCGGTGGAGGAAGACGAGAGTGGTTAATGTGAGAAGGGGGAGCGGTTTTCACGTTACAGGAAAAGGTGCATTGTGTTAAAAGAAAAAAGAAAAAAAATACGAAGAAAAGAAACAGTATTGGGGAGGGAAAATATGAAAGGAGAAAGGAACGAGTGGGGGAAGACGAATATTGTAGAGATGGGTATGGGAAGGGCATTGGGTTGGTGGAAGAAACTGGGTCGAGGCGTATTTATTTTTCAGAAAAAAAAAAAAAATGGTATGGATCAGCGTTGGAACGTATTTGCGTGGAGAGGGAAATGAAAAATTGGGTGGTTAGGTTTTAGGACAAAGGGGGTTACGAAGAAGACAATGGTTTTTACTATACATAGTGGGTTAGTTTTGAACCTACGTAAAGACTAGGAAATGAAGCAAAGAATAGTAAAACGCATGGTATATATTTAATCGTTAATCATAAGTGGTTAGTTTAATTATACTTAAGAAATTAGTTAATTAATTTAATCGTATTATTTTAAATGATTTAAACGTGTGACTATGATAACAGAATGAAATGAAACTAGCGACGCCGGAATCACATCCTCGGATGTTGCATTTGGGAATAGTTTTTGATAGATTTGGAAGCAGTAGAAGTATTCGTTTAAATTAAACGACTGTTTAATTTAACTGAAATCGAATCGTTCAACGAATCAAACCAAAGTGAGTACATCCACTCAGTTTTTATCCCATTTATATTTTATATAAGTTGGGTTTAATATTTGTTTGCTATGGATGTTTATTTTGTATGATCGCTGCATATGTTATATATATATATATATATATATATATATATATATATATATATTACTGAACAGATTAAATTAAACGTTCATTTAATTTAATTTAAACCAATCGTTATTTCAACGATTATTTCCAAATGAGGTAACTTACCTCATTGGTTACGTTTATAATAATATAAACGTATTAAATTGAAATATTGACGTTTGAATTACTGTTATTATTTCACCGTTGAATATTATATCTCTTTATTTAATAGATGATTTTATATGAGGTAACATATTTGGATACAGGAAAAAAAGTTAGAGGAATCCAACTGGATTCTTTAAGTTTATTATTTATTTTCTTATTATCATTATATGAACTGTATGACCAACCTGACTAGATAATTGATTTGTTTATTGATCGTTGAATCGTAATTCAACATTTGTTATGATATTATCCAATGGGCAGTATTGGTGGGGTAATTGGCATCACATGGTCTACAAATCAATCTTTTTATAAATATGGATTTACCGCCAGGTAAATTGACAAAAAGGAGGTTAATTTTTTTTTATAACTGGAAATAGATTTATAAAAACTATTATTTTGAATAAAAATTATTAAAAGGATATTTATAGTATATTTAAGTAATTATTAAACGGTTCTTATAAATCAAATTCTTATGATAATAAGATTTATAAGCAAACTAGAAAAAATTAACGTAATGGTTAAGAGTTGATTAATTATTTTTCAGGAGACAATTAAGTGGAATTATTTAAATTAATTATATTATTATTTAATTTAAAAGGACTAATTGGAGTTGAATAACGAGATAATCATGGTTTGGGTTGACGAAGTCAACTAATTTAATTGGAATTACTTATTTGATTAATTTATTTTTAATTAATCTAATATAATAGTTTAACGAATATTTGCCTTAATATTAAAAAGAAATTTATTGTTTAATTTGGTAAAATAAGAAGTTAACTACTTCTACGATAGTTAATGATAATGTAAATTAGTATTCTAATGAATAATAATTTAAGTGATCAATTTGTAAATGAGATTCATTGAAGTAAGTAATCAAAGTTGATATTGAAATATAATTGGTTTTTGAATGTAGTTGGCGAACGAGTTTTATATTTGAAACTGAGATTTATAAACGAAGTTATAAAAGAAATTTAAGCAGATGTGATAGCTTTAATATAATGTTTACTTAATATTTAAATTAAGTAAGAAGGGATCGAGATAAAAAAAAGGGTTTATATTAAACCAGAGAGGTATAAATGAAGTTTGAAAAAGAGATGTGAGGTGAAAGCGTTAAGTTTAAATTAATGTTACTTAAATAATGGAAATGAAATAAGATTTTCAAAGTGGAAAATGGTTAAATGTATTAGAAGTATATGGGTTGATAATAAGTCGAGATAAGAATTAGAACCTAACTGGAGATTGTTAAGTTTAAGTGATTTTCTAAATATTGATCTGATGTTGATTTCGGTCTTCAGGATTGATACTTAGGGAATTATTTGCTTACCAATTTACGATCAGGGACTAATGAATATTGAGGTATAGAAATGCTTGAATGATGTTGTAATTAATGTTTTCAAATGATAGTAAAATCGGAATTGGATATGGTTATTAAATATTTTTCTAAATATTAGATCGAAATGGTTTTGAGATGATTAATATATTGAAATAAGAATTGAATACCATTTTTAAATATTCGGAATGTTTTAGAAGTTTTATATTAACCATTCGTTAATTATTTTTAAATAAAAAGAGGCCAAGTGATGTTGAGTACTGAACTAGTAAATATATTTGTATTTTCATGATTGAATGGTTGTTTACTTGACTGTTAAATAACCAACTATCAAATCTGACCTATACGATTGTTGGTACGGAAAGACAGGGATCGAATTTATATTCGAAAACCATTCCGACCAATGAATACGTAAACAGTAAAGATATCAGATACTGATCGAGATGGAGAAAGTGAAGACTGTGGGTCTTCATAAAACGATAGATGACTTATAATCTCTGATTTAGCGGCCAGAGACATATTGTGACTCTGTCGTGATTGAAATCTATGGATTTGCAAGGACTACTCACTACCAATCCATAAGGTGATTCCAATGATGTGATAGGATTGGTTCAACCTGTTCCTGGATGACTTGTATGGGCGAATGTCTAACAGAATATTTCTTAAGGGTTACGTACATTGATTTTTGCAAACATACTCATGTTGGCGATAGCTAACACCCATGGTATTTGTATCGGCATCAATTAGTGATTTGTCGGATCTGACAATGCGGCATTCAAAGTGAATGGTCGTGTGCTATCTTGAAATGGTAATTCAAACTTCAAGCCTCACAGCCGGGAAAAGGTATAAAATAGGGTAGGTCGCAGGGCTAAGTGGGTCACACCCAAGTAGGGTGCATTGTCATCTGATCTAGAGAAAAATCCATTTGCTTCTTTAATCTTTCGATGTTGTCCCTTTCGGGAAACGGTTGTTGATCCCAAACGTTGGTGACAATACATTCGGTACTCTCAAGCGAAGTGAGAGGCCGGTCATGTTTAGCCTGGGTTGCAAGATGTTCTCGTTGAACGCGGTATATTCCTCTCTAGAGATACACTGTCGGAAGCCGGTCCCATACCTTGCCAGGAAATCCATTCTCCAATAAGCGCCAGCGGTTTTGATTTTATACTACGCATGTGGAGCGTGAGATGCAAGCGTTCCGCTAGATTGCTACTATTTGTATTTAGACACTATTATAATATCAGAATATATATATGATTTCAAAATGTTTTCGGTTATTGTAAGTTAAAAACCGTCTGTATTTATGTGTGGATTTGGTCTTACGATTATCCTTTCTTTCGAAAAGCTTTGTTAACTTTAAAATCAAGTTGGATGTTGTTTATAAACTTAGTTGGTTTCTCACTCTGGTTCACCAGACTGATCCGGCGTTCATAAGGCTCGGGTTAGACCAGGTTTTACAGGTTTAGGTTATTGGACACTACAAAGTTTAGAAGATGTGCTGGAGGAGTTCAGACGTATTAGTATTTATTCTGCTGTGTGTTGTATATGAGGAGAAATATCTATAACTGTCCAGATGTACTATGTTGATTGTAAGTTTTTATTTCAAGCTCTCAATAAAGATTTATTTCTATTTTATATTTTGTTCTGCTGCAATGTGAGACTCTAATTCTGTTGTGTTTTATTCTTCTTATTTCTTCTATTCTAATATTTCTTCCTTTCTTATCTCACCCTCTAAATTCTTTCTATTGACATCTGGATTTCCAATACAATTTGGGTTGGACTGGTGTTGTTTGGTCAGCTCAAAAGGTACCGGAAATTTGGGTAGCTACATTTGGTATCAGAGCATAAGGTTTACTAGTAACCTTGGCTCTATGGCGTAACTCGATAGAGATGGGGTTAGTCATACCCTAGATTGAGTTTGAATGTATAAATATATATTTAAGAGAGCGTGTTAGTATATTTCATAATAAAAATGTTTTGTACTGTGTTATTTGATCAGTTCAATACTGAACTGACACGATATTATCTTATAAAAAGGGTAAATGAAATAATCTTGCCCAAACTATATTTTTGCATATAAGAGAAGTAGTTTTATCAAATTATTGAGATATTGATGTGTTTGATTGTTTTGAATGGAATTCAAATTGGATTATGAATTGGAATGGTTTAATATAACCAGAATATTTCATAAATGAAATTAGAAAGAGAAAATGGATGAATTTTGAAATAAAATCAGAATTTGATTTTGAAATGGAGGTGAATAAATTAGAAAATTAAATAGTTAATTGAATATGGATTTGGAACTTAACTTGGTTAAGTCAAGTTGATTTAAGAATGGATATTAGAGTTAAAATGGATTTTGGAGTTAAATGAAATCAATTTGGAATTTGGAAACTGAGTAAAATATAAATTAATTGGTTTAGTTAAGTTGGTTGTGTATTGATTATGGTTAGGCAGTGATTGTTGATTGTTTGTTAGAGGGATTGAATAGAATTCATAAATGGTTTAATAACAGAATTGAAAACTAGATTCCAATATAATTTGAATAAAATTTGATTACGAAATAAAATTGAATAACCCTGTATTTATTACTTGCATTGTAAATGAGTTGAGCACATGTTGGTTGAAAATGGAAGAGCTGCTAGTTGTTATGCTTTGGAGTTAGAGTTTGGTTGCCCGACAAATAGGTAAACCTAAATATTGTTGGTGAATGATTGATTTTATACCTCTGAGTTGAGTAGTCGTTTGGCTTTGGTTTTTCGTTTGATTGATGTGAGGCCCAGAGCGGCACATTTGATGTTGTTCTAATCGAGCAGTGCAGAGGAGATGCTGACGAATTTTTCATAAATTTATAAAACTTAGAAATTTTAATAATATATTTAATAATTTTGGAAATAATTAGGATTGGAACATTCTTCTTACTTAAGTAATTTCGGGGACGAAATTCTTTTAAGGGGGAAGGAATGTAACGTCCCACATTTTTGGTAGTCAAGATTTAATATATTTATTATTTTAAATATTGAATTGGGATTATATATGGATTCATTATATATAATTTGTTTATATAACGAATTTTAAACATATAATTTATATATAATTATAAATCGAACTCGAAAATGTCATGGTACTTCGTTATTTACGATTTGAACTTCAACCGAATATACATAATCCATTTTAAGCAGAAATTCTGCGAAACAAGAAATGTTTGAACCGATTTGATTATAATTTTCTAACGGGAGAGATATTTGGAAATTTCGGCTTATAGATTATGAGTTACGACCAATTCAAATTTCTAAATAGTCGTTATGAAGTTCGTTAATAAATGACAACCATTATTTAATATATATATATACACACAATATGTTTTTTAATATAATTTGAATATCGTTTAACATGAAATTATATAGTATTGAGTTTAAAATATATATTTATTTATTTTGAAGCTATACATGATTTCAGTTGGAAATATATGATATTATTATTGATTTGGATTTAATTATATTATATCGATATTATATAGGCCCTAGAAATGATTATTTTTCAAACAACCTCCGTTTTCAACGAAACGAATTTTATTGGAATACGTATAGCTAATTATTGCTAGATTTCCATTTTGGAGCCAATCAGGGTTGTTTTATCGGTATGTGCAATTTAAAAGGTGTACCAATAAATAAGTTGGAATTAAATTAATAATATTGTGCAAAACGTAGTCGGTTTTCAATGAAATTAAATTCATGGGACCGGAACGTTAAGACGTAGTGGTGTATCCGATTTCATTGTGGTTGAAGTTCGCGTGTATCAGGCCGAATATTACGGTTAACGGTTATAAACAGGAGAGTTCAATACCGTATATAAGAAAAATAAAATATAGCTTCTTAAATGATGTGCACGTAAAAATGCACATTTGTATTTGCATATTTATTCTTGTTTAGTTGAATAAATGAACATTTTTGGGTATTTTATATGATCAAATCATGTTTTAAATATTTTCAAAATCAACACTCATTTTGGGAAAAGTTGGTCACTTGTGCATGTTTTAATTTGTGAAATTTTTACTTGTTCCTTGTAATTATCTCTTGTAGGAATTTAGGAGATAAAATGATATATACACATGAAGAGATGAAGAAAAGCATGCATATACACAAAAGAAGGTAAAGAAATAAGTCATTCTATGGATAGTGGAGGCCCCCACCTTTCAACTAGCCCAACTTATTCTTGTGCGTCATATTAAAGACTAATTGGATAAGATAAAAGGCCCCATGCATTATACATGGCTTGTTAGTGGCTAATAACAATTAGAAGCTCCATGAATGGGCATTTTGGGGAATTCCCAAGAAGAGTGATTATGGTTTTAGGGTTTTCGATCATGTATATATGCCCCTTTAGTTCATGTATTTTGGATCCTCCTTTTAGCATATGAAAGTGTAAGTGATCAAATAAATAAAAATGGCTTCCAAGCCTATTTCTTTTATGTCTATCTTATGTCTCTTTTAAATTTCCATGCTCTCTACTTTATGTTCATAGCTTAGATTTATTTACATGCTCTCTAATTTATGTTCATAGTTTAGATTTATTTACATGCACTAAGTTTAGTTCTTTTCTTGTTCTATTTAGATTTTCTTTTATTTTGCTTTCTTTTCTAACGTTGAAACTTACATGTGTTAATATGATAACGTACATTAGAAGCTAAGCCCCTACAGTTTAGGGGTAATGAAGCTCTCTAATTTTATGTAAGTTCAACATTTGTATGATTTTTGATCTCTCATATTTGTGCTTCATGATAGTGGATTTTGATGTAAGTTTATACATGTGGGTTTGATATCTTATGTTGCATTTGCAAATGAGCTATTCTTATTCAATATAAACACAAGTTACATCAATATTTGCTAAGACGTTTTAGATTATGAAATATAAGCAAGAACAAAATTTGATGAACTATGTCACTAATTACAATTGTGAATATATCGTACTTAAAATAGTTTTTACTTTAACTTCATTTTCATGAGAACAACGAGTGGTTTAATTGTTGCGTTATAGTTTGATAGTTTATGTTATGTTAACTAATAACATAAATAAACTACACTTATGATAAATGCAACATTTATGTCACTTAATATTAAAAATAGAGAACGTAAATTGTATGTTTGTTAATTTACATAAATATGAGAGGGAATTTACCTCTAAATTGCTCTCTAATCTCATATTTAGCTCTCAACTTAGTTTCTAGTTTTCTTTAGTTTTTGTTAGTGAAAAAACCCAAAGTTTGCTTTAATTTGATTGAGTAAGATTGAAATTACATCTTTCCCTGCGGATCGACCCGTACTCGCCCCTATACTAACAATTGTATGTCATGCGCTTGCGATTTTATTACAATATTTCATGCGACGGTTTTCTAATCCGATAGAAATACCGTTTGAGAATAAGTTTTTGGCGCCGTTGCCAGGGAAAGAATTTGATTTCAATTTTATTCTTGGAGTTAATTTCATGCTTGCTAATCTTCTCTTTAAAAAAAAACTTGTGTTTTTGTTAGTTATTGTGTTCCTTCAATTGTGTGTGTTGTTCATCTTGTGCATCTTTTTGTTTTCTTTTAGTAGTTGCATTTGTGTTCTTTAATTTTGTTTTAGTTCTCTTTAATTAAGAAAAAAGACTTTCAGTTTTGTGTTATTGTTTCTATTTTCAGTTTTGTTACTTATTGTTTCTTTTTGTGCACAATTCATTTAAAAAAAACAAGAGAAGTCTGTCTTTTGTTCACGGTTGCATATTCTGTAAACTACATATTTCATTGATCATCAATCTTTACAACCACTTTTACATTCTGTTTCACAGTCCCTAAAAATCTACTGTTTAAAAAAAATACATTATGTTTTGCATAGTTTCATTCACTATTTTGCATTTACATTCTGTTTTGCGTACAAGTTCTGTTTTAACAATTTTTCTCCCCTCTGCCTTTTTTTTTACGTTCTGTTTTTACATTTTTTTTCTTCTCACATTTGCACTTCGCCAACCATTTTTCACATCAAACCCCATCAGATACCATTCACAGTAACCAACATTAGCCTCACCACTACCCTCGACACAGTTCACTTTCATAAACTGCCTTCAAACCACTACTGTTAAACAATCTCATACCATCAACACTTCCCTCAAAACATAACACATTCTGTCAAAAACTTCAACCTAACACCCACCACTTCTTTCCACTTCCTACATCCAATCAACTTTAGTCCAGACAAACTCAAGCAACCTATCCATTTTCACCATTCAAACCCAAATCCAACTCCACTTCACTGAAAAACACAAACTCCTCTGCCTAAATCCATCACCATACATAGAACTGCTCCAACACATTGCTTCCCCCTCCGCGTCTTGCAATCAGTTCTACTCTCCTTCACACTCCACTCAAGTTCAAACATCTACAACAATCACCAACAATCTATGTTCTGCTCAACGCAAACTACCCATACAAATCCTTCAACCCATTCGCAGACACCATACACCCCTCTTCCTCCATCATAACAGCATACCACTTACACGGTCAAGCATCACCATCAAGCAATTCATATACATCCCTCCTGCCAGATTTTAAGCAACTCTAACCAATCATCAAGAAGACATCACGCAACCTTCAACCTCCCTCCTCCATCCATCACCCATATCTCAACACTGAATTCACGCGCAAAACCCATCTACCGACAATCACACTCTACAACTCATCACAAACCAAACCACCACTTCATTCAACATTACCTCAACCACTGTCAATCCCCACTGTCATACCGTCTGCAATCTTCCTCAACCAATGCATTCCATTCACTACCTGCATCCCATTCACACTGCTTCACCAACTCCTCAACTTCACGAGCACCCTACACAAGCCAATTCGCGAAATCGTCCTCAACACCAAGTCGCCCAATTCACCACCCGCTGTCTACTCTACCAGTATCGCGTAAATCACCACAACAGACTCCTCGCTCAAAGCCGCAAACAGGACTTCAATGCAAACTACCACAAATTCAGAAAACTTTGATTTCGAGTCTTGCTCGGAGATTAACGATTTTGAAATTTTGGATTTCGAGTTAATGTCGATTGACTTTAAAGTCTTTCACGAATAATCTAAGTAATTGTGTTTTTAGGGATTTGTTCAGTGGGTTCGGTTTTTGGTCTTATAATGGGCCGTAGTGTTTTTTTACCCCCTTTGTTTGTTTCTTTTAATTTGTTTCATATTTTCTTAAGTAAATAAAAAAGGGGGATTTCTTTTTTGTTATAGTGTTTTTATGTTGTTTTGATTTTTGTTTCATTTTATTTTACTTTCATAAAAAAAATATTGATCAAAAATCATTTCCCTTCAAATTGTGAATCTTGTGTGATCCTTTTTCAGGTAGTCAAACCAGAACAAGGAATTACTTGCTAAGGATTACACTTTGCTTTGCTTGGTCTCGCTTTATTCGCGCTTTTTTGCTTAAAAAAATTCCTCTTAAAATAAAATTGCTAATAAATTCTGCACGCTCAGGTATCGAGTATTAACGCCTTTATTTTAATTTCATTGTTGGTTGCTTGCATTTGCATAAAAAAAATCCAAAAACAAAATCAAAATCAAAATCATTCGTAGTTGCATTGTTAATACACGTTTAATTTCTGTTTTGCATTCATCTAATCTTATTTTCTTTTCTTAAGGGCACACCCCAATTCACATAAGGTGGGGAGTTCATTACCCTTCCTTAGCCTAGAAAATTGCATATCATCGTAGAATCTGACTAATCATAACGGTTGGACATTGGACTTATGGGAGTTGCGGGCTCATCTAGGGCTTAATTATATTTTGATTGTTGATTTATTTTAAATAAATTATTTCTTGGTGTCTAGACTATGGCAGAGAAATAACCGCATATAAATATTACGGTGATTCGTAAATATTATATCAGTTGTTCCTCTGAAGGTACTCAAACCTTCGGTTGCATTTTTAGGGTGATTCCTGGTGCAACAATAACTCATGTCCGTTAACCGGCTGAGAATTTTTTTGTATAATTTAATCAAATGTGTCATCATATAATTTTGGGTTAGGAGCCACTAAGGATAGAAAATTTGTAGTTAATCTTTGCATTCATTCAGTTGCATTAGATTCATGTATATATAAAAAAGCAAAAGAAAAAACTTAGAAAAATAAAAAATCCAAAAAATTATTTCATCTTCATTTGTAAATCAAATCTTTTTTCTCTTATCCAAAAATACAAAAAACAAAACCCCAGAAAAAATATTCATTTTGTAAAAAATCAACTTTCCTTTCTCTTTAAAAAAAACAAAAATAAAAAAAATCCTTTTGTATTTTTTTATTAATATCTTTTTTACTTTTTTGTTTAAAAAAAAACCAAAAACAAAAAAAAATCAAAAAGGTAAAAGAAAAAAATTCAAAACAATTCTCATTTTGAAGAGAAAAAATTTTCGCTTCTATTCTCCTCTCAAATTTGTTCCTTCTCTTCTTCTTCTCGCTAGTGCATGAGTATTTGGAATCACGACACTTTTACAAATCGTTGGATACGTGACCCTTCCCCTAATCGTTTAGTGCGAACAAACATTCCTTCAACCATGACCGAAGAAAATCCCCCTCCAACTCTTATGGATATAATCTTCCCTGATCGAGTTTCTATTCCCTCTTGCATCATATTGCCCTCCCCAACGGGTAACCACTTTGAAATTCATTCAAATCACATAAATACTCTTTCAAAATTCGGCAGTTTTGAACGTGATGACCCTTACATTTTCTTAACCAAATTTGAACAAGTTTGTGCAACCATGAAATTTCAACAACTAAGTGACGATGGAATCAAATTTAGGTTAATTCCATTTGCACTTACCGATTACGCTGAAAAATGGTTGTATAGCTTGCCTTCAAATATGATTGGAACGTGGGATGAACTTGTGGAAGACTTTCTAAAGAAATTTTACCCCTTGGAAAAAACGTCCAAAATTCGAAACGAAGTTGTTAATTTTCATCAATTTGGGGGTGAATCCTTTACGAAACATTTCGAAAGATTTAAAGAACTTCTAGTCAAATGTCCACATCACAATTGCGAAAAATGGACTCTTTGTCAAATTTTATACGATGGACTCGAAAATAACTCTCGAACCATGCTCAAATCTATGTGCCATGGAAACTTTCTAGCCCAAAATCACGATGTCGCTTGGCAATTTCTCGAAAATTTGGCTGAAAAATCTGCTCAATGAGAACAATCTAACGAGAAATCGGTTTACTCCCGATCAAACGCTCATTCAGTAGGATCTTCATCGGCCTTAGAAGCAAAAATCGACGCGATGATAACCAAATTCGATAATGTTCTTTCATCAAATCAAATGAATCAAGCTCAAGCTTCTCAACCTTCGTGTTACAAATGTAACGATCCTAATCATATTGTCGATCAATGCCCACACTCGTTAGAACAATTCAACGCTTTTAATATAGTTAGGAACAACCCATTCTCTCCAATGTACAATCCGGGTTGGATAAACCATCCTAACTTCTCTTGGGCCCAAAACAATGCAAATTCGAATTTGGTTCGACCCCCTTTTCAACCATTTCTGAATAATCCTTTGAATCCCCCTTTCAACAAAATCAATCCCAAAATTTTGTGCCACCTTCTCAAAATCAAGCGCAACAATCATTTTTTCCTTAAGACGATAAACGATTGACTTCACTTGATAAAAGTCTCGAAACGTTGACTAAAGCAACGACTCAAAATCTCCAATCAAACAGCAATTTGCAAAATTTGTTGACTTCGTACATGCAAAACACGAGTCAATCGATTGCTAAACTGGAAATGCAAATGAATTAGTTAGCCACGTTCGTAAGTGAACAGGGAAGAGGCACTTTCCCGAGTCAACCCATCCAAACCCCCAAGAGTCAAAATCTAAATCCAAACCAAGCTCATGTCATTCAGGATAGCAATCTAACTCAATTGAATGCTATCACGACTTTATGATCCGGTAAGAAAATCGATAATCAAGTTGAAAACCAAAATAACGTACCGGATCTTCCTCTCGACTCTTCTAAAACCACGAATGATCTTGATCCAAATTCCGAGTCTAACTCTTCTCCAGCTCAAGTAGACCGACCTACTGAGTTTTGTATTCCATTTCCACAGCGTCTTCGACCAAAGGAACATTCGGACCAAATGAACATTCGGACCAAATGGGAATGATGTTGGAAATTTTCAAAAAAGTGAAAGTTAACATCCTACTTCTTGACATCATTCAACAAGTCCTCACCTACGCTAAATTTCTCAAAGACTTGTGTACCCAGGAACAACACACTCATGTACCCAAGAAAGGCTTCTTAGCTGCCGGACTTAGCAAAGTCTTGACCCAATCGATCCATGTAAAATACAAAGATCCTAGATGCCCTACGATCTCATGCATGATAGTAGATAAAACAATTAACAAATGCCTTGTTGATTTAGGTGCGAGTGTCAATTTGATTCCATAGTCTGTTTACCAACAACTTGGTTTGGATGAACTTAAACCAATGAAAATAACTCTTTAATTTGATGATCGTTCAATTAAGAGACCCGTTGGAGAAATCAAGGGCGTACTCATCACAGTTGGTCAATTCATATTCCCTGCCGATTTCATTGTTTTGGAAACTCAACCTGTCAATAATCCAATGAGTAAAATTCCATTGATTTTAGGTCGACCCTTTTTGTATACTTCAAATACTTTAATAAATTGTAGAAACGGTTCAATGAAAATATCTTTTGGAAACATGACTCTAGATCTTAATATTTTCAATCTTGAAAGTCATTCGAATGAATCATATGACCAAACCTTAGAAGTTAATGCCATTCACGAAAATTCCGAAAACGAATCGATTGACCTTAATGATGAATGTGAGGCCAAGTACGAAAAGTTGTTTCAAGACGCTCCTAACGAAGTCGAATACACGCTTCCATTTGATTTGCTTTCAGTTGAGTTTGAATCTCAACCACGTTCTTTGATCGAGAAACCACCAAAGTTGAATCTTAAACCTCTTCCCGATCACCTTAAGTACGTCTACTTAGGTGATAACGAAACTTGACTTGTCCTACCATAATTTCTTCAAATTTAACTCGTGATCAAGAAATTTCTCTTCTTTCGACTCTTTCTAAAAACAAAGATGCAATCGGTTGGTTTGTTTCTGACATCAAGGGAATTATCCCCACAATCGTTCAACATCATATTCACTTAATCGACTAAGCCAAACCCACTCGCGAAGCATAATGTAGGCTTAACCCTAAGACGAAAGAGGTAGTTCACGAAGAAATTCTTAAACTTCTCGACAGTGGTATCATTTACCCCATTTCTGATAGCTTATGGGTCAGCCCCATTCACGTTGTTCCTAAAAAGTCTGGACTCACCGTTGTCGCAAATGACCAAAACGAACTTCTTCCAACTCTTACTCAAACGGGTTGGTGTGTTTGCATCGATTATCGAAAATTGAATGCTGGAACACGTAAAGACCACTTTCCTCTTCCCTTCATCGATCAAATGCTCGAACGTTTAGCCGGCCTTGAATTCTACAGCTTTCTTGATGGTTATTCCAGCTATAACCAAATTCCAATCGCTCCCTAAGATCGAGAGAAAATGACTTTCAC
The DNA here is from genome assembly GCA_030737875.1 of Allium sativum. Classification (NCBI taxonomy): domain Eukaryota; kingdom Viridiplantae; phylum Streptophyta; class Magnoliopsida; order Asparagales; family Amaryllidaceae; genus Allium; species Allium sativum. Next base: position 159,170,584 of record CM060923.1, read on the forward strand.
TTGTCCATTTGGTACCTTTGCTTAGCGACGTATGCTTTTTGGTCTTTGTAATGCGCCTGCAACTTTCCAATGATGTATGGTTGGCATCTTTTCTGATATGATTGAACGCTTTCTTGAAGTCTTTATGGATGGTTTTTCGATCTTTGGTGATTCTTTTTAATCTTGCATACATCATCTTGAGCTTGTTTTAAATTGATGTAAAGAAAAATACCTAACGTTGAATTGGGAAAAATGACACTTTATGGTCAAGCAAGGCATTGTCCTTGGACATGTAATTTCAAATAATGGCACTGAGGTAGATAAAGTTAAAGTTGACATTATTTCAAAACTAACCATTCCAAAATGCGTTAAGGACATTCGCTCAATTCTTAGGCATGCTAGCTTTTACCAACGCTTTGTGAAAGATTTTAGCAAAATCGCTCGTCCTTGGACCACTCTTCTGGTAAAGGACGTCCTATTCAACTTTAACTCTGATTGTGTCACTTTATTTGAATGTCTTAGAAACGAACTCATTTCCGCCCTGATAATTTGCTCATCCAATTGGGAGCTTCCTTTTGAAATCATGTGTGATGCTTCTAACTTCGCGGTTGGTGCCGTATTAGGATAACGCATCAACAAAATCCTTCATGTAATGTACTACGCGAGTATGACCTTGAACGACGCTCAACTTAATTATATGACCACCGAAAAAGAACTTTTAGTTGTCATCTTTATGCTCGAGAAGTTTTGATCTTACTTGATTGGCTCCCACATCACGATCTACACCGACCATTCTTCTCTTCGACACCTTTTTGCTAAAAAGACGCTAAGTCACGCTTAATTCGATGGATCCTTTTACTTCAGGAATTCGATCTTACAATAAGACAAAAAAGGATCCAATAATGTCATAGTTGATCACTTGTCTTGTCTTCTGAATGCACCATCTTCTTTGCCAATCAACGAAAACTTTCGTAATGAAAAACTCCTTTCTGTTTCAATCGATCCTTGGTTCGCCGACATAGTCAACTATCTAGTCACTAAGGAAACCCCCTCGTTATGGTCCAAAAAAGATAAACACAAATTTCTTTCCCAAGTGAAATACTTCTACTGGGACGACCCATACTTGTTTAAGTATTGTCCAAACCAAATTATTCGTCGATGCGTTCCTGATAGAGAAATTAGGAGTGTTCTCTCGTTCTGCCATGATCACGCGTGCAGTGGACATTTTGGTTCTAGGAAAACCACTGAAAAAGTGCTTCAATGTGGTTTTTATTGACCTACTCTCTTTAAAGACTCGTTCGAATTCTGTAAAACTTGCAATCATTGCTAGATGTTAAGAAAGATTTCTCAATGAAATATGATGCCTTTGAACCTCATCCTTACGATCAAAATCTTTGATGTTTGGGGTATTGACTTTATGGGACCATTCCCAAATTCTTTAGGAAACTTGTATATTCTTCTTGTCTTCGACTATGTTTCGAAATGGGTCGAAGCCATTCCATGTAAAACAAATGATCATAAAACTGTTGTGAAATTCCTAAAAGAAAACATATTTTCGAGGTTCGGCACACCTCACACAATAATAAGCGACAATGGAACACATTTCTGTAATCGATCTTTTGAATCAATAATGAAGAAATATTCGATAACCCACAAGTTATCCACTCCTTATCATCCGCAAACTTGTGGTCAAGTCGAAGTGTCAAATCATCAAATAAAACAGATTTTGGAGAAAACTGTAAATCAAAATCGAAAAGATTGGTCATAGAAATTGACCGATGCGCTTTGGGCTTACCGTAGTCCTTTTAGAACTAATCTTGGAATGTCCCCTTTCCGATTGGTTTATGGTAAAGCCTGTCTTTTTCCCGTTGAACTTGAACATAAAGCACTTTGGGCAATAAAGAACTTAAACTTTGATCTTGAACAAGCTGGCGAAAACCGAAAATTACAACTCAACGAATTAGAAGAAATTAGGAAGGACGCATACGAAAATGCGAAAATTTACAAGGAAAAAACCAAAAAAATTCATGATAAGTCAATCCTAAGAAAAGTGCTTTTGCCAAACTAAAAAGTTCTATTATATGACTCCGACTTCATTTATTCCATGGGAAGTTAAAGTCAAGATGGACCAGACCATATGTTGTTCAAACTGTTTTTCCACACGGTGCCATCGAAATAGAAAACCCGTGGGACGGATCCATATTCAAAGTCAATGGTCAACGTCTAAAACCATTCTTGGAATTGCCCACTGATCGAGTGGAGGAGCTCATGATTCTTCATGACCCATGCTACGTGAAGTAAGAAAGTTAAGTTTAACCCTCCTTTGTAAATATGTAATTATTTCTCTTACGTTCAGTCATTGTGTCATGCATTGACTGTGGGGACACAGTCGAAATCAAGTGTGGGGGGGAGTCTCATTTTCATTCTGCTTTGCATAGTTTAAGTTTGCATTTTTTTCCTTTTTCTCTAAAAAACAAAATTCAAAAAAAAAAAAAAGAGTTTTGCATATCTATTTACTTTTAAATAAGACATGATGGAGTTAGCATACAATTTTGGTCGTTCGATTAAAATGTGTGGAAATTTACTTCTCTTAATGGATAACGGAAGAAACGTTCGAATTATGAGCTAATTTGGTGTAATTGGTATATTGGGAGATTCGTAGGTAATGAGTATGAAATGTTTTCTAAATTGTAATCCGATTAATTGAATGGTTGTTTTAGACTACTTGCGATAACATTTTAGATCTTTTAAGTGAAGTTGTGCTAAGATATTCTTGCTTAACTCTCTCTCTTATATATATGTGTATATATATATAAAAGGAAGAAGAAGAATATATGTATATAATAATAATCTAAGGGTATCCAACATTGCTAGTACATCTAGCGTTGGTGTGCAAATTCGTCAAGCTCTATCCCAACTCCCGCGTAAGTCGTAATGCAGTGCGTTGGTTATATCTTGGTCTCATTTCATGAGTTGGACACCTAAGGATTACCGACCCTCGCGTAAGTCGTAATGCGGTGTAAGGGTGGTATACCTAGGTGTTTGTAAATAATAATAATGTAAATATTTTTCATAATAAAGAGAGAGTAAGCACTTGAAATACAAGCACCTTCTTCACTTATTTGACCTAACTTGTTAACCAAAAGGAAATTGAGACGCCATTTTATGATTGTTGATATCGATTATTGAATTCATTTCATATTTACACTATGTTTTCAACCAAAACAACTGGCCAAGCTGGAGGAGTTTGTAACGATAGCCGGACTTTTGTTTGAAGTTTTGAGTAGTAACGGACTAAAATTTCAAAGTAACGACGCAAATTGTATTAACTTCTTTATGTCAATTTTAAAAGTAAATTACCTATTGGTAAATATTCTTTTGAAACTTGCATTTTGTAAATATATTTTTTACATTTAACATTTGGATTTTGTGGGTAGTATCCGTTGAAAACCCTTATGAGACAACACTTTTCCCACTAGGGACACCCAGAGGTTTAACGGCATGTTGCATACGCTCAATACAATCGTGCTCCCTACGAAGTGGATTTATCTTAGTTTCTTTACTTTATTCGAGGAAGAATAAAAAGAAAAGTGTGAGGGTATTTGATGTGCACGTAAAAATGCACATTTGTATTCACATATTTATTCTTGTTTAGTTAAATAAATAAACATTTTTAGGTATTTTATATAATCAAACCATGTTTTAAATATTTTTAAATCATCACTCATTTTGGGAAAAGTTGGTCACTTGTGCATGTTTTAATTTGTGAAATATTTTACTTGTTCCTTGTAATTATCTCCTGTAGGAATTTAGGAGCTAAAATGATATATACACATAAAGAGATGAAGGAAAACATGCATATACACAAAAGAAGGCAAAGAAATAATTCATTATATGGATAGTGGAGGGCCCCACCTTACAACTAGCCCACCTTATTCTTAAGCTTCATATTAAAGACTAATTGGACAAGACAAAAGGCCCCATGCATTCTACATGACTTATTAGTGGCTAATGACAATTAGAAACTTCATGAATGGGCATTTTGGGGAATTCCCAAGAAGAGTGATTAGGATTTTAGGGTTTTTGATCGTGTATATATGTAATGGCGCGTTTTGTTAGCTGTCGAATAATTAATTTATTTAATTATTTATATATCGATTTGGCGATATCGATAACTTAAAGTACAACGTTCGAACTTATAATTTAGAATTATAATTAAAACGAACCTGAAACGTCGCGGTAGTTCCCGATTTGGCGATTTGAACTTCAACTGAATGTACATGATTCATTTTAAGCCGGATTTCTGTGAAACAAGAAACGTGTGGAGCTGGTGGAGTATATCTTTCTAGTGGAAGAGAAAAATCGGGATTTCGTCATGTAGATTTTGAGTTATGTCCAAATCAAATTTCATAAAAGTCGCTGTGGAATTCCGTTATAATTCGTAACGCTTTATATACGTTATAAAAGGGTTTTCAATGTAAATTGAATATCAATTCAATCTGGACTCGGAATAGCGAGTATATAATTATACTGGAGCTGTATGATATTCCTCGGCGAATATATACGATGATATAAATTTATTTATATTTAATTTAATAATATTTAAATATATTTATATATTTAAATGGGTCATCCAGAGCTTTAAAAATACACTGTGTGAGCATACGAAGTCGGAATTCGACGAAACAAGTTTTGTTGGATCCGCAGTGTCAAATTATTGTTAGAGGTCCAGTTTCGTAATCTTTAGAGTCAGTATGTGGTCGTACCGATTTTTAATGTGAAGAACAGTCAGTATTTTGACGGTTAAAAATACACTGTGTGAGCATACGGAGTCGGAATTCGACGAAACCAGGTTCGTTGGGACCGTAATGTCGAACACTACCTACGTGTCAAGTTTGGTGATTTTTGGGTATCATATGAGGTCGCAGTGATTTTTAAGGACATAAGACGAACATAAAATCATTAAAGTAAAATCTAAAAATCTAAAATAAAAATATCCTATCATTTTTCCTTGGACCATAAGAGGCCATGTGACATGCTTCTACAGCCACATACGGCAACAACCAAACACAGCTTATAAAAACCCCAATCCATTTCCAATGCAAGCAATAAAAATCAAAGTAAAATACAAATCAAATCTGATAAATCCAAACTCGTATACATTGGAGACCCTGCGGATCTGAGCTTCGTTTTGCTGCCAGTTTGAAGCAGAGCGATGCGTCTTTGGTACGGTGACAACCGAACTAGGGTTCGGGATTTAATCGATGTAAGGCGATCGAAGTGGGAGTGGATGGCGGCTTCGGGTTCAGCGATGTAAATCGCACCTGATGTGGAGGACTGGGAGTATTCGGTGGTGGTTGTTGTCGATGGTTTGTGGGTTCTGGCGAAAAACTGGAGAGCGACGCAATATGGAAGAAGGGGTGCGAGCGTGGTTCGAGTGTGACAGTAGGGAGGTGATCTTGGTGCGGAATCCGTCGGGGATTGTTGCGGTGGTCCTCGATGACCGGAGTGGCGCTGGTGGGAGGTCAAACAATCGGTCAAAGGGGGAGAATGGGTATTTTCGGTTTCAGGAGCTAACGAAGTGTTTTAGGGAGAAAGACATATGGTTCGGGTATTTTAATTCAAGGGTATTGGGCCCAACACACAAGGTTAAAGCCCATCAATAATTTGTTAAGTTTAATTTAATTTTAAATAAACATATGAAATTGTAAATTCAATATCTTTATCATATATCATCAGAATTTCGAACGGTTGGATCCGATGGGATCGTATGAACGGACACTACAACATGGAGCTGACGGGGAGTGAATCCGAGCTCGTTACAATTTATGGCGAAATAAATTGTTCGACTGAATCAATTAACGCAAACCGTTATTTAACGGCTAACGCGCAAATGTGAGTAAATCTCACTAACTCTGAACAGTTTATAATTTCAAATTGTATTGTTAGAACTGTTAAAATTGTCTGTTTGACTGTGTGTTGATTGAACTGCTAGTCAGTTAGTTAAATTTCTATATTGATTCTGTTTAACAGAATATATCATATGGAACTGAAAGTGATGTTATCTATATTGTCTAACATCTGTGATGCAGGGAAACAGGTTGGAGGAATCCGACTGGATTCCTCAACAGTTATTTTATTGTTTTTCATATATTGTTATATGATGTGATATAAAATCTGTGGGCGATTATATGTGCTTGGACGATATTGAATATCGTGATTTGATATGATTGAATACCATAACATACCGAAATGTTGATAAGGGGATTTTCAATGTTTATATTGAAAATGAATCTTATTTATAAAATCGATAGGATTTTATAAAAGGAAAACATTTATTTAATTTGAAAAATAAATAAATGAAAAAGGAAACATTTATTTAGAAAATAAATGAAATAAAATAGAAACATTTATTTAGAAAATAAATGAATTAGAATATAAAGGAATATTTATTTAGGAAATAAATATAGGAACATTTATTTAGATTATAAATAAATGGAATAAAGGAATATTTATTTAGGGAATAAATAAAGGAACACTTGTTCGGAAAATAAATAGAATTATACAAGGATAGATTTAAACACGTGCTTCGCACACAAGTATAACACGATATGGATTTTAAGGAGATATTGTAGAAGTAGGAATTATAACCAGAGTGTGATAAAAGGGTTAAACAAAGTAATTGGTTAGGTTAACCAAAGTAAGTTAGTCGAGTTAATCAAAGTAATTGGTTAAGTTAACCAAAGTAAATTAGTTAAGATAAACTAAGCGGTTAATCGAAGTGAATTAGTTAAGTTAAACTAATTGGTAAATCAAAGTGACTTAGTTGCGTCAAACTAAGTGACTTAGTTAAGTTAAACTAATTTGTAAATCAAAGTGGATTAGTTGCGTCAAACTAAGTGAATTAGTCAAGTTAAACTAATTGGTTAATCGAAGTAAATTAGTTGGGTTAATCAAAGTGAATTAGCTGAGTTAAACTAAGTAAATCGGTTAGAGTTAATCAAAGTGAATTAACTAAGTTAAACTAAGTGGATTAGTTCAGTTAATCGAGACAAGTAAATCAAGTTAGGTTAAACCATTTGAGTTAACCAGTTAGGTTAAACCATTTGAGTTAACCAGTTAAAGTTTACCAGTTAAAGATAAATAGTTAGAGTGACCAGTTAAAGTTGACCAGTTAAAGTTGACCAGTTAGAGTTGATCAGTTAGAATTACTCAGTTAGAGTTGACCAGTTAGAGTTATCCAAGTGGAGTTAATCGAGTAGAGTTACCGAATATTATTTATTCGAAGAGTAGTTATCGAATATTGGTTATTCGAAGTTAGTTAATCCAGAGGAGTTATTCGAAGTTAGTTAATCCAAAGGAGTTATTCGAAGTTAGGTAATCCAAAGGAGTTATTCGAAGTTAGTTAATCCAAAGGAGTTATTCGAAGTTAGCTAATCCAAAGGAGTTATTCGAAGTTAGTTAATCCAAAGGAGTTAGTCGAAGAGTTAATTGAATATTAGTTATTCAATTTGAGTTAATCGAATTTAGTTATTCGAGAAGAGTAAATCGAATTTGTTATTCAAAGGAGTTAATCAATTAAGTTATTCGAATTAGTTATTCGAAGGAGTAAATCAAATTAAGTTAATCGATTAGAGTTGAGTTAATCAATTTCGGTTAAGTTAAGTTATCGAGTAAAGTAATCGAGTTAAGTAATCGAGTTGAGATAATCGAGTTAAGAAAATCAAGTTGAGTTAATCGAATAAATTATTCGATAAGAGTAAATCCATTTAAGTTAAATCGGATGTTAGTTATTAGATAAGAATTGACACATTTAAGAAAATCGGATATTTGTTATTCGATAAGAGTTAATGAAATAGAGCCAACCAAGAAGAGTTATTCGAATATTAGTTATTCGATAGGAGTTAATCGAAATAGAGTTTATCGAATATAAGTTATTAAAAAGGGAGAGTTAATCGGATAGAGATTTCTCGAAAGAGAGTTATACGTCAAATTCGATTATAGCGAATTCAGGAAAGTACTATTTACTTTCCAGGGTTTAAATCAAGATTTAGTTATTGATTTAGAAATTAGGTGTCTGTTAAATTATTCGAGTTAGGAGATAAAGTTATAATTTAGGTTAGACATTGCAGAAGTAGGAATTATAACGTTATAGTTATAATCAAACGTTTTCATATAAGAAGTAGATTCGTAACCTGAATCCGAGAATTTGCGTAAATAGATGATTGGAAAAAGTGAGTGACGAGCTTCATCTATTTCATAGTAAAGGACGTTGTTCAATTAAGGTCTGAGAGGTAATTATACCCCAACTTGATTGACTTCATAATTGACAAAGGAATAGTTGTGGTTCGATAGAAAAGGTTGATTTGAAATATAGTTAAGTAATAAGCGATTAATGGATTAAGCGTAACGATTTTTTTATACAACGTTCATTGGAAATCCGTAAATGAGTTTTGGAAACGTTTTCCAAATATAGTCAGATATGTTTTCTAAACGTAGAAAATGAAATGTTTTCATGATAAGAATTTAAGAAATAGAGTTAAGCAAATTCAGAAACTGACTGGAGAGGGTAAGTTGAACGGTTTTCTAAGTAACGATCTGATGTTGGTTTCGACCTTCCGGATTGATACTTAGAGAATTGTTCTCATACTAGTTACAGTTAGGGACTGATAGTTGCGAAATAATAGTGATGTGAAAATAAGCTATGGAAATGTTTTCCAATGATTAATAACATATATTTTCTAAATATATGAAATAAGGAAATATGAACATATGATGATTGATCGATCGAATTCCCATTTGGAAATAAGATCGTTGTTTGTACCCCGACATGTTTTCATTTGATAGTTGAATCACATACTATCAAAGTTTTGACCTTATGTACGTTGTAAATATGGAGAGACCGGTTGGATTATTATCCGAAGAACCACTCCGTATTAGCATAAGCGTTGCGAATCAAGTACGCTGAAGATAATTGAAGACGGAGTGAAGTGCAAGGGCTATTGTGAAAAGCCTAGGTAGGATGGATTCACTGAATAGTGCCTTCGGTTTGTTCAGTCCCAGGACAACGTATATGGACGAGTGTCTGACAAAGTATTCTTAACGAATCATATATGTTGATCTCTTTAAACGTATTACGTTGGTGGCGGAGAAATTCGTTTCTCTTAGCTTTTATACCCGTGATGCCTTGAGAAATCAATAATGATTTGGCTGGTATGACGATGTGGCATTCAAAGTAATTGAAGAAATAATCTGTCAAAGTGATAAACGTGACCTCAAAACCTCACAACCGGAAAATAACAGAAGTTGGGCTAGGCAGCATGGCTAGTTGGGCCATACCCAAGCAGGGTGTATTATCACCATCTAGAGAATATTCAATTGTACTTCTTTATAATCTATTTCAATGCTGTCCCTTATCGGGAAGGATGGTTGCTGATCCCAACCATCGGTGATAATATATTCGTTACACTCAAGCTAAATGAGTGAACGGTCATGTGTGGCCGGGTTGCAAGACGTTCTTGTTGAACCCTAGTGTATCTCCTCTAGAGTACACTGATCGGGAGGTGCTCCCATACCTTGTCTGTTGGAATCCAATCTCCAATAAGCGCTCACGGTTTTATTTGTATACTATGTATGTGGAACGTGAGATGCAAGCGTTCTGCTAGATTGATATCTATTTGTATTTAGACATTATTATAATATCAGAAAGATATCCTTTATTTAACCAAGCGTTGGAGTTTTATTCACACCAGTCCCATGACTGACCCGGAGTTTATTTTGTTTTGTTTTCCCTAAACTCTTGGGTGCCTAAATTTGTACGGGCAGTCAAGTATTCGGGATTTTACAGATACACTTGGAGAGCTTGGAGCAGGAGGCTTCAGGATTATAGCTATTATTATTCCGCTGTGTTGTTAAGTGTTGTACTTTGAAATGGTATGTATATACGAGTACTGATTTGTATTTCAAAGTTATGTTATATTTTATTCGTTCCGCTGTGAGATTCGTGTTTACTCTGATGATGTAAGTTCTTCTTCTTCTTCTATTCTATTAGTTCTATCTTTTCTTCCTCACCCTCTAATTTCTTTCACTAACGTCTCGGAATTTTCGACTCTCGAGGAGTCGAAAATTTCCAGCCGTTACAGTTGGTATCAGAGCTTAAGTTAAGTGATTACCTTGGCTCTGTGGCATAACTCGATAGAGATGTGATTGGTAATATCCTAGATTGAGTTTGAGTGTATATATATGAGCGCGTAATTGTTATTCAATATAAAATGGTTTTATATTGTGGAGATTTATTGGTTGAGTGGCTTATGAATTCTGGTCGATCAGTTGATCCACTGTATCGATAAGGGTTGCTAAACACTCGAATACGATGAACCGTCATGGTATGTTTTGAAAGAGGATAAATGAAATAATTTTTCCCAAAATATATTTGTTTATAGAAGAAATATATATCTTGAAATTATTATAGTATATTGATTGTGTTGGTTGTTATTATAATCGAATAAGATTATAAAAGGTTGAAATGGTTATAAATGGCCAATTAGAATTCATATGAATGTAATATATGAAATAGTTCGAATTAAGTATGAATTTAAATCAGATTTGGAATTAAAACAAGGAAATTTTAAGTTCCTAGGAGATTTTGAAAATGTTTTTCAAATTAAAAATGATATAGTATTGAACTCACTTCGATAGCTGGAAAATAGATTTTGATGATGAATCTAGACATCATCAGTATTCATTTTCGAGTTCTAAGTGACGGATTACTACCAGAGGGTTTGTTTTTGAATTGTTTTGAGAAAACAAGTTGTTTAGAAATTCAAAGGTTTTGAATTGGCATTATGATTTCAAATTGATTTGAAAGAAACCTAGGAACTTAAGTTCTGGAATTAAAATTTAACTAATGAAGTTAAATAAAATGAGATGGTAAAAATAAATTGAAATTTAACTAGAACCGAGTTAAATAAAATTGAATTGGATTAGAGATAATCTAGAATGGAACCAAATTGATAAGTCAATAATTTGGAATTTGATATTAGAGTTCGAATGAAATTCGATTTGGATTTGAGGATATGAACTGATTGGAGATCAATTGGAATGGATAACATTGGTATATGTTGAAGTGGTAGCAGAGGAAAGGGATAGAGTTAAATTCCCGACAAAAAGGTACAAGTTTATATCATATATGAGTTTGGATTTTATGAGCCGAATTAGCAAGCCGCTTGGCTATTTTGATTTCCTTTTTGGATTGGAGGAGGCCTAGAGAGGCGAGTTGTGGTTTGACGTATTGATGCGTACAAAGGAGGTTATGGCGAAATTTTTCGAAAATTTAAGGTGTTAGAAAATTTTCAGAATTTTTGAAAATTTTAGTTGGTCGGAAATGAATTAATAAATTAATTAAAATTAAATGGGTCCAGTCGAAACTGAAATTTAGAGGTAAAAAGATTTTTAAATCTAGTTAGTAGAGTTAGTAGCATTTTTCTAACTTAGCAATTTCGAGGACGAAATTATTTTAAGGGGGGAAGTCTGTAATGGCGCGTTTTGTTAGCTGTCGAATAATTAATTTATTTAATTATTTATATATCGATTTGGCGATATCGATAACTTAAAGTACAACGTTCGAACTTATAATTTAGAATTATAATTAAAACGAACCTGAAACGTCGCGGCAGTTCGCGATTTGGCGATTTGAACTTCAACTGAATGTACATGATTCATTTTAAGCCGGATTTCTGTGAAACAAGAAACGTGTGGAGCTGGTGGAGTATATCTTTCTAGTGGAAGAGAAAAATCGGGATTTCGTCGTGTAGATTTTGAGTTATGTCCAAATCAAATTTCATAAAAGTCGCTGTGGAATTCCGTTATAATTCGTAACGCTTTATATACGTTATAAAAGGGTTTTCAATGTAAATTGAATATCGATTCAATCTGGACTCGGAATAGCGAGTATATAATTATACTGGAGCTGTATGATATTCCTCGGCGAATATATACGATAATATAAATTTATTTATATTTAATTTAATAATATTTAAATATATTTATATATTTAAATGGGTCATCCAAAGCTTTAAAAATACACTGTGTGAGCATACGAAGTCGGAATTCGACGAAACAAGTTTTGTTGGATCCGCAGTGTCAAATTATTGTTAGAGGTCCAGTTTCGTGATCTTTAGAGTCAGTATGTGGTCGTACCGATTTTTAATGTGAAGAACAGTCAGTATTTTGACGGTTAAAAATATGCTGTGTGAGCATACGGAGTCGGAATTCGACGAAACCAGTTTCGTTGGGACCGTAATGTCGAACACTACCTACGTGTCAAGTTTGGTGATTTTTGGGTATCATATGAGGTCGCAGTGATTTTTAAGGACATAAGACGAACATAAAATCATTAAAGTAAAATCTAAAAATCTAAAATAAAAATATCCTATCATTTTTCCTTGGACCATAAGAGGCCATGTGACATGCTTCTACAGCCACATACGGCAACAACCAAACACAGCTTATAAAAACCCCAATCCATTTCCAACGCAAGCAATAAAAATCAAAGTAAAATACAAATCAAATCTGATAAATCCAAACTCGTATACATTGGAGACCCTGCGGATCTGAGCTTCGTTTTGCTGCCAGTTTGAAGCAGAGCGATGCGTCTTTGGTACGGTGACAACCGAACTAGGGTTCGGGATTTAATCGATGTAAGGCGATCGAAGTGGGAGTGGATGGCGGCTTCAGGTTCAGCGATGTAAATCGCACCTGATGTGGAGGACTGGGAGTATTCGGTGGTGGTTGTTGTCGATGGTTTGTGGGTTCTGGCGAAAAACTGGAGAGCGACGCAATATGGAAGAAGGGGTGCGAGCGTGGTTCGAGTGTGACAGTAGGGAGGTGATCTTGGTGCGGAATCCGTCGGGGATTGTTGCGGTGGTCCTCGATGACCAGAGTGGCGCTGGTGGGAGGTCAAACAATCGGTCAAAGGGGGAGAATGGGTATTTTCGGTTTCAGGAGCTAACGAAGTGTTTTGGGGAGAAAGACATATGGTTCGGGTATTTTAATTCAAGGGTATTGGGCCCAACACACAAGGTTAAAGCCCATCAATAATTTGTTAAGTTTAATTTAATTTTAAATAAACATATGAAATTGTAAATTCAATATCTTTATCATATATCATCAGAATTTCGAACGGTTGGATCCGATTGGATCGTATGAACGGACACTACAACATGGAGCTGACGGGGAGTGAATCCGAGCTCGTTACAATTTATGGCGAAATAAATTGTTCGACTGAATCAATTAACGCAAACCGTTATTTAACGGCTAACGCGCAAATGTGAGTAAATCTCACTAACTCTGAACAGTTTATAATTTCAAATTGTATTGTTAGAACTGTTAAAATTGTTTGTTTGACTGTGTGTTGATTGAACTGCTAGTCAGTTAGTTAAATTTCTATATTGATTCTGTTTAACAGAATATATCATATGGAACTGAAAGTGATGTTATCTATACTGTCTAACATCTGTGATGCAGGGAAACAGGTTGGAGGAATCCGACTGGATTCCTCAACAGTTATTTTATTGTTTTTCATATATAGTTATATGATGTGATATAAAATCTGTGGGCGATTATATGTGCTTGGACGATATTGAATATCGTGATTTGATATGATTGAATACCATAACATACCGAAATGTTGATAAGGGGATTTTCAATGTTTATATTGAAAATGAATCTTATTTATAAAATCGATAGGATTTTATAAAAGGAAAACATTTATTTAATTTGAAAAATAAATAAATGAAAAAGGAAACATTTATTTAGAAAATAAATGAAATAAAATAGAAACATTTATTTAGAAAATAAATGAATTAGAATATAAAGGAATATTTATTTAGGAAATAAATATAGGAACATTTATTTAGATTATAAATAAATGGAATAAAGGAATATTTATTTAGGGAATAAATAAAGGAACACTTGTTCGGAAAATAAATAGAATTATACAAGGATAGATTTAAACACGTGCTTCACACACAAGTATAACACGATATGGATTTTAAGGAGATATTGTAGAAGTAGGAATTATAACCAGAGTGTGATAAAAGGGTTAAACAAAGTAATTGGTTAGGTTAACCAAAGCAAGTTAGTCGAGTTAATCAAAGTAATTGGTTAAGTTAACCAAAGTAAATTAGTTAAGATAAACTAAGCGGTTAATCGAAGTGAATTAGTTAAGTTAAACTAATTGGTAAATCAAAGTGAATTAGTTGCGTCAAACTAAGTGACTTAGTTAAGTTAAACTAATTTGTCAAAGTGGATTAGTTGCGTCAAACTAAGTGAATTAGTCAAGTTAAACTAATTGGTTAATCGAAGTAAATTAGTTGGGTTAATCAAAGTGAATTAGCTGAGTTAAACTAAGTAAATCGGTTAGAGTTAATCAAAGTGAATTAACTAAGTTAAACTAAGTGGATTAGTTCAGTTAATTGAGACAAGTAAATCAAGTTAGGTTAAACCATTTGAGTTAACCAGTTAGGTTAAACCATTTGAGTTAACCAGTTAAAGTTTACCAGTTAAAGATAAACAGTTAGAGTGACCAGTTAAAGTTGACCAGTTAAAGTTGACCAGTTAGAGTTGATCAGTTAGAATTACTCAGTTAGAGTTGACCAGTTAGAGTTATCCAAGTGGAGTTAATCGAGTAGAGTTACCGAATATTATTTATTCGAAGAGTAGTTATCGAATATTGGTTATTCGAAGTTAGTTAATCCAGAGGAGTTATTCGAAGTTAGTTAATCCAAAGGAGTTATTCGAAGTTAGTTAATCCAAAGGAGTTATTCGAAGTTAGTTAATCCAAAGGAGTTATTCGAAGTTAGCTAATCCAAAGGAGTTATTCGAAGTTAGTTAATCCAAAGGAGTTAGTCGAAGAGTTAATTGAATATTAGTTATTCAATTTGAGTTAATCGAATTTAGTTATTCGAGAAGAGTAAATCGAATTTGTTATTCAAAGGAGTTAATCAATTAAGTTATTCGAATTAGTTATTCGAAGGAGTAAATCAAATTAAGTTAATCGATTAGAGTTGAGTTAATCGATTTCGGTTAAGTTAAGTTATCGAGTTAAGTAATCGAGTTAAGTAATCGAGTTGAGATAATCGAGTTAAGAAAATCAAGTTGAGTTAATCGAATAAATTATTCGATAAGAGTAAATCCATTTAAGTTAAATCGGATGTTAGTTATTCGATAAGAATTGACACATTTAAGAAAATCGGATATTTGTTATTCGATAAGAGTTAATGAAATAGAGCCAACCAAGAAGAGTTATTCGAATATTAGTTATTCGATAGGAGTTAATCGAAATAGAGTTTATCGAATATAAGTTATTAAAAAGGGAGAGTTAATCGAATAGAGATTTCTCGAAAGAGAGTTATACGTCGAATTCGATTATAGCGAATTCAGGAAAGTACTATTTACTTTCCAGGGTCTAAATCAAGATTTAGTTATTGATTTAGAAATTAGGTGTTTGTTAAATTATTCGAGTTAGGAGATAAAGTTATAATTTAGGTTAGACATTGCAGAAGTAGGAATTATAACGTTATAGTTATAATCAAACGTTTTCATATAAGAAGTAGATTCGTAACCTGAATCCGAGAATTTGCGTAAATAGATGATTGGAAAAAGTGAGTGACGAGCTTCATCTATTTCACAGTAAAGGACGTTGTTCAATTAAGGTCTGAGAGGTAATTATACCCCAACTTGATTGACTTCAAAATTGACAAAGGAATAGTTGTGGTTCGATAGAAAAGGTTGATTTGAAATATAGTTAAGTAATAAGCGATTAATGGATTAAGCGTAACGATTTTTTTATACAACGTTCATTGGAAATCCGTAAATGAGTTTTGGAAACGTTTTCCAAATATAGTCAGATATGTTTTCTAAACATAGAAAATGAAATGTTTTCATGATAAGAATTTAAGAAATAGAGTTAAGCAAATTCAGAAACTGACTGGAGAGGGTAAGTTGAACGGTTTTCTAAGTAACGATCTGATGTTGGTTTCGACCTTCCGGATTGATACTTAGAGAATTGTTCTCATACTAGTTACAGTTAGGGACTGATAGTTGCGAAATAATAGTGATGTGAAAATAAGCTATGGAAATGTTTTCCAATGATTAATAACATATATTTTCTAAATATATGAAATAAGGAAATATGAACACATGATGATTGATCGATCGAATTCCCATTTGGAAATAAGATCGTTGTTTGTACCCCGACATGTTTTCATTTGATAGTTGAATCACAGACTATCAAAGTTTTGACCTTATGTACATTGTAAATATGGAGAGACCGGTTGGATTATTATCTGAAGAACCACTCCATATTAGCATAAGCGTTGCGAATCAAGTACGCTGAAGATAATTGAAGACGGAGTGAAGTGCAAGGGCTATTGTGAAAAGCCTAGGTAGGATGGATTCACTGAATAGTGCCTTCGGTTTGTTCAGTCCCAGGACAACGTATATGGACGAGTGTCTGACAAAGTATTCTTAACGAATCATATATGTTGATCTCTTTAAACGTATTACGTTGGTGGCGGAGAAATTCGTTTCTCTTAGCTTTTATACCCGTGATGCCTTGAGAAATCGATAATGATTTGGCTGGTATGACGATGTGGCATTCAAAGTAATTGAAGAAATAATCTGTCAAAGTGATAAACGTGACCTCAAAACCTCACAACCGGAAAATAACAGAAGTTGGGCTAGGCAGCATGGCTAGTTGGGCCATACCCAAGCAGGGTGTATTATCACCATCTAGAGAATATTCAATTGTACTTCTTTATAATCTATTTCAATGCTGTCCCTTATCGGGAAGGATGGTTGCTGATCCCAACCATCGGTGATAATATATTCGTTACACTCAAGCTAAATGAGTGAACGGTCATGTGTGGCCGGGTTGCAAGACGTTCTTGTTGAACCCTAGTGTATCTCCTCTAGAGTACACTGATCGGGAGGTGCTCCCATACCTTGTCTGTTGGAATCCAATCTCCAATAAGCGCTCACGGTTTTATTTGTATACTATGTATGTGGAACGTGAGATGCAAGCGTTCTGCTAGATTGATATCTATTTGTATTTAGACATTATTATAATATCAGAAAGATATCCTTTATTTAACCAAGTGTTGGAGTTTTATTCACACCAGTCCCATGACTGACCCGGAGTTTATTTTGTTTTGTTTTCCCTAAACTCTTGGGTGCCTAAATTTGTACGGGCAGTCAAGTAGTCGGGATTTTACAGATACACTTGGAGAGCTTGGAGCAGGAGGCTTTAGGATTATAGCTATTATTATTCCGCTGTGTTGTTAAGTGTTGTACTTTAAAATGGTATGTATATGCGAGTACTGATTTGTATTTCAAAGTTATGTTATATTTTATTCGTTCCGCTGTGAGATTCGTGTTTACTCTGATGATGTAAGTTCTTCTTCTTCTTCTATTCTATTAGTTCTATCTTTTCTTCCTCACCCTCTACTTTCTTTCACTAACGTCTCGGAATTTTCGACTCTCGAGGAGTCGAAAATTTCCAGCCGTTACAATATATACCCCTTTGTTTCATGTATTTTGGATCCTCTTTTTAGCATATGAAAGTGTAAGTGATCAAATAAATAAAAATGGCTTCCAATCCTATTTCTTTTATGTCTATCTTATGTCTCTTTTTAATTTCCATGCTCTCTACTTTATGTTCATAGCTTAGATTTATTTACATGCTCACTACTTTATGTTCATAGTTTAGATTAATTTACATACACTTAGTTTAGTTCTTTTCTTATTCTATTTAGTTTTTCTTTCATTTTGCTTTCTTTTCCAATGTTGAAACTTACATGTGTTAATATGATAATATACATTAGAAGCTAAGCCCCTACAATTTAGGGGTAATGAAGCTCTCTAATTTTATGTAAGTTCAACATTTGAATGATTTGTGATCTCTCATATTTGTGCTTCATGATAGTGGATTTTGATGTAAGTTTATACATGTGGGTTTGATAGCTTATATTGCATTTGCAAATGAGCTATTCTTATTCAATATAAACACAAGTTACATCAATATCTGCTAAGAGGTTTTTTATTATGAAATATAAGCAATAACAAAATATGATGATCAATGTCACTAATTACAATAGTGAATAGATCATACTTAAAATAGTTTTTGCTTTAATTTCACTTTCATGAGAACAATGAGTGGTTTAATTGTTGTGTTATAGTTTGATAGTTTATGTTATGTTAACTAATAACATAAATAGACTACACTTATGATAAATTCAACATTTATGTCACTTAATATTAAAAATAGAGATCATAGATTGTATGTTTGTTAATTTACATAAATATGTGAGGGGATTTACCTCTAAATTTCTCTCTAATCTCATATTTAGCTCTCAACTTAGTTTCTAGTTTTCTTTAGTTTTTGTTAGTAAAACAATCCAAAGTTTTCTTTAATTTGATTGAGTAAGATTGAAATTACTTCTTTCCCTGTGAATCGACCCGTACTCACCCCCGTACAAACAATTGTACGCCGTGCAATTGCGGTTTTATTACAATATTTCGTGTGATGGTTTTCTAATTCGATAGAAATACCGTTTGTGAACATTAAATGTGACGGCCCACCCCGGACCAGCCGACATTTCCTCTGAAACGCGCTGTGCCAATGTCCAACTAGCACGGAACGGTCGTCAGAAGAAAAGAAAGAAGACGAAGAGCTAAACAAGAACCTGTAGAATGTCTCAAAGCGCATGGAATAAAATATAATAATAACAAAACTTTGACATAAAACATGCGAGAGAAAACTAAACCATCATAACCATCGTAGCAGCGGAAATCCAAAATACAGCTTATGATCCAAACCATTATTACAACTTTAAAACTGTCTCTAAAGCAAAAGAAAACAAGAGAAGGAGGTGCACTACTAATGCCCAAGCAGTGACCTTCAACAACATAGGGAGTATGTAAATATCATACGTGGAAGCATCATGCTCGTCTCCGGATCAGCTACTCATGCAACCAGCTAACTTGTCTCTAGTCTGCTTGTGTGAGCACCCAGAGTAATAAGAAGAGACACAAAACTCTGGGTCAGACCAAAAGTCTGGTATGAGCGATAAGCAGCAAAATAGAACAAAAACAGGTATACTAAACCATACCTGAACCTGGACCTGCAACCAAAGAGTTAGTACAACATACCGTACAATACTCTAAGGTGCCACAAAACATATGGTGTAAGAATACGGGGGTGGGGGTGAGCATGTCATGGTGATAGCAAACAATCAAACATAGCGACCATCCTCACATCTCTCACTCAGTGCGTAAAGCATACGATATCCACCACTTTGATCACCGTATTCCTTGCTATGATCACTCTGCCCCATGGAGTCGTAACGGCTCGACTGCACCGATCCATAGCCACTAATCCTTTGCTATGTCCACTCTGCCCCATGAAGTCATGAAAACTTCACTGCACTGGCTCGTAGCCTTGCTACGATCACTCTACCCCATGAAGTCATGACAACTTCACTGCACTGAACCGTAGCCACTAATCCGTCTCCCAGCGGTGAGTCAAAGCTGTAGACATCGATAACCCCTTTGCACACATCCCGCAGCAAAGTCTAATCATGTAGTTAACTCGTTGGTTCTCAACTGGATCCTGAGTACAAACTTCCCATTTGGACTACCTTTGCATCTCTGGTTTTGGTCTTCTCCGGATCGGTTCGGTTCTTCACTTCTCTTCGCTTCAGATCGTACTCTCGGTTCGGTTCGTGGTTCACGCCTCAAGTCCAAGCTCCTCGGTTCAGACCGGAATGCTCCATACGGGTCGGGTCGTGATGAGCATATCCGGTTCATGGTCCTCGCCTTCTGGTCAGCTCGTGGTGTTCACCGGTTCGGATTGTGCTCACCCATTGGGTCGGGTCGGTCTTCCCATCCAGGTCGGCTCGTGACAGTCCACTAGTGGTGCATTGGTTCAGTCGCATACTCTGGTGCTCGCTAGTTCGTGGTACTC
Source organism: Allium sativum (assembly GCA_030737875.1). Taxonomy (NCBI): domain Eukaryota; kingdom Viridiplantae; phylum Streptophyta; class Magnoliopsida; order Asparagales; family Amaryllidaceae; genus Allium; species Allium sativum. The sequence goes on from CM060923.1 coordinate 159,190,586, forward strand.
GCCCTTCATCTGATCGTGGTCATCATTCTCGAGCGGGTCGGTTCGGAGAACTTCAGATGCAAGTGGGTCGGGTCGTGGAATGCTCCACGAGCGGGTCGGTTCGTCCTCCACTGATCCGATTTGATCCGGTTCCTGCACAATTTCCTGCAACTTTTCCAGCGACTGTTTTACGCCATTCGACAGCGTTTTCGACCATTCTAACTTTGCTAAACAATCACAAAGCATACCATACAGTCATAGCAACATATGCAATCAACCATAACACCAAAATGATAAATAACCATGTCCAAATGGATCAAACATACCCAAAAACCCATATTTTTTCCTTAATCCCCTTAATCATGAATTAAGCACACGATTAGTAAAACATACCCAAATTAACCCAATTTTCTAACAGAGGCATAAAATGACATTTTAGAATTTTGCAAATTTTTCTATATTTTTCTGAGTTATAATTTCGCTAATTAACACTAATCACCCCTAATTAGCTGTAATTAGTGTAAAACAAAGCAAATCACTCACCTTTGCCACAAATAAACTTTAGATCTGGAATAATCTCTGATATAGATCCAATCACTATGTGTTGCAGCAGCTCTATTCCAAATTCTATGCTAATTCGCCTTGTTTGGATGTAGATTAAGCCAATACTTGATTAAACGGTGATTAGAAGGTGTTTTAGATGTTGAAGGCCATTGTTAGGGTTTCTAAGATGTAAGTGGCAGCTGGAAAATGAATAAAAACCGAATTTTCTGACCCTATCAGCCCTTAAATACCTCTAATCCCGAAATCCCTCAATGGGCCTAGCTGTTAATTACCCAATTAAGCCCGGTTAAGCTGTTTTTAACCTTCTAAACCTTAATTCAGCCATATCTCCCAAACGATAACTCCGTTTGGCTATTATGACCACTCTACGGAAAGAGAAACCCTCATCCGAAGCCAATGGGTGTGGTTTCAGGTCAAAACTCCTTACCATTCAAAAGTTATGGGCAAAAAAAGTTTTGCCAGGGGTAAAACGGTCATTTTAAAAAAATCGGCAAAAATCATGAACATGGGAAACGACCCCAATAGTCGTTCCCCAAAAGTACATGACCATACGACTTCACACGAAAAAGAAATAAATATTCTACGATCCTCCAATACGTAGAATGTGGGTCGTTACATTCTCCCCCCCTTAAGAAATTTCGTCCCCGAAATTCCTTAACCAAAACATACAAAGGATCCCGTATGCCTACCAAACATTTACAAATAATAAATCATACAAAACAACACAACATGCCTATCCTAGCATCTGGTTTACTAACAAGGGAGTACTATATCGATTCATAAAACCTTACCAGGCAAAGAGTTCTGGATACTTCTTCCTTATGTCCTCCTCTGCTTCCCAAGTGCAGTCTTCCTCATTCTCACCCCACTGGACTTTGACTAGTTTCACCGCCTTCCTTCGAAGCTGCTTCGTATCGTTCCCAACGATACGCATAGGCCTGCGGTTCCCAACCGCCTCAGGTTCAACCTCGATATCATCCAACTGATCAGGAGAAATAGCCACATCGGGGTCATGCACAAACTTCCTTAACTGGGAAACATGAAATACGTTGTGAACTCCCGCCATCTTGTCTGGTAACTCAACTTTATATGCCAAATTCCCAACTTGTTTGGGAACTGGGAATGGACCAACGAACCTTGGTGTCAACTTCCCTCTTCTACCAAATCGAATCACATTCTTCAACGGAGATATCTTGACGAACACTAAGTCACCAATGGAGAATTTCAAATCTCTTTGTCTCTTATCAGCATAACTCTTCTGTCTATCTTGGGCAGCCTTCATTCGTTGTTGAATAACCTTTATCTTATCTGAAGTTTCCCTTATTACATAAGGTCCAAGCACATATTTTTCACCGGTTTCTAACCAACACGATGGTGAGTTGCACGGTCTTCCATACAAAGCTTCAAATGGTGCCATACCGATACTAGACTGATAACTATTATTATATGCGAACTCAACTAGATGCAAATGGTCATCCCATGATCCACCAAAATCCAATACACAAGCTCGCAAAATATCTTCTAACACTCGATTCACCCTCTCTGTCCGTCGGTTTGAGGATGGTACGTGGTACTGAGATGTAATTCTGATCCTAACGCCTCTTGTAAGCTCTTCCAAAATCCACTAGTAAATAATGGATCTCGGTCACTCACAATGCTTTTGGGTATTCCATGAAATCTCACTACCCACTTCATATATAGTTCTGCTAACTTAGATGCCGTCCTATTTGACTTGACTGGTATGAATCTTGCACTCTTGGTCAATCGATCCACAATCACCCAAATACTATCATGACCAGATCTAGTCCTTGGTGAACCGTCGATGAAATCCATTGAGACTTGTTCCCATTTCCATTCGGGAATTTCCAATGGTTGTAACAAACCACTCGGCTTCTTTTGCTCAGCTTTAACTAACTGACAATTCATGCATTTGGATATAAACTTTCCAACGTCTCTTTTCATTCCTTCCCAGTAGTAGGTCTGCTTCATGTCTCGGTACATCTTGTTACCACCGGGATGTATAGTTAGTTTTGAGTGATGACACTCTCTAAGCACTTCATCTCTTAATCCATTAACATTGGGTACAACTAATCTTCCATTCTTTCGAAGCCATCCATCTCGATTTAGTCCATACTTGCTCATCTCCTCACTGTCGATACCCTTCTCTAACTTGGGGATGATTTCCAATAAGTTAGGATCGTTCCTCTGACTAGAACCAATCTGTTCAATCAAAGTCGGTCTGATGGTCAAACTTGCTAACATCTGCGGATCCAATTCACATTTAGTTCTGAAATCATATCCTGCGATATATTCCAATTGTTTCCATTCCAAAAACATACCCCTAAGCTGGCATGTCTTCTACTCAAGGCATCAGCTACTGCATTGCCCTTTCCTGGAGTGTATGCGATATCAAAATCATATGAAGCCAAGAACTCTAACCATCTTTGCTGACGAAGATTTAAATCCTTTTGAGAGAAAAGATACTTTAATGACTTATGATCAGTAAACAACTCAAATCTTTCTCCCAAGAGATAATGTCTCCACATCTTCAATGCAAACATGATCGCTGCCAATTCTAAATCATGGGTAGAATATCTTTTCTCGTGCGGTTTCAGTTGTCGACTTGCATAAGCTACTACTCTACCACCTTGCATTAATACAGCACCTAATCCGGTACCACAAGCATCCGTGTATACTGTCATCTCTTCATTCCCCTTAGGAATGACTAACACTGGTGCACATATCAACTTCTCCTTTAGGTTCTTAAATGCATTCTCGCACTTTTCGTCCCAAACAAAAGCTTGTATCTTCTTGGTTAACTGAGTCAACGGTGCTGCTATCTTGGAGAAGTCTTGGATAAACTTACGATAATATCCAGCTAATCCTAAGAAACTTCTTACGTTTGTCACATTCTTGGGCGTAGACCAATCTTGTACCGTAGCCACCTTCGCAGGATCCACGGCAATACCATTCTCTGAAACAACATAGCCCAAGAACCTCACTTCCCTCCTCCAGAAGTGACACTTAGAAAACTTCGCTTTCAATTGGTGTTTTCTCAACACCTCCATCACTGTCCTCAAATGTTCCTTGTGTTCTTCCTCTGTCCTCGAGTAAACCAAGATATCATCCACGAACACAAGAACAAACTTATTTAACTGATCCCTGAATACCCTATTCATAAGATCCACAAAATATGCTGGTGCATTGGTCAACCCAAACGGCATGACCAACCACTCATAAAATCCATACGGCGTCCGAAATGTCGTTTTAGCTATACTCTCAACTGCTACTCGAAGCTGATGAAAACCTGTCGCGAGATCCAACTGGGAGAATACTCTTGCTCCACTCAACTGATCAAACAAATCATCTATCCGTGATAGAGGATACTTATTCTTCCTTGTCACCTTGTTCAACTCGCGTTAGTCTACACACAACCGAAGGGAACCATCGGCCTTGGTAGAAAACACAACTGGTGCTCCCCACTCAGAAACACTTCTTCTGATAAATCCCTTCTTCAAAAGATCGCTTACTTGCACCCCGAGCTCTCGCTGCTCCCTTGGCGCCATACGACGAAGAGGCATCACTATAGGTCTGGCATCTTTCACTAAATCAACACGGAACTCAATCTCTCGGTGTGGTGGAAGCCCGGTCACTTCCTCGAAGACGTCCGGATACTGGCCAGCCACGGGCACATCTGACAACTCATCATGCGGGATGTCAAGGGAATTTAGAAAACTAGCCATCGTCCCATCACTAGGTAGGCCACCAAGCAGTACCCTCCGCATATCATCCGCTCTAACTGTCACCAACAAGCGCTCACAGTCTACCACCACCCCATATCTTTGGAGCCAATCGACTCCCAAAATAATGCCAAACCCAGTAAAGCCCAAAACAAAGCAATCACAAACAAACATACGTCCATGACTCGATAAGACCACATTACGACAAATCATACTAAGGCTAGTTGAACCACCTATTTGGTTCGTCACAACTAAAGGTCTATCGACTATCTCAGGTTCCAATTCCAACCTATCTACCAGGTCATTAGATATGAAAGAACTGGAAGCTCCGGTATCAAACAACACTCTAACAGGAACGTCATAAACAGAAAGCATACCTTGAATAACGACATTCTTTCCCTTCTCCGCCGTAGTTGGGGCATTCGACGAAGAAGGAACAACACTGATAGCATATGCTTTCACGATCTGCTTCTCTTTAGGGAGTTATGGACACTTATCCTTGTGATGTCCCACTTGGCCACAATTGAAGCACTTCATATCCGTTGGCTTGGCCTGACATTCTTTGGCATAATGGCCCTTCTTGCCACAGCTGAAGCACTCAACATCTTTCTTACTCTTTTTCTGGCCATCCTTAGCTTGGTTCTATTTCCTCTTATTATGCGAGTAACTTTTGCCTCCACCGCTTGCTTGCGGTTTCGGTTGTCCTGTAGATACAACAGCAACTTCAGTCTTTGACTTAGGGTAAAGTCTCTCTGATCTCAATGCTTTCCCAACAATCGATTCAAAAGTCTCATCAATATGGTTTATAAGCCTTTCCCCCAAGTACCCATCTAAGCCTGTTATGAACTTCTCGTTCTTCTTCTCGGCAGTGTCGATGAGAGATAATCCATACTTCGATAAAGTATCGAACTCAGCAATGTACTCCGAGACTGCCCAACCATTCTGCTTAAGTTCCAAGAACTTCCTAAACAACTCTGATTTCTGGGCAGCTGGGATAAACTTATCACTAAAGCGAGTCTTAAACTGATCCCAAGTAACTTGATCCTCTGGAATAGCTGCCTTAATGGCATTCCACCAATTCATAGCTCTTCCTTGTAGCTGACGTGATGCTAGCTTCCTCTTCATTGCATCTTCAATGCCCAACTCTTCAAAGATACGCTCGCAGTTATCCAACCAATCCTGAATCTCCGTAGCCGACTCTGTTCCATGGAACCGGCTTCCCACCAAGACTAGTATAATCCATGTTAAGCTTGGTGAAATCGGCTCTAGACGCCTGCACCGCTACACCACCACCATTAGCAGAATTAGGAGCTGCTCTTTGAACATCCCTAAGCATTTCCCTCATAAAGTTAGTGAACATCGTCCTCATATCAGGGGCATTCTTATCATTAGCCCTTGGCCCCGTGTTCCTCAAGTTTCGGCTCATCATCTAATCTGTAAAGAAAACGATTAACCATCTCTTTAATGGTGCCAGTGCAGTGCGACTTCATCCTTATATATACTAACAACGTATATATATATAGCTTTTGAAAACCAAAATATCACAAATACGCGCTCTCATATACGTATACTATCTCTCCCTGATGTCTTTCCTTAGGTTAACTACGCAACCTAGAGCTCTGATACCAAGTGTGACGGCGCGCCCCGGATCAGCCGACATTTCCTCCGAAACGCGCTGTGCCAATGTCCAACTAGCATGGAATGGTCGTCAGAAGAAAAGAAATAAGACGAAGGACTAAACAAGAGCCTGTAGAATGTCTCAAAGCGCATGGAATAAAATATAATAATATTATAACTTTGACATAAAACAGGCAAGACAGTGCATAAGCTGAAAACTAAACCATCATAACCATCGTAGCAGCGGAAATCCAAAGTACAGCTTATGATCCAAACCATTATTACAACTATAAAACTGTCTCTAAAGCAAAAGAAAGCAAGAGGAGGAGGTGCACTACTAATGCCCAAGCAGTGACCTTCAACAACACATGGAGAATATAAATATCATACATGGAAGCCTCCTTCTCGTCGCCGGATCAGCTACTCGTGCAACCAGCTAACCTGTCTCTAGTCTACTCGTGTGAGCACCCAGAGTAATAAGAAGAGACATAACTCTGGGTCAGACAAAAAGTCTGGTACGAGCGATAAGCAACAAAACAGAACAAAAACAGGTATACTAAACCATACCTAAACCTGGACCTGCAACCAAAGATTTAGCACAACATACCGTACAATACTCTAAGGTGCCACAAAACATATGGTGTAAGAATACAGGGGAGGGGGTGTGCATGTCATGGTGATAGCAAACAATCAAACATAGCAACCATCCTCACATCTCTCACTCAGTGCGTAAAGCATACGATATCCACCACTTTGATCACCTTATTCCTTGCTATGATCATTCTGCCCCATGGAGTCGTAACGGCTCCACTGCACTGATCCATAGCCACTAATCCTTTGCTATGTCCACTCTGCCCCATGAAGTCATGACTATTTCACTGCACTGGCTCATAGCCTTGCTACGATCACTCTGCCCCATGAAGTCATGACAACTTCACTGCACTGATCCGTAGCCACTAATCCGTCTCTCAGTGGTGAGTCAAAGCCGTAGACATCGATAACCCCTTTGCACACGTCCTGTAGCAAAGTCCAATCATGAAGTTAACACTTTGGTTCCCAACTGGATCCTGAGTACAAACTTCCCATTTGGACTACCTTTGCATCTCGGGTTTTGGTCTTCTCCGGATCGGTTCGGTTCTTCACTTCTCTTCGCTTCAGATCGTACTCCCGGTTCGGTTCGTGGTTCACGCCTCAAGTCCAAGCTCCTCGGTTCAGATCGGAATGCTCCATACGGGTCGAGTCGTGATGAGCATCTCCGGTTTGTGGTCCTCGCCTTCTGGTCAGCTCGTGGTGTTCGCCGGTTCGGATCGTGCTCACCCATCGGGTCGGGTCGGTCTTCCCATCCAGGTCGGCTCGTGACAGTCCACTTGTGGTGCATTGGTTCAGTCGCATACTCTGGTGCTCGCTGGTTCGTGGTACTCGCCCTTCATCTGATCGTGGTCATCATTCTCGAGCGGGTCGGTTCAGAGAACTTCAGATGTAAGTGGGTCGGGTCGTGGAATGCTCCACGAGCGGGTCGGGTCGTGGAATGCTCCACGAGTGGGTCGGTTCATCCTCCACCGATCTGATCCGGTTCCTGCAACTTTTCCAACGACTGTTTTACGCCATTCAACAGCGTTTTCAACCATTCTAACTTTGCTAAACCATCACAAAGCATACCATACAGTCATAGCAACATATGCAATCAACCATAACACCAAAATGATAAATAACCATGTCCAAGTGGATCAAACATACCCAAAAACCCATTTTTTTCCCTTAATCCCCTTAATCATGAATTAAGCATACGATTAGTAAAACATATCCAAATTAACCAAATTTTCTAACAGAGGCATAAAATGATATTTTAGAATTTTACAATTTTTTCTAGATTTTTTTGAGTTATAATTTCGCTAATTAACACTAATCACCCCTAATTAGCCGTAACTAGTGTAAAACAAAGCAAATCACTCACCTTTGCCACAAATAAACTTTAGATCTAAAATAATCTCTGATATAGATCCAATCTCTATGTGTTCCAGCAGCTTTATTCCAAATTCTATGCTAATTCGCCTTGTTTTGATGTAGATTAAGCCAATACTTGATTAAACGGTGATTAGAAGGTGTTTTAGATGTTGAAGGCCATTGTTAGGGTTTCTAAGATGTAAGTGGCGGCTGGAAAATGAATAAAAACCGAATTTTCTGACCCTATCAGCCCTTAAATACCTCTAATCCCGAAAACTCCCAATGAGCCTAGCTGTTAATTACCCAATTAAGCCCGGTTAATCTGTTTTTAACCTTCTAAACCTTAATTCAGCCATATCTCCCAAACGGTAAGTCCGTTTGGCTATTATGACCACTCTACGGAAAGGGAAACCATCATCCGAAGCCAATGGAAGTTGTTTCAGGTCAAAACTCCTTACCATTCAAAAGTTATGGGCGAAAAAAGTTTTGCTAGGGGTAAAATGGTCATTTAAAAAAATCTGTAAAAATCATGAATATGGGAAATGACCCCAATAGTCGTTTCCCAAAAGTACATGACCATACGACTTCACACGAATAAGAAATAAATATTCTACGATCCTCTGATACGTAGAATGCGGGTCGTTACATTAAACCTTAAGAAATTCTAGTACACATCTAAAACTAAATACACAGGCCTATCTGATCCCCATACACACGCTAGCTTCCATAATCTCAAGCTTTATTGCAGCTACACTTTGCAGCTTCTTTTCTTCCCCTATATTTTCAAATCGTGAACAACATCTTCCTCATCACAGAAAAACCTATTCCTACCTATCATACTTCACGCTTAAGTAGTATAAATACAGGGCACAACTACACCATCTTATATACTGATGCCTAAATTGAAGTACCTCCCGTAAGTTCAAATCAAAATACAGTATGCATATCCAATATATATAAGTACATGCGCAGACAAATATATTCACAGCCTAATCTAATCCGCTACCAAGTACAACATACACAGCCTAAACTGAAAGCACGGTAGCCTAAAGAATAATAGCAACATACAAAAGAAAGTATGAACTGCCTACCCTACTAGATGAAGTACATTTAAACATAAATATATAGCATGGGAGAGGGTCAGCGTGGGTTCTATGGCATGGGTCGACACTTGACAGTGGCATGGTGTGCTGAAAACAAAAGGTTCAAAGTTTATAAAAAAATGAAGAAGAGACGAGCAGGTTTAGAAACTATATATGGGGAGGAGGCACAGCAGTAATGAGTTGGAATTTTGCATGAGTTAACATAAGAAAGGAGTCCTAGTGCAAAACGAATGTGACTGGTGGGAGGTCGTAGCGGGGTCGTAGCAGTGTCTGAGGAAGGCTGCGATGGCCATCGATGGTGGAGGAAGACGAGCGTGGTTAATGTTAGAAGGGGAGCGGTTTTCGCGTTATAGGAAAAGGTGCATTATGTAAAAAAAAAGAAAAAAAAAGAAAAATCTGAAGAAAAGAAGCAGTATTGGGGAGGGAAAATATGAAAGGAGAAAGGAGCGAGTGGGGGAAGACGAATACTGTAGAGATGGGTATGGGAAGGGCATTAGGCCGGTGGAAGAAACTGGGTCGGGCCGTATTTATTTTTTAGAAAAAGAAAAAGGTATGGATCTGCGTTGGAACATATTTGCGTGGAGAGGGAAATCAAAACTAAGGTGGTCAGGTTTTGGGGAAAAGGGGGTTACGAAGAAGACAATGGTTTTTACTGTACATGGTGGGTTAGTATTGAACCAAAGCGAAGACAAGGAAATGAAGCAAGGAATAGTAAAATGCATGGTATATATTTAATCGTTAATCATAAGTGGTTAGTTTAATTATACTTATGAAATTAATTAATTAACTAGTTTAATCGTATTATTTTAAATGATTTTAACGTGTGATTATGATAATAGAATGAAACGAAACTAGCGACGCTGGAATCACATCCTCGGACATTGCATTCGGGAACAGTTTTGGACAGATTTAGAAGATGCAACAGTATTCGGCTAAATTAAACGACTGTTTAATTTAACTGAAATCGAACCATTCAACGAATCAAACCAAAGTGAGTACAACTGACTCAGTTTTTTTCCTACTTATATTTTATATAAGTTGGGTTTAATATTTGTGTGCTATGGATATTTATTTTGGATGATCATTGCATATGTTATATATATATATATTTACTGAACTGATTAAATTAAACGTTCGTTTAATTTAATTTAAACCAATCGTTATTTTAACGATTATTTCCAAATGAGGTAACTTACCTCATTGGTTACGTTTATAATAATATAAATGTATTAAATTGAAATGTTGACGTTTGGATTACTGTAATTATTTCACTATTGAATATTATATATATGTTTATTTAATAGATGATTTTATTTGAGGTAACGTATTTGGATGCAGGGAAAACAGGTTAGAGGAATCCAACTAGATTCCTTAAATTTATTATTTATTTTCATATTACCATTATTTGAACTGCATAACCAACCTGACTAGATGATTAATTTGTTTATTGATCGTTGATTCGTAATTTAACATTTGTTATGATATTATCCAATGGGCAGTATTAGTGGGGTAATTGGCATCACATGGCCTATGAGTCAATCATTTTATAAATAAGGATTTACCGCCAGATAAATCGACAGAAAGGAGGTTATAGAATTTATTTTATATCTGGAGATAAATTTTTAAAAGGGTGCGTTTGTCTTGGGTCCCTAATAAGTTTCAAAATTAGGCTCATATCCGGTACTAAACTTATTATAACTTAGGTCCCTATTTTTCGAAAATTCATCAAAAAAAATCACGTAAATTCATATTTAAATAAAACACGTAAACTTAAAAAAATTCAAGCGTTAAAATAAAACACGTCAAAAACCAAAAATACGACAAAACCGTGAAACTGCAGTTGATTGCATCATATTATGCATATATTTGAAATTCTATCATACATCTGTGTAACTATTGCAGTGATGCAACTGTGTTGGCTTTTTCGCATACACGTATGCAAATAATACAGAATTCTTGTGTACAAGTATGCGATAATTCGAAGGCATGCAAATCGGTTCATAATTATTTGCATACTTGTATGCAATAAAATAGAATACTTGCACGCATGTATGCAACAATCCGTAGGCATAAATATTAGTTCATGTTTACTTGCATACATGCATGCAAGAAAACAAAATACTTGCACACATGCATGCAAAGAGAAATACAAATTTTTCAACGTAAATTCTGCATGAATTATTTACGTGCATGTATGCAAGTATTTTGAATAGTTGTACACATGCATGCAATAATTCATGCAGATTTTCAGTGTAAACTGCTTCAGGAATAGTTGCACACATGTATGCAACCATTTGGTTTACTTGCATACATGTATGCAATTTTTTTTTCCGTGATTTTCTGGGTATGTATGCAGATTTATGAATTTTGTTTTTTTACTTCTCAGCGCATTTTTTTTGGCAAAAACACGTAACTAAGATTCTAGGCACCCGCTTTAAAAGTAAAAGATGGGAGGGTGGCCGTTTATATTTTCAAACTTCCAGGGACGAACGCCTAATTTCCACTTTTTAAAAACTATTATTTTGAATAAAAATTATTAAAAGGAAATTTATATTTATGTAATTATTAAATGGTTCTTATAAATCAAATTCTTATGATAATAAGATTTATAAGCAAACAAGCAAAAATTAGCGCCATGTTAAGAGTTGGATTAATTATTTTTCAACAGACAACTAAGTGAAATTATTTAATTTAAATATATTATTAATTAATTTAAAAGGACTAATTGGAGTTGATCAACGGGATAATCATGGTTTGAGTTGACGAAGTCAACTAATTTAATTGGAATTAGTTATTTGATTAATTTATTTTTAATTTATCTAATATAGTAGTTTAATGAATATTTTCTTTAATATTAAAAAGAAATTTACTGTTTAACTTGGTAAAATAAGAAATTAAATATTTCTATGATAGTTAATGATAATGTAAATTATTATTCTAATGAATAATAATTTAAGTGATCAATTTGTAAATGAGATTCATTAAAGTAAGTAATCAAAGTTGATATTGAAATATAATTGGTTTTTGAAAGGAGTTGGTGAACGAGTTTTTAATTTAAAACCGAGATTCATAAGCGAAGTTATAAAAGAAATTTAAGCAGATGTGATAGCTTAAATATAATGTTTACTTAATATTTGAATTAAGTAAGAAGGGATCAAGATAAAAAGGGTTTATATTTAATCAGAGAGGTATAAATGAAGTTTGAAAAAGAGATGTGAGGCGAAAGCGTTAAGTTTAAATTAACGTTACTTAAATAATGGAATTGAAATAAGATTTTCAAAGTGGAAAACGGTTAAATGAATTAGAAGTATATGGGTTGATAATAAGAGAGATAAGAATTAGAACCTAATTGGAGATTATTAAGTTAAGTGATTTTCTGAATATTGATCTGATGTTGATTTCGGTCTTCGATATTGATACTTAGGTAATTATTCGCTTACCAATTTACGGCCAGGGACTAATGAATATTGAGGTATAGAAATGCTTGAATAATGTTGTAATTAATGTTTTCAATGATAGTAAAATAGGAATTGGATATGCTTATTATATATTTTTCTAAATATAAGATCGAAATGGTTTTGAGAAGATTAATATATTAAAATAAGAATTGAATACCATGTTTAAAAGTACAGAATGTTTTGGAAGTTTTAAGCTAACCATTCATTAATTATTTTTAAATAAAAAGAGGCTAAGTGATGCTGAGTACTGAACCAGTAAATATATTTGTATTTTCATGATTGGATGGTTGTTTATTTAATAGTTAAATAACCAACTATAAAGTCTGACCTTTACGATTATTCTTACGGAACGACCAGGATCGAATTTAAATTCGATAACCATTCCGACCACGTAAACATTAAAGATATCAGGTACTGACCGAGATGGAGAGATTGAAGAACGTAAATCTTCATAAAACAATAGAATGACTTATAATCTATGGTGTTAACCCTGTTAATATAACGCATTTCCAGGGTCGGTCACCGTAAGTCTGATCGATCGAGCATCACGGTCGAACACCGTGGCTCGAACATCACGGGTCGAACATTGTGGCTCGAGCACCACGGGTCGAACGCTGTGGCTCAAACATCTACTTTTTTATATGTTACATGAAAGGTGGAAGTGTAATCTTTAGATGACTTGTCCATGTCAGTATAACATAAGAGGTTAATAACCGCCTCATGGATATGTAAAAGGACAAAAAGTCTTTGCAGTTGGTTACGTAAAACATGTGGCATCAGCACCATTTATTCAATGTGTAGTGCATGGTTAACAATGACTACGGGATGGTATGGACGTGTACCATTCATGAGATACGCATTGGTAAATGTACGGAAGAAACACGTGAATGCATGAAGTGTTAGTGGTTCAAATCTGTTCCTTCATGTATGTGAATATGGATCTGCTCCTTGTGTTCATCACGCAAGCATGGATCAACGTGAAGTTGTTCATTACACGTTATATATGAAAGATACTGCATAAGCCATTGCAATATACACGAGACATTAAGGAAGAATAAGGAAAACTTCAATACATGATGGAATAGCACTCATATGAGCATCCATAAGCGTGAGTCGATCACTGTTATTGCTTGAGGTTGGTCCAGCTCTCACTGCATGATTCGGATGCAAGACTGTAATATGATCAACTCATTCTTGTATATTGAGGAATCTGGTTTATCCAACTAAAATGACACGTGGCAACTTATAAAATTGAGCAGGGATAAGTATTATACGTGTATACCATAATGCAAGACACATAACATGCATGAGATCAACTACAGGTTACGAGCAAAGCACGGTCAAGCAACACTTTTGAGCAGAGGGTCGTGCATGGTGTCAAGACTGGGTCGAGCAAGCTCCCTACCGATCGTCGTGCATGGTGTCAAGACTAGTTCGAGCAACATCTCATGTGAAGGGTCGAGCAGCCTTGTTTTACAACTGTCGAGCAGCATCTCACGTAAAGGGATGTACGTGGCTTCAAGAACTGCCAAAGCATGGGTCCAGCTGTATAAAACAAACAATGGCAAACCAGTAAATACCATTCCCATTTTTGAGTATGAGTGGACGCATGGATCAATGAGACAAATATAGATGCAAGGCAAAGGTGTAAGCCGCATATGTGAATAAAGTTTCAGAACATGTGGTTGGCATTTAGGGGTATGCATTAAAGTAAAGCAAATCATTCGTTCATGTATTAAATCAGGCTTGGTCGTACGTGCAAAAATTATGGGTGGGTCATTCATTTCAATTATGGGTCGGACGCTCATTCCCTTTTTGGGTCGGGTGTGCCAGTTGTACACAGTTGGCTCCAACTATCCAGTGGCAGTTTAATAAATACATGTACGCTTGACCCATACCATGAACACCATAATTACAGAATTGCCACTTAGTCCAAATTTCTCCTATAGATACCCCATTTACCACACTTCAAGGGTCCGATCTATGCCACCCCGAAGGGCTGTCGTTTCGGTTTTCCACCATTCCAAAGCTTCTCAAGCTCCATTAATGGCTTCCTAAGCTCACTCTTCTTCCTCCAACATCAAGTGGATCTCATCTTATCCAAACACCATTAATTCTCACTGGAATTCAATCCAAGTGATTTCCAACCGCCGGTACTCCTCTTCAAAGCTCGGATCTAACACTAATTTCATGATGGAATCAAGGAAGATTATCTAATCACGAGATCTAATCCATTCCTTCTCGAATTCAAATGAGATCTAAAGCGGAAAGAGGGTAAAGAGTGGGAAATCATCATAAAAAGAGTGAACAAGTGTAATAAATGAGATGTATGAGATGATGTTCTATGTAAATTTCTCCATAATAATGAAAATCCTTGCCAAAGTTGACGTAGATCTATCTTAGATCGAACCACTATAAAATCCTTGTGTTTTTACTTACTTTTTGCGATTGTGGTCTCATTTTTCATTGCATATCGTTTGGTGAAGTGTGATTTCACACCTTTGATGTTTGAACCATTTTTGGTTTAAACATTTGGCGCCCACCGTGGGGCCGCATTCACACTTTCTTCTCTCATACTTCCCTCAAAGGTTAAGAGATTTGCATTGAAGTCCTAAACCATCTCCTTCTCTGAAATCATGGAAAAATCTAAGAAGACCGCTAGTAAAACCGAGGTAGAAACCGATAATGTTGCTAATGAGGAAACACTACTTAATAATCGTTTCAAAGTTGGCGAAAACTCGGTAGGTGGAGCCAGTGTGACAAAGAATGAGTTAAAAGCCACTATTGCCAACGTGAACCAAAGAGTGGAAGCTTCTATTAAAGCTATGATGGAGAAACTTGACGCCATCCTTAATGCTCAACCAAATCCATCCCCTACGAAAGTCAATGTTGATCCCGAAGGAAATGGCAACTCGTCCGCTTCTGATCTTAACCGCAACGACAACGTGGAAGACGATAATGAATGGTTGAGCGACAAAGACGAAGCAAACGTCGGAAACTTAAAACCAAAAGCTAAAAATCATTCCGAGATGAAAGCTCGAAGGGCTACCAGTCATGTTACGGGGGCACCTCCTCGTCGAGAAGGCAAAGGACCAAAGCTCTCTAATCAAGACCGCTTGCCTAGACGAACATTTAGTAAAGAGCTCAGCTTCGCAGAGCGCCATAACACGGAAGATTACATCTCGGGCATGATAGAACAAATCATAAAGAAGAATCAAGCTGGCAATGGCGATGAAAGAGAATGGGACTTCTCTCCTGATAGGACTTCATTCACCGAAAGAATCCTTGAAGCAGAGTGTCCAAAGAAGTTCAATCCTCCAACTTTGCCTCCGTACAATGGCCTTCTTGATCCTAACTACTTTCTATTAAAATACGAGTGGCATATGAGTGCAACTAAGGCGACTGATGAGATGAGATGCACATACTTTCCCCTCTACCTAGAAGGTGCTACATCATTATGGTTCACAAAGCTGCCACCCAAGTCCGTAGACCGGTTCTTCGACCTGACCAAAAAGTTCAAGGAGCAGTTCCTCTTGTATGCTACCAAGGCCAAGGATGTTATTACGCTCTCAGCAATGAAGAAGAAACCAGGGGAAACTATTAAAGCCTTTCTCAGTCGGTTCAATGTTGCTTTTTCTGAAGTGAGGAATCCAGAGCTACGTATAATTCTCATGGATTTACTCGATGCAATAGACAAGACAAGCGAATTCGGGAGATGGATAAAAACGAAGGAACCGAATACACTTGATAGTTCTACAAGAAAGCAGAGGAGTATATGAGAGTGGACGATAATCCTGTGCCTCTTCAGATCATTAGTGGTAACCAACTTCTTGAAGCTACCAAATGTGCCACTACTCAATGTAATCAACAGAAAACTCAGGGGCAGAAGCGAACCAATGAGGGGAACGACAACAAAACTAGTAAGAAGTTTCGTCTTCTTGACTCGTCAGAGCTAACTCCACTGAATGATACTCATGAAAACATCTACTCTGCCACAAAGGATAGCGAAGATTACCCGGAGCCTGGGCCAATAAAGATGAATGACCATCTAACCAAATCTGGGAAGTTCTTCTGGTTTCATAATCAGCCAGGCCATACTACCAATGAATGTAGGCATTATAAATCATTAATTAAAGAGCTAATTAGGAAGAACCACCTGCAACAATATGTGAAGAATCCCAAAAATGCAAATCCCTCTGCAACTCTCCAGGGGAAAGGGGCATCAAATGACCAATCTGGTCCAAGTAATAGAGCTCCTGCTCAGACTAACCCAAGGCCGATAATCAACTGACGACCGTTGATTATGATCTAATATCTGTGGCTCAGAATAAGTGATCTCTTTCGTCTTTACTTTACTTCTTGTTATGTTCTACTTTCTTGTAAATAGTATGTAATGATTTACATGCATTGTACCGAACAATAGCTTTACACATGAAGTCTTACTTTCCTGTATAAATCTCTTACTTGCAAAACGTATAAAATTTGCTAAAGGCAATTTTCTCATTGCAGTCTGTTACATAGACGTTCATTTCCTTAAATTCCGACCAAGCAAGACAACCCTAATAACATCAATTTAAATGCCAAGTTCTATAACTATCGATATGCAAGCATGAAAAGCACCACTTTGAAGAATGAATAGGAAAAGTCCCAATGAGTTAAACAGTAAAGAGGGAAGCGAACAACCACAGATCCGAAACCCCAAAGGTTGCTAGAATTCGTTGCACGAAACGAAGTGCGGGAGTTCACTATAAGTGAAACGAAGCGTGGGAGTTCGTGGCGTGAAGCAATGCAACCCTCCAAGGTCATTGGAATTCGTTGTGCGAAATGAAACACGGGATTTCACTATAAGTGAAACGAAGCGTTGGAGTTTGTGGCGTGAAGCGATGCAACCCTCCAAGGTCGCTGGAATTCGTTGAGCGAAACGAAGCACGAGAGTTCACTATAAGTGAAACGAAGCATGGGAGTTCGTGGCGCGAAGCGATGCAACCCTCCAAGGTTGCTGGAATTCGTTGCGCGAAACGAAGCGCGGGAGTTCACTATAAGTGAAAAGAAGCATGGGAGTTCGTGGCGTGAAGCAATGCAACCCTCCAAGATCGCTGGAATTCATTGCGCGAAATGAAGCGTGGGAGTTCACTAAGTGAAACGAAGTATGGGAGTTCATGGCGCGAATCGATGCAACCCTCCAAGGTCGCTAGAATTCGTTGCACGAAACGAAACATCGGAGTTCACTATAAGTGAAACGAAGCGTGGGAGTTCGTGGCACGAAGCGATGCAACCCTCCAAGGTCACTAGAATTCGTTGCGCGAAACGAAGCGCGGGAGTTCACTATAAGTGAAATGAAGCGTGGGAGTTCGTGGTGCGAAGCGATGTAACCCTCCAAGGTTACGGGAAATCGTTACGCGAAATGAAGCACAGGAGTTCACTATAAGTAAAACGAAGCATGGGAGTTCGTGGTGCAAAGCAATGCAACCCTCCAAGGTCGCAGGAATTCGTTCCGCGAAACGAGGCGCGAGAGTTCACTATAAGTGAAACGAAGAGTGGGAGTTCATGGCGCGAAGCGATGCAACCCTCCAAGGTCACGGGAATTAGTTGCGCGAAATGAAGCGCGGGAGTTCACTATAAGTGAAATGAAGCGTGGGAGTTCGTGGCGCGAAGCGATACAACCCTCCAAGTCCGCGAGAATTCGTTGCGCGAAGCGAAGCGCAGGAGTTCACTATAAGTGAAATGAAGCATGGGAGTCCGTGGCACGAAGCGATGCAACCCTCCAAGGTCGCGGGAATTCATTGCGCGAAACGAAGCACGGGAGTTCACTATAAGTGAAACGAAGCGTGGGAGTTCGTGGCGTGAAGCGATGCAACCCTCTAAAGTGGCTGGAGTTCGCACCGCGAAACGATGCGACAACCAAAAATCCTTTCCATTGAGAAAGCAACTTATCCACAGGAGAGATTAACAAAGCTCAATGAACTCTATAATGTTGATTCATTCAATAGAAGAAGATGAACATTGGATTATATTGACCTCTCTGAAACACGGGGCGTCCAACAGAGTCTCTGATGTCAAAACTGATCAGCAAAGTAGGCGAACATTGAGCAGTAAAAAAATTTCTTCCTATAATGAAGACTAATGATGACCTCCTAGGCGGGGGCACGAATATCAAAGCTTCTCAAAGAGGAAGCAGAAAATAAATCACAGATACGTATTTCCCAAATGTGAAATGTCGTATATCATCATGTAAGTCATTAAAACGATAACGCTTGAAATCCATGGTCGGCTTTAATCGATTAGTAGATCTTTAGCGTTAACGCGAATTCGAATTAGAATATCGTATTTGTGCAGATAATATTCAATTAGTCATAAACCGTTGAGTAAAACAGTTATGTACAAACACTTTATTCAATTCAAAATAAAATTCGCTATAAGTCATTTTTAATGATTAACTAATCCGCTATCGATATGGACAATCGACGGTGAAGTGTAAGTCCAAAATCGTGCAAGTGCTTGTTTTAATCACAGAACAGGTGACATGAAGCATATGAATTCAAAGCATGATTCGCCATAGCAAACAAAAAAGCTACGACAGGACCTCGACGCAAATTGTGTTCATTTCGAAGCCCGCATTTCTCGCAAGCAAAAAATACAAGTTTCGAGGGGCAAATGTTAACCCCGTTAATATAACACAGTTTCAGGGTCGATCACTGTGAGTCTGATCGGTCGAAATCACGGTCGAATACCATGGCTCGAGCACCATGGGTCGAACACTGTAGCTCGAGCACCACGAGTCGAACGTTATAGCTCGAACATCTACTTTTTTATATGTTACATGAAAGGTGGAAGTGTAATCTTTAGATGACTTGTCCACGTCAGTATAACATAAGAGGTTAATGACCGCCTCATGGATATGTAAAAGGACAAAATGTCTTTGTAGTTGGTTACGTAAAATATGTGGCATCGACACCATTTATTCAATGTGTAGTGCATGGTTAACAATGACTACGGGATGGTACGAACGAGTACCATTCATGAGATACGCATTGGTAAATGTATGGAAGCAACATGTGAAAGCATGAAGTGTTAAGGATTCACATCAGTTCCTCCATGTATGTGAATATGGATCTGAGCCTTGTGTTCATCATGCAAGCATGGATCAACGTGAAGTTGTACATTACACGTTATATATGAAAGATACTGCATAAGCCATTGCAATACACACGAGACATTAAGCAAGAATAAGGACAGCTTCAATACATGATGGAAGAGCACTCATATGAGCGTCCATAAGCATGGGTCAAGTACTGTTATTGCACGAGG
The DNA here is from genome assembly GCA_030737875.1 of Allium sativum. Classification (NCBI taxonomy): domain Eukaryota; kingdom Viridiplantae; phylum Streptophyta; class Magnoliopsida; order Asparagales; family Amaryllidaceae; genus Allium; species Allium sativum. The sequence continues at coordinate 159,210,299 of CM060923.1, forward strand.
TCGATCCAGCTCTCACTGCATGATTCAGATGCAAGACTGTAATATGATCAGCTCCTTCTTGTATATTGAGGAATCCGGTTCAAGCAACGTGTTAATCCAACTAAAATGACACGTGGAAACTTATACAATTGAGCAGGGATAAGTGTTATACGTATATACTATAATGCAAGCATCATAACATGCATGAGATCAGCTACAAGTTACAAGCAAAGCACGGTCGAGCAACACTTTCGAGCTGAGGGTCGAGCATGGTGTCAAGACTGGGTCGAGCAAGCTCCCACTGATGGTCGTGCATGGTGTCAAGACTGGGTCGAGCAGCATCTCATGTGAAAGGTCGAGCAGCCTTGTTTTACAACTGTCGAGCAACATCTCGCATGAAGGGATGTATACGTGGCTTCAAGAATTGCCAAAGCATGGGTACAGCTGTATAAAACAAACAATGGAAAACCTTTAAATATCATTACCATTTTTTAGTATGCGTGGATGCGTGGATCAATGAGACAGATATAAATGCATGGCAAAGTTGTAAGCCGCATATGTGAACAAAGTCTCAGAACACGTGGCTGGCATTTGGGGTATACATTAAAGTAAAGCAAGTCACTCGTTCATGTATTAAATCAGGCTCGGTCATACATGCTAAAATTATAGGTCGGCCATTCATTTCAATTATTGGTCGGTCGCTCATTCCCTTTTTGGGTCGGGCGTGCCAGTTGTACACAGTTGGCTCCAGCTATCCAGTGGCAGTTTCATAAATACATGTACACTCGACCCATACCATCTACACCATAATTACAGAATTGTCACTTGGTCCAAACTTCTCCTATAAATACCCCATTTCACCACACTTCAAGGGTCCGATCTAAGCCACCCCGAAGGCCTGTCATTTCGGTTTTCCACCATTCCAAAGCTTCTCAAGATCCATTAGTGGCTTCCAAAGCTCACTCCTTCCTCCAACATCAAGTGGATCTCATCTTCTCCAAACACCATTAATTCTCACTCCAATTCAATCCAAGCGATCTCCAACCACCATTACTCCTCTTCAAAGCTCGGATCTAACACTAATTTCATGATGGAATCAAGGAAGATTATCTAATCACGAGATCTAATCCGTTCCTTCTCGAATTCAAATGAGATCTAAAGCGGAAAAAGGGTAAAGAGTGGGAAATCATCATAAAGAGAGTGAACAAGTGTAATAAATGAGATGTATGAGATGATGTTCTATGTAAATTTCTCCATAATAATGAAAATCCTTGCCAAAGTTGACGTAGATCTATCTTAGATCGAACCACTATAAAATCCTTGTGTTTTTACTTACTTTTTGCGAGTGTGGTCTCATTTTTCATTGCATACCGTTTGGTGAAGTGCGATTTCACACCTTTGGTGTTTGAACCATTTTTGGTTTAAATACCTGGTATAGCGGCCAGAGATACAATGTGACTCTGCCATGGTTAAAATCTACGGATTTGCAAGGACTACTCGCTACCAATCCATAGGGTGATTCCTAGGATGTGATAGGAGAGTGCCTTCGGTTCAACCTGTTCCTGGATGACTTGTATGGACGAATGTCTGACAGAATATTTCTTAAGAGTCACGTACATTGATTTTTACAAATGTACTCATGTTGTTGATAGCTAATACCTAGGGTATTTTTTGGGGCGTTAATTAGTGATTTGGCGGATTTGACGATGTGGCATTCAAGGAGAATGGTGGTGTGCTATCTAGAAATGGTAATTCAAACCTCATAACCAGGAAATGGTATAAAATCGGGTAGGTTGCATGGCTAAGTGGGTCGCATCCAAGTAGGGTGTATTGTCATCCGATCTAAAGAAATTCCGTTTGCTTCTTTAATATTTCGATGTTGTCCCTTTTGGGAAATGGTTACTGATCCCAACCTCTAGTGAAAATACATTTGGTACTCTCAAGTGAAGTGAGAGGTCGGTCATGTTTAGCCTAGGTTGCAAGATGTTCTTGTTGAACCCGGTGTATTCCCCTCTAGAGATACACTGTCGGAAGGTGGTCCCATACCTTGCCAGGAAATCCATTCTCCAATAAGCGCCATCGGTTTTGATTGTATACTATGTTTGTGGAGCGTGAGATGCAACCGTTCGGCTAGATTGCCATTATTTGTATTTAGACACTAATATCAGAATATATATATATGATTTCAAAATGTTTTGGGTTATTGTAAGGTAAAAAGCATCTGTATTTATGTGTGGATTTGGTCTTACGATTATCCTTTTTTCGAAAAGATTTGTTAACTTTAACATGAAGTTGGATGTTGTTTATAAACTTAGTAGGTTTCTCACTCTAGTTCACCAGACTGATCTGGCATTTGTAATGCTCGGGTTAGACAGGGTTTTACAGGTTCAGGTTATTGGACACTACGAAGTTCAGAAGACGTGCTGGAGGAGTTCAGATGTATTAGTATTTATTGTTGGAGAATGGAGTTTTGATGACAACAACCTTATTACAATTTTAATTTATTATAAAATATATACTAACACCTTTATCGATTAATATACAGGAATTATTACTGAAGACTGTACAATTTTAAAGATGTTAGAGATTCAGAATTCAGAGATATTTCAAGACTCATGGGTATTCAAGATTTCAAGAGTTCAAGATTTCAAGATAAATATAGTTATAGAGTCTAGATTATGTAAGACTCTGAATAGCACTCCAGGTTCAAATTCAAAATAATTTCAAATTCTGTTTTTCGATTTCTGATTTCAAATTATGTTTTTCAATTTCTGATTTCAAATTCTGTTTTCAAATTCTATCTTCAATCTTTATCTTCTCTATTTTACTTTCTATTTTAATTTGATTTTAAACTTGAGTTTTATAAGTCCCTAGTTTATAAGTTTTATATATTTATACTTTATGTACTATATATAGTTTGAAACTTTATAATTTTCTAAATATGTTTATATAGTTTATACTTATGTTTCTATATGATTTTCCACTTTACAATATTTATTTATAACACTATATTTTAATTCAAGAATTTCCAGAATTATATATATATCAAAACACTTGAAAAATGCTCAAAAATCAATTTTGTACTAAGGGTATATCGACATACAAATAGCCCCATGTTGACATATAACTGTCATTTTTTTCAAAATTGAAAGGAAGTGGCTTTTCACTATGTGTGACGGTTCTAAGACGCTGCAACCTTTCACACATTATAAAAAGGGGCCGATTTCGAATTTTTAATCACTTCTTCTTCTCTAACTTCATTCCTTTTCATTACACCATTATTTCTTATCATTTTTATGATTTCTACACCTATACTCTGCCGAATTCAATTCTGTTTTCATTAATCTTCTTCTCTCTACATTCTCTACTTATTACTCTCTGAATCAAGTGCTATTGAAGAGTGATAGGGTTGTTTGTAATTGTTTGGGTTGAGTAAAGTAATCGGTTGTATCTTTTGTAGCCATGAAATCAAGGACGGGTAATCGGTTGTATCCCTTGTAGTCGTGAAATCAAGGAGGTTGGAATCAGTGGTATCCCTTGTAGCCGTGAAATCAGGGATGTTGTAATTGGATATTGATATAGTAATAAAACTCTGCACAATCCAGCGTTGTGTGGGACTGGACGTAGGAGCAATTCCGAACCAGTATAAAATTCGGTGTGTTCTTTCCTTTTCTGCATCTTATTTCAATTTATTTTTGTGTTTGTGTTTGAATCTATGTTTATGATTGTGTTTGATCCATATAGTAGTTCAAATAAATTTTTAGATTTTTTTTTTAAATTCTCAAAAACACCATTCACCCCCCTCTAGTGTTTGTTTTGCCTTAGCGATCCATTCCGCAATCCCTAACAATTGGTATCAGAGCAAGGTCTTTCAAAAAGTTCATAATCTAATTTTTGAAAATAGTGATAATGACAATCAACACTGGTATCAATAAAAGTTCTTTTGTAGAGGGTCAGTCCAATGTTAGACCACCAGTGTTTAACGGTGGTAATTATTCATATTGGGCATGTAGAATGAAAATATATTTACATTCAGTAGGATTAGACACATGGAACACTACACAAACTGAATTTGTTGAACCCGCAACTGCTTTTTCACAATGGAAAAATGAACAAAAGACTGCTTCACAAAGCAGTTCTAAAGCCGTGAATATGTTATTTTGTTCATTAGATAGGAATGAGTTTAATAAAATGTCAGCATGTAAAACTGCTTATGAAATTTGGAAAACTTTACAGGTTACTCATGAAGGAACTAGTAAAGTTAAAAAAAACTGAAATAGCAATGTTAGTTAAACAGTTTGAGTTATTCAAAATGAATGAGAACGAGTCTATTTCAGATATGTATTGCAGATTTCAAGAAATAGTGTGTTCATTAACAGCACTTGGAAAACCTATTCTGAAGCAGATCAAGTCAGAAAAATATTGAGTTCATTGAATCCAGAATGGGATCAGAAAACTTTGGCAATTGAAGAAGCCAATGATGTAAATGAAATGAAGATTGAAGAGTTAATCGGAAATCTGATGTCATACGAAGTCCAATTACAGAAATGAAAAGAAAACAGGTCAACAGAGAAGAAATATATTGCATTAAAAGTAACAGCAAATTATTCAAACTCAAGTAGCGAAGATGATGAAGAAACAACTCTTATGACAAATCAGTTTAGAAAATTTCTGAGATGTAGAGGGAAAAATTATAACCAATGAAGTTGAAAAGGTAATGATGGTCGGTGTTATAACTGCAACAAACCTGGCCGCATAAAGAAAATGTGTCCATATTCAGACAGATCGATTCAACAAATAGACAACAACAATTCATCGAGAAAGAGAAAGAAAGTTTACGCAGCAACATTAAATGATTCAGATCCATCATCAAGTGATGAAGAACCAAAACCGAAAATACGAATATATGCTTTACGGCAATTCAGAGTTCAGAAATTTTTTGAAGACAAGGATCTAAAAATTGGGTACGCCTTAATTAATTTTTAATTTTATTTGGTTGAATGGTTGCTTTGTTTGTTTGCTCTGATTTGAATTTAAAAAACTTTAAAATTAAACTTGAAATTTGAAGTTCAAATTTGAAATTTGAATTTTAAAATTCAAAATAATAATAAATAATAGATAACAAATAAAATAAATTGTTTGTGTGTTTGTTAGGATTATAATTATTTTAGGAAATCGTTAAACATGAAATATAAATCGATAATATAAATTTCAATTCACAAAAATTTAATTCTCTTTGAAAATAGACATATATGACGACATACATATATGTATATGTCGACATATCTGACCAGTATTTTGAAATTTAAATTTTGAATTTCAAAGGTTTAAACTTTCAAACTTCCCTCCAACTTTTCACCAACTCCCAAGGTCTGAAAAGGTGTCATTTCAGTCTGAAAAGTTGTGCCTATTCAATTTATATCCATTCAATTTCTATATATACATCTATTCTGTTTACCTTTAATTCACAACTCAAAACAATATTATTCATATCTATTCTCTTCAAAATTATCAATTCAATGGCTTCCACAAGTTCATCTCAAAAATTGAAGATAACCAAAACCATCAAAGGATATCTTCATAATTACAAAGAGGCTATCAAAACCTATGATAACTACTTAGCGAATGCTATGGTTAACATGGGTGCTTTCGCCGTCTTTGGAGATTTTCCTTCCTACGAACTTACTTCTCTCTTCGAAAACAATGAAGTCCTAAGTCTAATTGATTCTCATGATAACGACAAAGTATGCTATCCCAAACTCGTCAAGAAAGTCTATGCAAATCTCAATCGTGGATTTAACGAAGGCAACGAAGACCAAATTTGGAGTAGCGTCAAAGGCACGCAAATTGTCCTCAATGCCGAACTCTTAGGCACTATTCTAAATTGTAGAAGCACAGGCTCGGATTTTTCGGATTTTGTTATCGACGAAACCGATATGGAGACCTACCACGACATATCTGAAGATGATGCTCCAGTGGAGTTCAAAAATCGCCTCTTTCGTCCAAAAAGAAGAATTGTCAACCTTATCCTCCAACATACTATCACTCCCTGTTCCGGTAGTTTCAACAATCCAACTCTCTAAGTCCAAAAGGCTTTCTTTGCTATTGTGGATGGCTATACTATCAATTGGGCCAAAATGATCTTAAATGAAATTAATCCCATAGAATTATCGTCAAGAGAAAACATTCCCTACTATGGTGTTTATCTCACTCGTATTTTCAAATATTTTGAAGTTGATCTTCGTGGAGAAGAATATGTGCCTAGAAAAGTGTTTGACTCATCAAATGTTCATCTCATGCAAATTCCTCTCAATTTCAAACCATATGAGACATTCGAAGCCAAACAAGCTCGAATGCAACAAGAACAAGAGCCAATGGAAGTCGAAGAAGAAGAGAGTTCTTTAGAAAGTGTTGAGTGTCCAACCAACACTAGACGCATTTTCAAAGAAATGGCTGTTCAAAATCAAGTGAAAATCGTCAATAATCAAAACCCGATGCGACTGACAGATAAGCCAACGTTAATTGCAGGTCTAATTCCGCGATAAAAGAGCTCTGTTGCGGACAGATTGTCCATTAGTAATGGGGATCACATTGGTGGGGATATAGGCCGATACGTCTCCAGCTTGTGAGAATATAATCCATACCTTGGTCCGGACCAATGTACGGATTATATTCTCTCTAGAACTGGATGAGAATTAGAGGTGAGCGAAGTGAGCTTGAATCGGCTTAATCGGATTATATTCTCTCTAGAACTGGACGATAAATTTTGTGTGTTTTCTGCTTTTTCTTTATTTTTTAGATATAATTCTCTACAAATCCGAACAATTTGGGTGTTAGAGCCAAATTTTGGTCTAACATTTTGGTGCTTTCACTGAGAACCGTAGTCTCAGCATATTGGATTGTTGCTCTATTGTTTGGATGTTCAAGTCCGAAGAAAACAGTCCAAAACCCCACTATTTTGATTTTTGAAGATTTCAGCGATGTTCAGACATCATGGTTGGAAAGAAGTCTAAGGAAGTACGAGCTTCGCAGGCAAACGAAGCAATTGAAGAAAGTGTGCACGAGCAGGTTGAGGAGGGGATTTCGGATCGCGGAGAAGAAGGGGCGACCCGACCCGAAGAGGGTGTCACGACCCGAGTGTCCGAAGGCATCACGACCCGGTCTCAAGATAACGCCACCATCCTACCTGCTAATGCTTCCACGATCCGAACCCAAGGGACTACCATGAGCCGACGCCAAGAGGGTAACACGAGCCATCAGCATGAGGGTACCATGACTCAAAGTGATAATCAAACTACAACTCGACCTGGAAAGGAGGCTATGGCTCGTTCTTCTCGTGCTGGTGCATCTGCTCGACCTGGCTCGAGTTCTTTGCGTATAAGAGAGGATGTTGATGATCAGTTCAACCCTTCTGCCCTAGCTACTGAAGGAGATCTTTCTTGCATTATTGAAATGTGGGATAAACTATACGATGAGCTAGCCGCTCAGAGGCAAGAGAGTTCAGTATTGCGACAGAATCTGACTGCTATGGATAGGCGGCTCGATGATCTTATAAGGCAGAGGGTCCCTCCTCTAGCTCGTCCGCTTACCCTAGAATATTCCTCTTCGTCCGGGGAATCTCCAAGACCTCTACGGCGACCGTTGAAGAGGGCTAAAAACATAGAACAACTTCGATTTGGATCTCTTTCTTCGCGAGAAGAAGAGGCACTCAACTTGGGGCCCGTCAAACGTAATCTGAATAATACTGCAGTGTTTCCCAGAGCTCAAGTTGTTAATGGCCCTGTTGAAAATAGACCACCTCAACCCTTTCGCCGCATGGATGACCGCGGTAACAGGGGGCAACGAAGCCCTGTTTGGGCTCCAGATTTTGCACATGCACCCAGAAGAGACGTAGGAGGATACCGCAGGGCAAGGAGTGTCGATCCTGAATCTACATTAACCAGTGCAAACCTTGAAGTAATGGTCAGACAAATCATGGAAGATAGCCATGGGCAGGGGAACGAAGACTAGGGTATTGACCGTAGCCATACTCCCTTTACTAATGACATCTTGGATGTCACATTCCCGAGGTGCTTCAATATGCCAACCATAAACCGCTACGCGGGTAGGACCGATCCGATCCACCATTTAATGAGATATTCTCGGTCCATGACTGCCGCTGCAGCTTCCGACGCGATAAAATGTAAAGCATTCCCTATATTCCTGGAAGACGTGGCATTATTGTGGTTCACCCGCTTGCCCGCACAATCGATATCCAGTTTCAGGGAATTGAGTGAAAAAATCGTGAATCAGTTCCGGCTCCATGCCCAGAGGACCAAGAATGTGATCGAGCTATCCCTTATCAAACAACGACCTGACGAGAGCCTGAGGTCGTATTTGGATCGCTTCAACTTAGCATCACAGAGGTCAAGGACCCTCATGAGCAAACTGTTTTGATGGCCTTGATCGATGGAGTTGACAAAGATACCGAGTTTGGAAGATATCTGGCCGGTAAGCCACCTTTGACCAGAGAAATATTTTATGAAAAGGTCAATGTTTGCTTACATCAGGAGGAGATATACCCTAATCGGAAAAGGAAAGCTACTGACAAAGAGGATATCCAAAGTAATGTGGCCATCAAGCAGACAGGAGACAGCTCGGGAAAGGTTGAAGTCAATGTCGGGAACAAGAATCAAGGCAGTGGCCGCCAATCAGGGAATAACAACAATAACAATAACCAAAAGAAAAATCGAGGGAATGACTCTCAGAGAAGATCTCGGCCCAGGCCGTTCGAGAACTTCACACCGTTAAACGATACATTGGAGAATATCTTCCTGGACACATATAATGTCCTCCAGTATAAGAGGCCTCCTCTGAGAGATTCGACAGAGGAACGTGAGATTGGGAAATTCTGTGTTTTCCACCAGAATCATGGCCATACCACGAACGAATGTCGCCATCTGAGAGATGTGGTAGAAAAGCTACTCTGAGAGGAAAATCTTGATGAATATAAGGTGACTCCCAAAGACAGGGGGCAAGCCGTACAGTCCCCGAACCAAAACCAGAACCAACCTGCTGCAAGACTAACTGCTCAGCAGAAAGGAAAGAACCTCGTCATCAACATCATAGTCAGAGGGCTTTATCTAGCCAGACATAGTTTCAAGGCGATGGATCAGTATGTGAACGCAGCTAAGCAACACCTCGAAGTAGGAGAATGTAACAACTCCGAGGATAATGCCCCGGTTAAGCAACAAAAGATGATGTCTGATGATGTTATATTTCGCGATCGAGAGAGTATTGGAGTACACTCCCTAACTGAAGACCCATTAGTGATCACTGTCACCCTCAGTCCAGCTATAATCCATAAAGTTCTAGTGGATAATGGGAGTTCGGGTAACATTCTGTTCAAGATAGCATTTGATCAAATGAAGCTCGAGCCAAAAGATTTGAAATCATGTGAGGGCTGGATACGCGGATTCAACGGAGCCTCAACTGCTCCGATGGGATATGTAGAACTGCCCGTAACCCTTGGGGAAGGGGAACGCCAGAGAGTGAGAATCCTCCCCTTTGTGGTTTTGGATATCGAATCGCCATGCAACGCCTTCTTGGGCCGACCAGCCCTAGCAAAATTCAGGGCTTGATAGCCCCCCGGTGTTTGTTATTGAAGTTTCCGACAGATGCTGGTGTTGGCATAATCAGAGGAGATCAAGTCGCCGTACGAGCATGCTACATTGCAGAGCTGAAGTTGCTTCGCAAAGGAAGAGACGTAGAGACCAAAGGTGCTTCCTCCCCTGCAAGGGAGGAAACGTCGTAGCAGCTAAAGAAAAATAACTGTGAGAGAGTCGCCAAAGAACTGCCCGAGGACATAGATCCCAGAGAGGATGAAGAGCCTGGGGGCAGGATGGGGACTCCCAATGAAACGACTGTAGATGTACCAATCGATGATAGTGACCCAGAGAAGGTCCTGAAGATTGGATCCCAGTTGGACCCATTCCGAGCCAGAGAATTAAAGAATTTATTGAAAGCTAACTTGGATATATTCGCCTAGACCCATGCTAACATGTGTGGGATATCTCCCTCAATTATGAGTCATTCACTAAGCATCAATCCGAAGCGTCCTCCTATCAAACAAAAAAGGCGAATGCTTGGCCCAGAGAGGTCTGCGGCCTTGAAGGAAGAAGTCGAAAAGCTGAGAAGTAATGGGTTCATCAGAGACTCAACATCCCCTGAGTGGATTTCAAATCCAGTTTTGGTAGAGAAGGCTAATGGAAAGTGACGTACATGCACTGACTTCTCAGACCTAAACAAAGCCTGCCCAAAAGATAGTTTTCCGCTACCCAGAATTGATCAGCTGGTAGACTCAACGGCGGGTCACGAACTTCTTTCTTTCATGGATGCCTACCCGGGATACAACCAAATCCCCATGCACGTCCCGGACCAGGAGCACACTAGCTTCATTACGGATCTGGGATTATACTGCTACGTAGTGATGCCTTTTGGTCTGAAGAATGTCGGTGCAACGTATCAGTGATTGGTGAATAGAATGTTCTACAACCAAATCGGGAAAACGATGGAGGTATACATTGATGACATGTTGGTAAAGTCCAGACAATCATCCGACCATACTGCCAATTTAGCAGAAATGTTTGAGATTCTCCGGAAATATGGGATGAAACTAAATCCTCTAAAATGCTCATTTGGGGTGGCATCTGGGAAATTCCTAGGATTCATCATCAGCTCGCGTGGAATGATATCAATCCAGATCAGATTGCAGCAATCAGAGATATTCAGAAACCAAGACAAATCAAAGATGTGCAAAGCCTCGCTGGGAAAGTAGCTGCACTAAGTAGATTCATCTCCAAAGCTACGGACAAATGTATTCCATTCTTTGAATTAATAAAGCGAGGAAAGCGCAATTTCGAGTGGACCCCTGATTGTGTTAAAGCGTTCCAGAACCTCTTGAATCATCTGGAAAGACCTCCGATTCTATCCAAGCCAGTGGATCATGAGGATTTATTTGTGTACTTAGCAATGTCACCCCATGCGTTCAGTTCAGCTTTGGTAAGAGAGGAAGATAAGGTGCAAAGACCAGTGTACTATGTGAGTAAGAAATTGGCGGCAGCCGAACGAAACTACCCAAGAATAGAAAAGCTTGTGTATAGCTTGCTGATCGCATCCAGAAAACTTCGCCACTATTTCCAGGCTCATCCCATTACTGTGTACACTGATCACCCTCTTAAACAGGTTTTGCAGAGGCCAGAAGCATCGGGAAGACTGCTTAAATGGAACATTGAGCCGAGTCAGTTTGATTTAAACTTTCAACCCCGACGGTCAATAAGGGGCAAGTGCTGGCAGACTTTATAGCAGAGTTCACTATCCTAGAGGATGATGTGGTAAATGAAGAAGCCGATCCACCAAAATTACTTCTCGACCCCAGTGCCTGGAAACTGTACACTGACGGAGCTAAGAATGACAGATGGTCCGGTGCCGGAGTAGTGCTTGAAACTCCTAAAAAACGATTAATATACTATTCCCTTAGATTGGAGTTCCACGCCACTAAAAACGACTCCGAATACGAAGCTCTAATTGCAGGATTGAGGATCGCAAAGGAGATAGAAATCACAAATTTAGACATCTTTTGTGACTCCAAGATAGTCGTGAACCAGGTCAATGACAAATTCCAGGCCAAGAGTCCAAGGCTGATATCATATTTGGAAAAAGTGAAGAAGTTGCGTGATGGTTTTGATCATCATAGCATATCTCATATTCCTCGAGCGGAGAATCAAAAGGCAGACAAGTTAGCGAAGATGGCTAGTTCTGATAATCCTGAAGACATAGAGCTAGTCCCGATTGAAGTGCTACAATTCCTAGTATAGATCAGATTGAAATCGATCCAGTACTAGAGATTGAACCCGAGAGGGAGTCATGGATGACTTCTCTAAAGAATTTTTTTGATGAATGGAATGCTTCCTACAAAGAAAAGTGAGAGGCGCGCAGTTACTCGAAAGGCTTCCAGATATATTCTACAAGGTGGAGTCCTATACAGACAAGGATTCTCGATGCCCAGCTCCTCCGGTGTATCGCCCATGATGACATCAAGCACGTATTACAAGAAGTACACGAAGGCGAATGTGATTATCACACGGGAGGACAAACACTGGCAAAGAAAATATTACGGTATGGCTATTTATGGCCCACAATAAACAAGGATGCGGCTAAATACGCACGACGTTGTGACGCCTATCAGAGATTTTCTAATATTCACAGAGCACCACCTAGCCAGTTAAAGATAATGACGAGTCCATGGCCCTTCACTATGTGGGGGATTGATATCATTGGAAGCCTCCCCATAGCAAAGGGCGGAGCAAAGTTCGCTATTGTAGCCATGGATTACTTCACTAAATGGGTCGAAGCAGAGCCATTGACCACAATCACAACTAAGCGAGTGAACAACTTCATCGTTAGGAACATTATTTGCTGATTTGGGATCCCAAAGGTCGTTATAACAAACAATGGAACCTAGTTTGATAGCACTGAGTTCAGAGATTTTTTCCAGAAATACCACATCGAGAAAAGGTACACCTCTGTGGCGCATCCGCAAGCGAACGGGCAAGTTGAAGCGGCGAACAAGGTGATTAAATCCATTCTGAAGAAAAGATTGAAACGATCCAAAGCCTTGTGGGTTGATGAGCTACCCTTGGAATTATGGGCCTACAGGACTATGTATAAGTCGGCGAAGGGACACACACCCTTTTCCCTCGCCTTCGGAGCCGAAGCGGTCATCCCGGTCGAGTTAGAAATACCATCCCACTGTTGATACACAAGATTTTGATTAATGACAACATAGAAATAGAGATCATTGACGAGCTGAATTCACATTTATCAAAGTGGAAATCAATAACGATCATAGTGAAAATCAATGGAAATCATGACATGGAGCTAAGATTATATATATGTAGGTATGGTGTCGTGTTATATTTATGTTAAAATCTATCCTCAAAGTATAACACGAATGCACAAAACAAGTTAGAAAATGAAGTTAGCTAGGGCTGAAATCTGTATATTTAAGGAATTGAAAAGTCACAGAAAAAGCCCAAACGGTCCAGGCTTCGACCGGGAAAGAGTGCAGAGTGATATAGACTGTGGACCGCGGTTTTCCGGCCCACAGCCAGAAAACGGTCGACCGCCCAAAAAGGACCTGTCGACCGGTCCTGTTGTCTTTTGTGCATAACGGCTATTTTTTTCAAATTCCTGTCGACCTGTTAATTTCGACCTGTCGACCTTTTTTCTTGCTGTAATTTTTCTGAAAGGATGCTTCTTTTTGTGAAGAGATTTCTATTCAATTTCAAGGGAAATGGACACAACTCTTTATAGAAACTCTTCATGAAGGAATGCAACTATTCTACACTATAAATAGACTTGAAATCATACTTTCAAATCACCGATTCTTACTCTGATTTCTGATCTTACTTTCTAAATACTCTTGCATTCTAAAAAGCTCCCAAATTCAAGTTACTTATTGAATCCTTGATAATATTTCTCATATTTTGATTCAACAAGCAACTTAACTTCCTTCAAATCTTCGCATTCAATTCATATACTTGAGGATAAGATTATAGGAAGGTTGTACTCAATCATTGACTAATCAGTGTTAAAGAAAGAACACATTCAAGGTCAAACTCTTGTAATTGTCTTGTGGGTAAGCTTGTAGCCCGTGAAATCAAGTGGGTAAGCTTGTAGCCCGTGAAATCAAGTGGGTAAGCTTGTAGCCCGTGAAATCAAGTGGGTAAGCTTGTAGCCCGTGAAATCAAGTGGGTAAACTTGTAGCCCGTAAATCAAGTAGTTGTGAACCTGTTCCTCCGGGTGAAGCGAGGGTGTTGTTTAGTGAAAAGCCGAAGAGGAGCTTCGGGACTGGACGTAGGACTGGAGGTCCGAACCAGTATAAAAATCCTAGTGTCATTACTCTACTTTACTTTACTGCATTTATAATTATTTGTGACATATATATTGTTTCGAATATTTATTCGCATAACTATTGAATAGCTTAAGTTATCACATACATTCTGCATAGCCATATTATAGATCCTGCATAAGTCGTGCACACACTCGGATTTTTCAATTGGTATCAGAGCCCGGTGTTCTAGAGATCGTAACAACATCCTTGAACAAATGGCAATAAAGAAATCTAGTCAAGGATTTAGAAAATGGAAGAGCAACAAAGCAGAATCAGGAGAGCAAGGAAACAAATGTCTCATGGCAAAAGTCAGATCACAATCGGTATGTACAGATTCTTTATATAAAGATCTTTTGTTAAACCATGAGAAATTATTGAAAGATTTCAAAACTTTGAGTAAACTCAATACTGTCATTATAGCTAAGTCAAAAATTTGCGAGCAAGAAAATTCCAAATTAAAAGAATATAACAATGTTCTTTTAAAGGAAATCGATCTTTTGCAAAATAGAAATAAATCTTTAGAAGATTCTTTAAATAATTCTACTTCTTTAATTTCGTCTCTTGAAAAAGAGAGTGGAGCTTTAACTGAAAAGAATTTAGAATTATCTAAAGAATGTGAGTTCTTAAAGGTGAATAATAATATTTTGCAAAATGAAATTTCTGACTCGAAAGAAAATTTTGAAAAGTTACAATCTTCTTTAGATAATTCAGAATCTCAAATTTTAGGTCTCAAAACTGAGAATGGCACTTTAAAAAGGAAAAATTCTGAATTAAATAAGGAAATTGATGATTTAAAGAATAACAAAATTTCTTTTGAAAATGTTAATAGCGACTTTGGAAATAAATTTGATAAATGTGCAAATAAGTTCGCAAAATTTAATAAAGGTCAAAACGATTTAAATATGATTTTATCTAGATCTCGACCTTTACATGACAAAAGTGGTTTAGGATATAATAAAACTAATCTTAGAAATAGTACTAGATATGCTTTCATGTACAATAAAAATATTACTGCTAGTACTAATGCTCATCCTAGATCCAATTATTATAGAAATTCGAATACTTCTATGACTTAAGATTTGTATAATAGATCTAGAAGTACGAAAAGGAATATCAATAGAGATTACTTAAGTATTTGGGTTCCAGTAAGTTGGAAAAACAGAGAAAAATATATCGATGATTATTTTGATTCAGTAGTTAATAACCAAAATTTTATCTTTAAAGGTTCCGTTAAACCCTCTTGGGTATGGTTACCTTCCATCTAACCCATGGACCCAAACAAAGCAAGTGGGTACCAAAGTATATATATTCTACTTTTTTGCAGGTACACCACAATAAAAGGAAGGCGATTTTGATTTCTCCAAATGTCTCTGGAAACAAAATTCAGTTTATCAAATTGCACATGATCCAATATCTCCCGAAGGTACTTTAATTTATGTCTTATGTTCGATTACTGTTCTATCATGATGTTTATTCTTTTTAATCGATGACAAAGGGGGAGAAATATGCATATATATATATATATATTCATGTATCATATAAATATTCATGTTATATGCACTAACATTTTGTTACAGGAAATAGTAAGTTTTTATTATACTAACAAAATGTGCAGAAAGCTTTTAGACAAGGGGAGATAAAAATATATAAGCATATATTCAGGGGGAGATACTCATATCTCAAAAAAATATGCAAGATATTGTCATCAATCAAAAAGGGGGAGAATGTTGATACACAAGATTTTGATTAATGACAACATAGAAATAGAGATCATTGACGAGCTGAATTCACATTTATCAAAGTGGAAATCAATAACGATCATAGTGAAGATCAATGGAAATCATGACATGGAGCTAAGATTATATATATGTAGGTATGGAGTCGTGTTAGATTTATGTTAAAATCTATCCTCAAAGTATAACACGAATGCACAAAACAAGTTAGAAATTGAAATTAGCTGGGGCTGAAATCTGTATATTTAAGGAATTGAAAAGTCACAGAAAAAGCCCAAACGGTCCAGGCTTCGACCGGGAAAGAGTGCAGAGTGATATAGACTGTGGACCGAGGTTTTCCGGTCCACAGCCAGAAAACGGTCGACCGCCCAAAAAGGACTTGTCGACCGGTCCTGTTGTCTTTTGTGCATAACGGCTATTTTTTTCAAATTCCTGTCGACCTGTTAATTTCGACCTGTCGACCTTTTTTCTTGCTGTAATTTTTCTGAAAGGATGCTTCTTTTTGTGAAGAGATTTCTATTCAATTTCAAGGGAAATGGACACAACTCTTTATAGAAACTCTTCAAGAAGGAGTGCAACTATTCTACACTATAAATAGACTTGAAATCATACTTTCAAATCACCGATTCTTGCTCTGATTTCTGATCTTACTTTCTAAATACTCTTGCATTCTAAAAAGCTCCCAAATTCAAGTTACTTATTGAATCCTTGATAATATTTCTCATATTTTGATTCAACAAGCAACTTAACTTCCTTCAAATCTTCGCATTCAATTCATATACTTGAGGATAAGATTATAGGAAGGTTGTACTCAATCATTGACTAATCAGTGTTGAAGAAAGAACACATTCAAGGTCAAACTCTTGTAATTGTCTTGTGGGTAAGCTTGTAGCCCGTGAAATCAAGTGGGTAAGCTTGTAGCCCGTGAAATCAAGTGGGTAAGCTTGTAGCCCGTGAAATCAAGTGGGTAAACTTGTAGCCCGTAAATCAAGTAGTTGTGAACCTGTTCCTCCGGGTGAAGCGAGGGTGTTGTTTAGTGAAAAGCCGAAGAGGAGCTTCGGGACTGGACGTAGGACTGGAGGTCCGAACCAGTATAAAAATCCTGGTGTCGTTACTCTACTTTACTTTACTGCATTTATAATTATTTGTGATATATATATTGTTTCGAATATTTATTCGCATAACTATTGAATAGCTTAAGTTATCACATACATTCCGCATAGCCATATTATAGATCCTGCATAAGTCGTGCACACACTCGGATTTTTCACCCACCGGACCACTTATTATGACCCAATGACCAACAATGAGCTGCTCCTTGAATCCCTAGACATGGTTGAAGAAAAGAGGGACGAAGCCAACCTACGCGCCTTGAGGCACAAACAATAGGTCGCTCGGTATTACAACAAAAAAGTCCGAGCCCGAACCTTTGAATCCGAAGACTTGGTTCTGAAACGTGTCTTTCCGCCCCCAGCGCATATGGGCCCAAAATGGGAAGGACCGTATTCCATTCTACGAAGGCTTGATAATGGAACTTTCAAGATAACGACCGTGGTTGGAGATGAAATCCCCAGAGTGTGGAATGCCTAGCATTTGCGGCGTTATCTGACATGAAATTGTCAGTTTTACTCTTTTGTTTTTTAGGACCATGTAAAAAGGCACGACTTGCCTAGAATAGTCTGGTTACTTGAGAAAAAGATTATAACGTGGACGTAGGTCATGATTCGACCGAACCACTATAAAAACATCGTGTGTCATTTACCTTTACTACACCGTTACTTATCTGCTTTTTTATTAACATGAATTGCTATAAATTATCCAACAATCTCAAAACACGTAATTCAAAGTGCCTTCCATCAGAATGGAAGGTGACTAAGAGTCAGAACTCTGAAGGTGCAGCGAAGTAAATCACACTACAACTCACACTCTAACTCTCAAGATTAGAGAGAGAGTATAAAGGATGCGAAGATGATGTCCACAAGGCATGAAGGTGCACCATGATAAAACTGCCTTGGCAACACTCTATCCCGCTGAAGGATCGGGAGAGTATAAAGGCGCTAGAGACTTAGCGCCCCCAGAATTTCTGCCCCGCTGAAGGATTAGTGAGCAGACTAAGAACCGAGCTCGAACTCAAAACCGATGAAGGATCGGGAGAGTATAAAGGTGCTAGAGACTTAGCGCTAAAAGAAATCTTTTCCTGCTGAGGAATCGGGAAAGCATAAAGACACAATGCAATATGCCACTCAAGAGCTCCTATCCCGTCACACGACTAGAAACAAGAATGAAAGTGGAGCCTAAACCCCTCATTCTTGGGAATGGGGAGCAGCATACATATGACTCTAATCAATCCTCGATAAGCCCTGACCAGGCATCATATTTACGATTGATTGGGGGCATATACACACATATACTTTTATGCAGTACAGAAATTTTAAAATTTACTGCTAAAGTGGTTCATGATTTGATTCTAAATTAGTTATGATTCAACTGTTTGTGATTAAGTGCGATAAGTTAAACTTGCAGGTATGCAATGATGCAAAAGAAACAAATTTTCATTCATTAAATGCAGGCCTACAAGACAAAAAGCTAAACAAAAGTGAGGGCCATTCTCACAACTACATTTTTTGGCCAGTGGGAAAGCCTAAAAACATAATATGGACTAAAATACATTCTACTTATGCTTGGGGGATGATTTCGACTTCTCCTCCTTCTTCTGCTTCTCTGAACCTCTCTTGTCAGCGTCAGACTAGTCATGCTTCTTCCTCTTCCTCTTATCAGAAGGAGGATCCGGCGGAAGGTTGGAAGGCTGGGATGCAAGCTGTGCAGTTATTGATTTGGTAGAGAATTTCATGACCAACCCCATTTCGGGGTCAACCTCCG
Organism: Allium sativum; assembly: GCA_030737875.1. Taxonomy (NCBI): domain Eukaryota; kingdom Viridiplantae; phylum Streptophyta; class Magnoliopsida; order Asparagales; family Amaryllidaceae; genus Allium; species Allium sativum. The sequence goes on from CM060923.1 coordinate 159,228,824, forward strand.
AAGTAGGAGGCACATATAGGGGTTCATGCTCCTTTTTCTTTAAGACCAATTGTTTCTCTTTCTTAGCCTACATGTCGGCCAAGGTCTCGTCATCATCACCCTTAACTTCCTTTGTAATGGTGACCTCTTCTTCATCATCCCCGTGACCACCGTCAATATCCCTGAGAGCATGAATGGTCTCAGCATCCTTGGGAACATCAGTACTTGGAGCCAAGGCGGACTTCTCGGTTGTTGTGTCTTCAAAGCTTCAGAAACTTCAGCACCTAATGGTATGCTGGTCTTCTCCGCTTCTGTTTCTCCTTCCACGTTCCTCTCGGCTGGTTTATCACCTGTATCATGAGAATCAAAGGTCATTAATTCGGGAGAGAATGTGGTCTTTTCAATTGGCTGCTCCGCAAGATGACGACAAGTTATAATTGCTTTGACAAATTGTGGAGAGAATATGGAGATACCTTCAGCCGATTCTTCACCCAGATTAACAGCCGAAGCTCCGACAGCTGGAGGAGGTGGAACCAAGGGAATCAATGGATCATCGGAGTTATATTCCTCAACTTCAGAGGGTTTGGGCTCTGCCGCTGAGCTCGAACCTTCGTCGATTTTATTCTTTCCCTTGACCTTAACTTTCTCCCTCTCGATCTCTTCTTGGATTAGGCATCTGCCCTTCTCCAAAGCCTCAGGCTCTTCACCTCTGAGAAAGGTCTGCATCATCTAGTTTTCATCAATCTCATCGACCTTCAACCGCCGCTTCTCGCCCTCAACAATCGCTTCCCATACATTGGCCAGAGTGACATGATAGTCCGGAATCCAGGAGATATCTCGAATCTTGATAACTTGACCAAAGAAGTCGAATAGCAGTTCCTCAAAACTTTCATTCTCTTTCTCTTTTTCAGCAAGCTTATCAGTAGTAGCGGTGGCCGATTCAAGAGCATTATCGACGTTACTTTCAGCGAGAGCCGCACGCTCCTCAGCGCGAACAAGTTGGTCATTCAGATTCGCTTTCTCTTTCTCAGCAAGAGCTAGACTATCTTTTAAACTCGCTTTTTCTTTCTCCCAAGCGGCTTTTTCAGCAGCAAAACGGTCATGTGTCGTTCTCAAGTTGGTATTAATTGTCCTGAGATCCTCCACTTCCTTTTTTAGAGCCACCCGCTCCTGGCTATTTGAATCAAGTTCACTATGAAAATGCTTCCTGGCATTCTCTAGCTCTGTTTTGTAATTTTCATCTTCTCATTTAACTAAAGCGAGTTGGGCCAGTGCATCCTCCAGTTCTTTTTCAATTTTGATTCTGGCCCTAGCATCATTGTCTATCTTTACTCTGGATCTGGCTGCTTCCGTCTCTAGGCGACGGGCGGCATCTGAAAGATGAACAGCGTGCTTCTTCATCAACCCATATTATTTGGCCACATGGCACACGTACCCTATGACTTCATTATCCCAATCCTCGGGGACCGGTTCAAGATCTGGAATGAACATCATCCTTTCGAAGAAAATATCAGGAAACTGCTTTCGTAAATGCTCCAGCTTAGCCTGATTTTCAGGCCCTTGGACAACGTCCCGTGCAGCGAGGGTATCTAAGTTTTGTTGACCGGAGGGGGCAATGGCTATTTTCTCCTTCTCTGAATCCTTGCTTGGGTCTTTGTTTTTGTCTTTTGACTCGTGGTGTTTCTTAGAAGACTTGCTATGAGAAGGCGTACTTTTTGGAGGAGTTAAGTCTTTGGGAAGTTGCTTACCCCCCGCTGGTGGCAACTGACGACTGTGGGACTTCCCAGGGTCTTGCTTCGACGAAGATCGGGATCGTGTAGAATAAGATTGATGAGAATCGCGAGGCCGATGACTATCTCTCCCCTGACTGTCGCTGTGAACACGCTCAAGATCAGAAAGGAGACTTGGTGTGCTCCCGTAGAGAGTGCGATAAGAATAAGATTGTTTGCGAGGGATCTCCCCTACAAAGAAAACAAGCATGTATTAGAATCATGAATACCGATGGTGTAAAAGTGTTGTGATAAGTGGTGCATGTGATTTGTGCATCTCGTATAATCCCCCCTAACGGACCAAGGCCCCGAGTTAGGCTCGTCTGTGTAATTCTTTTTCCCCGACCGGGGCATCCACTTCCTCGGAGATAGGGAAGAATGGTTCCCCTCGGTAAAGGAATCTTGTTTAATTCCCCGAGTATATGCTCCTCTGTTAACTCATCATGAGCAACAGGCTCAACCGGTGGTGAAGTCCTTGAGGGAGATTACCCCTTAGAAGATGGGACTTCCTTTGGCTCGTCTAGTTGGACCTCACCTCCTTTATACACATTTAAAGCCTCATCATCCTAAATACTCATCGGTGAAGGACTCTAACGAAACTCAGTCGTCTTAGCGACTCCCGAGGTCCCTTCTTCCTCAGCAGGGGGCACATACTTGCAAGGTTTTCCACCCGCACCAAGTCCGAATCTTATGTCCAGAAGATGGTGTTTGTGAAGAATCTCGTCGGTGATGCATTTCTTGACTCTTAAGAAATCTGATTCACTTTTGAGAAGGCGAGACAGTCGGTCTTCATATATTAAACCTTCCGTCCTTGCAAAGTTGTGATCTGCATGGAACAAAATAACACATTAGCACTGTAATTATGCATTCAAAGTATACATCGAGAATTTGAAAGCACACTTGCTTGTAGCCACCTCCTTGCACACCCGGCTTGATGCTTTATGTAAAACCAGTCAGATTTGACATCCCCTATATTGCTATGACTGTCCGTTACAACTTTTCGGTTGGAAACTGATTCGAAGAATGAAAAATTGGGAGTCCCTGCGGAACGGTGCTTGAAATGGTAACAGAATTTCAGATCTTTGAAGGTAAGCTCGGTCTGTAGGACCTCCACGTACGCAATGTACAGAGTATACAAAGCTGCGTAAGCGTTGGGATGAAGTTGCATGGGGGCAATACGTAATTGTCTGAGGAGGTCAACAACAACTGGAGGGAATAAAGGAATTGCGCCTACCCAACACATGAGCCGACTGACAGTCAAGTACCTTTCTAGGGCAGAACGAGGCCTATCTCCACTTTATGGATTTTTCACATCGTCCCAAGGAATCCCATGTCTTAAGCATATCTTCTTAAGTTTTATGTCATCTAATTTGGAAGCTAGAGAATCAATGAGTTTCTTTTCCTCCACTTCCTTAACACCCGGAATCTCGTCAGGGGCTCGATCATCCTCGTCCTCAAGAGATGTACTCTCAGAAGCTGTTGATTCTACGTTGGTATCTGTCTCGTAATCAGAGTCGGAATTATCCCAATACGAGTCTGAGGGAAGCACATTAGGATCATAATGCTTTGATGTCTCTGGTTCTGTATCTTTCTCTGACGTCTCAGTTGATCGTCTATCAGACATAGCTATGTTGGTGAGTAAACATGAAAAATTAGAACAACATTACCCATTCCCCGTGTGTGTAAGTGCAGATGTGTGTATGTGCATATAATAAGAAAAGCAGGAAGTTAATCAGATAAGCAGATAATGGCCGTGGTACGCTGTTAAGTCATGTTGTTGATCAGTCCATAAAGTTCATCTCGAAGGCTCTAATCTAACTGTCTAATATATTATGATTACGATACATTGTTTAAGTCAAAATGTATCTGGGATCGTCAACAAATCCGGTTCGTTGAAACCTTGGGGATCGGATCGCGATTTACTTGGATCGTGGGACTCGTGTCGGATCATGAAGAACGGGTCGCCCACTAGTCTCGCTAGCAAATAGACTTTGGGTTCGTAATACAGTTCAGTTTGGAGTATGTAAGAGGATCGTAAAACACCTCCCACGATCCACTCTCATGCCCAACGCCATGACCCAATCCTTTTTCATTATCGCGACCCGATCTACCGTCTAGTTTTACACCACAGTTTCCTCCCTGGTCCTTCTGTTTCCACGACCCAAGCCAAAACCTCGCCCACGAGTCGACCTGGCCTGCTCCTCCTCCCTCCTCGTTTCTCCTCTCCATCCATAAATCTATGAAATTGAACCCACTACCACCGTAGTTAAACCCAAAATCCGTGCCATCGCCATCATATTAGTGAAAATTCAAGGGGACTGAAGAGAAGCGAAAAAGAAACAAAACAAAATGGGAATGATCCCAATGCCGATACCTTTTGATTATGGGAAATCTTGGTTTTTGGTTAAATTAGGGTTTCGGTAGAAAAATTGGATGGTGGCTGTAGAAGGAAGAAGAAAGGGAAAAGTGAAAAAAGGGTCAGCTTATATAGGTGTAACGGTGGCTCTTGATATTCCTTTTTCTGTCTTATTCGGGTTCTCGGGGGTTTTCGGGCCGTGGACGACTACAGTGGCTCGCGATACGGGCCGTCTCATAAAAACTGATGGACCGTGGACATTCGGGAAAGCCCATTATGGTCCGTACGGCCCCCGTCTGCCTTCCAGATCGTGATGTGAGTTCAAGTATGCAAACTAAATAATGCCCTGGCGACCCGAGCGTGAGTACGATCATCGGATATCAAGTATTGGAATATCCAAAAAAAAATGGGTGGAGGGGGATAACGAAAAATAATGATAAACAAAAAGGAGGAACTTACTAAACGAGTGGATCACAATATTTTCTGGAGTGTGAAATCAACCGACAAATGAGGAAATGATCAAAGGATTCAACCTGGTATTTATACAAGCCAAAGAACGCGACATCCTGAAGCAGTACGACGTTTCAGACAAGCAAGACTTTTGATTCACATCGCTTCATGAGAAGATAGCTCAGTAATTTCGAAGCATGTTCCATCCTTGATAAAACATACTTCGAGGGGACAAAATGTTGGCTAGCTTTTGAAACTGAGCCACTAAGGTTCACAAACAAAGATAATATGAAGCCTCACGCGCCAAAACCCCAGACAACTCGATCGTGGTCATCGCATTACTTTCGAATCGTGGTCCCCCGTCAAGACCCCCAATCGTGACAACCTTTAGCGACCCGATCCATCCACACCAGCTCTCCACGACCCGATCTCAGAAACCAAAGGATATTGACCACGACTTGGTCTACCATGATCCGAAAGTGCAGGATCTGACGACACCTGTCTACAACCGTCACATTGACCATTTCTCCATCAAGCTACGCACCAGTCCGAGATCCTCGGGATTTGTGCCACGTATGACCATGAACCGTCTACAGATGTTAGCTATAAATAGCCCCAGACTTGGCATTTTTTAGGATCTTTTGGCAGTTCTGAGTATTGTTTCCACCATTACTATCTTGTCATTATTTCATATCAGTGCTACTTCGAAATTACTGAGAGAATCATAATTGTAAAAGTGAGATAGAGCGAAATCATTGATTGTACTAGCATTCAGCGTATAATTAATAGCATATAAAGTGGACGTAGGCTCGTTAACACCGAACCACGATAAATTTTGTGTGTTTTCTGCTTTTTCTTCATTTTTTAGATATAATTCTCAAAAAATCTGAACAATTTGGGTGTTAGAGCCAAATTTTTGTCTAACAATATAACAACAAACATATGTAATTATAATACTTGGATTGGTTTGTATTTAATAATCATAATGCTAGGAATTACTATTATAGGTTTATATAGATTAAGGGGGAGTATTCTACTTTGAATTACTTTGCATTAGTTATAAATTAAGGGGGAGTATCATATTGGATTAGTTACTTATAGGTTTTATTTAGATAGTTATACATATTAGCGGAAGTTGTTTTAGAATTTCTTTTTGATAATGCCAAAGGGGGAGAAATTATAAAATATAGACATGGGGAGTATTAGAAGTAAACAGGGGGAGTATTTGAAGGATCATCATCAACAGGTATATACAGGTATGACATTTTACAAACTAAGGTTGTCATCATCAAAAAGGGGGAGATTGTTGGAGAATGGAGTTTTGATGACAACAACCATATTTCAACATTAATTGATTATAAAATATACACTAACACCTTTATATTGAATATATATATATATATATTCACACATATGAAGGATTTATATACAGGAATTATTACTGAAGACTATACAGTTTTAAAAATGTTTGAGATTCAGAATTCAGAGATATTTCAAGACTCATGAGTATTCAAGATTTCAAGAGTTCAAGGTAAATATAGTTATAGAGTCTAGATTATGTAAGACTCTGAATAGCACTCCAGGTTAAAATTCAAAACAATTTCAAATTATGTTTTTCAATTTCTGATTTCAAATTCTATCTTCAATCTTTATCTTCTCTATTTTACTTTTTATTTTAATTTGATTTTAAACTTGAGTTTTATAAGTCCATACTTTATGAGTTTTATATATTTATACTTTATATTGTTTGAAACTTAATAATTTTCTAAATATATTTATATAGTTTATATTTATATTTCTATATGATTTTCTACTTTACAATATTTATTTAAAACACTATATTTTAAATCAAGAATTTCCAGAATTATATATATATATATATATATATATCAAAACACTTGAAAAATGCTCAAAAATCAATTTTGTACTAAGGGTATGTCGACATACAAATAACCCCATGTCGACATATAACTGTCATTTTTTCAAAATTGAAAGGAAGTGTCTTTTCACTTTTTGTGATGGTTCTGAGACGTTGCAACCTTTCACACATTATAAAAAGGGGCTGATTTCGAATTTTTAATCACTCATTCTTCTCGAACTTCATTCCTTTTCATTACACCATTATTTCTTATCATTTTTATGATTTCTACACCTATACTCTGCCAAATTCAATTCTGTCTTCATTAATCTTCTTTTCTCTACACTCTCTACTCATTACTCTCTGAATCAAGTGCTATTGAAGAGTTATAGGGATGTTTGTAATTGTTTGGGTTGATAAAGTAATCGGTGGTATCCCTTGTAGCCGTGAAATCAAGGATGGGTAATCGGTGGTATCCCTTGTAGCCGTGAAATCAAAGAGGTTGGAATCGGTGGTATCCCATGTAGCCCTGAAATCAAGGAGGTTTTAATTGGATATTGACATAGTAATAAAACTTTGTATAATCCAGCATTGTGCGGGAGTGGACATAGGAGCAATTCAGAACCAGTATAAAATCCAGTGTGTTCTTTCCTTTTCTGCATCTTATTTCTATTTATTTTTGTGTTTGTGTTTGAATCTGTGTCTGTGATTGTGTTTGAATTTATGTCTGTGATTGTGTTTGTGGTGTTTTATAGTAGTTCAAATAAGTTTTTAGATTTTGTTTAAATTCTCAAAAACACTATTCACCCCCCTCTAGTGTTTGTTTTACCTTAACGATCCATTCCGCAATCCCTAACATTTATTCCGCTGTGTGTTGTATATGAGGACAGATATCTATAAATGTCCAGATGTATTGATGTACTCTGATGATTGTAAGTTTTTATTTCAAGCTCTCAATAGAGATTTATTTCTATATTATATTTTGTTCCGTTGCGATGTGAGATTCTGATTCTATTGTGTTTTCTGCTTCTTATTTCTTCTATTCTAATATTTCTTCCTTTTTTCTCTCACCCTCTAAATTCTTTTTATTGGAATCTGGATTTCCAGTACAATTTGGGTTGGAGTGGTGTTGTTTGGTTATCTCAAAAGGTACCAGAAATTTGGGTCGCTACAGCAGTAGGAGTTTGCGAACTTCGACCATTAACTTTGAATCGACATACCGGTAGATCCGATCGCCGGATTCTCCCAAAACGAAAAATATTGGCTTCAAAATAAAGAGAGTTTTAAAATGAAATAGAAAGATAAAAAATCCAACAGTTAGATTTTAAAATAAGTTCAAATCTATTTTTAAAAAGGTCGTTATTGATGTAGTTCGGTGACCAGAATTGGAAATCGACTGAAAAGGCCTTATAAAAATAAGGAAAATTATGGTAAATCATAATTAATGATTTTAAATTGAATTGATCAAGAATTGTGAAGTTTTTTTGAACTATGATTTGAATTTCATACTTTTTTTCATAATTTACTTAGTACAATGAATCAATACCTTGAAATTTAGTTCAAAATCAACTGAGGGTTTTAAAATCTACGTTCGTTGGGTTTGAATAGAAATATTCTTCGGATATTTCGATATTGGATTCCGTAGTATACAGATACCATTTGAGTTATTTGGAAGATAGTTATATCGTTATTCCATAAATGGTATTTGTTGATTTCAGAATTTGATGTTGAATATAAGTCGATATGATTTCTATTTAAAGCCTTATATTTAATATCAAATTTGATTTTGGGTTTTTCGTGAATAATGTTTTGAATAACATCCATTCTTTAATCCAGTTAAAGACAGGTTTGGCTTCCAAAATTAATCAATCTATGACGGCCCGCCCCGCACCAGCCGACATTTCCTCCGAACGTGCGCTGTACACATGTCCAGCTAGCACGGGACGGTCGCCAAAGAAAGGAAAAAAGAGAAAAACTAACCAAGAACATGTAGAATGTCTCACAGCGCATGGAATAAAATATAGTAATAACATAACTTTGACATAAAACAGGCGAGACAGTGCATAAGCTGAAAACTAAATCATGTCTAACATGGCAGCGGAAATCCAAAAATACAGCTTATGATCCAAACCATCATTATTACAACTTTGAAACTGTCTCTAAAGCAAAAGAATGCAAAAGAAGGAGGTACACTACTAATGCCCAACCAGTGACCTTCAACAACACAGGGAGAATATCTACATGTATATCATACGTGGAAGCCTCCTGCTCGTCTCCAGATCAGCTACTCGTGCATACCACCTAACCTGTCTCTAGTCTGCTCGTGTGAGCACCCAGAGTAATAAGAAGAGACATAAAACTCTGGGTCAGACAAAAAGTCTGGTATGAGTGATAAGCAGCTAAACAAAACAATAACAGGTATAATCCAATCATACCTGAACCTGGACCTACAACCAAGGAGTTAGCACTACATACTGTACAATACTCTAAGGTGCCACTAAACATAAGGTGTAAAGATACGGGGGAGGTGGTGTGCATGTCATAGTGATAGCAAACAAATCAAGCATAACAACCATCCTCACATCTCTCACTCAGTGCGTAAAGCATACGATACCCACTACTTTGGTCACATAATCTTTTGGGCCATGACGGAGTCCAACCCCGTACAACTATCACTACAAGCCCACTATCCATCTCAGTAGTGAACCAAAGTTACGGATATCGATAACCCCTTTGCACACGTCCCGCAGCAAAGCCCAATCGTGAAGTGAACTCATTCGTTCCCATCTGGATCCTGAGCTCTAACTTCCATTTGGACTACCTTTGCATCTCGGGTTTGGTCTTATCCCCGGATCGGTCTTCTTCATTTCACCTTGCTTCGGATCGTGGTCATCACCCTCGCTCGGGTCGGATCGTGGTACCCTTCATCGCATCGGATCGGTGTACTTCAGGTCATGGCACCTCTTTGGTTCGTGAGCCGTCAACTGCTTCCATCATTCTCCTCGGATCGGGTCGTGCCTCTCTGGTCGGATCGTGGAAGGTTATCCAGATATGCTCCTCCATTCCAGTCCAACTCCTTCGGTTCGTGAGCACCCATTGGGTTCGGGTCGCGATGATACTTCAGTTCATGACCAAGCTGGATCGGATCATGGCTTCACTTCGGATCGTGAGAACTCTTCGTGATTGGATCGTGGCGCTCAAGCTGGAGTGGGTCGTGAGCTTCAGACGCAGGCGGGTCGGTTCGTGACTCTCTTCATGCGATCCGATCCGGTCCTGTATAATTTCCTGCACTTCTTCCCAACGACTGTTTTACGCCATTCGACGACGTTTTCTACCATTCTAATTGTTCTAATCAATCACAAAGCATACCATACAATCATAGCAACATGTATAATCATTCACAAACATCAAAACAATAATATGATAAGTTAAAACGGATCAAACATAGCCAAAACCCCATATTTTCCCTTAAGCATGTTTAGGCAAAACTAATCATACGATTAGTAAAACTTAACCAAATTAGCCAAATTTTCTAACAGAGGTCTAAAACAATATTTCAGAATTTATGAATATTTTTCCAGATTTTTAACATGCATAATTTCGCTAATTATCACAAATCACCCCTTAATCCCCTAAATTCTGGGATTAACAAAATTAGTCCAAATTCATATAAAAGGCATAAAATGATGTTTTAGAATTTTAGAAATTTTTCTGGATTTTTCTGAGCCATAATTTCGCTAATTACCCTAATTAGCCGTAATTAATAAAAAACAATGCAAATCACTCACCTTAGCCACAAATTAATTCTCAGTTCTGAAACTTCTCTGAATTGGATCCAATCCCTATGTGTTCCAGCAGCTCTATCCCAATTCTTATGCCAATCCGCCTTAATTTGATGTGGATTAGGCTAATATGAGATTAGAAATGACAAAAAGGTGTTTTGGAGTGTTTTAAAAGATGGAGGCCATTGCTAGAGCTTGAAGGAGGTAAGTGGCGGCTGGAAAAATGAACTAAAAACCGAAATCCTAACCCTAGCAGCCCTTAAATACCCCTAAACCCGAAATCCCCCAATGGGCCTAGCTGTTAATCACCCGGTTAAGCACAATTAGCTGTTTTTAACCCTCTAAACCTTAATTCTGCCATATCTCCCAAACAGTAAGCCCGTTTGGCTATTTGACCACTCTATGAAAAGAGAAACCATCATCCGGAGCTAATGGAAGTGGTTTCAGGTCAAAACTCCTTACCAATCAAAAGTTATGGACGAAACAAGATCAACTAGGGGCAAAATGGTCATTTAAAAATCGGTAAAAATCATGAACATGGAAAATGACCCTACTAGTCGTTCCCCAAAAGTACACGACCATACGATTTACTAAGAAAAAGAAATAAATATTCTACGATCTTCCGATGCGTAGAATGCGGGTCGTTACACAATCATTGAAGAACGATTTTGAAGATTTAAAACTAAATTATAGTTTTAATGAAATCTTTGAGCTAAAATTCGTATAAAACATTATTATTTTTTAAAGAAACATGGTGTTTTAATCAAAATATGATCAAACACCAAATACGATGCTTTGAAAAGTGCGTCGCCCGTGCAGTGGCAAGGTGCTAAGAAAGCACGTTTCCAAATTAGGGGAGAGACACTATAAAAAGCATGTATGAAGAAATGTGAGACCGCAATTCGCAAAAACAAAGCAATAAGAGAGAGGAACACACAATTTTTAGAGTGGTTCGGTCAAACGTGACCTACGTCCACTATGCAAACATTTTCCATTATCACTTTCATGATTCCAAGTACAATGCCATACAAATCTCCCTCAATTTACAATGAATCTCTCATTTCTCCCTCTTTGATGTGAATCGCACTTGAATTAGCGAGTGGATCGGTTAGATCTCCCCAAGTATTGATTGAAATGGATGAAAAGCCTTCAATGCTTCACTTTAGAGGTAGTTCTCTTCGATTCCATAGCATTTTGATAGTAGATCCAAGTTTCTAGAGAGAATTCAATGGAGACTTGTGTTGCTTAAGTGGAGCTTGAATGGATTTCCATGGATGAAGCTTGAGAATGCCTTGGAGAAATGATTTTAGCAGCCCTTCGGGGTGTTCCAATCCTCCCCCTAAGTGTGGGGAAAAAGGGGGTATTTATAGTTGGAGACAAGGGGTAGTGGCACACTTGTAATTTGAAGTGTATAGTTGGCGCTTGGTTGGCGACGAGTTGGCATACGGTTGGCCATGGGTTGGCTAGGAACCGATCAGCTTTATTCGGTCTCGTAACCGTCCAGTCATGCAAAATGCGGACCGACCAGTCTTTCCCATGCACGAGCGAGCCTTCCTTCCAATAATGAACGAGCAAGTTATGCTGTCACGTGAATGTTTGTACCATCATACTTTTTATATGCGGCTGCTCCATCATGCAAATTAAATATTACAATAGTGCCATCCACTTTTGCATCCTCACTTTTATCCAAAGCTGCTCGTCCCTTTGTTGGAGGTTCTGCTCGCTCATTCCAGTTATTATGAAGCCCAACCGACTAGCAGCTGGAGCTCGACCAACCAGACGGTGCTCCTCTCGTGACCGACCAGATGAAGAGGCTGCCATGACCGACCAGTACGAAGACTCCGTGACCGACCAGTTGGAGGAAGCTTGGACCGACCAGGTGGTGCTTCTCCAAGACCGACCAGCGCCTGGAGCTCGAGTCCGACGGGGTGGAAGCTTGGACCGACTAGGTGGTGCTTCTCCAAGACTGACCAGCGCCTGGAGCTCGAGTCCGACGAGGTGGACTTGTACTGTTTGACAAAATGCTTGAGTGAGTTTTTTGGTGGTTAACACATGGTATAGATTGAGATATTAATAAATCATTTTCTGAAGCTCATACGTTTTGAAATATGGATTTTGACATTAGTGCTCCTAATTTTGGGTAGATCGTCTTCAAATTGTTCAAACAGACACTTCTAATTCCTATAAAACGAAGATTTATATTCGCTCTCTGTTTGATATTTCGGTGCTCTCTGTTTGAAGACGATTAGGAGCGAATGATGGCTTCAGAAAAATGAATGAGCACTAATATCAAATAGAGAGCGACTGATCGTCTTCAAAATGAATGAGCACTAATATCAAACAGAGAGCCAAATACATCTAAATTCCTATAAAACGAACTAGGAATGATAAAAATTAAATACTTAGCGCGCTGAATTAGGATTAACAAAAGTAAAAATTAAGAGACCTAATATCAAATAGAGAGAAGTACCTTAAATTTCAGGAATATAAGCGAATTAGCAATCGAAGAGTGAATCGGCCATTAGAAGATGTCAACACAGGAGCGACTTGTTTTCAACAGCCGGAAAATGATTTGTGGAAAGAATGATGGTGAGTTGAGTAGTGGAGAGATTTCAAAATAAATTAGTAGGGCGCACGTCGAGTTAATGGAGATCGCGGTCTGTTAATGATCGATACTTGAGTGAATAAGAACCATCAGATATCTTCCCCTTTGATAAATCCGTGGGAGAAGCAGTTTGGGTTATGCGATGTGAGTGAAGGAGATCGTGGTAATAGATCCGTTTCCATGTATAAATCAGAGCCGTTTGATATGTAGGTTGAGGATAAATCTCAGCCATTCTTGGTCTCTTGGTTTGTCCTACCAAGGGATTTTATTATATAGAAGACGAGTGGAAACCCGTGCGATGCACGGGAGCATAGACTTTTAAGTGTTTTAATTTGCATTCATCAATAAGCGGTAAGAACATATTATATAGTAGCAAGATATATAATGTACGTGATATATGTATGTGTTAGGATTCTACTGTACAAACTAAATTTTGCAGTTAGAAGTAAATAATGCATGTATGCATAATAACGGCACGCGCTCTGCGCGTGAATTGTTATCTTCGAAATATTCTGTAGTTAACATATATAATTAAAAGAGCGGAAACATTGGCACACGCTAAACATTAATATTCCAATTTTATTCATTAAAGAATTTACCATATCAAAATTGCATGCTGACGTAGAACAACAGGGTATAAACTCAGTCAAGTTTCAACTTTCAATTGACAATCCAAATGCGCCCAAAGATATAAGTGATAATAAGAATGCAAATAACCTTTGAGTTAAAAACTTAAAGTAAGCAAGGATGTTAAAAAGACATAATGGCTAGAAGCTTTGAATAGCAGAGGAGAAAGGGAGAACAAATAAAAAGTGTCATAAAAGAAATACTAAATCCAACAAATTTATACCTTCAGAAGGCCTTAGGTTTGATTACGTCACCTTCTGACTTTTTAATTCCAATATAATATCCTTCTTTATAGTTTCCTAAAATACTAACTAAAGTGATTATACATGTTTAGTAATCTGAAAACTGACCATAATATAAAAGAAACAAAACATTAATTTGATTTTCAGTATCCAAAAGCTGATAGAAAACAGGAGTATAACCTTTATACTTCGCATTCCGTGCGAAGTAATCTTTTGTTTTTAATTCAGTTTGTCACTTGCTTTCCTTTCAATCGTACTGTGCATGCACAATCTTCTTTATCTTCAACTTTTTACAATCGTATTGTTAGTAACAGAGCGTACATGAGTCAAACTTTGGCTTAAATTGTGCAGTTGTACTTTTTTCCTGATGCCCTTCCAATGGATTAGATCTCCATGTTGCTTTGCCTTGTTGCGTTGTTGTTCTTGCATGAACAGATCTGCATGTTTCATCAGTTTTTTAGCAGTAGGATATTTGATTTTAGATGGATTCACCATGCAACCAACCCATGTACAATACCCCTTCCACGCAGCATGTAACAGATCTCCATATTTCTGGCTCACAGTTTCGTTTAATTGCAAAGTAGCATCAGTTGCAAACTTTGAACTCAAATAGATAGAATAGAAAAATGCAATAATAAAAGATGATAAACTCTCACATGTTGAATTGCATTTTTCTTGTAATAAAGCTCAGAAGAAATCACTCAGCGCCAATCTAAAAGTAAAATTATATGAATATTATACATATATGTATTATTGCTATAAAAACTGAACTTGCTCAGAGTAATTAATTTGTATCTATTTTTGCAGATAGTAGAATTCACAGTAGAAGCAACACTGCAGGGAGAATAGGGTTATGGGAGCAAACTTAAACAGAAACAATTATTTCATAATTATGAAGTTTGATAAGAAAAGTTAAAGAATACCAAGTTTAATTAAATAACTTGATTAAAATCTGAGGTTACATAGTAAAAGGAAGATCTAAAGCTAGTTACACTACAAGAAAAATATCCTATCGCAACAGGCAAAATCTGTTGCAGTAGGTCTATTGCAACAGGCCAGCGCCTGTTGGTATAGCCAAAGTTGCCAAAGGTCTGCAACATTTTTCGCCTGTTGCAATAAGACGTTGCGGTATACTTTTTTGCAACAGGCTTTTTCTGTTGCAACAGATCCTTTTGCAACAGTACATGCCTGTTGCAATAGATTTCTAAATCTATAAAAAAAAAATTTACAGCTTATAGATACTACATATTAAATGTATTCGTTTTAGTATTAGCATATATCACAAAATGAAATAAACAAATAAAAAATTTATTTTAACAAAATTTTAACAGTACAAACAATTACAACAAAAATTTCTACAATTTTCATACACCATTCATTCATGTATAACGATTTCTTCTCTTATACAACACATTTGTTTCGAATAGAGTATTTTCTACTCTATCATACATATACTATAACAAGAAAATAAATATCATTGGTTCACTAGAACAAATCTGCAGTTCATGCTCCATGTTTGTTGTCGATCATGAACATGCACCACCCAGTGTTAGCAATACATAATCACATCTGAATATCATAACCTGCAAAGGCAAAACAAATCGTAAGATAATGAAGTGTCTACCAAGCAAGCTACCAGAAATTCCAGCAGTGAAGTAAATGAGAACAAAGATCATTAAACAATAGTGGATACAGTACACGATGCTAAAACTAATAATAGTGGATATAAATGTAGATTGCCGAATTTCTCAAATATCACATCTTTTCATATAATTCAAGAAGGCTAGTGGATTGCAAGTAGATTAATAGAAACAAGAGGGAGCAATAATATATCAGTCAAGGAAAAATTCATTTAGTTCGTATACTTGATTACAGTGAAGTGGTGTGTAAACGTGCAAAATTAAACATTCAACTGAAGAATAAAACACAAATATGGATAGTAAAATCTAGAAAAACATGCTGTGCGGAATGTACAAACCTTTGTCTGGGAGGAAGGGTCAAATGACTCAATTCTGATCGACAAAAACACACATATTTAGCTAGTAATCTGCCAAATCGAATAGAG
Organism: Allium sativum; assembly: GCA_030737875.1. NCBI lineage: Eukaryota > Viridiplantae > Streptophyta > Magnoliopsida > Asparagales > Amaryllidaceae > Allium > Allium sativum. The sequence goes on from CM060923.1 coordinate 159,244,557, forward strand.
AGTCGCTCTACTAAGACGCTGTGCTCGAGCTCAGTTAACAGCGTCGTCATGTTGACTGTAATTCATTGGTAAGTTACACACAATTATGGTGGTTATCACACTTTTTACCTAGAAATTTCAAGCTGGCCCAAAGCCGCACAGTTGAGTAAATGCTTGTGTAGCGTAGTATACTGCCAGACTGCCAGCTATTCGAGTGTACAGTGTATAACACAGAAAACTCATATTATTACAGAATTTCAAGAGATGGTGATAAATCGATAAGAGCTACAAAAGGAAGAAGAACAATATCTGCTGCTCTTTTGCTATATTTTGAACAAGTTCTAGCATATTCCACTTGTTTAACCATTTCAAAATTTACATATTATTTTTTTGGAAGTTTATTAAACTGTTAATATATTTACAAACTCAACACCACATTACTCTATTGTTTCAAAGATATTCAGCCCTCGTAGAGCATCTAAACTCATTTGTCATTTGACATTTCAGAGTATTGACCTCACAATGTTGATTTACATATTCAGTTGTAATTATACATTGAAACCTAAGACCTCAACTAATGGGTTTAATATTTGTCTATTACAGTCAACAAGGTTAGTATGGAAGATAAAAGTCAAAGTCGAACTGGTGTTGCTTTTCTTTTCTTTTTGAAAACATGGCGTTGCTTTTCTTTTTTCAGTACAGTCATTAAAATATCACCAATCAAAGATGCAGAGGTTAGTCAAAATGGCTAATTTATATAACAAAATGTGCAGATTATTCACATTAGCTAAACTAAGTGCTTTCCAAAAATGTAAATTTCACAACCAATATTTCGCTTCCATTGAAAATTCTTATTCCTAGCCAAATTAAATGCAGTATACAACATACTCAGGAACCCAAAATCAAAATTTCAGCTCATTAAGAACAGGGCTGAAGGTGATATAAAAGAAAGGAAGTTTTAGTTTGTATTTCGCTAATTAAGGATACAGAAAATCAAAAAAAAAAAACTGTTTTTAGCCTTTGGGGTAAAATAATGATCGACTGGAATTAAATTTCTATAATTTTTGATCTTCTGGGAGGAAGGGACGGATGGAAACCTAAATTGAAACCATATCTATAATCATACGTTCCAAACTGAAAACGTTAAACAAAGTAAAATTTACATAGAAATAACTCACCTATGCTAAAATCAACCGAAGTATCACGATCGGAAGTTCCATTAAGTCGCTTTCTACTGCTATAATCAACCGACCAGTGACAATCGGAAGTTCAATTTCAGTTAATCATCTACACTCTTATTGGGCAATTTATCCTTACGTCATTTAGCAATTTCAACACTTCGACGCACAAATCTTTATTGCAATGCTCAGTTTTAAACTAATCATTCTACCGATAGATTGAGCTGTCCAAACCATGATATAGTCCAATTATTCATCCATGAACAAAGCACATATTTCCTACTGTCTTGATAAGCATATAGCAGCTAGTAAACTATACTACATGACTTCCAAATGATGATATGGTGGTATCTAAGCTAACATGGTCATAATAACCTTCACACTTGATGATTTCTTTACAACTAGCACGATATACAGAACTATATCAGTAAGCACAAAAACATGCACAACAAAGTTGCATATACACACATGCAGTATATTTATATAACAACTTATGTGTTGCCAATCAAGGTGTGTACTTTTTCCAATATATATACATATATATATATATATATATATATATATCCATTTCCATTTTCATCTAGCATAATGTTGAGTCAAAAATGTCAATGTTAACAGAAATACCAAGGCCAGGAAAGTCAAATCGTCAAATGGCAACTAAGTGGGTTCATGAAATGTATATGACAGCATGCATATAGTATGAAATATCATGAAGGCTAAAATCTGGGATGTCATGAGATTCAATATTCATAGGTGTCCCAATTTTCACAACTTAGCATGATTTATTCTCGGCAAAGTTAAATTCAAGAATTTAAATCTTTCCAGGTAACCGTATGACATTTTTCAATCTTACAGTGGGTGTATTGAGCATGAAGACAATCAAATGTTTCCAGAAAATGGCAAAATAATACAGATTAATTTCCAGAAATCAAATAGGTGGTTCACGGCAATAAATCAACCATCACGCAAGAGAAAATAGACGAGATTAGTATTTATTAATTTCTAGGGTTTCAGGAATTCAGCAGCGTCCAAAACTAAATCATGCAGAGCATTCAATGAAACAAAATACACAAATTAGCTGCCTATAAAAAGGTCTTATTGCCTAGAGGAGGGAAAATACACTTACCTAAGTCTCGATTTCATCCTCTCAGATTTTTGATTGGCTCTCGAACCCTTAGATTTGGCCTCGAAGTCTCAGATCCGATGTCGCTTTCCCCTCTAACATCCATCTCCCTCACGAATCGGCTCCATTGATGCGAGACGGTGGATTTTTATTGATTTCCCCTAATTTGTTCTCCTAGGGTTCGGCCATTTTTTTCTTTTGTTTCTGGTGAACGAGAGAAAATGAAAAGGGTCGACCTTTTTTCTTTAGTTTGCATTGATGCATACGGCTAGGGTTTCATTTCATAGCCAATTCCCATTTTGCCCTCCATGGCTATGTGTTAATATGGACCGTTATAGCTCTTAGCCAATTTCATGCTACACCCAATAAACAATTAAACATGTATACTTTATTTAAAATGTCAAACATATGTGTTTACTCACAAATAAAACACACATATTTTATATACACATTTTATACACGCAAATGATTTATTTAGTTGTTCAACCTAAATATATATATTAATTTACATAAATATATACAATTGAGATCAATATAATTTTAGGGTCATAAAATTTTGGGTTCTCACAAAGATATCGAGCATTTAAACTGAAAGTGAACAGGTCGAATAATACAAGGGGAGAAACAGTAGAAGGGCCGACTTGCTTGTAAATATATATAAATAAACTGTTTTTAGCAAAGCATCAAGATTATAGGGTTTCAGACGTAAAAGCGAGAAACGAAATTATTGAGGTAAAGACAACGAGAAAATATAGTTACGAACAAATTAAAAATAAATTATTGTAAAATTATTTGGAATTAAAGCATTTAGATATGAAGCCAAAAAAGCATGCTGAATTAAAAAACTTGTAGTGTCTTCTATAATCCAAAGTTGTAAGGCTCCCATACACGTTAGAACAAATTTTGTTTTAAAATGTAACTTCTCATAGAAAATTTAAAATTTTAAAGAAAAAAATTAAAATTTTGTGAATATTTTGTAGTTTTGTTTTAGTTATAAGTTTAGGATTATTTAAATTATTGAATATTTAATATAATTATCAATTACAATTATTAAATACTAAGTAATAATTATAATTATTATTTTTTAGCTATTAATTATTATTATTTGTTAATTATTAATTATTATTTTTAATTATCAATTATAAATATTAATTTATACTAATTAAATTTTATTACTAATTATTAATCATTTACAATAATTACTAATTGTTAATTATTTAATAATAACTATTTAAAATTATTTTTTAAAAGTTAATAGTATGTTTTTCGCAACTGGTTTTACCAGTTGTAAAAAATACAGTTATTGCACGTGGTGAAAACAGTTGCTAAAGATATTTATTTGCAACTGGCTTGAAAGTGCAGTTGCAAATAATATGTTTGTTGCAACTGTTATGAAAGCACAGTTGCGAAAAGTATGTTTTTGCAACAGAAAGCAAAGCGCAGTTGCTAAAAATATGCCTTTTGCAACAGAAATAAAAGGCCTGTTGCTAAATCTAATCTATTGCAACTGCTATAATAGGTCTGTTGCTAAATATCGTTTACTGCAACTGTCATTTGCAGCCTGTTGCAAATAGCTAGTTGCAATAGGGTATTTTTCTTGTAGTGTTAATATTACATATAATAAGATGAAAAAACAAATAATAAATGATAGTTAAGAGTAAATGGTTCATATACCTCAACTGTGGGATAATAAATCTTCACTTTTACATTCACGTATAATATGTGTTTTGAAGTTTTCAGAATTTAAGATCACAAATTCTAAACCCCGTTAGTCTATAAAATCATGTAGAGGATATAATCTCACAGTTTTGCATGCAAAGTAGCATCAGTTGCAAACTTTGAACTCAAATAGATAAAACTGAAATTATCACTTAAAAATTTGAAATTCAGTACTAAAAGATGATAAAGTCATACCTGTTGACTTGCAATTTTCTTGTAAGAAAGCTCAGAAGAAATCACTTAACGTCAATCTGATAGTAAAATCATATAAAACATTATTCTTGAGCTTCTATATATGCAGACATACGGGGAAGTATAAATTTTTGCCTGTTCATATATGCAACATGAGATATCCCCTCGTGTAGCATGCTAAAAGCATTTGTAAGTGGATATTCGTATATTATCATATCCTTTTTCTTTCCTTTTCTTTTTGGGTATTCTTATGGCTTTAAACTAATGCGTGAGTTGCCCTCTTGTTTTAACATTTCCCTTTGTATGCAGGTAAATATTTATACAGCTGGGTACCCACATTTTTATTGCATGTGTTGGTTGGAAAATAGTTTAACTGTGCTCAATATTTAATCATAACACACACACATATATGTATGTATATATGTATGTATGTATGTATATATATATATATATGTATATATATATATATATATATATATATATATATATATATATATATATATATATATATATATATGTATGTATGTATGTATAAGATTTAGTGAATATGTACTTGCATATTATCTGTTTTATTCTCTATACTTGCATGGTTTATAATTCCAACATAAGTCAGAAACTCATATCCACATGCACTCCCAGAGTGATACGCATAAAATAGCGAGCCATATACAACTCATGACATGGACTAAGTGGAACTGCCGTGCTTGAACACTCATTTACGAAAATTAACTGAAATTTCATGGGTCTTGTTCTCTCATCAACACAACCATTGTTCACTATTGGTTTGCAGTCAAACAGCAAAAGCAAGAACCAATTTACTTTTGTTACTTACCCATTTATGAAAACTCAAATTTTGTTTTGCAATTAAATACATAAAATCCATTTGAGACCCAAATGTAATAATAATTGTTTTTAAAAAAACTATGACTGAGATCAACGTGCTTACTTTTGAGATTGAGATGCTTCATCGCGTCAGTTGTGAACATGCTTGCTTCTTAAACTTGAGTTTTGTAGTGTATACATCTGATGATCTATAATATGTGAAATCAAGTTGGGATTCAAGGCCTACTGAAAAAACTTAACTATAATGATTAAGATTAACATGCCTATCTTTGAGATTGAGATACCCCGTGTAGTTTGTAAACATGCAAATTATCCCCGCAACCTTGCAGAGATTTAAATGGCAGTTAGGACGTTTCAAAAGCTTTAAATGGAGGGTTTCCTATTTTATATAGATTTGAGACCCAAATCTAACAATAAGTGGAAAAAAAAGAAAAAAAAAAACACTGTAATTGAGACTATGATACCTTATGAATTCAATGATTGGAATGGTAGCTCTTTTACTTCTGGTAGCAGCAGCAGTTCCAGCATTTGCTACAGATCAGCACGGACAATTGGGGTTGACCATGATACATGTGCCTTCGACAAAGTCTGCAAATGAACAGGGCCGGCCCTGAGTATTTATGGGCCTAGTGCGAGCCCAAAATTTTAGGCACTTAATTTTTATTTTATTTTATGAAAATGTGTTTTTTCTACTGTGCATCTCCATTGAGAAAATTGCGTGTTTCAGCAAATTCATAAAAATTTTACCCACATTTTCAATCTGTCAACTAGAGGTTCACACAAGTCACATCTCTATTTTAATATATTGATTGATGTCAACAAAGCATACAATCATATCTACTTTTGCATAGATAAATTACTATCAAGTACACGTATCCTGACAAGAAAAAACAGCTCTAGTAAAGGTAATACAGTTTTTTTTTTTTTGCCCCCTGACCTGATGGGCCCTGTGCGGTCGCACGGCTTGCACTAGGCCAGGACCGGCCCTGCAAATGAAAAGGGTTACTTTCAATTTGTAAATTGCAGTATTAGTAGGGATGGGAAGAATATGGCCAGGTAATGCTTGGGGTACTAATGCGATTCTCGTATTTTCAATGTCTTGTTTTAGATTATTGAAGGAGAAGGCGATAATTATAGGAACGACCCTGCTAAAAATCGGCATGTGTACTTTGGGGAATATGAATGTACGGGTCCAGAAGCAAATAATACAATGAGAGTTGCATACTCAAAGCAGCTGGAGTTGTGCGAAGAAGCTATGTATATGGATGTCTCTTTTAGTCTTTTGTTGATGGAAATGACTGGGTTGTCAAGCTGTTGCAAAATCAATGGAATGACCCATGCCCTCATCCATGGCATGGACAGCTCGCCAAATTACGTTGCACAATGTAGTCTACTGAAGGACATAAATGAGCTATGCCACATACGAATGAGATAATTTAAAAAGCCAAGTCACATATTAATTTTTAGCAGACTTAACTTCTCATTTTGGCGATAATTGGGGTTGCCTATGTAAGTCTGCTGTGAGCTAATAGCTAAACATGAGTCATAAAATTGTTCATAATTAAGTGTTAAAATAACTAAATATTACAGCTCTCGTACGGATTAGTACCCCATGAATGAGATGTCCAAAGCCAACAATGATTCGTTATGCATATGGATTCAAAATGCATTGTGTACAGGAATACGTTATAGTGCGCACCAAAAAAAGTAGGCTTGCATAAAGTAAGCACAGTAATAGCAACAAACATGACCATGTCTGCTGTTTGTAACACAAATTTTGTATAAAAACAGAAAAAACCAAAGAGAACCTATAAGACAACAGTAATAAAAAAAAGCTTAGAAACTACAACCATGGCTGCCAAGTCCTTTCTCAATCCTATTTTCGACAACAACCCTAATCAGAAAGGGGCCTTTTCATCTTCTCAACCTCCCCCTAATTCCTCAGCTAGCACTCCTCGTCCTCCCCCGGATATTCTGGTCGATGAGGATGGGTTCACTAGGGTAAATCGAAAGAAAAATCTCAAATCTGTCATAAACCCCAAGAAAGTTATTGGCCAAGGCCAACTCCAACACGGGACTAATGGTTCAAACACACACATCAAGCAAGGGGCAGGCGGATCATCTGAAATCCCTGTCAAAGTAAGGCAAAAACCGTTCCCGGCCTCGAATGGAGAAAGATTTCAATCAAGAAGTGAGACCCAACCCAGAAATATGTCAAGAAATGGTCAAGAACCACAGTAACAACACAAACAATTCCTGCCTACAGGCTTAAAGGCTTCATCTTGGACGGATATGGTTAAAACTGGAGGACAAGACTCATTCTTTGATCTTAGTTATATTCCTCCGTTCGAGTCTATTGGAGAAAAGGGGGTTATTGTTTCCGAGGAGGCTAGCATCAGAACTGAGAGCAAATGGAGGCTCAGTGTTGTCGCCTATGTGTTTGGCAAACGCCCCCCATATCATCATTTTAGGGCCTTTGTCGTACGCACATGGAATCCGACAGGGACATTCGAAATCTTCACGCGTGAAAACGGATTCTTCATTATCCGATTTACTAACGCTAAAGATTGTGCAAAACTTCTGCAAGGTGGACCTTATTTCATCAATGGTAAACTTATCATCTTAAAGAAATGGACCAAAGAATCAATACTGGATCGTGACATTCTGAACACGATGCCAGTGTGGATCCGACTCCCTGAGTTGAACTTACGTTTATGGGATAAGGAGATATTCAGCGGAATAGCAAGCATAGTTGGCACCCCACTGAAAATGGACGAGCAAACTGCCAAAGAGACACGATTGAGTTATGCTCGTATTCTTGTGGAGATTAGAGCGGATGCTGACCTCCCCAATGAGGCAGCATTTTTCATGCCGAATGGGGAAGTCATAACACAGCAGATTTCATATGAGTTAATTCCAGATAGGTGCAAGTCATGTAAGTGCTTTGGTCACTCATTCGAAAATTGTGTTTATAATCAAGATTCGAACAAAGATCCTAAAGAACCAACCAATCTTGGATCGCATCCTGATCATAATGATGTTGGAATAAACTCACATGAATCTCCTGATGATTCTACTAAGCATACTAGGCCATCAAATGGCATCAACTCTGATGATATGAATATTGACACTGCTGAGATTTACATCGCTGATAAGGATTACATGGCTATGCACTCAGCTCAGCAAAGGTATAAAGAAGACAGTTCAACTCAGCAAGCAAAAGCAGCTGCAAGTCCAGATGAGAACTTAAAACTGACTGTAGTCAAAATGAAGCAGAGGAAGGATTAAGCAATACTCCCTCAGTTCATCAAGAAACTATCTCAGAACCAAGCAAACAACACAACAGCACAGAGGGGAACAAAAATGAAAAGGTCATTGAGTCCTCCCCCCCAAAGGAGAACCCAAGTTTAATTACAAAAGCTGATAATAAAAATTCAAAAGGAAAAGAGATAGATTGCAGTGAACTCCTGGCTGCTGATCCTATTTTCACTGATTGTGGCTTGCTAGCTTCTGGACTTGCCCCCATAAAGCCATCTGCTATAACTGAAGATAATATTCAGCAAGCTGTGAACTCAATAGTTGCCCCCAAATCATCAAAACCTGCATCCCCAACAAAAAAGAAGAAGAAAGGCAAGACTAGAAGTTTATCTGAAATAAGCACTGTAGAGGAGACAGAGGATTCTACAGATCAAGATTTCAGGAAAAAGTACATTAATCAAAACACCAAATGGGACAAACAGTTAAAGACTTCTGATTTCACAATTTTCAAAAAAAGTGGCAAACAGGAGGTTAGAGTGGACAACAGAAAGTTCAGTGGTCCACCTTAGAGGTAATATCCTTTACTTTTTTTCCCTTATTTTATTTTATTAATGGATATTATTGCTTGGAATATCAGGGGTCTTAATTCCCCTGAAAGGCATAAACCCAGTATTATAGGGATACTAGAACATAAACTTAGTGATATCATGATTAATGAGCTACAAGTTAGAAGTCTATCAAATTGGAGCATTATCAATAATAATCTGATGGGAGGAAATGGTAGGGTTATGGTTTTATATAATCCTATCATTTGGAATCTCATCAGTTTTTTTATTGATCAACAGTATATTCACTGCACATTTCAGAATAAGGGTGGTCATGTTATAAAGATCACTTTTATATATGCTTCTAATTTTGAAAATGACAGACTCATGTTATGGAATTGTATTGAGCAATTCAGTTATACTATTAACATACCATGGATGTTGATTGGGGATTTCAATACTATATTTCATAATTCTGAAAAAAGGGGAGGGAATCCTGTCCCTTTTTCTAAACTGGAAAAGGTGGCTAAATTTGTGATGAAATCAGGACTAATAGAGCCTATCATTCATGGTAATAAATTCACTTGGAAATCGGGTGAATTCAGAAATATTCACTGCAAGCTTGATAGGGTCTTATTAAATCAAAATTTCATCAATCTTTTTTCAAATGTGAAGTGTAGTACATTGCCTCAAAACACAAGTGATCATACACCTATACTTGTTTCACTCAACACAGGTAAAGGGAACTTTATTAGTTCCCCCTTTAGATTTGTGAATGGGTGGGTGTATGATTTTTTTTACAGAGAAACAGTGTCTAAATGCTTGTCTAATACTCTGTTTGGAACTGCTAAGTACAAATTCAATAAAACTTTGCAGTTAGTTAAATCTAATCTTAAAACATGGAATATTGCTAGAAATAAAAATGATATCAAAGCTATCAGGGATGAATGTGAAGAGCTTCAGAATGATCTAGATAATAATAGTTCAGACAAGACTAAGGCAGAGAATTTTTTTAATGCTCAAACTAAATTGGTCAATGCTCTTCATATTAACACTATAAATCTCAAGCAGAAAGCTAAAGTTGACTGGCTAACTGCTGGAGATGTGGCCAGTAATTTTTTTTATACTAAAATGTCATGCAGGAAAAATAGAAATAATATTGGTAAGTTAATAGATGCAAAGGGTTTGGTAATCAATGAAGCCTCAAAGTTAGAGCAAGAGGCTATAAATTTTTTCACCTCATTGTTTAACACCAATAATTACCCTTCTATGTTTCCTGACATTGAATTCAAATATGTAGCTAACAATAATAGCTCTGATATTTTATTAGCCCCTATTAGGCAAGAAGAGATTAAGAATATCATTTTTAATGCATGTAATGACAAAAGCCCAGGACCAGATGGGTTTGGTGCAAAATTTTATAAGACTCATTGGGGTGAAATGCATTCTGTGTTATGTGATTCAGTAATTGAATTTTTCAATACTGGAAAGTTATTAAAAAACACAAATCACACTTTTTTAACCCTGATTCCAAAAGTAGAAAACCCTATTGGACTTGATGAATATAGGCCTATAGCCTGTTGCAATTTTATTTATAAAATAATATCTACTCTTCTTTGCAATAGGCTAAAAGGCTTTCTTAAATTCATCATCTCTGAAAATCAGAGTGCTTTCATTCCTGGCAGACTGATATCAGATAACTCTTTATTAGCCCATGAATTGATTAGGAAGTTCAATATGAAAAAGAAAAATCTCATGTGTATAAAAATAGATCTGCATAAAGCATTTGATAAGATCAACAGGAATTTTATCATCTACTTAATGCAGAAAATGGGATTTGATACCAGATTTTGTGAGCTGATTAGAGAGTGCATTTGTAATGTAACTTACTCTGTAATGGTTAATGGATCCCCCAAAGGATTTATACACAGCAATAGAGGAATAAGGCAAGGTGACCCTCTGTTACCTTACTTATTCTCTATTGTTATGGAATAGTTATCCATGCAAATGGAATTGGAAGTATTAAGGGGAAACATCAAACCAATTAATAGGGTAAAACCTCACATCACACACTTACTCTATGCAGATGATATGCTCTTATTTCTTAAGGCCGATAAAAAAAGTGCCATTGCTGTTTTTCAAATTTTGGAAAATATGGAAAAGTATGCTGGTCTAGCTGTTAATGCTAATAAAAGCAAAATTTATTTCAGCAAAGATGTTTTAATTAAGCATGAAATTCTTCAGCTTTTAAAATTCAAGGAAGGTAATCTTCCTGTTAGATATCTTGGTCTTCCCTTAAGCTCTAATCAGATTAATGATAGAGACTGCTCTAGATTAATTGATATGATTCAAAATAAACTTAATGGTTGGTCTTGTAAGCTTTTATCCCTAGCAGGCAGAATAGAACTCACTCATACTGTTATTACAGCTATGATCATGTATTGGGTTCAAACTCATAATATCCCTGCTAGTGTCATTCACAAAATTGACAAAATGTGCTCTACTTTCATTTGGAGGGGCAAGCAACATAAAGTAGCTTGGGATAAAGTTTGCAAGCCTAGGAAATTTGGTGGTCTTGGACTTAGAAAAATTAGTGACATAGCTGAAGTAAGTAAGTTTAAAATGTTTTGGAAATTTCTGGATGGTAAATCCCTTTGGGCCAGGTGGATGAATGCAAAATACTTAAAAAAGAAAAACTTTTGGCTGGCTAGAAAGGAAAATCACCATTCAGTTATTTGGAAAAACATTTTAGACTGTAGGGACATGGGAAGGAATTTCATTTACAGGAAAATAAAAGATGGTAATCAAACCAGCCTTTGGTTTGACCCATGGATTAATGGTAATTCTCTAATTAACCTTTTAGGTTGGGATAATCTTCATGTCCTAGGTGGTGTTAATGATAATGTAAATAAATTAATCATTAACAATGTCTGGAGCTTTCATAACAACACTGCAGCTTTGATTTTTAGAAATGCCATTTCCTCTATTCATATTGATCAAAACTGTTTCAAAGATCATTGGGTTTGGAAATTTTGTTCTAAAGATAAATTCTCTTTCAAAAAAGTTTGGGAAGATTTGCAAGGAGATGAGATAGAACTGGATTGGCACAAAGTCATCTGGAGCAAATCAAATTGCCCCAAGATGGCACATTGTGCCTATTTTGCTCTCTTAAATAAATTGCCTACTAGAGATAGGTGTTGTAAATGGAATAAAAACTCTGAAAAAATTTGTTTGCTCTGCAAAAGTGAAGTTGAAAGCTCCAAACATCTGTTTTTTTGAATGTTTGTATTCTCAGTTCATATGGTTTAATGCAAAAAATATCTTGGGTTTTAATCATAAATTCTCCTCACTTGACATTAGAGACAGTGTTGAGTATATTCTTAAATTTACTAAGCCCAAGTCCACTAATTTCAAAAAAGCCTGTGTTTTTTTGACTGCTTGTATTTATTATATATGGAGGGAGAGAAATCAAAGATTTCACACTGGTAAGGAGACAAATGGTGTTCAGCTATGGAATTTAATTTTTTATGATAGTAATATTGTTATGAAAAAAGCTAACAGATGCATGCAGGATAAATTGAACAATCAAAGTTATCATAGTAATAAAGATGATAGTGATAAGCTTGTAGAAGATCTCTTACTTAATGGGAAGCAGAAAATTAACTTAGCAGCCTCAAATCCTCCTACTGGCAAAGCTTATCTCTATGCTACTCCAGGATCTTCTAGGAATACAGGGAGTAAACAAGTTACACTTAATTACAATTTAATTAATAATATGAACATTAATACCCCTCATTCACCTGATGTAGCCAGTAGAGACCATCTCCCACCCAGTAATGATTTTGAGACCACGAAAGGTGATTTTGACGAGCCTGGCATCCTCGCTGGGGCTTCCATCAACACCGCTCTTAAATCAAAAATCTGCGAGGGAAGTAAACATAATTACTTTTCAAAAGTGCGTAATTTTTTGAGTAAATCGAATAGTAAGCATACGTTCTTACCTGAAGCAGGTGGAGGTTCCTCCAGGAGTGCTCAAGATTCGCTCAATCACCTGGATAAAGGAAAATCAGAAGAAAAGATCAATTATTTGAAAAAAAATGGGGATAATCACTACAAAAGCTTGCTCAACCACCAGATCTATCACTTATCTATCCGGTCTGATGGCGAGAGTAGCAGAGGTTGCTCCTCCGAAGTCACCACAGACATTTCTAGAAGCAAGAGAAGCTTTGACAGCTTTAAAAAGTCAGATCTGATGGATTCGAACCCCTCAAACTCCATTAAACACCAGAAGCTCGTTTCAAGCAACTGGAGAAGGTGTCAGAGGGATCACGAAGTAAATCTCAAGCCTGAAACAACTGAGAAGAGTTGCGAAATCATGGATTTTCTCGCTTGGAAGCCGCCTTGAAGACAGCGCTGCCTTTTCTTCTTAGGAGCTCGCCATTTTAGCTCCTATCCACGATTAGGGTTTCGATATGTATTGTGAGTTAGGGTTTGTCACGGAAAGTGGCTGGATATATTATATTGGATTGTAACCTATTTGGACCTTGGGCCTTTATTTTTACCTTTTCAAAAAAAAAAAGACAGCAGTAATAAAAATGAACTCAACTTCAATTCTCCACCTAAAATCTCAACATGGCATCAAAGCTATAAAGCCGAACCACTAATTGGGTTGAATCAGAATACAGCTTAAAACCTAAATAAATTCTTAATTAAGGATGCAAAATTAACCTTAAAATGATTCAAATTAACCAAGAGACAAAACCAATTCCTACAGACAAATAATCTTTTGCCCTGCTTAAAAACCTCATTCATAAACTCTTGACTAATTCCATGATCAATCACATAGAAAAATCCACAATCTAAACACATTTGAAATAGAGATAATTTAATCAAATTCAACTGTGAACCAAAAATAAATAAATAAATTAGTGAATATTAGGCTCACATCCCTATTTTGAAACTTAATTAGGCTCACATCCGGTCATAAACTTATTACAAATTAGGTCCCTGTTTTCAAAACTTATAAAATAATAATTAAAAAAAATAAAAAAAAATCCTAAATTAGTAATAAAATAAATTATGCATTATACAAAAAATTCAGTTCAAAAAACATCAAAAATCATGTCAGAAAGAAGAAAACAGCAAAAAAACAGAAAAAACTGCATAAATGCATAATATTATGCACGTTTTTGAGTTTATTGCATGCATATGTGCAATTATTACAGTTCTTACAGCGCCTAGATTTAACTGCATATTTCAGTTCATTTTTATTTGCATCCAAATGTGCAAATATCTCAGAAAACATGCACATATGTGTGCAACATTTTTATAGGATAACACGTTAGCTAAAAGTAGGGACCTAATTTATATAAAAAAAAAAATTAAAATTAAAACCCGCCCCCTATTTTTTGAGTTCCGCCTTTTTTTTTAAAAAAAAAAATGTGCGGTACTTCATAAAAAAAATATTCTAAAATCTGGAAATAATTTCAGGATTCCACGGAAATCAAAAAAAAAAAAATAGTTGCATACATTTATGCAATTATTACTGATAATTGCATATATGTATGCAACTTTTCCGTAAGCTGTATTCGGTTTGGAAATCTGAAAATAAACCTGCACAAATGTGTGCAAGTATTTGAAATATTTGCACACATGTACGCATGTATTTGCATGAATAAAAATCAACGAAGACGAATGTAGTGAAAAATAAGCACGGATGTATGCAGAAAAATTATATATGTGCATACTATTATGCATTTAACTGCAAATTTCGTTTTTTTTTCTGTTTTTTTTTATTTTTGACGCCTTGTTTGATGGTTTTTTGTTCTGAATTTTTTAGCGTTTACATGTTTTATTTGAATACGAATTTACGTGATTTTTTTATATTTTTTTGATGATTTTCAGAAAATAGGGACCTAATTTACAATAAGTTTATGACCGGGTTTTTTTATATTTTGAAACTTAATAGGGAACTCCAAAAAACGCACCCAATAAATTATATGATCAATATTCGGTGTAAAAATTGGACCTGGTTGGGAAGGGAAATCGATTTCTTTATGCCTGGCTTGATTAGGCTGATACAGTTTAGAGATGTTTGATTGACTTGTTCTCAAGTCTACACGGAAGCCTAATATCTTAGTTTTTCATGATGTACCAATGTGGCACACCACTTTACACCACCATGGAATCAATCATCAACTGACTCGGGCCCACTTGCCCATATATGGTTGCTCCGATTACCCGTTATCATTGAAATCCATCCCCATTCCACTGACTAAATCATCAAATATCTGCTGTATTTCCTCAAAGCTCTTCACAGGCTGATTAAAAACTAATTAATCATATTAACATTGAAACCAAAATTCAAATCAGAACAACAGGGTATAAAGTCAGTCCAGCTTCAACTTTCAACTGACAATCCAAATGTGGCACACCACTTTACGCCACCATGGAATCAATCATCAACGGACTCGGGTCCTCTTGCCCATATAGGGTTGCTCCGATTACCCATTAACCATTGAAATCCACCCCCCTCAAAGCTCTTCACAGGCCTAATAAAAACAAATTAATCAGATTAACATTGAAACCAAAATTCAAATCAGTAAATTGATGATCTCACCTCTGAATTCACCCGCTCCGCAGCACTCATAAAATCCTTCATGAATTCACCCAAATCCTGACCGTTCAAATAAATAATTAACAATTAAACCTCAAAATTAATATAATTACAGTTGCAAAATAATTTCACTTTTGGGGGAGAAGAAAGGGGAAAAAAAGGAAGTCGACCTCTTCGTTGTCATCAAAAGGATCGTACGTCCCTACATTCGACAAAACTGTATTGCAAATCACCAGCTGTTAACATCTTTAATAATGTAACGGAAAGTCGTTGACGCCGTTAAACTTACCGAAGTATGCTTCCTGAATCCTCTGAAACCTTCTCTTCACCTCATTCGCCGCCTTCGGGTTTCTCGCCAATCTGTCAGGGTAACAAATTGAAAAAAGTAACCAAAGTTAAAAAGACAGCCATCTTTTAGGTTACCGGAAGAGAACTTAGGGTTTCAATGTTACCATGGGGTGAGAAGGTCGATTGGATAGTAGAAATGATTGATCGAAAATTTGGCAAAGGAGTTTTTTTTTTTGTCAGTTTACTGAATGTGGAATAATGCGCTGACTTTGGCAAACTGAGATCGTGGAAGATCGTGTGAATGAAACGATACGTGTGTACTAATCCTGGCCTTTCTTTGTCTACGTTGAGATTAAATCCTAGCCCCTCTTTGTCTTTCCATAACCAACCAGTGCTTTTTGTTATATAGATTTCTTTATTCGGTGTAAAAATTGGACCTGGTTGGGAAGGGAAATCGATTTCTTTATGCCTGGTTTGATTAGGCTGATACAGTTTAGAGATGTTTGATTGACTTGTTCTCAAGTCTACACGGAAGCCTAATATCTTAGTTTTTCATGATGTACCAATGTGGCACACCACTTTACACCACCATGGAATCAATCATCAACTGACTCGGGCTCACTTGCCCATATATGGTTGCTCCGATTACCCGTTATCATTGAAATCCATCCCCATTCCACTGACTAAATCATCAAATATCTGCTGTATTTCCTCAAAGCTCTTCACAGGCTGATTAAAAACTAATTAATCAGATTAACATTGAAACCAAAATTCAAATCAGAACAACAGGGTATAAAGTCAGTCAAGCTTCAACTTTCAACTGACAATCCAAATGTGGCACACCACTTTACGCCACCATGGAATCAATCATCAACGGACTTGGGTCCTCATGCCCATATAGGGTTGCTCCGATTACCCATTAACCATTGAAATCCATCCCCCTCAAAGCTCTTCACAGGCCTAATAAAAACAAATTAATCAGATTAACATTGAAACCAAAATTCAAATCAGTAAATTGATGATCTCACCTCTGAATTCACCCGCTCCGCAGCACTCATAAAATCCTTCATGAATTCGCCCAAATCCTGACCGTTCAAATAAATAATTAACAATTAAACCTCAAAATTAATATAATTACAGTTGCAAAATAATTTCACTTTTGGGGGAGAAGAAAGGGGAAAAAAGGAAGTCGACCTCTCCGTTGTCATCAAAAGGATCGTACGTCCCTGCATTCGACAAAACTGTATTGCAAATCACCAACTGTTAACATCTTTAATAATGTAACGGAAAGTCGTTGACGCCGTTAAACTTACCGAAGTATGCTTCTTGAATCCTCTGAAACCTTCTCTTCACCTCATTCGCCGCCTTCAGGTTTCTCGCCAATCTGTCAGGGTAACAAATTGAAAAAAGTAACCAAAGTTAAAAAGACAGCCATCTTTTAGGTTACCGGAAGAGAACTTAGGGTTTCAATGTTACCATGGGGTGAGAAGGTCGATTGGATAGTAGAAATGAATGATCGAAAATTTGGCAAAGGAGTTTTTTTTTGTCAGTTTACTGAATGTGGAATGATGCGCTGACTTTGGCAAACTGAGATCGTGGAAGATCGTGTGAATGAAACGATACGTGTGTACTAATCCTGGCCTTTCTTTGTCTACATTGGGATTAAATCCTAGCCCCTCTTTGTCTTTCCATAACCAACCAGTGCTTTTTGTTATATAGATTGGACTGATGCAGAGAAAGAGTCATAAATTTCGTATGTTAATATATTTCATTTTACCATAAAACAAATTACTATATATCTCCAGAAAATCATTTAAAACATTGAATACGTAATTAACTAGTAATTTATTTTAAATAAATAGCTAATCTAGGAAAATAATGGAAGCATGTTATGCAATAAAATTTTGGATTTTATTATGAACGATGATTAATCTAATCTTTCCAAAACTATTATTTTTAAAGGCTAATTCTATTTCTATACCAAAGATTGCTAAATATACATTGAAAAATATAATAATACATTAAACATCAAATATTGCTTTACATACACTGTGTTTTTACAAAATTATCCTTCTTTTCATCTTTTTTGTCCCATCTCTTTCAAACTCAAAACTCACTTACCTAAAATTAGAAATTAGTTAAATTTAACAAATTGAACTATTATTTTATCATTAATTTGTGACTTTTTAAGCTTCTAAATTTT